>CANTUV010000009.1:37500000-38750000 GCA_947685225.1 Garcia nutans | reverse complement strand
AAATATTAAAATTATAGATAAAACTCTAGTAAAATTTTTTTTTCAGAGATTTTCATTAATAATTATTATTTTAAATATTTAATTATTAATGTATACATTAGTTTACTTAATAAAATTATGATTTAACAAATAAATTATTTTTTTTTATAACTTTGGTAAAATTTCTAATGACTTAATATGTGATATTCTTGTATTATATATACGTATTATATATATATAGAGTGTATGTATTATACATATATAGGATATAAAGGTGTTATATTTATTTTGGTATCAGAGCCCAGGTTTGAGATTTTCAACCTAGGTGGATTTTGAAAATGAGCAAGGAGAATTTTGAAATAGTATTTTGTATTTTAATACAAGCATTTGCATTGGCGTCTATATTGGTCTCTAATGTGGCAATGTCATTTGATGTAATGGATATAAATTAAGATGACATCTGGGACGCGTATATCAGAATATCACAGTGAAAACGTCATTCTAGAGATTATAGATTAAGAATAAATTTTTAGAACTTCTATTTGAAATTAATATTTATGTCGATCCAATTGATGGATAAGTAAAATTAAGGAAATGATCTAGGATATGAAATAAGAAAAAAGCTTGGGAGATGAGTATTATCGTCACTGGAAATTTTGCATATGTGCTGCGAAGTGATTTTATCTAAATTTTTAGACTTATCTAGAGATGTTAAATGAGCTTGAAAATTTATTGAAAAGTTTTTATATCTGTTAGAATGTAATGTATAAAATTTCATAATTTTTAAAAATGAATTATTATTTAAGAAAAATAGAAGAACACATATTGTTGGAGCAATTCCAACAACTCAGAATCTGTAGAAGTTGAGAAACATATTTAAAACCTATAGCAAAACAACCTAGAAAAATCTGAAATTTTACATAAAATATCATATGTATTCCTATAACATATTGTAAAAATTTCATGAATATTTATTAAGGTTTGATACAAAAACAAATGTATAACTAGGTGCTGCCAGAGAAATTATTAAAGAGACAGAATCTGTGGGTTTAGATGACGTAATTTTTAAAATTAGTAAATCAATTGAGAAAAAAACTAAAATTTAAAATGTAAGTCCATTTATGTGTCAAGTGCATATGGCTAAAATTTTATAATCTTTAGTGAAGTTTTGATGATGAATAAAAAGTTGAAAATTGTTATTGACATGAAAGTTAGGAAGTTATACAGATTTGTGGAATTGAGTAACAAATTAATTTTACATGGAATGATTGAAGATAATTATGAAAATTTGCATATAGATTGGTAGATGTATGAAGAAGGGATGTGAAATTTTTAATAAATTAGAACAAAGAGTTCAAAATTAAAATTTCAAGGAGAATTAGTATATATACTCAAATCTATTAATTATGGAAGTTAAAATAGTTGATGGGAAGCAGTTATAAGATAATGAAAGAGAGTTATTCTGTGAATTGAAGAAATTTAAAAAACAAACTTGAGGCAATTATTGATTAATGTAAGTGAGGGATCAAAATGAATGTATGGATAGATGATGAGTGGATATGATTAGTAAATATTGAGATATGGTTGAAGGAAAAGATAAGTGTTATCATATGGGAATTGAGAGGAAAAAAATTAATTAACTTGAGTAAGAGAGATTAGCATGTAATAGATTGAAATTTAATATAAATATATTGATATAAATTTATTGGGTTGTCTATGAAAAATTAAGTTTGAAATTAATTATATTCTTGAAGTATTATATATTATTTGATTGATAAAGGATGATATAAACATGTTGAGAAAATCTTGGGAGTGCTTGTAGATATTGATGGATTGTTTCTAATATTGGAATGAGATCAAATTATTACAGGATAAATTTAGAAGATGTGAACTTATGAAGGAAGTGTTGATATATGATTTTGTATAATCAATTGAGTATGTAATTAGAGAAAGATAAATGATGCGGATATATATAATTAATAAATTATGAATTTATTTTAAAATAATGATAATAATGAAGCAATTAAAAAATTAAAGAAAAGTGATGAATGAAATAATAAATTATTAGTAATTTAGAATAGTATAGAAAAGAGGATAAAGGGAATTAAGATGAAAAGAGTAAAAGTATGATGGAAGTATTTAGGAATTTAAAATAATCGATTGAGTGAACATAAAAAGTGTGGGATAAACTAAATCATATCAATGATATATGATTGAAAAAAAGAAGAAATTACTATTATCAAAGAAAAAATGATGAAGGTCAACTTTTAATGTGTGGTGTTGTTGTTGGTAATCAGGAAAAAAGTATTTTAAGAATTGAATCAAGGGTATGAAGCTAAAAAGTATGTTGAAATGAAATAATAAAGTTATAATGGAAAATGTATGTATGAAATATGTTACTTGGTGATTGGAGTTATATTTTGCAATATTAAAAATATTTGTCTATAACTGTAGAGTGAAACTAATTAAATAGAGGTATAAATTTTAGAGGTGATTTTGATAAATTGGTATTTACTTTTGAAGATATAATTTGATATTCCTTAATTTTTATGGTTATATAATCATTTAGATCAAAGAGAAAAGTTTGCATCAGTGAATAGAAAAGAAGAGACTAGAATGTTATAAATGGTTTATATAATTTTAAAGAATAAGAAAATTTCAAGTGTGGATACTGGTAAATTCTTTGACATTTGATATAATTAGTTATATATAAGATAATTATCTTCTTTGGAATGGATTATTTGTAATAGCCTTATATCCTATATATGTATAACACATATACCAAGTATATGTAAAATATACATATATAGTACAAGAATGTCACAATTCAGTTTTAATAAAAAAAAAATTTCTATTTTCAAATTAATATCCCAAACATTGAAACTGTATTTTTAACAAGTAAATAAAATATTTCTTATTAGTTTTAGGTTTCTAAAATAAGTATTTTATATAAAAATCTCTGGAAAAAATTTGCTAGAGTTTTATCTGTAAAACGGATATCGCAAAACAAATTAATATTACTCAACCTGCAGAAAATATACTCCCAATAATAATATCAAACATTTCACCCGAACTTCTCCATCTCTCCACATTTTCCTCCAAACATGTAAATATGTACATATATATTTAAAACTTATACACAATCCCATATTACAAAATTAGTCCCATAAATTCTTTATAATTTACAATACTCCCAAAAAACATGAACATAATATACATAATGATGAAATGTACTATAGAATAGAATGTATACATAGCAATAACTGGCATTGATCCTGTAGCAACAAAATCACCTCTATGACACTGGCAGGTGACATGCCCAAGCTCAAACCAACCTCAAGTCTATTCCTGACTAGGTCTAGATAAACTCTCCGGATCTACCGGATCAACCTTATTACTTGTGCAATGAATTTCAATCATGCTAAGTGGTGCGCGCGAGCTGCGCTATAGCAATATCGCAAGTGCACGGGTCGCCCAAGTATAGTGAGTGAGTTATCGTTCCACTGAGGACAAGGCAAACACTAGTGCAAATCTTAACTGTTGTTTAGCAAATTAATATTTTTGTGAAGTTTTATAATTAAAGACAATTAACTTAAATAAATGAAAGCAAAGATAAATTGTGTGTTGTGTAAAAATGATTGATGATAATGATACTATCAAGATATTGAATCCCCCTAGCCTCAATTACATTACATGATAGAGTTGAATTGGCATTCCTCTAACTTAGACTAAAACCTTTCTCGAGTGAATTAATCCCTAATCACTAAGTAGAGTGCCTGAATCTCTTCTCAAAACACAATTAAATAGATCTTGCATTAAGAACAAGGAACTATATACCATAGGATCTTGTAAGTCTATCTCTAGCACCCCAATCAATCCTCAACCCTTATGAGTAATCAATTCATATCAAGCTTTCTCAAGTCAATAATATGAAAATGGCAACCAATCAATAAGCATGCTATTATCAATTGGAAATAAATCATTAAGCATCATAAGAATAAAACAACTCCATCAATTAAAATTATTTAGTTATACATATAAGCTAGGGTTCTTCAATATCTAGATAAAGAATGATTTAGTTCATGTTCAATACACTTAATACAATCAACAATAACAATAACATTAAAATGAATTAAAAGGAGAAAATAGAAAAACCCCTTTCAATGTAGCTTCTTGAATCTTCAGGAGCTGCCAATGGAAGATGGAGATGCTGGAGAGGATGGAAATGGAGGATGAAGATGAAGAGTCAAGGAAAGTGTCACTCCCTCCTTTCCCAAACCGTGTATGCCCAGCCTCCTCCTCTCAAACCTCTCTTCTCTGCCTCTGTTCTCTGTTTCCTGCATAAACCTGCAGCCTTCTGCAGAAGCCCCCTTCTTCTTCCTCTTCTTCTCATTTTATTTCCCTCCAAAGCTTCAAGCCCATGCTTTCCAACTCACACCAGCTCACACCACTCTCCCTTATTCCCCACATCTTCTTTATTTAGTATTTCTTTTGGCAAGCATAATGTTTGCTTTGGCTTGGCCATGTCTTGCTTGATTCAAGCTCTTTCTTCATTGTTTTGATCCTCCAAGGGAGTTTTTCCACTTTAACCTAAAACAAATACTTAAAACAAACTTTAAACCAAAATTAAATGAAACATTAACTAAAAACATATAGAAATCCATACTAAAAATAGGTATAAAATGATCTCATCAAATACCCCACACTTAATTCCTTGCTTGCCCCCAAGCAAGGCTAAAATCAAAACAAACTAAATACAAAAATTTTGTCAAGTTCAAGAGTTATAAAATAGCATCAAGACTTCCCTATCCCTAAATCCGCAATCAATATCAAATCGAACAAAATCGACACCAATGCAATTAAGTGGCTTTTCATGCATAACCTACATTGTCACTCTCTCACCAACTCTTGGAAAGTGTTTGATTAAGGCGGTGTTTACACTCATAACAATCAATGAAAGATTATTGCCACAGGCTTGCTTATCTATCAAATCTCCACCACTTAATTACCATCAAGCATCAATCAAAAGGTCTTTTATTGGGTTGTAATGGGGCTAAGGTAGAGGCATGGCATTTAGGAAATGTGAGCTTAGTCATTAAGTTCAACAACACTTCAAGAATGAAGTAACCGATCATATGTATAACCCAACGATCTTGAAGCACCTTCCTCTTATCTACCTCTTAACATTGACATAATTTTTCAAGGGAACTCACTTATTACATCTTGTAACATATTTCAAATATATTCCAACCCTTTTAACAAGAACAACAATTATTCTTATTATTTTTCTTCTTTTTACTTGATTTTTTATGCTTTGCAATCTTAAACCTACTAAATTTAACCCCACACTTAATTCAACACAACACTTGGTCATAAATGCTCTTAAAATGCTCTTGACCTAATGAAAGGGTAAGAGTTAAAACAACAAGGTTCAAGGTTGGTAGTGTTGCAAAAAATAAAGAAAAGGAGAAATGAAATAGGCTCAAAATTGGCTAACTAAGGTAAAAAAATAGGGTTGGTCTTTTTAAGCCAAAGTGAGTTCACCTAATTGCCTTAATCATCTTGATGCCAAATTGAAATTTTTATGTAATTTTAAAATGTATGTGAAAGAAAGTTCTAGCAATTCATCAATCAAAGATGTTTTCCCATAGAAAGAATAATAAGTTGATGGCTCCATTCCTCACTAGGTTGATGGTAATGTAAAGAAAAACCAACAAAATTGATAATAAGCATCAATTCTACTCAATTCTCAAATTCATGCTTCAAAAATTCAAAGGTCATCAATCAACAATGTTTATAACAATTGAACTTTCCAAAATTCATTTATTCAAAGAAAACATGAAAAACATTAACTAAACTAACACAAAAAAATAAATTTAAAATTAAAAACACAAAACACAAAATTAAAAACACAAAACACAATATGCACCCCACACTTAAAATTTCACATTGTCATCAATGTGAGCATGCATAAACTAAAAGAGAGCTTTGATGAAACCTGATTTCTATCGCTCCCATATGCAATATGTAGGGCTCCTTCCTCCCATAATGCATGTGCAGCCCATGACTGAGAGGATGATCAACATGCAACATTGAAGTGCGCCCAATGTATGGCAACCCCTAAATATTATTCTTTGAAGAGAAATTGTCCCAAAGGGACATGTGAAGGTTGCCTTAGGGTGATCCTCCAGTACTATAGGAACTTGGTAATAAGTTTTGTCTTTGTGCAACATGGGCATATCAGATTTCTGCTCTTCCTTACCACCAAAAGTAGAAGGGATGACTTTTCGGGACTCTTAAAATTCAGCCAAGGTTGGTTGAATCATTTTATCATCTATTTTAACAATGTCAAGTCCCCTCTCAACAACCTCAGCATCTAAAATTAGTTTACACTCCTCAAGTTCTAAATTGGGCATTTCATGTTATTCTTCTAAGGGTGTACCCATCTCAAGCTTATTTTCAATATCTCCTTGGGAGTGCATGTCATAGATGTTAGAAAGTTGCATACCTTGCTTCTCATTCTTCAAGTTACTTGGAAATGAACTTGATGGCCTATGAGGATCAGAAGTTTCATACAACTTGGGTGAGGTTGATGCCTCCAAATTTTCCTCCTCCATTGATTTGCTTGGCTCCTCCATGTTGGGTTGGATCTCCTCGCCATTGTCTTCCTGATTTGTCCCTTGTTTCTCTTTCTCCAGCCTACATTGAAATGAAATTGGTGGCATAAAAGGATTTGGAGGTTCATGCAATTCTATCCAAGTTGATGCTTCCAAATTCTCCTCTTCCTTTGTTTGATTTAACTCCTCTATGTCGGGTTGGATCTCCTCGCCATTTTCTTCTTGATTGGTCCCTGCATCAAAGAAATTACAAAAATTGTTATATATTACCTGTTCACTCCTCAAATTTTTGATTACCTAGGTTTGCTCCAATTGGCTAGGAGATTCCTCCTTTTGGTGGGCTAGGGGTTGATGTGCCATCTGCTCAACTAGAGCATCCAATATCCTCTGTGTTTCTTGCAAAGATTCAGACCTCAACTTATCCTCCAAAGTGTGTTCCTCAAGGTTATCTTGATTCATTGTGAGTTTTTGAATGTAGGCATTTAACTTATCCTCCAATGTAGGTTCCTTAAGGTGGTCTTGGTCTGAAAATTGTTCTTGAAAGTAAGAACTTCTTTGGCAAGGCTGAAAAAATTGTTGAGGTGGAATGTACTGCTGGTTTTCCCAATAAAAAATTGGGTGGCTCTCCCAACTTGGATTGTAAGAATTGGAATATGGGTCATTACCACCTATTTGCTGGAAACTTTGGTACCCATTTGTTGGATTGTAAGAATTGGAATATGGGTCATTACCACCCATTTGCTGGAAATTTTGGTATTGCTGGAAATTTTGGTAGTCATATTCTTCCTCGTGCCATTCTTGGTATCGTTCAAATGAACATGTATTGGCACTATGTCCTGCATTGCCGCATGCTGCACATATCTCTTGGTGTGACATAGATTGGTTCGTTAATTCCGCGAATTGCCATGCCATGTCAGAATTAAAGTCCCTATCATAAACTCCCCCGTGCCTTGAAAACTGCATCTTTACAAAAGACACTCAGCAATTTAAAGAAAAACAAACAAACAAACAAATTCAAACACAACAAACAAACAAATTTACAGAAAACAAACACACGTTCTTGATAAAAAAAAATAAAACTAAATCAACAGTCTTAATTATATAACTAGTATTGAAACCATTGTCTCCGGCAACGGCGATAAAAAATTGGTGTGCGCGAGCTGCGCTATAGCAATACCCCAAGTGCATAGGTTGCCCAAGTAATAAAGTAGTGAGTGAGTTATCGTTCCACTGAGGACAAGGCCAAGCACTAGTGTAAATCTTAACTGCTGTTTAGCAAATTAATATTTTTGTGAAGTTTTATAATTAAAGACAATTAACTTAAATAAATGAAAGCAAAGATAAATTTTGTGTTGTGTAAAAAGGATTGATGATAATGATACTATCCAGATATTGAATCCCCCTAGCCTCAATTACATTACATGATAGAGTTGAATTGGCATTCCTCTAACTTAGACTAAAACCTCTCTCGAGTGAATTAATCCCTAATCACTAAGTAGAGTGGCGGAATCTCTTCTCAAAACACAATTAAATAGATCTTGTATTAAGAACAAGGAACTATATACCAAAGGATCTTGTAAGTCTATCTCTAGCACCCCAATCAATCCTCAACCCTTATGAGTAATCAATTCATATCAAGCTTTCTCAAGTTAATAATATGAAAATGGCAACCAATTAATAAGCATGCTATTATCAATTGGAAATAAATCATTAAGCATCATAAGAATAAAACAACTCCATCAATTAAAATTATCTAGTTATACAAATAAGCTAGGTTTCTTCAATATATAGATAGAGAATGATTTAGTTCATGTTCAATACACTTAATACAATCAATAACAACATTAACATTAAAATGAATTAAAAGGAGAAAATAGAAAAACCCCTTTCAATGTAGCTTCTTGAATCTTCAGGAGCTGCCAATGGAAGATGGAGATGCTGGAGAGGATGGAAATGGAGGATGAAGATGAAGAATCAAGGAAAGTGTCACTCCCTCCTTGCCCAAACCGTGTATGCCCAGCCTCCTCCTCTCAAACCTCTCTTCTCTGCCTCTGTTCTCTATTTCCTGCACAAACCTGCAGCCTTCTGCAGAAGCCCCCTTCTTCTTCCTCTTCTTCTCATTTTATTTCCCTCCAAAGCTCCAAGCCCATGCTTTCCAACTCACACCAGCTCACACCACTCTCCCTTATTCCCCACATCTTCTTTGTTTAGTATTTCTTTTGGCAAGCATAATGTTTTGCTCCCCACTTTGTCTCCCAACTCGTGCAAGAGGAGCCAAACTTCATAGGTGACATGGCCAAGACATGAGTGGCTTGGCCGTGTGTCTTGTTTTTTTTTTTCTTTGGAACACGGCCAAGCTCGTTGGCCGTGTCTCTTGCTGCCTCTCCATTCTTTCTTTTCTCTTTGGTTTCATAGGGTAACACGACCAAGCTTGTGGCCGTGTCATGTGAGTGTGTCACCTTCTGTTGCTTCATTTTGCCAATTCTTTTCTTTGCTTCCAATGGGTGACACGGCTAAGCTCCTGGCCGTGTCATGTGACACGACCACTGGCTTGGGCGTGTCACCTGGGTGTGTCAGCTACTGCCTTCATTTCTTTCCTTTCTTGCTTGGTCTCTTTGGTTTTGCTCCTTAGGTGAGACACGGCCAGTTGCTTGGCCGTGTCTCCTGCTCGTGTCAGCCACTGTCTTGAGGTTATTTTGAGGGACACGACCAAGCTTGCTTTGGCTTGGCCATGTTTTGCTTGATTCAAGCTCTTTCTTCATTGTTTTGATCTTCCAAGGGAGTTTTTCCACTTTAACCTAAAACAAACACTTAAAACAAACTTTAAACCAAAATTAAATGAAACATTAACTAAAAACATATAGAAATCCATACTAAAAATAGGTATAAAATGATCTCATCTAAAAGCTTAGCGGTACATACTTGATGAAACTTTAAAAGAAATGACAATGCATGGTGTTGTTTCATGACATCTCACAATGTGATATGCAATTCCACTTTAATTCACATTTATCATTCTTCCTAAGCATTACATTAATACATATACAAGCATTAGGCCCGAATAATCTAATACATTATTCAAATCTCAGAGTACTATTTTAGTTTATTTTAACACCTAGTGTCTATCTCGAAGGCAATATAAATGACGCCCAGCATCTAGCCCAAAGGCAAATTATAGTGACGTCCAATGTCTAGCCCAAAGGCAAATCATATATCAGTGACACCCAGTATCTAGCCTCGAAGACACGTGATGGGAATAATCTTATAGGCATGCAACTAAACCTAGAACTCTAGAATTGAATAATACATTAACCAATACACAAATAGTACATATTTTTCATAATTAATTTCTTATCCTATTACCTCTTTTACTCATTTTTCTCATTCATAACAATGCCAAATCACTTTAATTCATTATATCTTATCACTTTATTAAAATGTATGTCGCATTACAATCATATTACCAAAATATTTTTAGGTTATTCTCACATAATTCACATAAACCACATTCCACTCATTTTAGCCATATTTCCATACTTTTCCATTACAAACATCAAATGATTTGCCACTTTATCAATCTAGCTAAATTATGCCTTAAAATTGGTTTAAGTACATTCTTTTCACAAACATATTTAACAATGATACTAGCCATCTTAAAATTGCTTAATCATTCATACATTATGCATTTCATGCCTTTAAACACATATTTATGTATTTTTCATGTGAATTCACACATAAAATTAGCATTGTATTAATTTTTAAATACAATATATTATGCCATTCTTAATGCATTACAATATAATTCTATCAAAGTATGTACTAACCTTGGTTTATACAACTCCCAAGCTTTAAAGCAATAATTTCTCACCACTTTCTCAATGTGCCCTTCACCACCTAATCATAATGTGAGTGCATACACCACTTTAGAATCACATTTTAAGACATTTAAACTATTAAACATCAATTAAACATTATTCCTTCAAATTTTCAAATTTTTACTCTTACTTTCTTTAATTTTGAAACTTCATTCTAACCAACTCTAAATGGTAATATAAGTTCATTTTCATTATTAAAATAATATTAGAACATGATTTACATGATGAAATCAAATGAACAAGCATTCTTCCACAAAACCCTTTCCATAACCCTAATTTAGAAACTTCCTCTTTCAAACCCTAACCAAACCTAAATTTTTCTTTAATCTAACCTTAAAGTCATTGTTTACTCATCAAATTAACATCATAAATGCCCATTCCAACAATTATAACATGCTCTTTCAAAAACCCAATTCCTACATATTCATAACTTTCAACCAAACTCCAAAATTAAGAAAAGAAACTTACCAACTAGTGAAGAATCCACCAAAACTCCTTCCAATCATTTGAAAGCCCTTCAAAATTGAGTGATTTGATGAGGTAAAAATTTCTTTCCTTAATGGCTATGGTGGTCATGACTAGAAGAAGAAGAAAGAAGAGCTTTTTTTTTTTTTTAATTTGACTTTTTTTTCTTTAATTTAATAGCCAGATATATTATTATATTACTTTAATTAATTATTTAATTATTTAAAAATTCTAATTTCTTTCTTCCATTCAATATGAATTTTTATTTAATTAATTAATTAATTAATTAATATTTAATAAATATCTAACTTTCCATTATTTTTCACTATCCAAAATTATTTTTAATTTTGATTTATTTTAAAACTTCAATTTTCTATTTTCCATTCAAAAATATTTTATTTTAATATTTAATAAATATCAAATTTCTCTTTCATCCTCCACTAATCAAAAAATTATTATTATAATTATTAATTATTTTTTTAACTTTTAAATTTTTTCTTATTTTACCATTTTACCCTTTTACTTTCCTGTTCCCTTTGACTTTATATTTTAGTTATATTCTACATATATTTACATATTCATTTGGTTCTTTCTTACTTCCAACCCTCTATTCATCCCCTAAATTATTTATTTAATTTAATTTAAATTTATTTTAGTAAATTTCTGGATGTTATAACTGTCTCACCCTTAAATAATTTCATTCTCAAAATTATCTGTCATGATACACAATTAATCTTAATATTAATCAATTCCTTATAACATCCGTCTCACACAATATATCTTAAAACCACAATTGTCACTGTTTTTTAATTTACAAATGCAAACTTTTCTTTCTGACGTAAATGGTTTTATTATCTAAGATTTAAGAATTATCAAACTACATCTTCAAAATTTAAATACTAATTATTAAAATTATTTCAAAATTACATCTTTGTTTCATAATTTACATTCTACTACCACAAATAAATTCTTGTAATACTTTAAAATAATAGTAACTCAAATTTACCAATCAATAATTCTTATACACACACATCTTGTAACATTTGAAATTTTTAAAAATTAAATTAAATAAATTAAAATTTAATTGGATAAATTAAATGAATAATTTAAATAAAAAATTGAATGATTTTAAGTGAAAAGTATAATGTATATGTGATATATATGCAAAAAATATATAATATATACAAGTCAGGAAAAAGTCAACTTTTAATGTCAAAAGTCCAAGTCAAATGGTATTTTGGTAAATAAACGTTAGAAACTAAAATATATAAAAATAAATCAAAAATATTTTATTTTTTTATGAAAGGGGAAAATTAGTATTTTAATTAATTAATTAATTAATTAAAAATATATATATATATATACGGTTAATAAGTTAGTGGAAAGAAAGAGAATTAAAATTGTTTTTTTTTTTCATCTTCTTCTTCTATCTCAAGGGCCGAACTCCATAGCAAATTTAAGAAGAGATTTTGCTTCTTCCATGCTTCAAGAATTGAGGGATTCCAAGTGTTCAGGTTGGATTTTTGGAGATTTCCTCCATATTGATTAATCTTTTTAACTTCTTGCTTGGATTTCCTTAAAGATTTGAATATGTGTGATTTGGACTTTTAAAGTGTTATGTTTTAATTGTCTATTTGGGTATGAATAAAGTTATTTTAAGTAATTAAAAATTATTTTAAGGTTGGATTGAAGAAATGATTGAATTTAAGTTGAGTTTGGTGAAGAGAGAGAGTTTAGGGTTATGTAACTTTTGGATTTGTGAAATCATGGATTTTAATTGTGCAATTTGGTTCTAAATTTGATGTTTTGATGCATGAATAAGGATTTTAAAGTCAAATATTGGATTTGGTTAAGTTTGAATAGAGTTTGAAAATGGAAGTGTTGATTTAGTATTTTAGAAAAATGAAATTTCAAAGATGGTGAATTTTTGATTTTAATGGTTAAAGCATGTTATTTAATGAAATTAAGGATGGAAATGATCTTGAATTGATAATTGGATTGTGCTGGAATGGAGAACCTTCAATGGTGAAGGTTATGCCATTTTAGGATTTTGTACATAAGCATCTGTTTAATTAATGTGAATAGTTTAAACATGTTAAAGTATGTTTTTAATGATATTAATAAACTTAAAACGCTAATTTACATGGGTTGATATGTACTTGCTAAGTTAAAGTGAGGTAAGGCTTAATTTTTGAAATTTTGTGGGAGTGTTATTTAATTATGGTTTACAATTGGAAATGCCTTTAAATGTGATACTAAAGGATTATTTATGATCACATTGGGTATAGATATTGAGAGGAAGTAGTTTGGCCAACCCAAGTATTGAAGGGTAACTTAAAAGAGGAGGTTGGAGTTTGATTTGTGGCTTGCATTTGAGAGCTTATAGAGATAAATACAAACTTTTGATAAATTAGATGTGTTGGCAATAATTTGGGCTTAACACAATTTAGTTGAAAAATGTGTTAAGTTACTTGATGCATTAAACATGCATGAACAATGTGCTATGACATGTGTAATGTTATGTATGCATTATGAAAAGCCATTGATAATGGCTAAATTGAATAAAAAGTGAAATATATGCAATATGTGAAAATGACCCAATGTTTTTGGATAATATGATTTGTTATGTATGCATTAAAGGCGTTGTGAAAAGCCATTGTTAATGGCTAGAGTGCATAAAATGTGGTTTATATGTGAATTATGTGAAATTACCCAAAATATGTGTGTAATATATTTTAATGAAAATGTGATACATTATGATGATATGTTGAAAAAAAGAAATAAATTGACATTGATAAAAAAATGAGAAAAAAAGAAAAATGATAAAATGAGGCAATGTGCCTAATTGATAAGAAGAAAAGAGGCAATGTGCCTAGTTGATTATGAAAAAATAAAAAAAAATTGATAATGGAAAATATGAAATAATTGTCTGCCTCATATGTTATTCAATTTTCAGAGTTATGTATTTGGTGGCATGCCTATAAGGTCATCCTCATTATTTACCTTCGGGGCTAGTTTTGAGCACTTACTTGATTTGCCTTCAGGGCTAGACGCTTGTTGTCACTGTTATATGATTTGCTTTCGAGCTAGCTTTTGAGCATTATTATGATTTGCTTTTGGAGCTAGACACATGGTGTCAATTTGGACTAAAATAATAACTCTAAAATTTGAATAGCATATTAGATCATTTGGGCCCATGCTTGTGTTTGTTTTTATATGAATTGTAAAATGATTGAAAAAAATGTTTAAAATAAAATGGTATGTCAAATGGTGACATGATATACATAAGCATTGTGCATTGACATTGCATATAAATTTTATTATTATCAAAATTTGTATTGCTAGGCTTTTGGCTTAGCATGATTGTAATTCATCGTGCAAGTGACAGGGTTGATCGGGTTGAGCCGGAGAGTTCTTCTAGACAAGATCAATTTTAGATTTGAGATTTTGCTAGTAGAGTTAATTTTGAGCATCAAGATTAGAGACACTGCCAACATGTACATTTTGTTATTATATATATTATATTATGTTTTGGTGTATATATTGTAAATTAAAAAGAATGTTTTGGATAAATTTTGTACTATGGGTTTTATATGTGTTTTTCATAAATATATATATAAAAATATTTTGAGAAATTTGGAGAAATTGAGGAGTATGAGTGAAATGGTGATTTGAGAATATTGGGAGTGCTTGTTTTATGCAGGTTGTGTTTATTGTTGTTTTTTAGATTGTCCAAATTACAGATAAAACTCTAACGAATTTTTTTCAGATATTTTTATATAAAATTCAATTTTTGAACCTATAATTTATAAAGAATATTTATTTATTTTTTAATTATACATTTAAAAGTATTTTGAGGTTTAAATTTGAAATATAAAATTTTTTTATTCTTACTGGTACCATATATGCGTATTTTATATATACTTGGTATATGTATTAAACATATACAGAGTATAAGGGTGTTACACATCTTCCATCATAATTTAATTATTTTCTTTAAACATAGCATTTAATCTTTTTTCATATTCGTAAATATCCCATTAATTATTCAAATATCTTTTCGTTGATATTTATAGTAACACAAAATACTAAAATTTGAATTTCATCTGATTTCTTACTAATAATAATTCCTTATTCTTTAATCATTTATTATCAACATTATTTAACTCATTCTACACTTTCTGAATTAGCTCAATTGACTATTTTAAATTCACAAATATATATATATATAATTTATCAATTAACTTAAATCACTCCATAGTATTGCTACTATGTATACAATATACATATGTTTTGCATGTTTATACATATATACACGATTCACAATATCTAACTTCCACCATGAAATTTTTTTTATTCTACTCCTCTTGATTTTTTTTGTCTTCTTTTCAACGCATTCTAAATTATTAATAATTTCTCATTCTATGCTTTAATAATGTATTCTTTTTCCAATCTTAAAATAGCCCATCAATATCTGTCAGTACTCTCAAAATTCTCTTAACATATCTATACCATTTGTCTCATTTAGATTAATCAAACAATATCTAAGACTTCAAGAATATAATCAATTCCAAGCTTAATCTTCCATAAAAAACTCAACAAATTTATAACAATATATTTTCATTAAACTTCATTTAATTAAATACTAATCTTTCTTACTCAAGTTAATCTTTTCCACTTCAATTACCGTTGATATCACTTATCTCCTTTTTTAACAATATCTTAATATTTACCAATTACATCCACTTATCATCCTTCTATACACTAACTATACACTCATTTTGATTCTTCACTTACATTGGTCAATAATTCTTCAGAAGGAAATTTTTTCAAATTTTTTTTTCACCATAATATTCATTTATTTACTCTATTATTTCCTTCTTCATCTTCAATTTGTAAACATACTTACTTAAACAACATAGGTCAACAATTATAATTATATTTGATTTTACTTTTGATTCTTTTGAATAAAAATCCACCATTCACATTTCCATCATTTTATAGATGAATTTCCAAAGAACGCTACTAAATACTTTACATTATATAATTCAAATAAAATCATGTCCATAACACACATGTGTTAAGTTATATCACACATCTATATAAAACAAATCCCTTCTGCTTTAAATAAATTACATCATAAACTCATAACTTATCCATATTTCCTCTATAACTATATAAATTCAGTCTCCACTATTTTCTTCTAAATTGACAACACAACTTAGAAATTTTATACTATTAATATGTATCAATTAATACCACATCATTCTTTTTTTTTCATTCCTCTTTCAATACTCACAATTTTCATCAATCCTTAAATTCATATCCATACATAAATATATAACCAATAATTTATATATTTATTAATTTACATTCCACAAAACATTGGTATATCTACACAAATCTTATCTAAATAATTCATTAACTTAATACTATAATCACATATAAACCAAACAATTAACATCTAACTCTCCTACTAATAATTAAATTCAAACCCCAAATTTTCATTTACTTACCCTTCCATTGCTCATCTAACATAATAAACCAGTTATTTATATTTACAATTTAATTGTTTATATTCATTTATAACTTGGAAAATATCCTAGGATAGATAATTGCTCATAATAAGAAATATTATTTAATTTTGATTTACCCATAGTAAATCTTAACTTAACCAATACTATAAGTTACTTTAATAAAGCCTCTATATATTTCCATTATAAACAAAATTATTCCATAAACTAATTCTCCCATTTATTTTAATATTGAACCCTTAGTTCTAATTTATTAGGAAAAAAACTTCATATTCATTTTTCATATATTTACAAATATATATGTAAATTTTCATAATTTTATTCATTTATTTGTTATATAAAATTTAGTGTGTTCCCCAAATTCACAATTCCGCTGATTTTTAATTTCACTTCAATCTCAATTTTTAACTTCTCATTCATCATTGAATCTTCACTAGAGATTACAAATTCTTACTCATGTGCACTAGACATATGTATAGACTTAGATTTAAAATTTTAGATTTTTCTAAATTGACTTACTATATTTAAAAAATTAAATTCTCCAAACCCATAGATTATGTTTCTTCAATAACTTCTCTGACAATACTTATTTATCTATTTGTTTCAAGTATCAAACCTTAATAAAAATTTATGAAATTTTAACCATATTTCCCAGGAATACATATAAACATGTATATAAATTTTTAAATTTTTCTGGGTTTGTTTGTTATAGATTTTAAATATGTTTCTCAACTACTATAGATTCTGAATTGCTGAAGTGGCTCCAACAATTTGTATTCTTCTATTTTTTCTTAAATAGTGAATCATCTCTAAAAATTATGAAATTTCATATATTAAATACTAATACATAGTTAAATGTTCACTTAAAATTTCATATCCAATTACTATCTCTAGATCAATCTAAAAATTTGGACAAAGTCAGTTTGCAGAATATGAACAAAATTTCCAACAACCCATCATATCTCTACTAATTCCATCCACTTAAATCAAATGAATAATATTTAACATACCTAAACTCAATTTATGTTCACTCTAAACTATCATAACTTAATCAACCAAAAACTATTCAATTCCCTTACATTTAATCCTCACCATATTACATACCAGTCTTTCTTATTTTTAATTTTTATTCAACAGTACTTTTCTTTCTCTTTTCCTCCAATCTCTTACTTATACATGTCTTAACTATATAATACTATTATCATTATCATATTTAGACATAATTCATTTAATCCAGCATTATCTTATATATATATAATAGCCATTTAATTTTATATACATTTTCTTCCACAATCTTATGATTTAATTATATTTCTTTATAAATACTATTCATGTATATATATATAAACACCATCTCATATATATATAAACACTCTTCATGTATTACAATAATAATTTATTTCAAGGAAACTAATTCAATCGTCTTCTATACAAATCACTTCATAAATAATTCCTTCAGGGTTAATTATATTTAGTTAAAACACTACGTCTTTTAAATGATCAATTTGACTAATAAACTAATATAGACTTAACTTTATATTGACTCGTAGAATCACTATCTGCTTATAACTATTGTCACATCAGAGACCAGTTCAAGTGCCATGCATATGCATGTATGACACTTTTAAGTTACATTTAAAATCCCCTTTCTCTCCCTTAAAAATCCACCTAGGTCGAGAACCTTAAACCTATGCAATAAATGTAACACCCTTATATCCTATACACGTATAACACATATACCCAGTGTATGTAAAATACACATATACAGTACAAGAATGTCAAAATTTAGTTTTAATAAAAAAAAATTTCTATTCTCAAATTAATATCCCAAACATTGAAAATGTATTTTTAACAAGTAAATAAAATATTCCTTATTAGTATTAGGTTCTGTTTTGATTAAATATGTATACATGTTTAGGTTAATTTTATTGGCTTTAAGTCAATTTTTCTTTTAATTTGTGTTTAGCGTTTCCTTGAAGTGTTTGATTTAGATGGAAGCACAAAAGAATGGATTGATCAAAATGGTGGAAAAACAAGAGTCACGACCAAGACACTTCAAGGCTTGGTCATGTCCCTCATCCAACGCAACCATTCAAATGACACGGCCTGAGTTAATAAGCCAGTGGCTTAGCTGTGTCTTCTCCCAATGTCTGCCTTTGCCAAAATGTTCTGAAGGACATGGCAAAGGCCTTGGCCGTATCTCACTTGATAAAGCCAAAGAGAAAAACCAAAAAAGTAAAGGCAGAAGTGAACACTATCAAGAGACACGGCCAAGCACTAGCCATGTCCCATTAAAAGAACAACGTCTAGAGAAGGGACAAAATAGAAACAGAGGAGAACACTGTCAAGAGACACGGCCAAGCCACTGGCCGTGTCACATGACACGGCCAAGGCCTTGGTCGTGTCTCACTTGGAAAAGGATGAAGAAAGAGAGGCAGCTATGGACACGGCCTCAAGGCTTGGCCATGTCCCAAGAAGAATGAGTGGCACAGCCAAGCCACTCAAGGCTTGGCCGTGTCTCATATAGTCCCATTAAATTATTTTGCATGAAATGAGGGACAAATGGGGGACAAACACTCCTTCTTTTTTAAAAATAAAAGAGAAATAAATATTAAAAAATGAGTAAAGGTGGATGGATTTATGAGAAGAAATATAAAACAGAGAAAAAAAGGGAGACAAAGTGTGGTGTGTGAGTTGGCAAGAGATGGTTGGTTTCTAAAAAAATTAAAAGGAGGTAGAAGTGGAGAGGAGGATATACAAGTTGGTTGGCTTGTGAAGAGGGGGCTTTTAGTTTTTGTTCTTGATTTGGAGAAGAGAGACACCATTCTCTCTTCATTTTCATTTTCAGTCATCCTTCATTTCTTCCATAGACAAGATTTAATCAAGTTTGGGTAATAAATTGAGTGAGTAAGCTCCTTAAAGATTAGGGTTAGAAGAAAGCTTGATTAGAGTTATAAGCTTGAGAGAGTTACCATTCCATCTTTCAAGAGGAGAGCCATTGATTGAAGAGGGCTTGGAAGTTGTTCATCATACATCAAGGTGGAAGCCAGGAGGAAGACAAGTAGTTCAATCCTTGGCATCTACAAGGGGTTTTTCATATCCTCTCTTTTAATTCATTTCTATATTGTTCTTGTTTTATTATGAATATTAATATTAGAATGCATAATTTTGATTTGATGAATATTGAGATGGATATTTGTTTTAAATTGATGATGAGCTAATTTACTCATGCCTTGGGTTATAGTAGATTTGATTAGATGACTTGATTTGATAATTCCATTAGTATACCTTGTTGTTGGTTGATTGCATTGGACTTAAAGTTAGTTTGATAGATTGGCTACCTATTAATCATTTAATATTGAATGATGGACCGAGAGGTAAAATTCAATATTAGAACTATGTAATCAAACATCCTAAGAATGAATTAGAAATATAAGTTTTAGGGTTTATTAATTTGCAATTTCAAAACAATTGGTTGCTAGTTCATGAATATGAAAACTAATGAATTGGTACTTGCTAATTTAACTCAAGGAAAAAAAATTAAAATACAAGGTTATATTAATGGATGATTGGAGAATTAAGCTTTAATTAAATTGACCTACAACCCTAGACACCATTCCTAGAATTGAATTGATCTTACACAGCTACCACTTATTTTTACTTTCAAATTTTAATTATAACTCACCAATTCAACAATACACACTCAATTTTATTTATTTCATTTGAATCAAACTATAGCGGAACAATAACCTCGTATACTTGTGAGTGTTGCTTGTAGTAGTAATTAATTGAGCGCAATAAGTGTTTGGCGCCACTGCTGGGGAAGACAATTGTTATTTGTAGTTTGATTCTTTTATTTTAATTATTTTATTATTTAAATTGTTCCTCTTTGAATTGCCTAGGTGATTTATGCAAGGACGAATGTCTCAAGGAAACGAACTTATTCCATATATGGACTATATTCATAGACTACCAAGAACCAAAGGAGTAGATCCCTTGGGATAAGAAGGAGAAGAAACCGACGAGCAATTTGAAGAGGACACGAAAGTAGAAATGGGTGACGTAGAGGAACCGCCTATGAAGGAGTTTGCTCGACCGATCATTGGAGTAACCACATCATGTATCCATTTGAGCAACGCAGTAAGGAATTATGAACTCAAAAATACTCATTATAGTATGCTGCTATCCTTCCATGGATTACCAAATGAAGATCCTCTCAACTTCATTCGAGATTTTTACATAACACTGCATACTTTCCCTTTGCAAGCACTAACATAGGATGAACTCAAAATGAGATGTTTCCCATATAGTTTGAAAGATAGGGAAAAAGTGTGGTTGATGACCTTACCAGAAAATTCTTTAACCACTTGGACCGAAGTGTACAACAAATTTATGGAAAAATTTTATTCACACCAAAAGACAAAGGAGCTTAGGGGGAGTATTGCAACTTTCACCCAATTTGATGGGGAACCATTTCATGAGGCATGGGATCACTTCAAATCTCTATTGTTTCAATTCCCTCATCATTATTATCCATAATAATTACTCAATCAGTTCTTCTATGATGGGATAACCTAACAATGTCAAAATACAGTGGATAATGTTGCAGGAGGGGCAATGGGTGAGAAAATAGCTGCTGAACCAATTGCATTATTTGAAATGTTGGGAGCAAATTCTCAACAAAATTGCATTGGGGAAAGGAAAAGAGGAGCATATGAGCTGAATGAAAACTTAGAAATGGCAAGGCAAATTGCTGAGTTGATAAGGCAAGTTAAATTATTGTAAGCTAGAGGAAACTTGTCGGGGCCAAGCCAAGAATTATGTGCATCATGTGGTGTGGTAGGCCACAATGCAAATGTATGTCCTTTAAACTTTGACCAATTCCAAGAAGGGCAAGAACAAGCTTTTACTTTTGAAGGGTTCCAATAAAGGGGAATGAATGATCTGTACTCAAATTCTTATAACCCCAGTTGGAGAAATCACCCTAATTTTTCATTGAAGAACCGACTATAAGTTCCACCTCAACATTCATTCCAACCTTATCAAAGGGGACCCCAATTTCAAGGGCAAGGTTCAAATCATGAGCAAGTCAAGAAACCTTTACTTGAAGGCAATTTGAATGCATTCATTCAAATAAGCACTCAAAATCAAGAGGTGAACAACAAACGATTCGACTCTTTGGAAGCCTTACTTAAGAAGGTAGAAACTCAAGTGGGTCAATTGACTAATCAACTGCAAGCTAATCAAACAGAAAAATTTCCAAGCCAACAGGAGCAAGCCAAAGCAATCACAGTCCTAAAAAGTGGTAAGATACTTGATAACAAAATCGGAAGATAATAACATTAATGATTCTTTGGATATAGGAACATTGGAAGAAGATGGCGAGGAAATACAAGAAGGCAAAGCTCAACCAATTGACCCGAAGGACGTTAATGAGGAGGCATAAGTTGCACCAAAGCTACACAAATCTCCAAATCCGTACAGACCACCAATTCCTTTTCCAAGCAGGTTAAAAAATGAGAAGCATGATAAGCAATTTGCTAAAATTTATAATATGCTTTCAAAGGTAAGTATTAACCTCCCCTTATTTGAGGTGATTAAAAACATGCCATCATATGCCAAATTTTTTAAGGAGCTTAACACAAAAAAGAAAAAGTATAAGTTGAATGAGAAGGTGATAGTCTCAGAAGTAACAAGTGCTGTTTTACAACACATGTTACCTCCAAAACTAAAGAATCCTGGAAGCTTTATAGTTAGTATCTCTATGGGGAATGGGAAAGAAACTATTGGTATGTGTGATTTAGGAGCAAGTATTAATTTGATACCATACTCTGTTAACTTGAAATTAGAGCTAGGGGAACTCAAACCAACTAAAATAGTTTTGCAACTTACAGATAGAACTCTTAGATACCCTAAGGGAATTGTAGAAGATGTTCTAGTTAAGGTAGATGGTTTAATTATACCCGTTGATTTCATTGTCTTAGATATGAGGGAAGAAATTTCTAGAGATTCTGAACATACAATTTTGTTAGGGAGACCTTTTATGGCAACAACTAACACATTAATTGATGTTAAAAATGGAAAATTGACCATGACTATTTTAGGTCAAACTGTAGAATTTTCATTTTTTAACACTCTCCCTATTCCCACTACTGCTTTATATGAGGACTGCTCTTTCATTGATTTTACTGATAATGTTGTTGAAGAAGTTTTCTTGCAGGAGAGTGGTGAAGACAAATTAGAAAGGGCTATAAATTTGGAGGAAGAAGTTGAGGGTTCAAATGAGGAGATTCAACAAAAGAGGGTTAAACTTAAAGAACTTCCAAAGCACTTAAAGCATATTTTTCTTGGGGAAAATAACTCCCAACCATTGATAATTTCTGCTACTCTTAGTAGTGAGAAAGAAGATAAACTTGTGAGGACATTGAAAAAATTCAAGAGAGCTATTGGCTGGGGGTTGAGTGATATCAAGGGTATTAGTCCCTCTATGTGCATACACAAGATAGTTCTAGAGGAAGGAGCTAAACATGTGAGAGAGGCTCAAATGAGGCTTAATCCTAATATGAGCAAAGTAGTAAAAAGGGAGGTTCTAAAATTGCTTGATGAAGGGGGTAATCTACCTGTAGACCCTTAATTTCTGACCAAGTCCAGTCCAAAGATTTTAAAACGGTCCGAAATAAATTTTGTGATATTTATTATTTATTTAAATATTTATTATTTATTTATTCTAATATTTACTATTTATTTTAATAATATAATATTTATTTAATTTATTATTATTATTTATAATATTTAATTTATTTATTATTTATTTTTAATAATATAATAATATTTGTTTTTAATAAAAAATAATAATAAAATAAAAAGTAAAAAATAAAAATAAAAAATTGGACGGATTGGTGAGCGACACGCGGCAAGCAGCAATTGGAATGCCACAGGCCAATTCGCCGCAGGCTAATTCGTCCAAGCATCCTACAGTCTCGCAGGCTGATTCTCACATAGCAGCAGGCTTTCTCGCGTGGTAGTAGGCCGATCCTCGAGTAGCAGCCTCTCGCGTAGCAGGCCAATTCTTGCAGCTTGCATGCCCATTCGCCAACGACGCTGCCAATTTTGCCAAAACCTTCTTTTGCTCGATTTTTTGTAATTTATTTCCTAAATAATTTTATTTCTTTAATCAATTAGTATTAGTTTTTTATTTTTTCTTATAAATATCACATTAAAACAATAACACAGGGGGGACTTTTTTTAAAGAGGCAGAGAGACTTTTGGAATTATTAGAGTTTTTTGGCAGGGGAAGACTCTAAAACTTGGATAATTTCCAACAAAAAGATTTTAAAAAAAGACAATAATCAAGGCAACAAACAAGTGGTGATTGTCTTGGTGTTAGCTACTCCAAAATTTCAATACAACGATTTTGGTGGAGCCTTCAAACATAGGTATGTTTATCTAATTTTATTTATCAAAAATCATCTTCATCCATTAGCCATTGATACATTAAAATTGATAAATTGTAACTCTAAAAGCTTATGCAATAATCCAATAAAAACCCACGGATAATGTTTTCTATTTTTGTAAAAAAAAGACACAATAGCCATGTAACACCCATATACTCTATATAAGTACTATACTTATACCTTGTATACATACAGTACGTATATAAAATATAAGGATGTCACTTTTCATTACTATTTAAAACCTTTACCTTAGTTCCAAACAATAATACATTTTATTTAAAGAAAATTTACAAAATTATTATATTTTATTTAAAGAACATTTACAAAATTATTATACTTTTGATGATATTACATATATATAAATTACCTTGTCCTTTCCAAAATTCATTTATGTATATATACATTTTTACCAAAATACAACATAATAAAATTATACATGTATGCACCACCTTCTAGTTGGTCTCAAAAATACTCTTAACCTTCCGTGGCATAACGGTTTGACTTCCAGATCAACCATCTACTCACCTGCACGATTTATACAACCGCGCTAAGCTCGAAAGCTTAGGAGTACAAATAAATATTATAAACATACATTACAGAAAATCATACTCATATATTAACATCATGTATCATCTTTTTCTTTTCATGTTTTCCATTTTCAATGCACTTTTCATAAAATTCCACTAATTTCATAATTTATATATATATACACATATATCATTAACACAAACTGCAATTCAATGGCTTATCACAACATTCATGAAATAATACACATAATTTCTCACAACCATATACATATTACGCATCACATTGTATTCTCATAATCTCATTTCCAATATAAAGACTTAGCTCTGCTCAAGTCTTTCAACAATTCATTTCTCATCATTTAGCATAGTTTCTCAAGCCATATTCCTTTTTAGTAATTTGTTTATGTATTGTGATCATATCATTCCATGATCACCATCATATATCTCATAACATTATATCTTATTATATCATATATCTCATAATATTATATCTTATTTCATAATTCACATTAAAACAAAGACAAGCATGGGCCCAAAAGAAACTAATATGCCATTCAAATTCCAAAGTTACTGTTTTGGTTCAATAATCACATTTATCAAGCCCGTAGGCAAATCATTATCACAATGAGAAACATCTCATATATAACATCCCAACTATGCTTTAAGGACTAGGCCCAACCAAGCTTCAAGGGGAGCTCAGCATCAACCCAACTTGGCTTTAAGGACCAAGCCCAACCCAGCTTCAAGGGATTGTTACTTTTAGGCATGCCACCAATAACAAAAATCTAAAAATTGAATAACATATTAGGCACACAATCCTTTTATTATTTCATTATGAAATCATTTCTCATTACCTCATGATCATCTAGGCACAATGCCCCAAATATTTCATTTACATCTTTATAGCCATCAACAATGGCTTCACATTTTAGCATTGGGGTATACATAACAAATTACATTATTCATAAATTTTGAATCCTCAACATATATTCCACATAGTTCACATAATGCAAATCATAACACCATTCTCACACATCAACAATATAATAGGTAACTTAACACATTTTCCAATCGAATGTGTTAAGTCCTAAAGTCATGTAAATATATACAATCATGTAAGGTTTGTACTTGCCTTATGGAACACTCCAAAATAATCTTTAAAACTTCCTCTAACCTTCTCTTCCAAGTTGCCCTTCAACACTAAGGTTTGGCAAACTACTCTCTCTCAATACCTATACCAAATGTGATCATAAACAACCATTTAGTATCACATTCTAAGGCATTCTTAACATTCAAATCATTTAAATAAAAATTACAAATGAAAAATAACAAAAGGAGTTATTCTCAAGTGACACGCCCGCCAACACGGGCGTGTTAATGAGCGTGTCATTAGCTTATTCATACAGAAACATTGACACATCCAATGACATGGGAGTGTCACTACCCATGTCATTCATTCTGCCTCATAGAAATATTGACACGCACAACAACATGGGCGTGTTCACGGCCGTGTCAATTATTTTATCTCTCAGTAGCTATGACACGTCTAATGACATGGCCGTGATAATGGTCGTGTCACAAATGTTAAACTCAGCACTGTTGACACACCCAACGACATGGCTGTGTCACTGGCCGTGTCAGGCAAAAGTTATGCATTTTGAACTCTCATCCATATTAACACAATCACTCCAAAATCCATACTACAACACCCTTAATCAACATCTTAGTTTATATTCATAATTCACCTATCAATTCAACACTTATATAACTTCAACATATCATAATAATAATCATTATATACATCATCCATGTATCAATTGACTTAATTTCCCAACTCATTTATACTAAACCTTTACTAAACAATTTCAACAACTCATCATCATCCTCACAAATAACCATATTTTCATCGTCTAAACCCCAATTCAACATATATATATATATATATACTTCAATATCTCATCATCATCATATTATTCAATTAATCATCACTTTCACTCACTAACCATATCAAATATAAACTCAATCTATAGAAATCAACACAAGGAAGAGAACACTTGAATTCTTTGTCAAATCTTCAATATCCACCTTCAATTCTCTTAAAGCCCTTATGAATTTGATGTGTATGTGAACAAAATCATACTCTTCTCTCTCTCTCTCTTTCTCTCCCACGTTCAAGAAGAAGAAGAAGAAGAAAGAAAGAAAGAAAGAAAGAGAAAGCTCTCTTGTCAAACTCTCATCCTTATCTTATATATATATATATATATAATAATAATATAATTATTTCCACCTAAAAATTCTTCACCACAAATATTGGTCCTTCTTTTGACTTTCTTTTCTTCTTTTTCTCTTGTCATTATTATCATTATTATTATTAATTAATTATTTACAATTTACTTTTCCTACTCCAATATATATATGTATATATATATATCTTGTATATATGGTGTATATGTTGATATATGTATATGTCTTATATATTGTATTTATATTTCCCATATCTTTCAAATACAATATATACATATCATCCTTAATACACATCTATCTCTTATTATATTTTCTTTACATATTTCACCAACATACTTTCTCACAACTACTATTCCAAAGTGCATAAAAAATCGGGGTATTACAAGCCATCACTTAGTCTTTTTTTTTGTTAAAAAAATATTATTACAGTAGCTATTTTGTTAATTCCACAACCTTAACTCCATTTTCATAAAATCAAAACCATAATTCACTTAAAATTGTAAAATCCTAATTAAATTTATTTTTTAAAATCTTCACAGTAGCCATTCTCCTTTCAAAAATAAATATAATAGTGTTAGTTTTCTTAGAAATCCAAACCCTAGTTTAATTCAAACCCTAATCTATTTTGTTAATACATTAATCAATTATTTTTCTTTATTTAATCATCACAGTAGCTTATTCTTTTCAAATATCTATGTTTTAATCTTATTTTCATGAGTTTTTACCTTATTTACTTAAATCCTAAATTTTAATTTTAATCACACAGTAGCATAATTCTTTTAAAAAAATAACAATAATATTAGTTCCTTAAAATTTCAAAACCCTAGCTTTTAAATATAAACTCCAAAATCTTAAATGTTATTTAAGAAACCCTAAGTTGATACATAAACCTAAACTTGCATCTTTATTTGCTTCATTATTAAATGGATATTTATTATATATTTTGATTAGTGATTTATTTATATCTTCGATGAATGATTTATTTATAATGAATGGTTAGTTGGTTATTTTTATTAATTTGTTTTGGTTTCAAGAAATTGTAAGAGGTATGTTTCCATATTTTGGGTACCTCATGTTATGAGCATCATGTAATTTAATTTATTTTAAGTTTCAGATCAATGTAAAGGATAAGTTTCCACAAATTGGTAGGTATCCTATTTTATTTATTTTCTTTTGGACATTGGACAATTGTAAAGGCATGTTTCCATTCATGGATGGGTGCCTATTTGTTTGTTTTGTTTGAACTTGTTGTGATTTTAATAAAGTATTCATTTATTCTTATGATTGCATGTAGTATGGATAATATCATTATATTTAAGAATTTTATAATATTAAGACTTGAAAAGGAGGCTGGTTCCAATGATCTGGGCATTGTGGGGGTGCTGGGTCATTCTCACCTTCCCCATACGTACCCAACTTTTCAAACCCATTAGGGTGGGGATTCCTTAGGAATTGAGTCATCCACCCCTTTCTTTTTCCCAGCCCATCCGAGTGGCGAGTCCATTTTCTCCGAGCTTAGGCCTGTGTTCTCTAGTTCCTCTAGCCTAATAATGCCGAAGTCGTAAGAACCATTCCACATGGGAGTGGGGGCAAAAATCCCCGCTCACATTGGCGACTCCACTGGGGATAAGAGAATTTGATTCCATTGGTCTTTATATTATTCTATTCTTTCTTATTATGATTTTATCCATTGCATCATTTAGTTTGCATTGTGTGCGTGAGTTAGGATGCTCGTGTTACCTGCATTGTGTCATGTAAGGGATACCATATTTTCACTCAAGGTATTGAGATCGAGCATGGCATAACCACTCATAGCCTTGTACCTTTTTGTATATACTTGCTATGGGAACCTAAGCTTCTCAACCCAAGGCTTAAGCTCATGTAATTGACCTAGTTATTTTTTTTAGGTTTTTACCACAAATGCTTGATGTTTGACTATGATTGATATATATTGGTTTAAACTATGGCTTATTTGGTTTATTCTTTTTCTAATATGACCTACCTATATTGTAACTCAAAAATAATTCTTTTCCTTTAAGATCCAAAAGACCAAAACTATTTTCAAGAAGGTCTTTGGACATTAAAACCTTTTAAGATGGGTCAAAAATCTTTTTATACCTTATGGCCAAAACAACAAAACTTCATCTAAAAATACAACTTTTTCATAAAAAGGGCTTACAAATATTTAGGTCAATTACGAAATACCAAAAATCAATTGTGAGCCTAGTTTATACCAATAATTATTAATCATGGATTTTTTTTGGCATGAATCATTAGTTACTTTTCTAAAGAAGAAATCTATTTATGATAAACTTATTAATTTTGCTTTAATTCAATAGAGCATAAAAGCTATTTTAGTTGAGATTCAATGGATTAAAGCTTAATTAATGGAAATTATCATGGACTGACTTCTATGTTAGAAAATGCAACTATTAATTAAATGGTTCGAGGAAACTTTTTGAAAATAAAATATCCCATGTTAGTATTTTGATTGACCACATACCTAGGAAAAGAGACTCGCCATTCGTGTGTGGAAGTTATAAGGTTGGAAGGGTTGTCATAACTATCTTTGTTTATTATTTATGCATACATGCATACATACATTTGCATCTCATATCATTGATTCTCTCTGGCTCACAACCCTGGATTACAATAGTTCAAAAGCCTACGACAATCTGACCTACGCTGGTGATGAAGAATCCAGTAACAACTCAATTAGCTTCTCACCAAAAGCAATGGAACCTAAGCAGATTCAAAAGATGTTGGATGATGCCCTTGAAGTCAAGATGGAAGAATTAAAAGGGGCCCTAGTTGAGATCATGAAGAGTCAAATGGCTATAATGTTTGGGAACACTGCTGAAACATCCGCAAGCACCAAGAAAGACAAGGGAAAGGCTAAAGTTGGTGAATTGGCTTTTGATGATGACAAGGTAGTCATTGATGATGATGATAACTGGGCTCAATACTTCTAAGATCCTCAAGACAAGAAGAAGGAGCAGAAGGTTGTTGAAAGATCAGTCGTGGAGAAAACTGAAACTTCAGATGTTGAGAAGTTGATTGCTGACTTGGAAAAGAAGTTTGAAAAGAAGCTGAAAACCGAGAAAATGTCTAAGGTTGACAAGTTGTTTGAGCTAGATGAAGAGGTTCCGTACAAGTTCAAGATGCCATCCTTTGCAAGAGGTTCTGTATAAGTTCAAGATGCCATCCTTTGCAAAGTTTGATGGAACTGGAAATCTTCACCTCCATGTGAAGCACTATATCATTGCTATGCAGTCTGCTCGAGCTACTAAGGCTCAAACCTTGAGGTATTTCATGCTTTCATTGGATCCTGTTATCCAAAATTGGTTCAATACCTTAGATGATGACACTCAGAAAAGTTAGGATCTGCTATACAAAGCCTTCATTCAACAGTATGGGTACAATGTCGAGCTAGAAGTTACCTTAATGGAGGTAGAGTCCATTAGACAAAGGCCAAATGAGAATTTTGTGGACTATGTGAAGAGATGGAGGAATAAGCCTGCATTGCTCAAGAAGAGGCCCAATAAATTTGATCAAATAAGGATGATTGTGAGAGGGGGTGTTGCCTAGTCTTCACGAAAGTATGTCTCATATACTAATCTGGGATTTCAAAGATCTTCTCTAAGATGGTCTACAAATTGAAGAATGGGAAAGGGAGAAGAATCTCTTTTCAGTAAGAAGAAATAAGAAAGGAAACTACCAGTCGAGCTATCAAAGCACGCAAAAGGAAGTTGATGTTGATGTGACTGGTAAAGGAAATAAAAGACCATTCTTAGAGTTGGAAAAACCTCTATCTTGGGTTTTCAACAAGCTACAGAAGGAAAGACTATTACAGAAGGAAAGAGTACCTCCACCGACAACCTTCATGGTAGGAAGAGGATTGGAGGAGGATTTTGTCTTATCCTCTTTTCAAGATGGGAGTATTGAGGATGTGGAATAAAGGAAAATTTTTTTCAACAAACTTTCCTTAGCTTGGAGTGTTGCTCTATTTATTTTGCTTTCTTTGATATTTAATTGGAGCAATTATGTTTTTTAAATTTAAAGTTGTTTGAGTAAATTACTTTCATCAAATTTTTATTGGTCTTTGTTCATTTTGGTGCTCAACCAATGACGAGTCTAGCTTGATAATTCATGAATTAGTATATCTATGCATCATAATTTGAATGACTTTACTAGGTAAGGGAATTATTTTATAGCATTGAGTTATGTATGCTTACTTAGAGAGGGCTCCTACATAATGACTTTGTCTAGGATCTAGCTAGTCTTAGAACATGCTTTGACAAACTTTCGAGATGAAATTAAACTCTGCTTATTTAAGGGAGAGATAATCTAGGCATTGTTTGGTTAGCCAACAACTAGTATCCACCCAATTAAATAGCAATCCCTAGTTGTCCCTTTAACCCTTCATAAGATTTCAACTTTCTCTTTATTAACTTATAAGCCGATAACCTACCCTGAGCTGTTGTGATACTTTTGACAAATCTTATGATCACCAAGGTGAAGAGGCAAGAAGATCAAAAAGAAAGGAATGCATAGCCAAGACCGTAAGGATAGTTGATGTTCTAAAAACCATAAGGGTAGTTAAAGTTCACCTGATGCTAGACCTAATATCTCTAATTTATTAAGATGACATCAGAACAATAAATAATTTATCCTCACTGAAGTAGACTCACTCTACTCCACTCATCTTTAGTCAAGATAATTCTTCTGGAATAAGACCCAATAAAAAAAGGAAAAAAAAGAAAAAGAAAAGAAAGGAAAAGGGAAAAAAACGAGGAAAAAAAGAAAAGAAAATAAAACCTAAAACGGTTCAGAATTCCAATCGAGTTCTCTTTTACCTAAAGCAACAAAAGACTTCCATTTGGTTTATAAGGACAATTTGACTTGAATTGGTTCAACCCAACCAAAGATTCAATCAAAATTAGAGAAAAAGGAGAAAGACCATCTAGTTTTTGAAAGTCATATACTTGACAATCCTACAGAGGAAAAAGATGAAATGATGAAATGTGGGTACCAAACTTTTTGCAAAGGTAAAGACTGTCCTAATCAAGATCCAGATTCATGTAAAAAAGAAAGAAGAATGTTTAAAGCTCTATCTTTTCATGTTTCCAACTGTCTAAATAAGAAAATTATAGTGTGAGGATCCGCCTATAGTGTCATAATGGCTCCAACTTACAAATAGCCTTCATTTAACCCGTGTTCCTTATAGATCTCGTTTCAAGCCTATTAAAGACTTGTTGATCTCTCTTGGTAGGTAGAGTCTATTAGTAGAGATAGTTTGAATAAGCATGCATATGAGATAGACAACATTCAAACTCAATGAGACCTTTGGCCAAGTAATGTGTATGTGTCTATCTGAAGTGCAACAGTTCTTGCTCAAATAGAAATGATTCCTGAGTTTAGTACAGTAACTAGGGTTATCATGTTATAGATATGTTAATTCTAAAAATTGAGTCTGGAGGTACAATGACATTGATTTGACAAAGTCAACATTTGATTAAAAAAAATTGTTTTCTTGTTATAAAAACCTTTAAGTTAAGGGAAATACGTTGAACAGTCGAACCTCAAAGGACACATTGGGCAAAGTAAAGAATTATTTGCAAGGTTGTGAAGAAGCTACCAATTGACATGCTAAATCATAGTTTGAAATGGATGTATCCTTGACTATGTTGCTTGGTCCTCACCATTCATGTTTTCAATATCTCGAAGATAAAAGCCATAAATGCGAAGCCTTCTGTCATTCCAATGCAAGACCTAAGCGAGCATCTGGAAGGAGCCAATGAGAACACTTCTGCTGATCACCTCGGTCTATGAGTCGATGGAACCACTGTAAGTATTATTCATGCATATCATGCATACATGAGCATAACACATTGCATTTTATTGTATTGTATTGTCTATTCTTTTTCAAAGTGAACAACAAACACCCTATAAAGTAAATAATCAAAAGAAGATATTGAATCAGGGGGCATAGAAAACCCATTGCTTGAGGAAGCTTCAGTCATTTTGGAAAAGAAGAAATGCATGCTTGTGCGAAGAACTAGACAACATAACATCAATATGAGCTTGCATGAGAAAAATCGTCAGTTTGAGCCTACGCAGGGGGCAAAGTTTCTCTTTTCAAATTTTGAGTTTATATGTGTACAAAATATTGTCAAACTCACTTTCAATATTTTGCTACACAGGGGGTAAGGAGAAGATATAAGGGGCCAGCTAAAAAATGGCTGAATTTTTTACAAAAGTACAAAGGAAGAACAAAGAGAATAAAAAAACAACAAAAAAAGAAGAAAATTAGAACTCTCAAAAGAATGAAGATGCAGAAGAAAGAAGATCAATCGGCTAGAAGAGATGAAGCCAATATAGGACAAATGTCCAACAGGATGAAGATCCAATTTAAAGGGTAAAGACCCGATACCAAGGATGAAGATCCAATTTAAAGGGTGAAGACTCGATCTCTAAGGATGAAGATCCACTTTGAAGGGTGAAGACCCGATGCCAAGGATGAAGATCCAATTTCAAAGGGAAAAGACCTAAAGTTCAAAGGAGGAAGATCTGTTTTGAAGGGTGAAGACATTGCCAAAGATGAAGATCTAGCTTAAAGGATGAAGATCCAATTTCAAGGGCGAAGACTCGATTTCCAAGGATGAAGATTTGTTTTTGAGGGTAAAGACTCGATGCCAAGGATGAAGATTCACTTTCAAGGGTGAAGACCCGATCTCCAAGGATGAAGATCCATTTTCAAAGGTGAAGACTCGATGTCAAGGATAAAGATCCAAGGTCCAACGATAAAGATCCATTTTGAGGGTAAAAACCCACAATCCATTAAAGAATGGAACAGCCAGAGTAGCCAGAATTCTCAACTGATAAAAGGTAAATCAAATTCAGCCTCGGGTCCAAGTACCCAATCTCTGGTCAAGCACTCAAAATTCAGTTTTGGATCGAGCACTTAAAAATTCAGTTTCGGGTCGAGAACCAAAGTCTAGTTTAGGATCGAGAATCCAGTTTTTGATCAAGCACCCAAATCAAGTTTCTGGTCGAGGACCCAAAAATTCAGTTTAGGATCGAGAATTCAAAATTTAGTTTTGCGTCCAAACACCTAAATCAAAATCTAGTTTCGGATTGAGCACCCAAAAATTCAGTTTCGGCTTGAGCACCTAAAAATTCAGTTTCGGGTCGACAACTCAAAAATCCAGTTTTGAATGGAGTATCCAAATTCAGTTTAGAGTCGAGAACCCAACATCGGGTCCATAACCCAAACTGCCAATCTTGGGTCGAGAACCCATCCTCATCTAAAATCAGCTCAAAGTCATATTGCATTTCACTCTCTTCTTCTGAAAGTCTCAGATCATTCAAGCAAGGGGCAAACTGTAGACCCTTAATTTTTTACCAAGTCCAGTCCAAAGATCTTAAAATGGTCTAAAATAATTTTTGTGCTATTTATTATTTATTTATTCTAATTTTTACTATTTATTTTAATAATATAATATAATATTTATTTTATTTATTATTATTTATAATATTTATTATTATTTATTATTTATTAAAATAATAATATTTTTTTAATAAAAAATAATAAAATAAAAATAAAAAATTGGACGGATCGGCGAGTGCCTCGTGGCAGGCAGCATTTGACCTGCGGCAGGCCAATTCGCCTTAGGCTTTGCCTGCGGTGAATTGGGGAGCTCGCCCAGGCATCATGCAGTCTCATAGGCCAATTCTTGCATAGCAGCAGGCTTTCTCCCGTGGCAGCAGGTCGATCCTCGCTCAGTAGCCTCTCGCGTAGCAAGCCAATTCTCGCAGCTCGTAGGCCCATTCGCCAACGACACTACCGATTTTGCCAAAACCTTCTTTTGCTCGGTTTTGTAATTTATTTCCAAAATAATTTTATTTCCTTAAGTAATTAATATTAGGTTTTGATTTTTTCTTATAAATATCACATTTAAACAATAACACGTAGGGGCGGGAAAGATTTTTGAAGAGGTAGAGAGACTTTTGGAATTATTAGAGTTTTTTGGCAGGGGAAGACTCTAAAACATGGACAATTTCCAACAAAAAGATTTTTAAAAAAGACAATAATCAAGGCTACAAATAAGTGGTAATTGTCTTGGTGTTAGTTACTCCAAAATCTTCATCCAACGATTTTGGTGGAGCCTTCAAACATAGGTATGTTTATCTAATTTTATTTATCAAAAATCATATTCATCCATTAGCCATTGATACATTAAAACTGACAAATTGTAACTCTAAAAGTTTATGCAATAATCCAATAAAAACCAACAGATAATGTTTTCTATATTTAAAAAAAAAGGCACAGTAGCCATCACTTAGTCTTTTTTTTAAAAAAAATATTATTATAGTAGCTATTTTGTTAATTCCACAACCTTAATTCTATTTTCATAAAAATCAAAACCATAATTCACTTAAAATTGTAAAACACTAATTAAATCTATTTTTCAAAATCTTCACAATAGCCAATCTCCTTTCACAAATAATTATAATAGTGTTAGTTTTCATAGAAATCCAAACCCTAGTTTAATTCAAACCCTAATCTATTTTGTTAAAACCTTAATCAATTCTTTTTCTTTATTTAATCATCACAGTAGCTTATTCTTTTCAAATATCTAAGTTTTAATCTTATTTTTACAAGTTTTTACCTTATTTACTTAAATCCTAAATTCTAATTTTAATCACTGAGTAGCATAATTCTTTTAAAAAAATAACAATAATATTAGTTCCTTAAAATTCCAAAATCCTAGCTTTTAAATATAAACTCCAAAACCTTAAATGTTATTTAAGAAATCCTAAGTTGATACATAAACCTAAACTTGCATCTTTATTTGCTTCAGTATTAAATGAATATTTATTATATATTTTAATTAGTGATTTATTTATATCTTCGATGAATGATTTATTTATGATTAATGGTTAGTTGGTATTTTTATTGATTTGTTTTGGTTTCAAGAAATTGTAAGAGGTATGTTTCCATATTTTGGGTACTCATGTTATGAGCATCATGTAATTTAATTTATTTTAAGTTTCATATCAATGTAAATGATACGTTTCCACCAATTGGTGGGTATCCTATTTTATTTATTTTCTTTTGGACATTGGACAATTGTAAAGGCATGTTTCCATCCATGGATGGGTGCCTATTTGTTTGTTTTGTTTAAACTTGTTGTGATTTTAATAAAGTATTCATTTATTCTTATGATTGCATGTAGTATGGATAATATCATTATATTTAAGAATTTTATAATATTAAGACCTGAAAAGGAGGCCGGTTCCAATGAACCGGACATTGTGGGGGTGCTGGGTCATTCTCACCTTCCCCACACGTACCCAACTTTCAGAATCCATTAGGGGGTTGGGGATTCCTTAAGAATTGAGTCATCCACCCTTTCTGTTTTTTAGCCCATCCGAGTGGCGAGTCCATTTTCTCCAGGCTTAGGCCCATGTTCTCTAAGGCCCCGAGCCTAACAGTGCCAACTTAGCAGGAACCATTCCACATGGGGGTGGGGGTGAAAATCTCCGCTCTCACTACCCCATTGCTAATAGTGAATGGGTTAGTCTCGTTCACATCGTGCGAAAGAAAGCAGGTTTGACTATGGTCCAAAATGAGAAAGGAGAGTTGGTACCTACATGAACACAAACCAGGTGGCGAATGTGCATAGATTATAGGAAATTAAATAATGTGACAAAAAAAATCACTTTCCTTTAATATTTATTGATCAAATGCTTGATAGGTTATCTGGACATGCTTTTTACTATTTTCTTGATGGTCTTTCAGGTTACTACGAAGTCCAGATAGCACCAAAAGATCAACCAAAGACAACCTTTACTTGTCCCTTTAGGACGTTTGCCTTTCGGAGGATGTCATTTGGGCTTTGCAATGCACCAGGTACATGTCAAAGATGTATGCTTTCAATTTTTTCTAATATGTTGGATAAATGCATTGAGGTATTTATGGATTAAATCTCTATTTTTGGTAATTCTTTTGATGATTGTTTGCAAAAACTGACTCTCATGCTTGAAAGATGTATTGAATATAATCTTACCTTGAGTTGGGAAAAGAGTCATTTCATGGTTGATCATGGGATTATTTTGGGTCATGTCAATTCTCACAAAGGGATTTAGGTAGATAAGGCTAAGGTTGGATTAATCATGAATCTACCTCCACCCACATCTGTTAAGGGGATTAGAAGCTTTTTGGGATATGTTGGATTTTTAGGAGGGTTATAAAGATTTTTCAAAAATTTCACGTCCTTTGTATCATTTGCTAGGAAAAGATGTTCCATTTTTTTTATGACAAGTGCTTAGAAGCTTTTAAAATTTTGAAAGAAAAATTAACTTTTGCTCCTATAATTATTGCCCTAAATTGGGATTTTCCATTTTAAATCATGTGTGATGCATCAAATTATGCCATTGGAGCTGTTTTGGGCCAAAGAGTAAATAAATTGATGTGTGTAATTCATTATGCAAGTTTATCTTTAAATGATGCACAAGTTAATTACATAACCACTGAAAGGGAAATGTTAGCTATGGTGTTCACACTGGGTAAATTTAGATCTTACTTGATAGGTTCTAAAGTCATAGTATTTTCAGGCCATATGACCTTGAAATACCTATTGGCCAAAGCACATGCTAGACCTAGGTTCATTAGATGGGTATTGATGTTGCAAGAATTCGATGTTGAAATCAAAGATCGGAAGCGAAGTGAGAATGGAGTAGCTGACCATCTTTCTAGATTAAACTCTCATGATAATGATGCAGAAATTGCTTGTGAAAATGCCTTTGAAAAATTCTCGGATGAACACTTGTTTGCTTTAACTCAAGCACCTTGGTATGCATATATTGCTAACTATCTCTCTTGTGGTGTAGTAAGAAAGGATTTGAATTTTTAGGCAAAGAAGAGGTTCCTGCATTCATGTAAGTACTATTTTTGGAATGAGCCATATTTATTTAGAATTTGCAGGGATGAAATCATAAGAAGATGTGTACCGGAGGAAGAACAAAAATAAGTGCTGTAATTTGCCAAAACATGTATTGTGGAGGGCATTTTGGAGGAAAGAAAATCGCCGAGAAAGTTCTTCAAAGCAGTTTGTATTGGCCTACTATTTTTAAGGATGCTCATAATTTCTGTACAAGATGTGATAAATGCCAAAGAGTAGGAAACATTAGCAAAAGAAATGAAATGCCTCTCAATGTTTTTATTGTGGTTGAAATTTTTGATGTATGGGGAATAGACTTCATGGGGCCATTTCCCAAGTCATTTGGATTTGAATATATTCTTCTTGCAGTGGATTATATGTCTAAGTGGGTGGAGGCTATCCCCACTATGACTAATGATGCTAATGTTATTTTGAAATTTTTGAAGGAGAATATTTTGAGCAGGTTCGGAACCCCAAAGGCAATAGTTAGTAATGGTGGAAGCCACTTTTGCAACAAATGGTTTGAGAAGTTGATGTCCAAGATGGGGCATCCGACACAAAGTGGTAACTCGATACCACCCTCAAACATCCAGACTAGCTGAGATCTCCAACAATCACATTAAAGGGATCTTGGAAAAGTCGGTGAGCACAACGAGAAAGGATTGGTCAATTCGACTTCCAGAAGCATTATGGGCTTATAGAACTGCTTTCAAAACACCATTGGGAATGTGTCCATATAGGTTGGTCTTTGGAAAGGCTTGCCACCTACCAGTGGAATTGGAGCATAAGGCTTTTTGGGTAAAAAGGACCACAAATATAGACTTAGAAGGAGCAAGGGAGCCAAGAATGTTGCAAATTTTTTAGCTTGATGAGCTTAAGAATGAGGCATATGAGAGTTCAAGAATCTATAAGGAAAGGATAAAAGCTATGCATGACAAGATGATCCTTAAAAAAACTTTCGAACCGGGATTGAAAGTCCTATTCAATTCTAGAATGCGATTGTTCCCAGGGAAATTAAAGTATCGTTGGAGCGGACCATTTCAAATAATTCAAACACTCCCATAAGGGGTTTTTGAGCTACTCAATTTGAAAACCAATGAGATATTTAACGTAAATGGATAAAGGGTGAAGCTCTACCTTGAAAAAATCAATGTTGAAAAAACTGTTGAAAGTTTGGTGTTTTTAGACAAATGATGCAACAATGTCCAGCTACACGATATAAAGAAGCGCTCAATGGGAGGCAACCCATCTGTTTGTATTTCTTTTCATAGTTAAATCTTTGTGATTAGTAATTTAAATTTTGTTTTGTTTTAAGAGAATAGAATTGGTGCGTTGATTGATTTTTGTTTTTGATGGAGTTTCAGGGTGAAGCCAGGAAGAAAAGTTGCATATATTAGACTTGGGAGACACATTTGTTTAAAAATAAAATTTGGCAGTGAAGGACACTGCCACTTGACACGGCCAAGCCACTGGCCGTGTCAAGCAAACCCAGAAACCCTAGCTGTAGACACGGCCAGAAGGCTTGGCCGTGTCACCCAGACACGACCAAGCACCAGCCTGTGTCCCCATTTCCTTACCCTGACAACAACACGCGGAAGTGGCCACGCTCACGGGACACGACCAAGCCACTAGCCGTGTCCCTTCTAAAGTCCCAAACATGGCCAAGCCATTTCAAGCTTGGTCGTGTCATCCTTTTTAAAAATCTAGAATTTTCTCAATCACGTCATTTTCTATAGCCCTAGCCTTCATTTTCCTCTCTTCTTTCTCTCATCTCTCTCTCTAAAACCTCCATTTCCATCCCTAAAAGCCTCAAAATTTCCCAAATCTTCCATTCCTCTTACCTAAAACTCAATTACACCCACTCAATCTTCCAATTTTCTAATCAAAACTCCATAAAATCCATCAAAGCTTCAATTTTCACCAAAGGATCAAGATGCCTAGAACAAAAATGGTGTCCCACCACAAGAGGAGGCAACCTTCATCATCCTCTTCATCATCTTCAAAGAGATTAACTCTTCTAGCATGGGGTTTCTTTCCAACGAGGTATGTGAGCGACGAATCCCTTGATACTCTCCAAATTAGATAAAATTTTTCTAAATATGTTCAAAACCTTGGATGGGAGAAATTAGTTTCCCTTAAACCTTTGCAATTCCAATAACTTACCATAGAATTTTTAACCTCTCTTAAGGTTGAAAGAAATGAAATGAAGATTTGCACTAGGTTTAGCTTTAGATTGCTTGGAAAATCATGTGTTCTTGATATTGAGCAATTGAATTCTATTTTTGGTTTCCACCAAGAGGGGGAAAAATGAGTGCCTAAAGGTTTTAGACAACAATTCGCATGGTGATCAATAGGCTCAGGTGGTATGTGTGTGGCCAAATCGGCCAAGGCAACAAAATTGATAAATCCCGCCTTGAGGTATTTACATCGGTTTATATCTTATGGGTTCTTTACATGGAAATAAAGTATGGATGTGGTGGAACTAAGCAAGCTATTTTTCTTATATTGTGCTGGCAATGCTATACCCATAAGTACCAGCTATTGGTTAGCCGATGTTTTTGATAGCGTAGCAAATATGAAAAAGGGCGCAATTTACATAGGTGGATTGGTGACCACATTAGCTATGGCACTTATTGATAGTTTTGACCTGAGCACTTTCCATATGACTAGAATTTTCGGGAGTGATTCATTAGATCTTGCTACCCTTAAGAAGATGCACATGGTTATAAAAAGGGGAGGTGCTTATGTGATGTGTTTAGATCAGCAAGTTGCATCAGAGGATCAGCACAAGTGACCATGAGTTAATGAGAAGTCCAACTCAGATTCACTCAGTTTGGATGAAGATGCTCCGGCGCCGGAAAATCAGGATATTATTAATAGGATTGAGGCATTGGAAAGCAAGGTTGATCGTAATCATGCTGAAGTCCTCTCCCAGTTGGAACAAATCAATAGCAACCTTGCAAAGATTCTTAGCCTCCACCCTTCAGTAGCCTCATCGTCATATCCTCCATCGTTATAGATCATATCAGCTTCTACCTTTTGAGAACACTTCTTATGTTTCTTATTTTCAGTTGTTGAATATTTTAGTTATTATTTTTCATACCGCTGTTGGTTATTAAAACTTTATATTTTATTTTTGTTATTTTATATTTATTGCTTTTTAATCTTGAATAATTAATGTTTGTGGATGAAAGGTAGCACTTGCCTCACAACAAAAATGATGGAAATCGGGTTGCACTTTAACTCTTACTTCTTTTAAATTATCCTAGTTTCCATTAAGGACAATGTCAATCTTAAAGTGTGGGGTGCTAAGTTTTTGTTCATAAATGCAAGCTTTTGTTTTTCATAGTTTAGTTGTTGTTTTTAAGTCTTTATTTTAGTCATTATTTTAGTAGTTTTTGTTAATTGTTTTGCCTTACTTTACATATTCTTTTGAGTATTTTTTTAAGTTCAAGTGTTATAAATTTCTTGATTGATGACCTTTTAATTTTTGAAGCATTAATTGGAGAATTGAATAAAATTGGTGCTTATTGTTGATTTGGTGGATATTCCTTGCATTGCCTTTTTTAGACTTGTGAGGAATTGAGCCTATTAAGTTGGATATCAACTTATTATTCTTTATTGTGTGTGAACATCTTTGTTTGATGAATTGCTAGAACTTGCTTTGACATGCATGTTGAGACTATGTAAAAATTTCAATTAGGCATCAATATGATTAAGGCAATTAGGTGACCCCATTTTGGCTTAAAAAGACCAACCTTATATTCAACCCTAGTGAGACAATTTTGAGCCTATTTCGTTTCTCCTTTTCTTTCTTTTTCACAACACTACTAGCTTTGAACCATGCTATTTTGTCTCTTACCCTTTCATTAGGTTAAGAGCATTTTAAGAGCATTTATGATTGAGTGTTGTGTTGAATAAAGTGTGGGGTTAAATTTAGTAGGTTTAAGATTGCAAACCATTATGTTCTTTAGTTGCAAATCATTATTTATAAAAAAAAAGAGAGAAAAAAATAGTAAATAACAGTAAAAAAAAATAAATAATAAAAAAAATTATTGTTCTTGTTGGAAGGGTTGAATTGAGTTTGGGAATGATCTTTACAGATTTAATAAGTGAAGTTCCTAAAAAGTTCTTTAATGTCTAGTGCTAAGTGATTGGGAGGTACATTGGGAATGTTTGATTTTATCACATCGTTTACTTTATTGAAGTGCTCTTGAACTTAGTGAATAAACTCACATTCTCAAATGTCATACCTTTACCTTAGCCCCATTACAACCAAATGAAAGACCTTATGATTGATGATTGATTGGAATTTAGTGGTGGAAGTTTGATTGATAAGCAAGCTTATGGTGATAATCTTTCATTGAATATGATGAGTGCAAACACTACCTATTTAACCACTTCAAAAAGTTGGTGAGGGAGTGTGAACATTGGTTATGCATGGAGAACCACTAAATTACATGAGTATTGGTTTTATTTGGTTTGATATTGATTGCGGATTTAAGAAATTGGAAGTCTTGATATATTCTTATAACTCTTGAACTTGGCTAAATTTTCTTGTTTAGTTGTTTTGATTTTAACTTTGGTTGGGGAAAAGCAAAGGATTAAGAGTGGGGTAGTTGTTTTGATTAAATATGTATACATGTTTAGGTTAATTTTATTGGCTTTAAGTCAAATTTTCTTTTAATTTGTGTCTAAAGTTTGCTTGAAGTATTTGATTTAGATGGAAGTGCAAAAGAATGGATTGAAGGATCAAAATGGTGGAAAAACAAGAGACACAACCAAGACACTTCAAGGCTTGGCCGTGTCCCTCATCCAAGGCAACCACTCATATGACATAGGCTGAGTTAACAAGCCACTGGCCATGTCCTTTAGAATAATTTGGCAGAGGCAGACACTGGGAGAAGACACGACCAAGCCACTGGCCGTGTCTCACTTGATGAAGCCAAAGAGCAAAACCAAAGAAGCAAAGGCAGAAGTGAACACTGTCAAGAGACACGGCCAAGCACTGGCAGTGTCAAATGATACGGCCAAAGCCTTGGCGGTGTCCTATATAAAGAACAATGTCTAGAGAAGGGACAAAATAGAAACAAAGGAGAACAATGTTAAGAAACATGGCCAGGCCACTGGCCGTGTCTCACATGGAAAAGGATGAAGAAAGAGGGGCAGCTATGGACACGGCCTCAAGGCTTGGATGTGTCCCAAGAAGAATGAGTGACATGGCTAAGTCACTCAAGGCTTGGTCGTATCTCATATGAGGGACAAACAGGGGACAAATGAGGGACAAACACTCCTTCTTTTTTAAAAAGAAAAGAGAAATAAATATTTAAAAAAATGAGTAAAGGTGGATGGATTTATGGGAAGAAATACAAAACAGAGAAAGAAAGGGAGACAAAGTGTGGTGTGTGAGTTGGTAAGAGATGGTTGGTTTTTTAAAAATTGAAAGGAGGTGGAAGTGGAGAGGAGGATATACACATTGGTTGGCTTGTAAGAGGGGGCTCTTAGTTTTTGTTCTTGATTTGGAGAAGAAAGACACCATTCTCTCTTCATTTTCATTTCCATTCATCCTTTATTTCTTCCATAGACAAGATTTAATCAAGTTTAGGGATTAAATTGAGTGAATAAGCTCCTTAAAGATTAGGGATTGAAGAAAGCTTTATTGGAGTTGTAACCTTGAGAGAGTTACCATTCCATCTTTCAAGAGGAGAACCATTTATTAAAGAGGGCTTGGAAGTTGTTCATCATACATCAAGGTGGAAGCTAGGAGGAAGACAAGTAGCTCAACCCTTGGCATCTACAAGGGGTTTTTCATATTCTCTCTTTTAATTCATTTCTATATTATTTTTGTTTTATTATGAACATTAATATTACAATGTATAATTTTGATTTGATGAATATTGAGATGGATATTTGTTTTAAATTGATGATGAGCTAATTTACTCATGCCTTGGGTTGTAGTAGATTTGATTAGATAACTAGATTTGATAATTCAATTAGTATACCTTGTTGTTGGTTGATTGCATTGGACTTAAAGCTCGTTTGATAGATTGGTCACCTATTAATCACTTAATATTTAACAATGGACTGAGAGGTGAAATTTGATATTATAACTATGTAATCAACCACCCTAAGAATGAATTAGAAATATAAGTTCAAGGGTTTATTAATTTGCAATTTCAAAACAATTGGTTGTTGTTAGTTCATGAATGTGAAAACTAATGAATTGATAATTGCCAATTTAACTCAAGGAACAAATTAAAATACAAGGTTATATTAATGAATAATTGGAGAATTAAGCTGTGATTAAATTGACCTACAACCCTAGGCAACATTCCTAGAATTGAATTGATCTTACACAACTACCACTTGTTTTTACTTTCAAATTTTAATTACAACTCACCAATTTAACAATACACACTCAATTTTATTAATTTCATTTGAATCAAACTATAGCGGAATAATTCCTTCCTTGTGAGACGACCTTGGAGCGATCACTATTGCTATAATAACCTCGTATACTTGCGAGTGTCGCTTGAGGTTGTAATTAATTGAGCACAATAGGTTCACAAAATAAGTATTAATATAAAAATATCTAAAAAAAAAATATCAGAATTTTATCTATAAAACGGATATCCTAAAAAAATCAACATTACTCAACTTATAAAAAATACACTCCCAATAATAATATAAAAAATTTCACCCCAACTTCTCAATCTCTCTACATTTTTTCCCAAAACATGTAAATATGTATATATATATATATATATAACTTATATACAGTCCCATATCACAAAATTAGTCCTAAAATTTCTTAATAATTTACAATACTCCCAAAAATATAAACATAATATAATTAATGATGAAGTGTACTATAGAATAGAATGTTTATATAACATCAACTAGCTCTGATCATGTAGCAGCAAAATCACCTCAAGCTCAACCAACCTAAAGTCTAGACCTGACCAGGTCTAGATAAACTCTCCGGATCTACCGAATCAGCCATATCACCTGCACGATTAATTTCAATTGTGCTAAGTTAAATGTAATATCCCAAAATTAATTTTGAAAAATCCTAATTTTTGGAAAATTAAATAAATTTAATTATAATTTAATTAGATAAATTAAATAAATGGTTTTAAATAAAAAAATGAAGAGTTTTTAAATAAAAAAGTGAAATGTATATGTGATATATATGCAAAATATACATAATATATAAAGTCAATAAAAAAAGTCAATACTTTTTGAAGGAAAAGTCAAAATCCAATGACATTTTAGTAAATATACTTTGAAAATTTAAAAATTTTAAAAATAATTCAAAAATAATATATTTTTGAATGAAAGGTGGATTTTTGGACTTTTAAATAAATAAATAAATAAATAAATAATATATATATATGGTTGAAATTAAAAGATGAAAGGAAAGAGAAAATCAAAAGCTATTTTCATTTTCTTCTTCTTCCTCCTAGGCCAAAATCTCCATTGATGGTGGGCAAGGATTTTTTTTCTCTTCCATACTCAATTTATTGAAGGATTTAACAAGTTTAAAGTGGATTTTTGGTGATTTTCACCAAATTTGGTAAGTTTCCAACTCCTTTCTTTGAATTCCATGGAAATTTTGAATATGTGAGTTTTGGGTTCTTGATGTAGTGTGATTTAATTATTGAAATTGGTGTGTATGATGTTATTTTAAGTGATTAGTAATGATTTTAAGGTTAGATTGAAGAGATGATGGAGTTTGGGTATGGATTGGTGAAGAGAGAGAATTTAGGGTCATGTAATTTTTTAGAGTTTTGAAATCATGGTTTTTAATTGTGAAAATTGAGTCCAAATGAGTTGTTGTGATGCATAAACAAGTATTTTAAAGTCAAATATTGGATTTGGTTAAGTTTGATTGAAGTTTGAGAATGGAAGTGGAGATTTAGGGTTTTGGAAAAGTGATTTTCCAAAGTTGTTGAATTGTTTGATTTTATTTTTTAAGCATGTTGTTTATTATTAAAAGTGATGAATATAAGCTTGAAATGATAAATGGATTGAGTTGGAATAAAAAACCTTTAATGGGGAAAGGTTATGCCATTTTAGGGTTTTGGTCCTAAGTGTTTATTTTTGTAATGCAATTGTTTTAAATGTGTTAAAATATGTTTTTAATAATATAAATAAACTTAAAATAACAAATTGAATGGGTTAGTATGGTATTCCAAAGTTAAAATTAGATTAGCCTTAACTTTGGGATTTTTGCTTTGATGGTGTTTAATTATGGATTAAGATTTGAAATGCCTTAGAATGTGGTACTAAATGATTATTTATGATCACATTTGATTTAGGCAGTGAGGAGAGTTGATTTGCCCCATCCAAGTGTTAAAGGGCAAGTTGGAAGAGAAGGATTGGAGGGTGTTTAAGCTTGCTTTTGGTTGTCATTTGAGGTATGTACAAACTTTGGATGAATTGGTTATATTTACATTGCATTGGGCTTAATACATTTTGGATTGAAAAATGTGTTAATCTACTTAATACATGGAACATGAATGAATAATGTGCTATGACATGTGCAATGTCAAATATGTGTTAAATGCATTGTGAAAAGCCATTGTTAATGGCTAAATTGTACAAAATGTGAAATATGTGTATTATGTGAAAAATGACCCAAAGTGTTTGGGTAATGCTATTTTTTTATGTGTACATTAAGGGCATTATTAAAAAGCCATTGGTAATGGCTAAAGTGCATAAAATGTGAATCATATGCGAAATTACCCAAAATATTTGGGTGATAAGTTTTAAGGTAAAATGTGATGCAATGTGATGAAATGATGAAATGTGATGAATTGATATTGCTATAAATGAGAAAAATAAGAAAAGTGAGAAAAGTGAGAAAAAGATGAGAAAATAAGTGATTGTGCCTAAAAGATAATGGAAAATGAGGCAATGTGCCTAGCTTGATTATGAGAAAATGAGAAAGAGATTGATAATGAGAAATGTGAATTAATTGTGTGCCTAGTATGTTATTCAATTTTCAGAGTTTTGTGTTTGGCGGCATGCCTGTGAGGTTATTCTCATTATTTACCTTCGGGCTAGATGCTGGGTATCACTATGATTTGGCTTTGGGCTAGATGTTGGACATCACTTGCCTTTGGGTTAGATGCTAGGCATCACTATGATTTGCCTTCGGGCTAGACGTTGGGCGTTACTTACCTTCGGGATTGTCACCGGGTGTCAATATGGACCAAAATAATAACTCTGAAATTTGAATAGCATATTAGATCCTTTAGGCCCATACTTGTGTTTGCTTGTATGTGAATTTTGAATTATGAAATAATTGAAAGATATGTTATAATGAAATGATATGTGATATGATATCCATTGCATTGTTCATTTGCATTGCATTTGAGCTTTATTTCTATCAAAGTTTGTACCATTAGGCTTTTGGCTTAGCGCAGTTGAAATTTATCGCGTAGATGATAGGGTAGATCCGGCTGAGTTGGAGAGTTCTTCTAGACCAGATCGGGTCTAGACTTGAGGTTCTTCTTGTAGAGTTGACATCAAGATCAAAAACAATGCCAGCAACATGTATATATTTTTATATTATAATACATTTTGGAGATTATGTATACTATATTATGTTTCTAGTGTATATGTGTTATAATTAAAAAGAATGTTTTGATATGTAGATATATGGAAGTGTATAAATGTTTTGAAAAAATATGGAGATATTGAGGAGGATGGATGTGTGAACCTCTAATTCCACCCGAAAAGGATTCAAATGAACATTCACTTGTTGTTGGGAGTTGCCACTCGGTTTTTTTTAAGGGGTAAAACTAAGAAAACCCTTGTTTGACTCCAATAATGCATCCAATGTAAAGGTTTCTAATCTACGAACCCAAGGAGGATTCGGGGACTATGTCATGCATTTGATTAACTTGAAAAAAAAGAAACAAACCTAAAAAAACAAGGAAAAGGACAAACAAATTGTTAGTGGATTATGGACTTGCTATTTGAGGTGAATCTCAAAATATGCCTACATACCCCCGTTTGAATGGGAGATCAAAGCCCATGTAGTTCGATAGTGCCTATTCAAAGGCGATAAGAATTATGCTTCATGCATGTGTGTGTATGCTTCGTGCATTGTGAGATTTAATTAGCACTTAGTGCAAAATTGTGAAATTTAGGTACTTTGTACCAAAAGGATGCAAATTTTAGGCCTTTGCCCAAAAGAGTTGATTGATTCATGGCTTAATGTCGAAATATCGATTGAATAGTTAATTAGGCCTTAGACCTAAAAGGATTAGGTCTTTGACCAAAAGGAATTAAGAAGAAGGTTTAATGCTTATGACATGCTTGAATTGACAAAGGATTAATTAGAATATTACCTGGCTTAGGATTTTCCCACTTCAAAGCTCCAGATCTTGTTTTCTTGGACCTTGGATTATGATTCTTGATTCCTGTAGCACAAGGTTAGATTTATGCAAAGAAGAGTAGAAGAGAAGCGCCTAAGTGTATAGAAAGGTAGGGAGCTCGTCCACACGAAGCCGGGGTCTCTTTTCTGACTGTTCTGGGGTCCATTTATAGTGAAAATCGGACCTGGATGGTGCTTGAGAAGAAAACAAGATCTGGAACTTCAAAGTGGGAAAATCCTAAGCAAGGTAATATCCTAATTCATCCTTTGTCAATTCAAGCATGTCATAAGCATTGCACCTTCTTCTTAATTTCTTTTTGGTCAAAGACCTAATCTTTTTAGGTCTAAGGCCTAATTAACTAATCAATCAATCTTTCGGCATTAAGCCATGAATCAATCAATCTTTTTGGCCAAAGGCCTAAAATTTGCATCCGTTTGGTACAAAGTACCTAAATTTCATAATTTTGCACTAAGTGCTAATTAAATCTCACAATGCACAAAGCATACACACACACATGCATGAAGCTTAATTCTTATCGCCTTTGAATAGGCACTATCGAACTACATGGGCTTTGATCTCCCATTCAAACGGGGGTATGTAGGCATATTTTGAGATTCACCTCAAATAGCAAGTCCACAATCCACTAACAATCTGTTTGTCTTTTTCCTTGTTATGTTTAGGTTTGTTTCTTTTTTTTGCAAGTTAATCAAATGCATGACATAGTCCCCGAATCCTCCTTGGGTTCGTAGATTAGAAACCTTTACATTGGATACATTATTGGAGTCAAACAAGGGTTTTCTTATTTTTACTCTTTTAAAAAAAACTGAGTGGCAACTCCCAACAATAAGTGAATGTTCATCCAAATCCTTTTTGGGTGGAATCCGAGGTTCACAATTTGGCGACTCCACTGGGGAAACCTTAGTAGACTACAATTGCTTATTTGACTAACTTGCCCTTCTTTAGGGTACTTTTATTTGTTTTGTAGGGTACCTTAGCAATGTTTCTCCTTTCTTTAAGGATATTGGAATTGAAGATTGACAAAAGAAATCTTTTTCCTATGATGGATCCCTTGTTTGATTAATTGTGCATTTGTTTTGTCATTTAGAGAATCTTTTTCTCTTGCATTATATGGGGGAATCCTTTTCTCCCATTACATAAAAATTGTTTTCAAATGAATTTCTTCTCTTTCTATTCAAAGTTCTGAGTCTGGATAGCAAGTAGCGCTGACCGGCAGGTCTCCTTGATTATGCCGGCGGACAGCCAAAGCGTCCTCCCTGTTACCGCAAACCATTTCAATCCTTTTGGAATGGTCCACGAGTATATCGTACACTTTGACCCACACGAAACTCCTTGTTTCACATGTGGCAGGTATGTCTTACTCGAGGTTCAAGGGTCCCTATTATAAGCCCATTCTCTATTTTCATTCAACAATAGAACCCTCCCTTAGGTTGTATGTACCCAATGATAGTGCCACATTCCATTAAAATAAATTATGATGTGATGAGGTGCATTCATGCAACATAACAACATGGTTTTGGGGAAAACCTTTTGATGTATACAAGTGGACCAAGAGTCTTCCTACCCTGCACACTACCCTAATCCTTTACCCTTAACCCTTGCAGGTACCCACCATCCGTGTGCCTTCACTTACACAAACTATACCAACTCCAACTGTGAAATCACCCACAAGTTCTACTACTCCAACTTCACCAACTACTCCAATTGCTGAAATGGCTACTATTGAACAGATTAAGGCCTTGCTAGATGGATAGGTTAGGGAGATTGAAGCTAGGATGCAAGAAAGAATTAATGAAGCTTTGACTGCCCAAAGGGTAGCCATCTTGGCCGAGTTGGGAGAGGCTCCAAAGACGACCACTACTCCTGAAAATCTAGGGAAAGAACCTACTGTGGGGCAAACTAATACCCCCCACGACTGCTCAGAATAATACCCCTGTCATCAATTTGGAAGATCCACCCTCTAAGAATGCTACTGAAACTGATGAACTGAAAAAGAAACTTGAATTGCTTGAAAGGTCAATCACTGCCATGAAAACTCATAAAGAGGTGGTAGACATGGATTCCTTATCCTTGTTTCCCCAAGCTAGATTGCCTCCAAAATTCAAAATGCCGGGGATGGACAGATTTGATGGGACTACTTGCCCTAAAACCCACCTGAAGATGTATGTGGGGGCCTTAAGCTCTTGGGGTTTAAATGATGAGCTCTTTGCTCAACTATTCCAACAATCCTTGACTGGTGCTGCCTTTAAATGGTTTGTAAGCCTAGATCGTGCCAAGATTTAGACCTGGGAAGACATCTGCAATGCATTTAACACTCAATACCACTACAATATTGAGGTGGATGTCACTAGAAGGGAGCTTGAGACTACCAAGCAGAACAACAATGAACCCTTCTCCTCATTCCTTATGAGGTGGAGGGCAAAGGCTGCCCAAATGATCAATCGCCCTTCAGAACAGGAGCAAATTGATATCATAATCAAGAATTTAAGGCCTACAGATCAAGCTCAACTGCAAACCCAATACCTGCCTACTTTCAAATGGCTCATTGTAACCGCAACCAAGGTAGAAGATTTGATACAATTGGGTAAGATAGTAGATGAGGGAGCTACTTCGAAGTACAAGAAACAAGGCCAAGCTGCTTCCTCAAGCAAAGTCAATGAAGTGGCCAATATTGCCCCTGCGAATCCTTTACGTGTGGGACATCTTGGGCAGAAAAATCAGCCAAGAAGGCAATATACCAACCTTGGGATGCCCCTTCATCTGGTGTTTAAAAAGGCTGTGGAAGGAAAGTACTTGAAGCCTTTGGACCCAAGGCCTCCTCCAAACCCATTACCCTCCAATTATAGGGTCAATGAGTACTGTGAATACCACCAAGGAAATGGGCATAGAACAGATGCTTGCTGGACTCTGAAAAACCGCGTCCAGGATCTGGTGGATAGTGGTGACATCATTCCTCTCAAGAGCCAACCAAACATTAATACTAACCCTTTGCCCAATCATTCCATCCATGCCATCACCGTAGAAGAAGAGCTGTTTGATCCTTTCAAACTTCTCTTGGAGATGAATGAAGTATGTGTGCTGGATCTGAATGACCTCGCTGAAGAGGTCGATGCTTTGACAAGAAGCGGAAGACAATATCAGCCACTCGACTTGGGGGAAGCCCCTAAAACTCCAATTCATCCCTATAAGAAGACGCCAAAACCAAAAGGAAGACCCTGTCCTCGCTCAGCTTAAACAAACTCAAGCTAAGGTGTCAATTTGGGAGCTCCTTGCTTCCTCATTCCCACACCGTTAGGCTCTCAGCAAAGCTTTGAGTCAACTGGATACATTAGTAGACACAAGCCCAGAAGCTTTGGTGGCCACTTTGACCCAATCAACCAAGGCATTGAGTATCCGGTTTTCCGATGTAGACTTACCGGAAGATGGCAAGAAACACAATGAAGCTCTATACATCACCTTACAAACTAAGGGAAAGACTGTGCCCATGGTTCTCGTTGATAATGGGTCAGCCTTAAATGTATGTCCTTTGAAAGTAGCAAGCTGTCTGGGATTGGAGGCTACAGACCTTACACCTTCTGATCAAATTGTTAAAGCATATGATAACACTCGAAGAGAAATTTTGGGTGTTGCTACTCTGGAAGTTGCTATTGGACCGGTAAAAATGGGAGTGCCATTCCAAGTCATTGATGTACCCACGAGCTTTAATCTCCTCCTTGGAAGGCCGTGGATTCATCAAAATAATGATGTCCCTTCTTCATTACATCAAAAACTTAAGTTCCCTTTTGAAGGAAAAACCATCACTATCAAAGGAGACACATGTGAAATCAACAAGAAAACCACGGATCAGTCCCTCTTTGAGGTTGTTCCTGGTGAAACTGCCATGGCATTGACTGGGATCCATTATGACACTGTTCAATGCATTGAAGGAGAAAGGCCCAAAGGGCCATTCATTCAATATGACTTTGGGGAGGTCCAGGTCAATTGCCTGGTAGGAATGATGCTAAGGGTAGGTCTGCTACCTGGAATGGAAATGATAAGGTCTGGGAGGAAATCATCCATAGTGCGGCCATGGGAAGAACCTGAGAATAAGGGAACTTTTGGCTTAGGGTACAAACCCACAGACGGAGAGATAGAAGAGTTTGAGCATGGGAAGAAGAAAAAGAAGACTTGGTGGGCAAAAAGCCTCAAAATGCGCCCTTACTTTAGAACTCTGAATGGTCACTTCTGCAAGCCTGGAAAAGCAGTTCCTTACTGTAGTTTCCAGGAGCCATTCTATTCTCCCAAGACTAGAAAGAAGCTACCGGGTTTTGAGATGTTCATTAATGTTTTGGCCATAAAGGAAGAAGAGCCAGAACCTATAACTGACCCACAAGTGGAGGATTTCATGCAGCCTAGTCTCTTTGATGAGGTTGCTATGATAACCAATTTCGAAGACAAAAGGGACTTCACAAAGCTGATCAAGACAACAGATGGACCGCTGACAAACTGGTACGACGAGGAGGGACAAGTTGCTATAGTCAAACCTAGTCCTGTGTCACACCCTGAACCTGAGTCTTGTACTGAGTCAAATCCTGAGTCAAACACCGAGTCAGAGTCCAGTTCTGAGTCTTCTAAAGCTTCAAATTTAGAGAACCCTAATGTCAAATTTAATGTAACCTTGGAGAATGGCTCCGCCATTATTAATAAAACTGTTCAAATTCTTGGTTACCCTGTGTGTTTTGCTTTCCAAGTATTATCTAGGAAAAATGAAATAAATGAAATAAAAGAAATAAATGAAAAGATAATAATTGGCAAAGAAAATGAATATATATACATTGCATATGATTGTGTGAATAAAGAACAGGTTGTTGAGTGCATCAGAAAGTATGTTGACTGCTTCATGTAGAAGACAAGTGATGTCACGGGAATAGACCCAGCCATAGCAGTTCATAAGATTCCGCTATACCCAGATGCAAAGCCGGTTAAGCAGAAGTTGAGAAGAATGAAGCCAGAATGGTCTTTGAAAATTAAAGAAGAGATTGCCAAGCAACTGGATAATAAGTTCATAGAACCAATTGTCTACCCTTCCTGGTTAGCAAACATTGTGCCAGTCCCGAAGAAAGACGGAAAGGTCAGGATGTGTGTTGACTACAGAGATTTGAATAAGGCTTGTCCCAAGGATGATTTCGCGCTACCACACATCGATTTGCTGATAGACAGGATGGCTGGGCATATGATGGTTTCCATGACTGACCTTGCGGTTGGGTACAATCAGATCATGGTGCACCCACCAGACAAAGAGAAGACAGCTTTCATTATAGAATGGGGCACTTTCTGCTACAGGGTTATGACTTTTGGATTGATAAATGCAGGGGCTACCTACCAGAGGATGGCGACATCAATCTTTCATGACATGATTCACAAAGAAGTAGAAGTGTATGTTGACGATATGATTGTCAAATCAAAATCTCCAGAAGAGCATGTTGAAGCACTTGAGAAGTTTTTCCTTAGACTTCGCAAGTACAATTTGAAGCTTAATCCTGCAAAGTGCCTATTTGGTGCAACATCAGGCATATTTTTGGAATATTTGGTCAGCAAGAAAGGAATAGAAATTGATCTTGCAAAGTCACAAGCTATTCTGGAAATGCCTCCACCAAGAACAGAAAAGGAGATTTGAGGTTTGCTAGGTAGATTACAGTATATTAGTCAATTCATATCACAGTTGGCAGAGACTTGCGGTCCCATCTTTAAGCTACTAAGGAAAGGTGCTTCACAAGAATGGAATGAAGACTACCAGAAGGCCTTTGACAAGATCAAAGAATACTTGTTAAGTTCACCAATTCTGCAACCTCCCAGAATGGGAAAACCTCTACTCTTGTATTTGTCTGTAATAGATGAAGCCATGGGTGCAATGCTAGCTCAAGAAGCCGAAGGTACAAAGGTGGAAAATGCAATTTACTACCTCAACAAAAGGATGCTGGACTATGAGTTAAATTATAACAAGATTGAGAAGTTGTGTTTAGCATTGTATTGGGCTTGCACGAAGTTACAACACTACTTGTCTCCTTACACTACTTATGTCATCGCAGAACAGAGTCCCTTGAAATTCCTTATGGAGAGGCATGTTTTGGACAGCAAAATGGCAAAGTGGGTGTCAACATTGGCAGTCTTTGACTTAAAATTCATTCAAAGGAAAGCTGTGAAAGGTGGGGCAATAGCTGACCAGTTAGCAGAATTACCAGTAAAAGACGAGAAGCGAGAAATGAATTTCCCTGACGAAAACCTCTTGAATGTGGAAAGGAGTGTTTGGGAGATGTACTTTGATGGGGCATCCAATTATCATGGAAATGGAGTTGGGGTTGTGTTCAAAACTCCTTGTGGAGAATACATTCCATTTGATGTTAAACTTGACTTTAGCTGCACAAACAATGAAGCAGAATATGAAGCTCGCATCAATGGGCTTGAAGCCGCCCTAGAATTGGGGATTAAGAACCTAAAGGTCTATGGCGATTCTATTTTAATAGTATCACAAGCTTTAAGGAAATGGAAGATAAGAGAAGAGTGTTTGGTTCCTTACCAACAATGCCTTGATCATTTGGCACAACAATTCGATGATCTGTCCTTCGAATATCTCCCAAGAGCAAAGAATCAGTTTGCTGATGCCCTAGCTACTTTAGCTTCCATGGTCAATGTCAAGGGGGGGGGGGGGGGAAGCCATTCGTCCATTGAAAGTTCAGCTTCAAAAACAACCCGCCCATATAATGCACTTGGCCGATGGTAAGCCATGGTTTTGGGATATCAAGAGTTATCTCAAGGATGGAAGTTATCCGGAGGGATCATCAAAGGTTGATCAAAGGACAATAAGGCAGCTAGCCATGGGTTACATTCTTAATGGAGATATCCTCTACAAAAGAAGTTGGAATGGGATACACCTAAGGTGTGTAATTGAAGCTGAGGCTAAGCGGATAATTGAAATGGTACATGCTGGCGAATCAGGACCGCATATGTATGGGATCGCCTTGCTGCGAAAAATAGCCAATCTAGGTTATTATTGGCCCACCATGAATATAGACTGTGTGGCATTTGTGCAAGAATGCCATCAGTGTCAGGTATTTGCCAAACTGCAGAAGCAACCTCCCGTTGCCCTGAATCCAATCACTTCTCCATGGCCCTTCGCTACTTGGGGAATAGATATAATTGGCAAAATATATCCAAAAGCCTCGAATGGACATCAGTTTATCTTGGTCGCAGTGGATTACTTCACAAAGTGGGTTGAAGCAGCTTCCTATGCAGAATTAGACGCCAAAAAGACAGCACAGTTTGTCCGAACCAACATCCTTTGTCGGTACGGAACGCCATTTGAGATTATCACTGATAATGGAACTCATTTCCAAGTAGAATTTGCTAAACTCTTGAAGAATAAGAAGGTCCAGCATCATAAGTCCTCTCCTTATAGACCTCAAACAAATGGAGCTGTAGAAGCAGCAAATAAGTCTATAAAGGTGATCATACAAAAAATGATCAATGAACATAAGGGTTGGCATGAGAAGTTACCACTGGCCTTGTGGGGATATAGAACATCAATTAGAACTCCTACTGGAGCAACCCCGTATTCACTAGTGTATGGAATGGAAGCAGTACTCCCCATTGAACTGGAAGTTCAATCGGCGAGAATAATTCAAGAAAATCAGATAAATGAAGTTGAATGGATCAGCAATTATCATCATCAGTTGTTGGGTTTGGATGAAAAAAGACTTCAAGCTCTACATCAAATTCAAGGGTACCAAAGGCGATGGCTAGGCATTTCAACAAAAAGGTCAAAAATCGGAAGTTGGAAGAAGGCTGTTTATTCCTAAAAGAAATCAGAGCACCTGATTCAGATCATCGTGGGAAGTTTCGTCCTCATTGGGTGGGACCCTACATTTTGAAGAAAATACTTTCCGGCGGAGCCGTCATCTTAACTGATTTGGATGGGTTAGAATTCACAAATCCATGTAACATGGATCAGTTAAAGAGATATTATGTATAAAGAAGCACTCAAAAAGGAACTACATTAGACCTGATTCTCGCAAACTAATTCGAGATATTTACGCAGCTCTCCTTGAGCACGGTCTAAATTTTAATAAAAATCATTGATTCATTTTTCTTTTGCCAACATAAAAAAAATAAATAAATAAAAAGAAAGAAAGAAAAGGAAGAAAAATCCCGCTAAGTCGAAAACCCACAAAGGGCAGCTTAGGCAATAGTGGGGCCCGCTAAGTCAAAAACCCGCAAAGGGCGGCTTAGGCAAGAATGGGTAAGAGCTCGCTAAGTTGAAAATCCGAAAGGACAGTTTAAGCAAAAATTAGAGCAAGTAAATAAAGTAGATAATGCTTGGAAAGCAAATGAAAGAGTCATTCCAAAAAGAGTCATTCATTCCGAAAAGAGTCATTCATTCCAAAAAGAGTCATTCATTCCATGAAATATCAAACCAATCAAAAGAGTCAAACCATAAGTCCAAAACATCAAATGAACCAAAAAGGTAAAAACAATAAAAAAAAGTAGAAAATAGATTCAACCCTAGGGTCTAAATCCTATGCCTCCTACGTGGGGCAGAGTCTTCGGTATCTTCCTTAGCTCCGGAACTCTCTGCAGCATATATCTTCTGCTCGTTAAGAGGAACCACCTCCTCTCCCTCCAGCTCCTGCTGCAATGCATGCCTCCTTGGCTTTTCAATTGGCCAAACTTCGGCTATAAACTAAGTCCTATACTCTGGAGTAGGCTGGACAAGGGAAGGCTCTGCAAAAGGCCTGATCATCTGATGGTTCCTAACCCAAGTTTGAAGAACAGCTCGAGTAACTCTAGGAGTAATAGGGGCAGCAATAGTAAGCCCAACAGGAAGAGAAACCCTCTGATGAATCCCCATCTGCCTAAGGACGCGAGAAGCACTATACCATGTACTATGAGTGAAACCAAGAAGGTAGACATGGTTATGCATTGCATTTGCCTCCATGAAGCGAGAAATTCTATACCAAGAGATGTACCACATCAATTCTTCTGGTCCAAGCTCATACAACCAGATAATCCACCTGGTCATAGAAGGAAAAGAAACCTGGATTCTTCTAGTACGATACTGAGAAGGGTTATAAGTCAAGGCATGGGGAGCGGCAACCACTCGGAGATGGTCTCTCAGCCAAACCTAAAAAAAATAAAAATAAAAAAAATAGATCCTTTCTATTTACAGAAAAAAAATGAGAAGAAACAAAAAAATTACCTGAAGAATGATCGGAGTAACAGTCCAATCTTCAAATCCAAGTGCAGTTCTGTCAAGACTCTAAATAGTCTCAGCCAGAATCATACCACCAATGCAGTTAATTTCTTCCATCTGCCTAATCATGGGGCAAAGCTTTAAATCTCCAAAGCCAGGGTCACGGTTGAAAAGAAACCCAGCTAACAGGCAGAAAACGAAAGCTCGCATCCTATGCTTCAATCGAATCTCATCTTCAAAATTAGCAATCAGGAATGCATCAATTAAAGGAAGCAACATCGCCTTATTCCCATCCACAATCATATCTTGAGCTTGAGGCCTTGTAAAGTTGAAAAGCCTCTAAAAAGACCCCACATAGCCAACTCGAACCTCATGCCTTACAAGAGGGGCATTTGGGTCACATCCAATAATTGAGCAGAATTCCTCAAAAAGAGGACACATCTCGTCGATCCGGGCACTAAATCTGAAGACGTGAGCTTGGGGATCCCAAAATCTAATACAAGCATGCAAGAAATCCCAATCTACAGCTACGCCTCTAAGAGTAGCAACAGCTTTCAATCCATATCTTCTCATATTGATCCTTTCAACATTATGGAGGCTCTTGGTCCATTCATGCATCACATGGTTGAAAAGAGGGTTCATTGTTGAGGGTCCATATTGCACCTTGCTCAAAATTCTCGTTTCTGACGACCATTGAGCTCCATAAATCATTTTTATGGACCCCAGTGGGGGGCAATTGTGAATACTCGAATTTTGAGGCTTGGAAAGCTGATTTCTCCAGACCGCAAAATGCTGACTCAGGCTGGGTGACTTTGGAAAAGTTCACCGGAAATATATCGATATGGTACTTGAAATGTCCGGAACGACACATGGATCGTAGAAATGGTCTCAGAATTTTTTTTGGAGGTCTGTAGCTCCCGAAAAATCAGTTTGAGCAAAAATCGTGCGAGCTGATGTGTTTTTTTTGAGGCCGAACCGCCGCATGCAGCGGTTCAACCGCTGCAGTCCAACCGCTGTGCACAGCGGTCCAACCGCTGGCCGTGCACGGCGGTCCAACCGCCGGGTAGGGTTTCAACCACCGTTTCTTTTTCTCTTCTGGTAAGTCAACCGTCGTCCACGGTGGTTCAGCCGCCGGGACCAGCGGTTCAACCGCCATCCAGGTCCAATTTTCACTATAAATAGCCCCCAGAACAGTCAGAAAAGAGACCCCAGCTTCGTGTGGACGAGCTCCCTACCTTTCTATACGCTTAGGCGCTTATCTTCTACTATTCTTTGCATAAATCTAACCTTGTGCTGCAAGAATCAAGAATCATAATCCAAGGTCCAAGAAAACAAGATCTGGAGCTTTGAAGTGGGAAAATCCTAAGCCAGGTAATATTCTAATTAATCCTTTGTCAATTCAAGCATGTCATAAGCATTACACCTTCTTCTTAATTCCTTTTGGTCAAAGACCTAATCCTTTTAGGTCTAAGGCCTAATTAACTAATCAATCGATATTTCAGTATTAAGCCATGAATCAATCAACCCTTTTGGGCAAAGGCCTAAAATTTGCATCCTTTTGGTACAAAGTACCTAAATTTCACAATTTTGCACTAAGTGCTAATTAAATCTCACAATGCACAAAGCATACACACACACATGCATGAAGCATAGCCTTTGAATAGGCACTATCGAACTACATGGGCTTTGATGTCCCATTCAAACGGGGGTATGTAGGCATATTTTGAGATTCAACTCAAATAGCAAGTCCACAATCCACTAACAATTTGTTTGTCCTTTTCCTTGTTTTTTTAGGTTTGTTTCTTTTTTTGCAAGTTAATCAAATGCATGACATAGTCCCCGAATCCTCCTTGGGTTTGTAGATTAGAAACCTTTACATTGGATGCATTATTGGAGTCAAACAAGGGTTTTCTTAGTTTTACCCCTTAAAAAAAACTGAGTGGCGACTCCCAACAACAAGTGAATGTTCATTCAAATCCTTTTCGGGTGGAATTAGAGGTTCACACATTTAAACATCATTAATTTCCATATTTCAAATGTTTGCAACGAATTTCATCAACTTTCTAGCCACAACCACAATGTGACTGGTTAATCACATTTCTAATACATTTATCAAATTTTCATAACTCTTGTGATCATGTCAACTATGATCACCATCTCATGACTCATAAATTATCACATTGCATATTCACTAATTTAACATTCTTCTTCATCATTCTCATGTCATAATACATAATTACATTTCAATTCATTTTATCATTTTATATTCAAGTAATATGTATATTTGTCTAAAATCATGTTATATTCCCATGTCTCCAGCAAATGTAAAGTTCAACACCCTATTAATATACAAACATGAATTCATAAAACTACTATTTTATTTTCACTCCCCTATTCATTTTCCATTAATTATTATCCTTCTCATTCATTTTTCACAATTTCTCATATTTTCCAAGTGGTCATAATTTTTTCATGATCACTTTACATTTTACCATGTTTTGGTTATTATTCACATATTCATCATTTTTTCACTATCACATTACATAATTATGAGTTACTCACATTATGACTCATTCCACACACATTTTATCACACTTTTCAATATGCATATCTTAGTCATACTACTACATCTAGGTTTCTTTCATAATTTTTGCATCTTCTTTCTCTTTTCACATAACATTGTTTATTTTTCTTAATTTCTTAATTTTTATTTTTAGCATGTCCCACATCCACTACATTAGACATATAACTTTTGAAAAGGCTATTCTACAATGGCTCAATTTACAAATCTTATATGTTTCATGTATAAACCCTAATTTTACTTTTAACAAATACCTAATATAACACTATCACATAACAATGCCATATTGCATAGACTATGTGATTTCCTACATTTTCAATTACTTCATATAAACAACCCCAAACCATACACAATAAATTTCAAGCAGATAAATAAATGTACTAACCTTAATTTGTACAATACCAAGCCAATTTCACTTTCCAATTCAAAATTTTCACCAATGCCCTTCAATTCTTTAAATTTTGTAATTTTCCTTTGCTCAAACCTAAAGCACATTACAAGTTCCAACATAGCATTAGCAATTCATTTTAATACACTTTAATGATTCCTATACCATTTATATCAATTCTACATAACATTTCACTAAAACACTATTTCCACCATTACTACCTTATTCAAACTTCAACATATGAATTTCATTTCCAACTGCCAACTATAAAATCATCAATTGTACATCAAAATAATATTAAAGCAATTCCCTTCCATAATTATGGAAATATCTTTCAAAAATCTAAATTTCACATAATGTAACTATTAACAATAACTTCACTCAAAGCCTATTCATATCGCTTTTTCAACTTTAAAATCATAACCTTTACATTAAAATAACACTAATTCATCCCATTAAAATAATTATCAACATCCATACTTGAAATTCTAATTTCACATAATAGGGTTATAACCCTAAATTTAACCAAACTCTCTCTTATTTAATTTTTAACTATAAAATCATCATATTTATATTACAACAACATTAAATCACTTTATTATAATAATTATGAACATCTATACTAAAACCCCAATGTACACATATTCATACTAAAACCATATTTCCATCAACTTTGTTCCTTTCAAACAATCAATAATTAAATCATCATATACTCATCCTTTTAGCATAATTTCTATCTATTTTAACATTTTAGCATCACTTTCTCTCCCTAGAAATTCCAAACATAAACTTAAAACTAAGAAATTAAAGCTTTAAAGAAAGAAGACTTAATTGTTACTTTAATCTTTCTTCAAACTCAACTTAAATTTTCTTTAAATCCCTTTTAAAATTTTATATATGAGAAATACTAACACTCTTCTCACCCTCTCTCCAAGGTCACACGTTGAAGAAAAAGAAGAAGAAGAAGAAGAAAAAGAAAATATACCTTTATTTCCCTTCTTCCTAGCCACATATATAATTAATAATATATTAATTGGATTAAAATATAATTAAATGCTTTGATATTTGTTGTTCACCTTTAATTTCCACCAATCAAGTTATTCCCTTCTTTGACTTTTCTTTCTTCTCTTATTATTATTATTATTATTATTATTATTATTATTATTATTATTGTCATCATCACCTTTTCTAACACAACTTTATCCCTTATATATATGTATTGTATATTCCATGTATATTTATGTTTTATATATGTCATTTAATATATATGTATTTTATACTATATATATTTTATAATATTAAAATTTAAATTTACAAGTATATTTATATGTTTTATATATGTCATTTATATGTTATATATATATATTAAGTATGCATTAGGAATAAACAACACATATACTCCAAATTCTTATTTAATTTCTCCAAGATCACAAATATTACAGGCTTACATAGACATTTAGGTCAAATCTAGAATGGGCTATCCCTTACCCATTCAGGGTAGATTTACATAGACATTTTAGGTCAAAACCTAGAATGGGCCTTCCTTTATAAATTCATAATATGTTCCCCTAGACATCTTAGGTCAAATCTAGATGAGCCTTCTCTTAGCCCATTAGGATAGGTTTACATATACATTTGAAGACAACCTTAGAATGGACTATCCTAAACATCCTAGAGCAAAAAAATAATCTCATTGCATGACATGACATTGTATCTTCTATCAAAGTCATTGTGTTCGCACCATCATGGTTGTTTTTCAAATAAATAAACCATGATGTGGGTCGGCTGTGAACCTCTATTTTTGCACCCAAATTATAAAGCATGTGATCATGACTAAGCAAAGTTGGGATCATGCAAATTGGAATTCATATGTACTGGAACATGCCCAGATGGGCCCAAATCAGGCCGAAAAATCCTCAACTTTGAACATGAATAAAAAAAATCCTCAAATTTACCCTTAAATGAAATCCCATGTGATAAAAAATCCAACGCACTTGAATCGCAAAAATCAGTGGTCAAATAAGCCTAAAATCGCAAAATCGTCCATGTAACCCACAGCAGCCACACAACCCGTGGACAGGCCAAAGCACATATAGATTGGGGTCATTTTGGTCTAATTTTTTCCAATTTTTTCACTATAAATACATTTTTTTTCTTCTTCAAAAAAGGGAGAGGTCTAATCAATGAAAAGGGAAAAAAATAGAGAATCAATTACCCTCAAAATTTTTTATCTCTGATTTCCCACCAGGATCCATGTTGTTCGTTTAATTCGACGAAAGTGTACAAAGAACTAACCTGTTGATGATTCGAAATCACAGTTTGGAATAGATGCCTCAATCGCAAAACACCCTCTATCGCGTATCCACACGAATGCTACCGTCTGGAGTGCTAGCTCTCTGCAACGGTGAAGGCTGAAAAACATTTTCTCTAAAATGTATTAGGGTTTCTTTTTCGTTCTCTTTTAATTTTCTAATGTTACCTATAAGAAGACTTAACTTCTAGAGAGAATATAATCACTCCAGAATCCAATTCGAAATTGGATAAGGTAAGTCAAATTCAGAATCCAAATCTAATTAGGATTCTGAATATATTATCTAATAATATATATAATTGGATAAGGTAAGTCAAATTCAGAATCCAAATCTAATTAGGATTCTGAATATATTATCTAATAATATATATATAAACGAAAATAATAATAATAAATATTAATATCTAATATTAATATTATTAATATTATCTCCAGCCCAAAACACATTCTTGTGTGTGACCCGATAGGCCCATATTAATTGGCAGTCAATTTAATCTCTATTAAACCAACAAGTCATAATTGGCCTCTAGCAAGGTGTTACAACTACCCAATTAATATAAGGAATGTCCAATTTGCCTAATAATAGTACATGCATTAATCCCTTTGTCACACGATATCTAGCTTGAACATAAGTCATGGTCAACGTCATACTTATATTGTCCAAACTTATGATTACTCGATCTCCAAGTAGACTGATAAAAACAAATGAAATTGATCACACTATCAATTCATTTGAGCACGGCCATGCATTTCACAGTCTCACTTATCGAGGGGCCCAAAAGATATCTCTCTCAAAGAGAGGGACAAATTCTATCTTGATTGTTCATTATCCTCTACATAATTTTTATCATATATGATCATAACCTTTATTACTATCCAGTTACGGATAATGTTTGATCATGTCAAAATATAATAGTCCTTATATTGGAAACTATGACAATCTCAAGTCAAAGAATTAATACATAACTATCATGAGATTTACTTATGACACTAACCCATGTAGTAATCTCATGATGGGTCTATCCAATACATTGTTCTCTAACAAGTATCTATGAAATTGATTTGTATCACTATACACATAACCATCTTATGATTATCAAATCAATGTTCATACTGGTTAAGAATTTTTTTTTTATCTCTATAACAATAATAAACCAGGGACAAATATCAAAATTGTGTAACATGCAAACAAACAATAATGATAATAAAACCTCATTTATTAATAATGAATGTATAACATAAAGATCCAAATAAATGGCCTAGGGCACATACACTAACAATTTTTATATTGTGATTTTATTATATTGCAATTTAATTTTAATTAGTGTCAATATTTATTTGTTTTTAATAATTTAGTTTGAGATTTGTGCTTGACTTAGTACCCATAAGGGCCAGAGTCAAAGCTCCCATGTGAATGATATTTTGTTTTCAATGTGAAAATTAATTTTGTTGCAATGTGTGGATGTCATATGATTATTAGCACATGCATAATTAACTAGCATTCATATCCATTTCTGTTGCATGCATTAATATTCATTTTCAACCACAAAGGTTAAAATCAATCAAAGAGGAAAATCATTTTTTATTAAAATTGATTTAGAAAACTTAGCTCGGGACCCATCATAATTGGCTTTGGAATAGTGACCTCTTTGGATAAAATTTAATTTAAATGGAGTCAATTAAAATGAGTTTTCCTCAATTTTTTCCTAATAAAAATATAGGTGGCGACTTTCCAATTTTACTGGAGACCATATGCGGCGGTGTTGTATGGGACTTAACCCCTCAAAAGAACATTATTTTAGCTCCCTCATTAAGGGCTAGGATTGGTGCTCAGGCAAGGCCTCATAGTTAAGAGCATAGATGAAGATCGGGGATGTTTTACTCAAGCTGTAGGATCCCATCATGCAAGAGACACCTAGAAAAAGCAAACAAGGTAAAGGTAAGTATATAAAACATTGTTTATAAAATTATCTAAAACTATTTACCTTTGTCTAAGGAAGTTGCAGAAGAGTAGATCTCAAAGTAATGACATCATGAGATATCACAAAAGCCTTCCTATCCCCCATCCAAGCTCCGAGATGGGAGAAGTGTAGACCCTTAATTTTTGACCCATTCCGGTCTAATATATTTTAATTAGTCTAAAATAATTTTTGTGTGATCTTAATTAAATAATATTTGTTTTAGTATTTATTTTTTATAATTTTTAAAATAAACAAATAATAATAATAAACAAATAAATAAAAATAAAATTAGCGACGAAAGCATTCGTCGCCGAAAGTGTTGGACGAAATGGCCCACAGCCCGCCCCTTGCAGTTTTTCGCTCGCTAGTCCTCGCAGCTTGTCATCGCAAGTTTTTTTTTGCCAGCAAAATTTTTCCGAAGTAATTTTTTCCGAAATGAAATTCTATTTTGTTTTGGTTTCCTTTTCCTAATTAATGATAGTTTCCATAAAGAAATTAAATTAATCTTCTAAATTTCCTATAAATAACACTAAAAAAACACAAAAGAGGAGGAGAATAGATCGGAGGAAAAACTTTGAAAGGAGATCGGATTTTAAAAATTCTTTTTGGCAGTGAAAACAATCGGACTTTTTGAGAGAAGAATAAGCAACCAAACAATCAATCTATCAAAGGCAACCATCTTACCTTTGTCTTTGCTCATCCAAGAAGTAATTTTTAGTGGAACCAACAAACGAAGGTATGAATATCAAATCTCTTTTTTCTTTACAGTAGCTTGAATCATTAAATTGTTTCTTTTGATTCTAAAAACCTTAGAACCCTAATTTACTTTTTCTAAACCTTAGAACCTTAAATCGTCTCCTTTATTTTCAAAAACTTTAAAATTACTTTTCTGTTGATTCTAAAACCTAAGAACCCTAATCTATTTCTTTAAAATCTTAAAACCCTAATCTACTTTCCAACTTTCCAAAATCTTAAATCGTTTTATTAATTCCCAAAACCCTAATCTACTTTCCAATTTTCTAAAACCTTAAAACCCTAAAAATATACTTTCTGTTTCCAAAAACCTTAAATCATCTTGCCTATTTCCATAAAGCTTTATAAAACTCTAAATTGTTTTTTTTTCAAATTCTAAAATCAAATACATCCTTCAAAACACTAAAAACCCTAATTCAACTTCAAAACCAAAAACAGTAAACCCTAAACTAGTAAACCTAAACCCTAAAGTTCTCTTAAACCTTAATTCCCCTAAAACCGTAAACCCTAATTTTTTTAAACCCTAATCCTTAAAACCTTAAAATCTTATAAACCTAAATATTAAAAGTCAACACAGTAAGCCTAAAAACAACAATCCAGTAGCTAATAATCATAAACCTAATGTTTTAATATTCTAAAACCCTAATTTCATGATTTTACACCTCAAAACATAATTTGGTTAATCAAAGAACCTTATCTGTAATATCCCAAAGTGTGCCTTAGAAGTTGTGATAATATTGTTATTATTGAATTGAATTTGTATTTGATAAGTGGTGTATTTGAGTATGGTTTATTTGAATGTTAAAAGAATTTGAGAGAGAATGGTTATGTGTTGTTTGGAAAGAAAGCAATGTATGGAGAAAGTGTATATGTTGGGTATATGGCAATATATATAACATATATTCAAGTCAAAGTGCTTAGTCAAGGGAAGAAGATATTTAGATTGTTAAGTGTGAAATTACCAAAATGGGCAAGAAATTATAAAGAGAATTAAAATGTGTATGAGGGTATTATAGTAACTTTCTTTTGGATGAGTATTTAATGAGTGCTTGACTTTGTGTTTTCATCATCATTTCTTCTTCTTCTTCATTGTGTTGGCCGGCTCACCAAAAACAAGGGAAAGCAAAAGAGCAAAGCAAGGTTTTGAAGTTCTTAGCTCAAAGGTTGATAGAGATTTCAAGTAATCAAGTTGAAATTTCAAGGAATTTCATTATTTGGTAAGTACTCTCTTGTTTCCCTTTGTTAAATTTGAAGTTGTGTCTAAGATGAATTGTGATTTGTTGATGTGGTGATTTGGTGTGTTTGATAGGTGTTTACAAGTGTTAATATTGATTGTAAGTTAAAAGAAGGAAATTGGTGTTAGTTTGGTTGTGAAGATGGTAAGATATGTGGAGGTTGAAAGTGGAAGATCAAGAGTGAATTTGGTTTTAGGGTTTTGAAGCGATGAATGATTAAATGTATGGTTAATTGTGATTATTGTGTTAAAAATGCAAAATAGGTGTTAATGACTTTGATTACCTCCATTTGAATGAGTTTATGTTATGTATGATGTGTTTAAATGTAACTAGAAGTGTTTTGGCCACAATTAGGGTTTTGTTCTTGAGTGACACGGCCAAAATAAGAAAGGAACACGGCCAAGACTTAATGTTTTTGAGAGACACGGCCAAGTTGAGGGAAGTTTGGCCGTGTTGGTTGAGTTTAGGGAGAGACACGGCCACAGGCTTGGCCGTGTCCCTTGCCCGTGTTTGCTACTGCTTGAGTTTGGTTGAGAGACACGGCCGTGTCCCCTGCCCGTGTTTGCTTCTGCTTGAATTGGTGTTGAGAGACACGGCCACAAGCTTGGCCGTGTCCCTTGAGGGTGTTAGTTATTGTGATGGTTCTTAACTTTTCTCACATTATTTTGATTCTTCAAAGGTCTTGTTGTGCCTAAACCTAAACATAAACATTTTGAAAACAAAGAATGACCTAAACAAATATATGTGGAACATACATTTGATGATATTGATGATGTTATAGGTAAAATGGGAAAGATATGATGAAGTAATTGAGTATGTATAGCTTGATGGGAGTAGCTCTTGAGGTAAGTACAAATTTACCTAGACTCATTCTTTTATATGATTTTGGAACTTAAAACAATGTTAAGTAGATTATTATATTGTTAATACAATGTGAATAATGTTGTTATATATATATATAGTGTGAAAGCTATAAGGATGATCCAAAAAGATATGTGCAATGTGAGTTGTGAGGATAAATGTTTTGATAATGAATGGTGCAAATGTGCCTTGAGAAATGGTGAAATGTGATAGTATCATGGTTGCTAATAATGATCAAAATGAAATAAATGAACATATGGTTTATATGACACTGAATTTAAGATACAAGTGCAAAGTAATTGATTATGTATGCTTGGATGATAAAGTGTATAATGTGAATTGAGATAAAATATGATGTGAAGCCATTGTTATTGGCTATGATGATTCAAATGAGATGTGAAGCCATTGTTATTGGCTATGATGATTCAAATGAGATGTGAAGCCATTGTTATTGGCTATGATGATTCAAATGAGATGTGAGCCATTGTTATTGGTTATGATAATTCAATTGTGAATAAAATTGATAAATGAGTTGTGTGACTAATATGTTATTCCATTTTCAGAGTTTGTTGTTGGTGGCATGCCTAATAAGTGTAACAATCTCTTGAAGTTAGGTTGGATTGAATCCTTGAAGCCTAATTGAGATGTTACCACCCTTGAAGCTAGGTTGGATTGGTTCTTGAAACCAAGTTGGGTTGAAGCTTAGCATGCTTTGCTCCCCTTGAAGCTTGGTTGAACCTAATCCTTGAAGCCTAGTTGGGTCCATGATAATGATAAATGTGATGATTGAACCAAAGCATTACTCTGAAAATTGAATGGCATATTAGTATCGTTTGGGCCCGAGTCTGTCTTTGTTGTCAATATGATATACAAATTTTGAAATAAATGAGTAATGCAATATATGGTTGACTTTGTTGACAATGTGATTCATGATGGGTGAACTATGAACAAAATAATGCTATAGTGTATGTTGTGTAATGTGTGTATCGATATATTGATTGTGAGTGTTGGTGATATGTTATGGTTGGTGCATTGTGAATTAAACAATGTTATGAATTATGATGTGAAATGTGTATATTGATATGCTAAGTGTGAATATTAATAATGGATTGCGGATAATGATTCAATTGAATGATATAATGATTGCCTTTGTTGAATATGTGATTCATGAATATTGAATTGTGAGTAATGATTTAATAGAATGGTGTAATGAGATGTAAGGTTATGAAGTATGGCATGATAATATTGTATAAATGAGTTATTGAAAAGAGATTTGATTTTAAGAAGTTATGTTGAGATATATGATTATGGAATATTATATGATATGTGATAAGTATATGAGGTAGCAATGGTAAGTATTGTTTTATGAGTGTTTATGTAAATATGTATATAATCTATGAGATTAGTGGGAGTATATGAAGAATGCACTAAGAAAGGAAGAACAGGATAAGAAAACAATAAAACATGATGCTAAAAATATGAGGTACGATTCTTTTGTAAAGTATATTTTAATATTTATTTGTACTACTAAGCTCTCGGGCTTAGCGCGGATGTATAATCGCGCAGGTGTCTAGGTGGAAGATATGGAGACTTGCGTATGCCACGAGAAGAGTAAGAGTTTATCGAGACCAACTAGAGGATAATGCATACATGTATAATTCTTAATTATTATGTATTTCTGACAAGAGTGTATGTATATGTATAAATGAAGTTTTAATAAAGATAAGACTATTATATATTTATAAGATCAGTAAAAGTATAATGATTTGGTAAATGTTCTTTAAATTTATGTATTGTGTTTTGAACTATATGAAAGGTTTAAAAAATGTAAAAAAAAAAATGACGTCCTTATACTTTATATATTTACTGTATGTATACCCGGTGTATGTATAGTACTTATATGGAGTATCGGGTGTTACATTATCAATTCCTTAAATTATAAAACCTTAATCCATTTCAATTCTCTTAAAACTTACAGTAACCTAAACAAATAAATTCCAAAACCCTAAGTATTAATTAAAGAACTTTAAATGAGAAACAGTAACCCTAATTTGTGTCTTGACTTACTTTATTTTTAGATTTAATTTTATAGTTTATTATATGCTTTGATTTATTTAAGTTCAATGCTTGGTTTATTTAAATTATCATGGATGAACATTTATATTTTGATTGATGTTTAATATCTTTGATAAACGTTTATATTTTGATTGATGTTTAATATCTTTGATGAATGATTTATTTATAATGAATGGTTATTTACCTTTATCGATTTATTTTGATTTTCAAATCTTGTAAGAGGTATGTTTCCACTTTGTGGGTACCTCATTAATTAATTTCTATGTAATTTAAATTGCTTCTATATTTTAGATCAATGTAAAGGACGTGTTTCTACCTCATGGTGGGTGTCCTATTTAGCATAGACATGGATGATGTAAGGGCATGTTTCCATCTTCAGATGGGTGTCCATTTATTTGTTTTTCTTGGACATGGTTTTGATTTTTAATATATCGATGCTTTATTTTAATTGTTGCATGTAATATGGATAATATTGTTATACTTAAGAATTTTATAATATTAAGACCTGTAAAGGAGGCCAGTTCCAATGAACCGGGAGTTGTGGGGGTGCTGGGCCATTTCTCACCTTCCCCACACGTACCCAACTTTTCGAACCCATTAGGGGGTTGGGGATTCCTTAGGAATCGAGTCATCCACCCCTTTCTTTTTCCCAGCCCGTCTAGGTGGCAACTCCATTTTCTCCAGACTTAGGTCCGTGTTCTCTAAAGCCCCGAGCCTAAAAGTGCCGAAGTCGCAAGAACCATTCCACCGGGAGTGGGGGCAAAAATCCCCGCTCACAGTGGCGACTCCACTGGGGGCAAGAGAAGTTGATTCCGTTGGTCTTTATATTATTCTATTCTTTCTTATAATGCTATTATCCATTGCATCATATTAGATTGCATTGTGTGCGTGAGTTAGGACGCCTGTGTTACCCATGCTGTGTTATGTAAGGGATACCATACTTTCACTCAAGGTATGGAGATCGAGCATGTCATAACCACTCATAGCCTTGTACCTTTTGGTATATACTTGCTATGGGAACCTAAGCCTTTTCAACCCAAAGACTAAAGCTCATATAATTGGCCTAGTTATTTTCCTTAGGTTTTTACCCCAAATGCATGTTGTTTGGCTATGGTTAATTTATCTTGGCTTAAATCATGGCTTTTTTGGTTTGTTCTTTTTCTAATATGACCTAAATACATTGTGAGCTCAAAATAAAATTTTCTTCAAAGTCCAAAAGACCAAAGCTATTTTCAAAACTTTTCAAGATGGTCTTTGGACATAAGACTTTTCTAAAAACAAATCAAAAATTATTTTGCTCACAACCCAAATGTAAAGCCCAAAATACATTTTTTCTAAAATATTTTTACAATGATCTTAGAAACAAAATTATTTTCATCCAACCTTTTCTTATAAAGAGATTGCAAATTATTTAGGTCAATTATGAAATACCAAAAATCAATTGTGAGCCTAGTTTATACTAAGAAATAATTAATCATGGGCTTGTTTTTGGCATGAATCATTAGTTACTTTTTCAAGTGAGAAATCTATTTATAATAAACCTCTTAATTTAGTTTTAATCCAATATAGCATAAAAGCTACTATAGTTGGTTAAATGGATTAAAACCTAATTAATGGGAATTATTATGAACTGATTTCCATTTTTGAAAATATAACTATTGGTTGAAATGTCCGAGGGAAATATTCGAAAATAAGGTACCCCATGTTGGTATTTTGTTAACCATATACCTAGGAAAAGAGACTCGCCATTCGTGTGTGGATGTCATAAGGTTGGAAGGAACGTCCTAATTGTCCTTATTTGTTGATTGTTTGTGCATACATGTATACATTTGCATCTCATATCATTGATCCATTTTGGCTCACAGCCCTGGATTACGATAGTTCAAAAGCTTACAATAATCCGACCTACGCCGGAGACGAAGAATCTAGCAATGACTCAATAACTTGCTCACCAAAAACAATGGAGCCCGAACAAATTCAAAGAATGGTAGATGAAGCCCTCAACGCCAAGATGGAAGAAATAAAAGAGGCCCTAGTTGTGACCATGAAGAACCAATTGACTGCAATTTTAGAAAATCACACTCAAGCATCTGCTAGCACCAAGAAGCCAAGGGACAAAGGGAAGACTAAAGTTGGTGAAGTAGTTTTTGATGATGAAAAGGTGATCATTGATGATGATGATGATTGGGCTCAATACTATTAAGATCCTCAAGACAAGAAGAAAGAACCTAAGATTGTTGAAAGGTCAACTATGGAGAAAACCGAAACTTCTAATGTTGAAAAGATGATTGCTAATTTAGAAAAGAAATTTGAGAAGAAACTGAAAACCGAGGAAATGTCTGAAGTTGATAAATTATTTGAGCTAGATGAAGAAGTTCCGTACAAGTTCAAGATGCCATCTTTGCGAAGTTTGATGGAACCGGAAATCCTCATCTCCATGTGAAGCAGTATATCACTACTATAATGGAACACAAAAGAATTGGGATCTGCTTTACAAACCTTCATCCAACAATATGGATATAATGTCGAGATGGAAGTTACCTTGATGGAAGTGGAGTCCATTAGGCAAAGGTTGAATGAGAATTTTATGGATTATGTGAAGAGATGGAGAAACAAGGCCGCTTTACTCAAGAAGAGGCCCGATGAATACGATCAAATAAGGATGATTGTGAGAGGGGTGTTGCCTAGCCTTCATGAAAGGATGTCTCACACCCTTATAAGGGATTTCAAAGATCTTCTCCAAGCTGGTCTACAAAATGAAGAATGGGAAAGGGAGAAGAATTGCTTTTCAATAAGAAGGAATGAGAAAGGGAAGTACCAGTCGGGCAATCAAAGCACACAAAAAGAAGTTGATGCTAATGCCACTAGTCAAGAAGGAATGAGGCAGTTTTCAGAATTAGGGAAGCCACTGTCTTGGGTTCTCAATAAGCTACAAAAGATGGGATTGTTACAACCTTTGACTCCTCGTCCTTTGCTTAATCCTCTTTCACCTAACTTTGATATTAATGCATTTTGCCAATTCCATCAAAAGCATGGACACGAAATGGACAATTGTATGAAGTTGAGGCATGAGATCCAGAATTTAATTGATAATGGCAAGTTGCCTGAGCCGGATAAGCCCAATACCAAAGGTAATCCATTTCCAAGGTTCAACAGTGTGCCACCAATAACAACCTTCATGGTAGGAAAAGGATTAGAAGAAGATTTTGTTTTATCATCCTTTCAAGATGGAAATATTGAAGATATGAAAGGAAAAGAAGCTTAAACTCAACAAACTTTCCTTAGCTTGAATGTTTCTTTTCAATTTTACTTTCTTTAATATTTAATTGGAACAATCTTGTTTTTCAAATTTAAACTTGTTTGAATAAATCATATTCACCAAAATTTTTGTTGGTCTTTTTTCATTTTGGTGCTCAACCAATGAGGAATCTTGCTTGATGTTCATAAATTAATATGTCTAGGCATCATGACTTGAATGACTTTACTAGATGAGGGAATTGCTCTATAGCATTGAGTTGTGTATGCTTACGTAGAGAGGGCTCCTGCATAATTACCTTTGTCTAGGTCCTAGTCAGTCTTAGAACATGCTTTGACAAACTTTCGAGGCAAAATTGAACTCTTTTTATTTAAGTGAGAAATGATCTAGGCATTGTTTGGTTAGCCAACAACTTTTATCCACCCTATTAAATATCAATCCCTAGTTATTCCTTTGAGCTTTCATAAAATTTTAGCTTTCTTTTCATTGGCATATAATCCCAACAACCTACCCTGAGCTGTTGTGAAACTTTTGACAAGTCTTATGATCACTAAGGTGAAGAGGCAAGAAGATCAAAGAAAGCAATGATTGGTCAAGATCATGAGGATAGTTGAAGTTATCAAGACCATAAGGGTAGTTGATGTTCTCAAGACCATAAGGATAGTTTCAAGACAACATCAGAGTAATAAATGATTTATCCCTGTCAAAGAAGATTTATGTCACTCCACTCATCCATTTTTTGAAGCCTAAGTTGGTACAAACAAGACAACTCTTTTACAGCTAGAACAAAAAAAATAAAAAAAAGAAAAGAAAAAAAATAGAAAAAAAAGAAAAAAAAGGAAAAAGGGACAAAACAAAAAGAAAAAAAGGAGACTGAGTTCTCTTTTACCTTAGACAACAAAAGGCTTCCATTTGGGTTATAAGGACATTTTGACTTGAATTGGTCCAACCCAACTAAAGATTCAATCAAAATTGGAGAAAAAGGAGAAAGACTATTTAGTTCTTGAAAGTTCTGTACTTGGAAGTCCTATGAGGAAGAAGGACAAAATGATAAAATGCTCAAAGAAAGGGAAGAGTAAGAAAAATTAAAAAAAAAAGAAAAGGGAGAAGAAGAAAAGAAACAAATTTGGGTACCAAACATTTTTGCAAGGGCAAAGACTGTCCTAATCAAGATCCAGATTAATGCCAATAAGATAGAAGGAATTTGGAGTCTAGCAAGATTGCTCCCAGCTGCCCAAAGTTCAAACAAGAAATTTGTAGTGTGAGGGTTTGCCTATAGTGTCACAATGGCTCCGACTTACAAATGGCCTTCATTTAACCCATGTCCCTTATAGACCCCATTTCAAGCCTATCAAAGACCCGTTGATCTCCCTTGGTAGGTAGAGTCTATTAGGGGAGATAGTTTGGATAAGCATACTTATGAGATAGTCAATATTGAAACTCAATGAGACCTTTGGCCAAGTAATGTGTATGTGCCTATCTGAAGTGCAACAATTCTTGCTTAAATAGAAATGATTCCTGAGTTTAGCATGGTAACTAGGGTTGTCATGTTATAGATATGTTAATTTGGAAAATCAAGTCCTGAGGTACATTGACATTGATTTGGCGAAGCTAACATTTGATTTCAAAATCAAAATTCAAAAAATGAAAAATGTTTTTGTCACACAAAGCCTTCAAGTTAAGAGAAGTTTGTTGCATCATCAAAACTCGAAGTACACATTGGGCAAAGGAAATGATTACTGACAAGGTTATGAAGAAGCTACCAATTGACATACTGAATCATAATTTAAAATGGATGTATCGCTGCTGTTTGGGGTCTCCATTATTCATATTTTCAACATCTTAAAGATAAAAGCCATAAATGTGAAGCATTGTGTCATCCCTATGCAAGACTTGAAAAAGCATCTGAAAGGAACCAATGAGAACACTTATGCTGATCACCTCGGTCTGTGAGTCAATGGAACCATTGTAAGTATTATTCATGCATATCATGCATGCATGAGCATATCATATTGCACTTTCTTGTCTTGTATTTGTCTATTCTTTGTCAAAGTGAATAACAAATACCGAATCAAGGGGGGCATAGAAAGCCTATTGCTTGAGTAAGCTCCAGTAATTTTGCAAAGAGAAGAAATGCATGCTTGTGCGAAGAACTAGACAACAAAAACATTAATTAGAGCTTGCATAGAAAAATCATGGGTTTGGGCCTACACAGGTGGCAAAGTTTATCCTTTTCAATTTTTTGAGTTTATATATAAAACATTTTCAAACTCACTTGCAAATATTTTGCCACGTAGGGGGCAGGAGAAGATATAAGGGCCAACTAAAAAGGGCTAAATTTTTGTAAAAAGGAAGAACAAAAGAATGGAACATTAGAACTCTCAAAAGAATGAAGATGCAAAAGACAAAAGATCAGTCCAGCTAAAAGAGCTGAAGCAAGGGTAAAGACCCGATGTCCAAAGGATAAAGATCCATGTTTCAAGGGTAAAGACCTTATTTCCAAGGGATAAAGATCTATTTTTCAAGGGTAAAGAACCGATCTCCAAGGATAAAGATCTATTTATGAGGGTCAAGACCCGATCTCTAAGGATGAAGATCCATTTTCAAAGAATGAAGATCCATTTTCAAGGGTGAAGACCCGATCTCAAAAGATGAAGATCCATTTATAAGGGTGAAGACCCGATCTTCAAGGATGAAGATCCATTTATGAGGGTGAAGACCCGATCTCTAAGGATGAAGATCCGTTTTCAAAGAATGAAGATTCATTTACAAGGGTGAAGACCCGATCTCAAAGGATGAAGATCCATTTTCAAGGTTGTGTTTAGATCATATTTGTACTAGTTTTCAGTATGATTTTTATGTGTTTTTAGTTAATGTTTTGATTGATTTTTGTTTTAAGTTTGTTTAAAGTGTTCGTTTTAGGTTTAAATGCAAAAACTCCCTTGGATGATCAAAACAATCAAGAAAAATGAAGAAAGAGCATGAATCAAGCAAGACATAGCCAAGCCAAAGTAAGCTTGGCCATGTCCCTCGAAAGAATTCCAAGACAGTAGCTGACACACCCAAGAGACACGGCCAAGCCACTGGCCGTGTCTCACCCAAGGAAAAGAAACCAAGAAAGAAAACAAATAGAGGCAGTACTTGACACACTCACAGACATGGCCATGTCTGTGAGTGTGTCTGATCGACATGGCCATGTCACTTGAAGCTTCGCCATGTCTCATTGTCTTGGCCGTATTTCATCCTAAAATAGAGGCAGTACTTGACACACTCACAGACATGGCCATGTCTATGAGTGTGTCTGATCGACATGGCCATGTCACTTGAAGCTTGGCCATGTCTCATTGTCTTGGCCATGTTTCATCATAAAATAAAGGCAGTACTTGACACACTCACAGACATGGCCATGTCTGTGAGTGTGTCTGATCTATATGGCCATGTCGCTTGAAGCTTGGCCATGTCTCTCAAAGAAAGTGAAACAGTGACTGACACTGGCAAGAGACACGGCCAAGCCACTGGCCGTGTCTCACCTAAGGAGCAAAAAATCCAAAGAACAAAGAAAGAAGAAGGCAGTGAAGGACACGGCCAGCAAGCTTGGCCGTGTCCTAAAGAAAAATGAGAGACACGGCCAAGCCAAATCAAGCTTGGCCGTGTCACCCTTAATTTATATAAATTCTTTTGCACGAAAGAAAGGAGAAAGGAGGAGACGACTAGGGTTTGAGGAGAGAGAGAAAAGAAAAGAAAAGGAGGGGGCAAACATGATTTGGGATGAGGAGAGAGTGACACTCTCCTTGTCCCTTCATCTTCATCCTCCATCTTCATCTTCTCCATCTTCCATTAACAAGATCTTTGAGGTTCTTTGGGATCAAGTGGGTTAACAAGCTCTTAAAGGTTGAAGAAGCTTCATTGAAAGGTTTGGTGACTTGAGAAAGCTCCATTCCATCTCTCAAAGGCATAATCAATTGAAGGTTTGGTGACTTGAGAAAGCTCCATTCCATATTGCAAAGGAGAATCACCATTGAAGAGGGCTTGAGTTCTTCATCATACATCAAAGTGGAGCTAGGAGGAAGACTAGTAATCCTACTCTTGGCATCTTCACAAGGGGTTTTTCTATTCTCTCTTTTAATTCATTCCAATATTGTTTTTGTTGTATTAAGAGAATTGATATTGCAATGAACAATTTGTATTTGACTTATATTGAGTTGAATGAATGTTTTAAATTGATGATGTTGAGCTAAAAACCCATGCTTAGGGTTTGTAGTATATTTGATTGAATGCTTTGATTTGATATTTCCATTGATGTACCTTGTTGTAGGTTGATTACATTAGATTGTATGCTAGGTTAGTAGATTAGCTACCTATTGATCTCTAGATATTGTGTAATATCCCAAAGTGTGCCCTAGAAGTTTTGATATAATTGTTATTTGATTTGAATCAAATGTATATGTGTTATTGGAAAGGAAAAGATTGTTTAGAGGGAATGTATATGTTGTATTTATGGCAATATATATAACATATATGCAAGTCAAATGGGTGGTCAAGGAAAGAAGATATACATTGGGATGGCACCATTTGAGGCATTGTATGGTAGACGGTGTAGGACACCTCTATGTTGGAATGAACTTGGAGAAGGTAAGTTAATTGGTCCTAATTTGGTTAAAGAAACTGAAGAGAAAGTGAAAATGATTCAAGATAGGTTGAAAGCAGCTTCAGACAGACAGAAGTCTTATTCAGATTTGAAGAGGAGAAACATAGAGTTTGATGTTGGAGATAAAGTATTTTTGAAAGTGTCTCCTTGGAAAAAGATTTTGAGATTTGGTCGAAGAGGGAAGCTGAGTCCTCGTTTCATTGGACCTTATGAAGTATTGGAAAGAATTGGACCAGTTGCTTATCGGCTTGCTTTGCCACCTGAGTTGGATAGGATCCATAATGTATTCCATGTTTCTATGTTGAGGAGGTACAGGTCGGATCCATCTCATGTTTTGCCAATTGAATCTATCGAAGTGAGTCCAGATCTGACATTTGAAGAAGAACCAATTGCTGTTTTGGCACGTGAAGTGAAAGAATTGAGAAATAAGAAAGTGCCACTTGTGAAGATTTTGTGGAAGAATCATGCAAAGGAAGAGGCAACTTGGGAAAGTGAACAAACAATGCGAGATCAGTATCCTCAGTTGTTTCGGACTTGATGAAAGGTAATTTCGAGGACGAAATTTCTTTTTAGAGGGGGAGAATTGTAATATCCCAAAGTGTGCCCTAGAAGTTTTGATATAATTGTTATTTGATTTGAATCAAATGTATATGTGTTATTGGAAAGAAAAAGATTGTTTAGAGGGAATGTATATGTTGTATATATGGCAATATATATAACATATATGCAAGTCAAATGGGTGGTCAAGGAAAGAAGATATTTTAATTTGTGATTTGTGAAATTACTAAAAAGGGCAAGTGTTTTAAAGGAAGTTAAAACTAATTGTAAGAGGGTGTTTAGGTAATTGCTTATGTTGAAATACTTGGTGGAGATTTAAAGAGGTGAAAAGTTTGACTTTGTTTCTTTATGTTCTTTTCTTCTTTTCCAATGTGTTGGCCGGCTCATCCAAAGACAAGAGAAAGCAAGAAAGCAAGAGAGGATTTTAATGTTCTAAGCTCAAATTGAAGGAATATCTAAGTGATCAAGTTGGTGATTCAAGAAGTTTCATTACTTTGGTAAGTCCTCTTTTGATTTCTTTGCTTATTTGAAGTTGTGTTTGAGTTTGATAGATTATTTAAGGGTGTGTTGTTTGATTGTGATATGTTTAAGAGTGTTTGATTAAATTGATTGTGGATTTTAAGGATGGATTAAAGAAAAGAGTAAGTTGGTTGGAAGAGATGGTGTTGTATTTGTGTTAAGGGTTTGTGATGATATTTGTGATTTGTGTTTGATGTAGGTGTGGAGTTGTTTTGGTGTTTTTGTAAGTTTAAGATGGTTTTGGGTATGTTTTGTTAAGTTTGTGTGAAGAGGATGATGGTGAAAAGAAGTGTTTTGTTGGGTGTTTTGTTGTTTTGGCCGGAATCTGGGTTTTTGGCCTGACACGCCCATGTGCACGTTCAGATTCTTAGGCATGTCAATTGTGTTGGTGGCAGTAGGATTGACACGACCAGTAACATGCCCGTGTTATTGAGCATGTCATAGCTACTGTGAGATTGGAGAATTGACACAGCCATGAGCACGCTCACGTTGTTGGACGTGTCTATGTTTCTGAGAGGCAGAATGTATTACACGCCCAGAGACACGCCCGTGGTTCCGAGCGTGTAAAAACTTTTGTGTTGTGGAGTTACGGCACGGTTAGGGAAACGCTCGTGTGGTTGAGCGTGTCATGTTTAGAGTTTGCCCTAATTAACTCTTAACTTGATTATCTCATGTGTATCCCTAAGCAAGTGTATGTTATTATTTTTGGATTAGGTCTTGAAGAAAGTTGTAATATCCCTATGCATGCCCTAGAAGTTTTGTTGTTGTTGTTGTTGTTGGTTTGAATTGAGAAATGGGAAGAGAATGTTTTTGTATGGTGGTTGGGAAAGAAAAGAGGGTTTAAAGATAATTGTATATGTTGCTTATATGGTGATATATATAACATATAAAGTGGTCAAAATGGAAAGTCAAGGAAAGAGGATATTTTTGTGTTGGTTGTGAATTACTTAAATGGGTATAGATATGACAAAAGCTTAGTTAAATGGATGAGGGTATTATAGTAATTTTCTTTTGGATGGGTATTTAATGCCTATTGACTTTGTGTTTCTTCATCATTTCTTCTTCTTCTTGTTGTTGGGTGGCCGGCTCATTAAAGAGAGAAGAGAGCAAGAGAACAAGTGATGGTTTTGATGATTTCAAGTTCAAAGTGAAGGAAGTTTTCAAAGTTACAAGTTGGAGTTTCAAGGAATTTCATTATTTAGTAAGTTTGCTCTTGTTTACCCTTGTTATTTTTGAAGTTATGCTTGAGTTGAGTTGTGATTTGATGATGGTATGATTAAGTTGCTTATGGTGTGATTTTAAGTATTGATTTTGCTTGATAGATGAGAAGTTGGGTTGGTGTTGGTGATGGAAGAGTAAGAGTTGTGTTTAGTGAAATTGTTTCTGTTTTACAATTAGTAAAGACTGTGATTTGTATGATTTTTAATTAATTATAGAAAAATGTTTTTGAAGTGAATTTTTGATATGTTGTGTCTCTATGAGTCTAGAATGACTGAAAAATATGTTGATTCGATTTTGGAATGGTTATGAGTTTAGAAAGATTATTTTTTTTAGACCTGTTCCAGCAGGTACCTTAACTGAGACAGCTGTATTTCGGGATTTTTAATAAAATGTAGAAAAATCATATCCAATTGAATTTTGGATATGTTGTTGCTTATTGAGTCTAGTATTTGAGAAAAATAATTTGGAACCACGTTGATTGAATTTGATTTATGGAATTCACAAAGTTCAGAATTGCTGCCAGGATGCAGGGCAATTGGGGCAGTCTGGTTAGGTGAACTATTTGACCAAGATTTTGTGTTCAGTTTGATCTGAAATTTTAAAGGAATGATTTTAAGATACAAAACTAAATTCTGTAAAAATTTTAGAATTTTTAGTCAAGTAGATTATTTTATACAATTTTTCAAAATAAGGATAAAATGGAGTCTAAAACCAGAATGTACTATTCATATGGTCATTTTGCTAATATTCCTTTTGGATTAGGTTGTGAAGAGGTTGAATTGCCCTAATTGCATTGTTGAGATTGAATAATGTTATGTTATGCATTGTGAATGGTAATGTGTTTCATGAGTAATGCACATTGAAATGTTATACCAAAGATGTTATAGTGATTCAAATGAAATATGATTGAAGCATGCATTGATGATAGGATTGAATAATAATGTGAGTGTTTAGATAATGTAATGAATATGGTATATAATGATTGCTTAACTTGCTTGTGAAAAAGAAATGAATTAAAAAGGTATTGATAAGTTTAATGAACGGACCTATCCGTCTCCTGCGGAACCATGCGGACCCAGTGGGTTGGGCAACCGATCTTGGACTACCGATCTGGTAGGAGGAAGGTTCGATATAGTCAGTATTATACGTACCTATTTTCCTCCTGCGGAACCATGCGGACCCATTGGAATGGGCAACTGAACTTGGACAACCGACCTGGATGGGGAAAGGTATGTTACTGATAATGTTATACGTGCCTTTTTGCCTCCTGCGGACCCTTGGGATTGGAGGGCAACCGACCTGGTTGGGAAAGGGTACGTATATAAAGTCATAGTTGTTGGCTATAATGATAAATTTAAATGAGTATAATGAATGGTGCTATTATATGAATATTTATGTGACATTGAACAAAGCAACATATTGAATAAATAATATGCTTTTGATTGATATATGTAATTAATTTGTGACATTGCATTTTAGCATGAATTATCTTACTAAGCCCTTGGCTTAGCGCGATAGTGTTTAATCGCGCAGGTAATAGAGCTGATAGAGTCGAACCCGAGAGTTCATCAAGACCAAGTGAGAGTAGACCTTGAAGAGTTGATTTTGGGAACTTAAAGATCAGAAGAGAATTGCCAATCATGTATATTTCTTTATATTTTGTAAAGTAATGTTTATAATGTAAAAGTATGGATATATTTAAATATGTAATCAAGTGTTTGTAAATATGTACATATTTTATAACTTCCGCTGGGTAATATTTAAATGTATATATATATATATAACTAATATGTTTTGTTTTATAAGTAAATGATCTACTTTTCTATAATGTATAATGATAAGGGTATTGTATCAAGTTTAAAGTGTTTTGAATATTAAGAAAACCGTAGCACCCCTATGTTTGATGCACTTATGCTACATTGTTGTGGTTGTAGTGTGTGGGCATTGGATATGGGGGTGTTACAAGAAGTGTAAATCCTTTTTGCAGGTTGTAGTTGAGATTATAAGGGGGATTTATTGGAAGTGTACTGAGAATGATTTTTGTTGCATTGGTTTGTGTAAAAATATTTTCAAAAATCAGAAAAAAAAACAGTTTTGTCGACACTTGGGACTCAATTTTTAAGTTAAACTATGGCAAAATTTCTATAAAAATTGGAACTAAAATTTGACTAAGTAAAATTGGTAGCAACATTAGGTTAGTGTGGCGCCTCTACTCAGCTTACACACGTAGGTCGGGAAGGGGTGTTACAATTTTTGGTATCAGAGCCAGGTTTGAGATTCTCAGCCTAGGTAAAATGTAATAAAAAGAATATTTTACTTAAAAAGTTGGTTTTGAAATAATATACATGTTTGGGATTGGCAACCTCTGATCTTTAATAAGATGTAGTATGTTGTGTTTGCAGACTTAGGTTGTGATGGATTCTCACTCACGTCAGTCGATTGAGGGTAGTGCCGAGAGTATCGCTCCTGCTGAGGGAGCTAGAGTTGATAGTGTTGAGGAGGCACCTGCTTCGGTGTCGGGTAGACCAGCTGGAGAGGAGGTTCCGCCAGCCTGGTTTAGACATATGATGGAAGTTATGAGACAAGCACCAGTGCAACCAGTGCCACCACCCCCTCAGCCTTTGGTATCTGTGAGGCACTATGATAAACTAAGGAAGTATGGAGCGGAGGATTTCCTTGGTACTACTGATCCAGCTGTAGCAGAACAGTGGCTTGACAAATACAGAGGATCTTTATTCAGTTACAAGCTACCCCTGAGGAAAAATTTGACTATGCAAGATCTTTGCTGCAGAAAGATGCCTACGATTGGTGGAAGACGGTGCCCCATTCTATGGATGATCCTCCAACACTGTCTTACACTGATTTTCTGAGAGAATTTGAGTTGAAGTATACTCCTAGGGAGTATAAAGATGGGAAGAAAAGAGAGTTTCTAGATTTGAAGCAAGATCATCGGACCGTAACTGAGTATGAAGTTGAGTTTATTCGACTGAGTCAGTATGCTGGGGGTATCATTGCTGATGAGATTGATAGATGCAGGAGGTTTGAGGAGGGATTGAGGCCCTCGATCATGTGCTTAGTGGCTGGATCCAGATATCAGGATTTCTCACAGCTTGTGACAGCAGCTCGAAGTATAGAGCGAGCTCAAGTTATTGCAGCTGCTTCAGAAGAAGAGGTTAGGGTTAGAAGGCCCCAGTTCGAGGCAGGGTCTTCCTCTGCGAAGAGGGGTAGAGGAAGTTTTGTTCCTCGGAGTAGTAGGAGCCAGAGACCAGCTGGTAGGTCTGTGCAGTTCCAGAGACAGAGATTTAGACCTGCAGCTTCAGTGGCAAGTGCTCCGATCCCTATGACTCAGAGATCCGCTCCACCTAGATGTGCTCAGTGTGGGGGTTATCATAGAGGTGTTTGTTGGAAGAGTGGTGGACCAGCTGTATGCTTCAGGTGTGGATCACCTGACCACTTTGTGAGAGACTGTCCTGAGAGGCAGGAGTAGATGCCAGTTGATTCTGCTGCTTCTCGAGCTAGTGTGAGGGGAGGCAGAGGAGGCAGAGGTGCCAGCCGGGGAGGTAGACCAGGATTCAGTTCTAGAGGAGGTGCTACATCCAGGGAGGGTAGACCAGAGGAGGTTGGATCTTCTCAGAGGATGTATGTTATGCAGAGGCAGCCAGATACATCGGCAGTCATAGCTAGTACTTTTTCTTTATTTAATACTCCAGTACTTGCTTTGATTGATCCGGGTTCCACGCATTCATATATTAGTGCATCTGTTTTGCCTGTATTTGATGTGCATGCTGAGTCCCTAGGATTTGATGTGTTGGTGACAAATCCATTAGGGCATAGTGTGGTTGTGAGTAAGGTGCATAGAGATAGTGCAGTAGTGGTGCAGGGTGAGGAGTTCCTTGGGGATTTGATTGAGATGCCATTTAAGGAATATGACGTGATCTTAGGTATGGATTGGCTATCTCGACATGGAGCTGTGGTGGATTGTAAAAAGAAAATTGTTTCTTTGAGAACGGGTGATGGTAGAGAGGTGATAGTATCTAATGAGCAGGAATAGCTAGCCTCCTTATTTGTTTCAGCTGTTGCAGCCAGGAGGTTGATTAGAAAGGGGTGTGAAGCCTATCTTGCTCATGTGGTAGATACTAGAGTGAAGGGTTCTTCCATTGATAGTATTGCCACAGTTGCAGAGTTCTCTGATGTTTTTCCAGAGGAGTTGCCAGGATTGCCTCCTGAGAGAGAGGTGGAGTTTGGTATTGAATTGTTGCCTGGTACCACTCCTATCTCTATTACTCCTTACAGAATGGCACCAGCAGAATTGAGGGAGTTGAAAGTGCAATTACAGGAGTTTTTGGACAAAGGATTTATTCGCCCCAGTGTTTCTCCTTGGAGAGCTCCTGTGCTATTTGTGAAGAAGAAAGATGGTACTATGAGGTTGTGTATCGATTATAGGCAATTGAACAAGGTGAATATTAAAAATAAATATCCTTTGCCTAGAATCGATGATCTCTTTGATCAATTGAAAGGTGCAGCTGTGTTTTCTAAAATTGATTTGAGATCTGGGTACCATCAGCTGAGAGTCAGAGCTGAGGATGTCCCGAAGACTGCCTTTCGGACCAGGTATGGGCATTATGAATTTCTAGTTATGCCTTTTGGTCTAACGAATGCACCTGCAGCTTTTATGGATTTGATGAATAGGGTGTTTAGGCCCTATTTGGATCAGTTTGTAGTGGTCTTCATTGATGATATACTGGTGTATTCGCGGAATGAAGAGGAACATGATATGCATCTGCGGATTGTGTTGCAGATTTTGAGAGAGAAGCAGTTATTTGCCAAATTGTCGAAGTGTGAGTTCTGGTTGGATCAAGTTGCTTTTCTCGGACATATTGTTTCAGCGGAAGGCATTAGAGTTGATCCAAGTAAAGTTGAAGCTATTCTGAATTGGAGTCCACCCAAGTCTGTGACAGAGATTAGAAGTTTTCTGGGTTTGGCAGGCTATTACCGACGGTTTGTGAAAGGGTTTTCTTTGATAGCTACTCCACTCACCAGATTACTTCGAAAGGGAGTGAGATTTGTGTGGACAGATCAGTGTCAGGCTAGTTTTGAGCAGTTGAGAGAGTTGTTGACTCAAGCGCCTGTTCTTACTTTACCTGTTGAAGGCAAACCATATGTGATCTACAGTGATGCTTCACATAGAGGTTTGGGGTGTGTATTGATGCAGGAAGGGAAAGTTATAGCTTATGCATCTCGACAGTTGAAACCGCATGAGCTTAACTATCCGACACATGATTTGGAATTGGCTGCCATTGTGTTTGCATTAAAGATTTGGCGCCACTATCTGTTTGGGGAGAAATGTTTCATCTACACTGATCACAAGAGTTTGAAGTATTTGGGTGTCCAGAAAGAACTCAATCTTCGTCAGAGGAGATGGTTAGAATTGATTAAAGACTACGACTGCTTGATTGACTATCATCCAGGTAAAGCAAATGTTGTTGCTGATGCCTTGAGTCGGAAGTCTTTAGCTGGTTTAACAGTTTACTCGCTCTTGTTGCTTGTTGAGTTGAGAGCATTGCATGCCAGTTTTGTACCTTGTGTTGATGGTGCATTATTGGCACAGTTGCAATTGAAGCCGATTTTGTTAGATCAGATCAAAGAAGCTCAATTGGCCGATAAGAAGATTCAGAAGATTATTTCAGATTGTAAGAATGGGAAGACAAGAGATTTTGTTGTGAAAGACGATGGGAGTCTCTGGTTTAAAAATCGATTGTGTGTACCCGATGATGCTGAATTGAAAAGAGTCATTTTAGGAGAATCACATCAGTCAGTGTTTGCTATGCATCCGGGTAATACGAAGATGTATCATGATTTGAGACAACATTATTGGTGGATTGGGTTGAAGAGAGACATTACAGATTTTGTGTCGAAATGTCTCACTTGTCAGAAGGTTAAAGCAGAGCATCAAGTTCCAACCGGGTTGCTTCAACCATTGTCAGTGCCAGAATGGAAGTGGGAAAGAGTGACAATGGATTTTGTGTCTGGTTTGCCATTGACACAAAAGAAGCATGATGCTATATGGGTGATTGTGGATAGATTGACTAAGACAGCTCATTTCCTTCCGGTTCGAATGGATTACTCTTTGGAGAGATTGGCTGAGCTGTACATCCATGAGATTGTGAAACTGCATGGTGTTCCAACTTCTTTAGTGTCTGATCGAGATCCCAGGTTTACTTCCAGATTTTGGAAGAGTTTGCATAGTGCTTTGGGTTCTCGACTGCACTTCAGCACTGCTTTTCATCCACAGACAGATGGACAGTCAGAGAGGGTGATACAGATTATTGAGGACATGTTGAGAAGCTGTGTCATCGATTTCTCTGGAAGTTGGGATAGGTTTTTACCTCTTGTGGAGTTTGCTTACAACAACAGTCACCAATCCAGGATTGGTATGGCACCGTTTGAAGCATTGTATGGCAGACGGTGTAGGACACCTCTTTGTTGGAATGAGCTTGGAGATAATAAGTTGGTTGGTCCTGATTTGATTCAAGAAACTGAAGAAAAAGTAAAGTTGATTCGAGGCAGGTTAAAAGCAGCTTCAGACCGACAGAAATCTTATGCAGATCTGAAAAGAAGAGATATAGAGTTTAATGTTGGAGATAAGGTATTTCTGAAAGTGTCTCCTTGGAAAAAGATTTTGAGGTTCGGTCGGAAAGGAAAATTGAGTCCTCGTTTCATTGGGCCGTATGAAGTGTTAGAAAGAGTTGGGCCAGTGGCGTATCGACTTACTTTGCCACCTGAGTTGGATCGTATTCATAGTGTATTCCATGTTTCTATGTTGAGGAGATATAGGTCGGATCCATCTCATGTGTTGCCATTTGAGTCTATCGAAGTGAACCCAGATTTGACATTTGAAGAGGAACCAGTTGCTATCTTGGCACATGATGTGAAAGAATTGAGAAACAAGCAAGTGCCATTGGTGAAGATTCTTTGGAAGAATCATGCAAAAGAAGAAGCGACTTGGGAGAGTGAACAATCCATGCGAGAGCAATATCCGCAGTTGTTTCAGCTTTGATATCAGGTAATTTCAAGGACGAAATTTTCTTTTTAGAGGGGGAGAATTGTAATATCCCTATGCATGCCCTAGAAGTTTTGTTGTTGTTGTTGTTGGTTTGAATTGAGAAATGGGAAGAGAATGTTTTTGTATGGTGGTTGGGAAAGAAAAGAGGGTTTAGAGATAATTGTATATGTTGCTTATATGGTGATATATATAACATATAAAGTGGTCAAAATGGAAAGTCAAGGAAAGAGGATATTTTTGTGTTGGTTGTGAATTACTTAAATGGGTATAGATATGACAAAAGCTTAGTTAAATGGATGAGGGTATTATAGTAATTTTCTTTTGGATGGGTATTTAATGCCTATTGACTTTGTGTTTCTTCATCATTTCTTCTTCTTCTTCTTGTTGGGTGGCCGGCTCCTTAAAGAGAGAAGAGAGCAAGAGAACAAGTGATGGTTTTGATGATTTCAAGTTCAAAGTGAAGGAAGTTTTCAAAGTTACAAGTTGGAGTTTCAAGGAATTTCATTATTTAGTAAGTTTGCTCTTGTTTACCCTTGTTATTTTTGAAGTTATGCTTGAGTTGAGTTGTGATTTGATGATGGTATGATTAAGTTGCTTATGGTGTGATTTTAAGTATTGATTTTGCTTGATAGATGAAAAGTTGGGTTGGTGTTGGTGATGGAAGAGTAAGAGTTGTGTTTAGTGAAATTGTTTCTGTTTTACAATTAGTAAAGGCTGTGATTTGTATGATTTTTAATTAATTATAGAAAAATGTTTTTGAAGTGAATTTTTGATATGTTGTGTCTCTATGAGTCTAGAATGACTGAAAAATATTGATTCGATTTTGGAATGGTTATGAGTTTAGAAAGATTATTTTTATTAGACCTGTTCCAGCAGGTACCTTAACTGAGACAGCTGTATTTCGGGATTTTTAATAAAATGTAGAAAAATCATATCCAATTGAATTTTGGATATGTTGTTTCTTATTGAGTCTAGTATTTGAGAAAAATAATTTGGAACCACGTTGATTGAATTTGATTTATGGAATTCACAAAGTTCAGAATTGCTGCCAGGATGCAGGGCAATTGGGGCAGTCTGGTTAGGTGAACTATTTGACCAAGATTTTGTGTTCAGTTTGATCTGAAATTTTAAAGGAATGATTTTAAGATACAAAACTAAATTCTGTAAAAATTTTAGAATTTTTAGTCAAGTAGATTATTTTATACAATTTTTCAAAATAAGGATAAAATGGAGTCTAAAACCAGAATGTACTATTCATATGGTCATTTTGCTAATATTCCTTTTGGATTAGGTTGTGAAGAGGTTGAATTGCCCTAATTGCATTGTTGAGATTGAATAATGTTATGTTATGCATTGTGAATGGTAACGTGTTTCATGAGTAATGCACATTGAAATGTTATACCAAAGATGTTATAGTGATTCAAATGAAATATGATTGAAGCATGCATTGATGATAGGATTGAATAATAATGTGAGTGTTTAGATAATGTAATGAATATGGTATATAATGATTGCTTAACTTGCTTGTGAAAAAGAAATGAATTAAAAGGTATTGATAAGTTTAATGAACGGACCTATCCGTCTCCTGCGGAACCATGCGGACCCAGTGGGTTGGGCAACCGATCTTGGACTACCGATCTGGTAGGAGGAAGGTTCGATATAGTCAGTATTATACGTACCTATTTGCCTCCTGCGGAACCATGCGGACCCATTGGAATGGGCAACCGAACTTGGACAACCGACCTGGATGGGGAAAGGTATGTTACTGATAATGTTATACGTGCCTTTTTGCCTCCTGCGGACCCTTGGGATTGGAGGGCAACCGACCTGGTTGGGAAAGGGTACGTATATAAAGTCATAGTTGTTGGCTATAATGATAAATTTAAATGAGTATAATGAATGGTGCTATTATATGAATATTGATGTGACATTGAACAAAGCAACATATTGAATAAATAATATGCTTTTGATTGATATATGTAATTAATTTGTGACATTGCATTTTAGCATGAATTATCTTACTAAGCCCTTGGCTTAGCGCGATAGTGTTTAATCGCGCAGGTAATAGAGCTGATAGAGTCGAACCCGAGAGTTCATCAAGACCAAGTGAGAGTAGACCTTGAAGAGTTGATTTTGGGAACTTAAAGATCAGAAGAGAATTGCCAATCATGTATATTTCTTTATATTTTGTAAAGTAATGTTTATAATGTAAAAGTATGGATATATTTAAATATGTAATCAAGTGTTTGTAAATATGTACATATTTTATAACTTCCGCTGGGTAATATTTAAATGTATATATATATAAATAATATGTTTTGTTTTATAAGTAAATGATCTACTTTTCTATAATGTATAATGATAAGGGTATTGTATCAAGTTTAAAGTGTTTTGAATATTAAGAAAACCGTAGCATCCCTATGTTTGATGCACTTATGCTACATTGTTGTGGTTGTAGTGTGTGGGCATTGGATATGGGGGTGTTACAAGAAGTGTAAATCCTTTTTGCAGGTTGTAGTTGAGGTTATAAGGGGGATTTATTGGAAGTGTACTGAGAATGATTTTGGTTGCATTGGTTTGTGTAAAAATATTTTCAAAAATCAGAAAAAAAAAAACAGTTTTGTCGACACTTGGGACTCAATTTTTAAGTGAAACTATGGCAAAATTTCTATAAAAATTGGAACTAAAATTTGACTAAGTAAAATTGGTAGCAACATTAGGTTAGTGTGGCGCCTCTACTCAGCTTACACACGTAGGTCAGGAAGGGGTGTTACAAAAGTGATTTGTCATTGATCTAAGAAGTAAAAGAATCTTGGAAAAGGAAGTGTTTAGAGTTGTGTGAATTGTTATTGAGGTAAGTACAAATATTGCATTATTATATTGTTGACTTATATGAATAATGTACTTTGTTATGTTTATATCAATGATGCTATATGTATAGTGTGAAGGATACGATGATGTAAATGATTGTGTATTTGGAAGATGAATTGCTATAATGTGGATTGAGATTTGATGGAATATAAAGTCATTGTGATTGGCTATAATGACTTTAATGAGCATGTTTGCCTAATTGATAATGAGAATTGAGAATGGAATTGATAATGAAATAATGAATGAATTGTGTGTCTAATGTGTTATTCCATTTTCAGAGTTTTGTTGATTAGAGGCATGCCTATTAGTAACAATCTCTTGAAGTTAGGTTGGAATTGATCCTTGAAGCAAAGTTGGGTTGAAGTTTAACATGTTTTACTCCCCTTGAAGCTTGGTTGGGTCTAGTCCTTGAAGCCTAATTGAGATGTTACAACCCTTAAAGCTAGGTTAGGTTGGTTCTTGAAGCCAAGTTGGGTTGATACTTAGCATGCTTTGTTCCCCTTGAAGCTTGGTTGAACCTAATCCTTGAAGCCTAGTTGGGATTATGATAATGATTAATGTGATAATTGAACCAAAACATTAACTCTGAAAATTGAATGGCATATTAGTGTCTTTTGGGCCCATGCTTGTCTTTGTTTAAATGTGATTCATTAATGGTAAAATAATTGAATAATGAGATCCATGGAAGGACTTTGAAATGTGATATGTTTATATGTGTATGGTTTATGAAATATAAAGGTGTGATATTAGCTTTCCACCTATGATGTTGTCTTTATTATGAAAATGTGTGACATTGCATTGCATTAAAGCATAATGTTAGTATACTTTGTACTACTAAGCCATTGGCTTAGCGCGATAGTGGTTGATCGCGCAGGTGACGGGGTTGAACCCGAGAGTTCCTCGAGACCGAGTGAGACTAGGCATTGAAGAATTTATTTTTGGGACTTAAAGATCAGAGAAGGGCTGCCAATCATGTATAACTTCTTTATATTTTGTAAAGTATTGATTCTAATGTAAATATATGGATAAATTTAAGTATGGATTTGAATGTATTCATATATGTAAATATTTTATAAATTCCGCTGCGTATTAAGCAAATGTATATATCTATTTTGTTTTATATTACAAGTTAATTACTTTATTTCTATAATGTATAGTGAGAAAGAATATCTTATCATTTAAAACGATCTAAATGTTAAAGAAAACCGTAGCATCTCTATATTCAGTGTACGTATATTACATTGTGGTGTTTTGTAGTGTGCGTGTATAGGATGTAGGGGTGTTACATATTGAATGAAGGGCCGAGAGGTGAAATTTGATATCGGAATTATGCAATCGACTACCCTATGAATGAATTAGAAATATAAGTTCTAGGGTTTCATTAATTTGCAAATGTAAAATAATTGGTTATTGCTAATTCATGAATGTGAGAACTAATGGATTGGTAATTGACTAATTAACCTTAAGGAACAAATTAATTACAAGGTTATGTTAATGGATAATTGAGAATTGAGCTTTGATTGAATGGACCTATGACCCTAGGCACCTTTCCAAGAATCAATTTGATCTTGTATCACCTTCACACTTCAACCCTACGCACGTTAATCTTAGGTTTAAAATATTCTCGCACCATTCCAACTCAACAAACTTCCACATTTAAATAATTTGTCAATCAAGCTATTACAAACTAAACCTTCTTGGGGAAACGACCTTGGGGCAATAACCTTTGCTACAACTACCTCGTATACTTGCGAGTGACACTTGTAGTAGTACTTAATTCGAGCGCAACAAGTTCTTGGCGTCGTTGCCGGGGAAGGCTATTTGAGTAGTGATAGTTTGATTTTTCTTTACAATTTAATTGATTGTTTGTTTTCTTTGAATTGTTTGTTTGTTTTGTTTGATTTTCTTTCAATTTAATTATTTGTTTGTTTTCTTTAAGTTGCTAAGTGCCTTTTGTAAATATGTAGTTTTCAAGGTACGTAGGGGTTTATGATGATAACCCTAACTCTGACATGGCATGGCAATTAGCAGAATTAACAAACCAACTTATAATGCTAAATGGCAGAGGAAGAACACCTATGCCTACTCGTGAAGTATGTTCAGCATGTGGCATTGCAGGACATAGTGCAAACATGTGTTCATTTGGTTATGGACAATACCAAGAGAGGCAAGCGGAAGAATATGCCTATGAAAGTTTCCAACAAATGGGTGGAAATGATCCATATCCCAGACCTTATAATTCAAGCTGGGGAAGCCACCCAAATTTTTCTTGGGAAAATCAACAGCAAATTCCACCTCAAATTTTTTTTCAACCTTACCAAAGAAATCCTTACTCTCAAGAACAATATTCAAATCAAGATCACCTTAAGAAACCCATATTGGAGGATAATTTGAATGCCTTCATTCAAACTAGTGCACAAAATCAAGATCACCTTAAGAAACCCACATTGGAGGATAGTTTGAATGCCTTCATTCAAACTAGCACACAAAATCAAGATCGACTTAAGGAACCCACTTTGGAAGATAGTTTGAATGCCTTGATTCAAATTAGTGCACAAAATCAGGATCAATGCAAGAAATCCATAGTGGAAGATGATTTGAATGCTTACCTTCAAATTAGCACACAAAATCAGGAAGGGAGCACTGAGAGGTTTGATTCTTTAGAGGAATCATTGAAGAGGGTGGAAGCTCAAGTTGGACAATTGGCACATCAACTCCAAGCACACCAAAAAGAGGAATTTCCTAGCCAACTGGTGCAAGTCAAGGTAATCACAAATTTGAGGAGTGAACAGGTGATATATAACAGTTTTTGTGATTCCTTTGATGCAGGAACTAATCAAGAAAAAGATGGTGAGGAAATACAACCATACATAGAGGAGTTAATTCAATCAAAGGAGGAGGAGAATTTGGAAGCATCAACTTCCACAAAATTACATGAACCTCCAAATCCTTGTATGCCACCAATCCCATTCCCAAGCAGGCTGAATGAAGAGAAACAAGGTATGCAACTTTCTAAACTTTATGACATGCCCTATAGTGAAGATAGTGAAGATAAGCTTGAGGTAGCCATGACCTTAGGAGTAGAGCCTAATTTTTTCAATTTAGAAATTGAGGAGAGCAATTTACTATTAAATAATGAGATTGTTGAGGGGGAGTGTAACACTCCCATATCCAATGCACACACACTACAACCACAACAATGTAGCATAAGTGCACCAAACATAGGGATGCTACGGTTTCCTTTATATTCAAAAACACTTTCAATTTGATTCAATACCCTTATCATTATTCATTATAGAAAAATAGGTCATTTACTTATAAAACAAAACATATTAGTTATATATATATATACATTTAAATATTACACAGCGGAAGTTATAAAATAATTACATATTTACACATTAAACATTTCTTTACAAAATATAAAGAAGTATACATGATTGGCAAGTCTGCTTTGATCTTTAAGCTCCCAAAAATGGATTCCTCAAGGTCTACTCTCACTTGGTCTCGTAGAGCTCTCAGGTTCAACTCTATCAACTCTATTACCTGCGCGATTAAACACTATCGCGCTAAGCCAATGGCTTAGTAAGATAATCATGCAAATGATATGACTTAGTGCAATGCAATGTCATTTCTCAATCCATATTATACATGTAACATCATATATACAAAACTAACCACATACTTTCACATTACAAAATCACATTTCAATATCTTTCCATATACTTCATTTGTATCCATTTAATCATTCATAATCAACACTAAACAAAGACAAGCATGGTCTCATTATTCAAACATTTCACCATTCAACAATTACATCTAAACAAACACACACATGGGCCCAAAACACACTAATATGCCATTCAATTTTCAGAGTTAATGCTTTGGTTTGTTATCACATTTATCAATATCATTTACCCAACTAGGCTTCAAGGATCAAGTTCAACCAAGCTTCAAGGGGAGCAAAGCATGCTAAGCTTCTACCCAACTTGGCTTCAAGAACTAATCCAACCTAGCTTCAAGGGTGGTAACATCTCTATTAGGCTTCAAGGATCCAATCCAACCTAACTTCAAGAGATTGTTACACTTATTAGGCATGCCACCAACAACAAACTCTGAAAATGGAATAACACATTAGCCACACAATTCATTTAGATTTCATTCTCAATTCTCATTATCATTTAGGCAAACATGCCTCATTTATTTCCATTGAATCACTTTAGCCAATAACAATGGCTTCACATTTCATTTCACAATATAACACTTCATTATTCAAGTGTATATTTATCTCATCCATGATCACATTATATCTCATATAGCATCATTCATCATAGCCAAACACAATGGCATTGTCTCATATCATGTCTTATTTGAATTATCATTTCATCTTTGATACAACATTTCAATATACATTACTCATGAAACATATTACCATTCAAAGTGCATAACAACATTGCTAAATCTCAATAATGCAATTAGGGCAAAACACAATTGATATGATTCATAGCTTTATGATCTTCCACATTCATTTGATTAGATCATTCTTGTGTTTGAAACATGTTTATAATGTTCATATGTAAGTTTAGAAACAATGGAACCTTTAAAGAATCAAAACAATGTAAAAAGAAACAAAGTAAAAAGCAATATGTAATTCATTTGTAGGACACGCCCAACCACTTGATGGAACACGCCCGTGTCACTAACAACAAAAGAGGCAGTAGCCAATTCAAACAATTGACACGCCCATCACCTTTGATGGACACGCCCGAGTCTCTCCAATGCATATGGCCGTGTCACCCATCAACACAACCTTAACTAAAACCAACACTTTCTCAATTTCACTCAAACACAATATTCATCATATAACATGTTTCAAGTGAACAAAATCAATGTTCTAACACATTTTCATCACAAGAATTACTTCACAACACAATAATATAACAATTAAACACATATCATCTCAAAACCCTAAAATCAACACTCTTCTCCATCCTTCCAAATCAACATCTCCACCATTTCCAACAACAACCTCTAATTAAACTCATAACTTAAAATCAATTAAACACTTGAAAACACAACACAACACATCTCAAACCCACCAAATCACAAAATCACCAAACCCTTATTCACTTCCAACAAAACTTCCAAATAAACAAAGAAAACAAGAGAATACTTACATTAGAAGAAGAAATTCCACCAATCCTTTGTCAAAACCTTGGATTGCTTCTTCAATTCACTTCTAGCATCAAGAACACTTATCTTTCCCTTTTGTTAATGGAGAGCCGGCCACTTCATGAAGAAAGAAGAAAATGATGAAGACACAAAGTCAATTTTTGCTTTTAATCTCCACCAAGTATTCTTATCCAAGCAAATACCAAAATGCCCTCAAACATATTACTAACTTTTTGTCTTATCTAAGCCCTTATATGTAATTACACACTTAACACAAAAATATCTTCTTCCACTTAACCAACACTTTGACTCTTCATTTGACCAATTTATATGTTATATATATCATCATATACACAACATATACCATTCTCTCTAAACCCTAAATCTTTCTCAATACACATATACACAAGCATTCTCCTCCCAATTTCTTTTCTTATCCCATCATATACATTCAATCCAATATATAACAATAACAACAACAATAACAACAACAACAATATGCAAAACTTCTAGGGCATAAATGAGGATATTACAATTCTCCCCCTCTAAAAAGAAATTTCGTCCTCGAAATTACCTGATATCAAAGCTGAAACAACTGCGGATACTGCTCTTGCATAAATTGCTCACTTTCCCAAGTTGCTTCTTCTTTTCCATGATTCTTCCATAGCACTTTCACCAATGGTACACTCTTGTTCCTCAACTCTTTCACTTCTCGTGCCAAGATAGCAACTGGTTCCTCTTCAAAAGTCAAGTCTGGGCTCACTTCAATAGATTCAAATGGCAACACATGAGATGGATCCGACCTATATCTCCTCAACATAGAAACATGAAACACATTATGAATACGATCCAACTCAGGTGGCAAAGCAAGTCGATACGCCACTGGCCCAACTCTTTCTAACACTTCATACGGCCCAATGAATCGAGGACTCAATTTCCCTTTCCGACCGAACCTCAAAATCTTCTTCCAAGGAGATACTTTCAAAAATACCTTATCTCCAAAATTAAACTCTATGTCTCTCCTTTTCAGATCTGCATAAGACTTCTGTCGGTCTGAAGCTGCTTTTAATCTGCCTCGAATCAACTTTACTTTCTCTTCCGTTTCTTGAATCAAATCAGGGCCAATTATTTTACCTTCACCAAGTTCACTCCAACAAAGAGGTGTCCTGCACCGTCTACCATACAATGCTTCAAATGGTGCCATACCAATGCTGGATTGGTGACTGTTGTTGTAAGCAAACTCCACAAGCGGTAGAAATCTGTCCCAACTTCCAGAGAAATCGATGACACAGCTCCTTAACATGTCTTCAATAATCTGTATCACCCTCTCTGACTGCCCATCTGTCTGTGGATGAAAAGCAGTACTGAAGTGCAGTCGAGAACCCAAAGCACCATGTAAACTCTTCCAAAATCTTGAAGTAAACCTGGGATCTCGATCAGACACTAAAGAAGTTGGAACACCATGCAGTTTCACAATCTCATGGATATACAGCTCAGCTAACCTCTCCAAAGAGTAATCCATCCGAACCGGAAGGAAATGAGCTGTCTTAGTTAATCTATCCACAATCACCCATATGGCATCATGTTTCCTTTGTGTCAATGGCAATCCAGACACAAAGTCCATTGTCACTCTTTCCCACTTCCATTTTGGTACTGACAACGGTTGCAACAACCCGGTTGGAACTTGGTGCTCTGCTTTAACCTTCTGACAAGTGAGACATTTCGATACAAACCCAGCAATGTCTCTCTTCAACCCAATCCACCAGTAATGTTGTCTTAAATCATGATACATCTTGGTATTACCCGGATGCATAGCAAACATCGACTGATGAGCTTCTTCCAAAATAACCCTTTTTAAATCAGCATCATCGGGTACACACAATCTGCTCTTGAACCAAAGACTCCCATCACTCTTCACAATAAAATCTCTACCTTTTCCACTCTGACAATCTGAAACAATCTTCTGTATCTTCTTATCAGCCAACTGAGCTTCTTTGATCTGATCTAACAAAACCGGTTTCAAAAGCAACTGTGCCAACAATGCACCATCATCACAAGATACAAAACTGGCACATAATGCTCTCAACTCAACAAGCAACGAGAGCGAGTAAACTGTCAAACCTGCTAAAGACTTCCGACTCAAGGCATCAGCAACAACATTTGCTTTACCTAGATGATAATCAATCAAACAGTCGTAGTCTTTAATCAATTCCAACCATCTCCTCTGTCGAAGATTAAGTTCTTTCTGGACACCCAAATACTTCAAGCTTTTGTGATCAGTGTAAATAAAACATTTCTCCCCAAACAGATAATGGCACCAAATCTTCAATGCAAACACAATAGCTGCCAACTCCAAATCATGGGTAGGATAGTTTAAGCTCATGTGGTTTCAACTGACGAGATGCATAAGCTATAACTTTACCTTCCTGCATAAGAACACACCCCAAACCACTATGTGATGCATCACTGAAAATCACATATGGTTTGCCTTCTATAGGTAAAGTAAGAACAGGCGCTTGAGTTAACATTTCTCTCAACTGTTCAAAGCTAGCCTGACACTGATCAGTCCACACAAATCTCACTCCCTTACGAAGCAATCTGGTGAGTGGAGTAGCTATCAAAGAAAACCCTTTCACAAACCTCCGGTAATAGCCTGCCAAACCCAGAAAACTTCTAACCTCTGTCACTGACTTGGGTGGACTCCAATTCAAAATGGCTTCAACTTTGCTCGGATCAACTCTAATGCCTTCTGCTGAAACTATATGTCCGAGAAAAGCTACTTGATCCAACCAGAACTCACACTTCGACAACTTTGCAAACAACTGCTTCTCTCTCAAAATCTGCAACACAATCCGCAGATGCTTATCATGTTCCTCTTCATTCCGCGAATACACCAGAATGTCATCGATGAAGACCACTACAAACTGATCCAAATAGGGCCTAAACACCCTATTCATCAAATCCATAAAAGTTGCAGGTGCATTCGTCAGACCAAAAGGCATAACTAAAAACTCATAATGCCCATACCTGGTCCGAAAAGCTGTCTTCGGAACATCCTCAGCTCTGACTCTTAGCTGATGGTACCCAGATCTCAGATCAATTTTAGAAAACACAGCTGCACCCTTCAACTGATCAAAGAGATCATCAATTCTAGGCAAAGGATATTTATTTTTAATAGTCACCTTATTCAATTGCCTATAATCGATACACAACCTCATGGTACCATCTTTCTTCTTCACAAATAGCACAGGAGCTCCCCAAGGAGAAACACTGGGGCGAATAAATCCTTTGTCCAATAACTCCTGTAATTGTACTTTCAACTCCCTTAATTCTGCTGGTGCCATTCTGTAAGGAGTAATCGAGATAGGAGTGGTACCAGGCAACAATTCAATACCAAACTCCACCTCTCTCTCAGGAGGCAATCCTGGCAACTCATCTGGAAAAACATCTGGAAACTCAGTAACTGTGGCAATGCTATCAATGGGAGAACCCTTCACTCTAGTATCCACCACATGAGCAAGATAGGCTTCACACCCCTTCCTAATCAATCTCCTAGCTGCAACAACTGAAACAAATAAGGAGGCTAGCTGTTCCTGCTCATTAGATACTAACACTTCTCTACCATCAACAGTCCTCAAAGAAACAATTTTCTTTTTACAATCCACCACAGCTCCATGCCGAGATAGCCAATCCATTCCTAAGATCACATCATATTCCTTAAATGGCATCTCAATCAAGTCTCCAAGGAACTCCTCACCTTGCACCCTTACTGCACTATCTCGGTGCACCTTACTCACAACCACACTATGCCCTAACGGATTTGTAACTAACACATCAAATCCTAGGGACTCAGCATTCACATCAAAAACAGGCAAAATAGATGCACTAATATAAGAATGGGTGGAACCCGGATCAATCAAAGCAAGTACTGGAGTATCAAATAAAGAAACAATACCAGCTATGACTGCCAATGCATCAGGCTGCCTCTGCATCACATAAATCCTCTGAGAAGATCCCACCTCCTCTGGTCTATTCTCTCTGGATGCAGAACCTCCTCTGGAACTGAACCCAACTCTGCCTCCTCTGCCAAAGCCCCTGCTTCCTCGACCTCCCCTCACACTAGGCCGAGAAGCTGCAGTATCAACTGACACCTGCTCTTGCCTCTCAGGGCAATCTCTCACAAAGTGATCAGGTGACCCACACCTGAAACAAACTCCCGCTACCCCTGCTTTCCAACAAGGACCACCATGTGGCCTCCCACAATGAATGCAGATGGGGTAAGTAGATCTCTGAGTCATTGGAGTTGGAGCACTAGCCACTGAAGCTGCAGGTCTAAATCTCTGCCTCTGAGACTGCACTGACCTACCAGTAGGCCTCTGACTCCTACCAACCCGAGGAATAAAACTCCCCTTTCCTCTCTTCGCAGAAGAAGACCCTGCCTCGAACTGGGGCCTCCTAACTCTAGTCTCTTCCTCTGAAGCAGCTGCAATAACTTGAGCTCTCTCCACATGCGAGCTGCTGCCACAAGCTGGGAAAAATCAGTATATCTTGAACCAGCCACATGACACATAAGAGAAGGCCGCAATCCCTCCTCAAATCTCCTGCATCTATCAATCTCATCAACTATAATTCCCCCAGCATACTCACTCAACCGGATAAATTCAACCTCATTCTCTGTCACGGTCCGGTGATTCTGCCTCAAATCTAAAAACTCTCTTTTCTTCCCATCTTTATACTCCCTTGGAGTATACTTCAATTCAAATTCTCTCAAAAAGTCAGCATATGACAAAGTTGGTGGATCATCCATAGAATAGGGCACTGTTTTCCACCAACTATATGCATCCTTTTGTAGCAAAGATCTTGCATAGTCAAACTTTTCCTCAGGGGTGGCTTGCAACTGAACAAATACCCTCTGAACTCTATCAAGCCACTGTTCTGCCACAGCTGGATCAACTGTACCAAAGAAATCCTCTGCTCCATATTTCCTTAGCTTATCATAGTGCCTCACTGATACTGAAGGCTGAGGGGGTGGTGGCACTGGTTGCACAGGTGCTGGTCTCATAACTTCCATCATATTCCTGAACCAAGCTGGCGGAACATCCTCACCAACTGGTCTACCCGACACCGAAGCAGGTGCCTTCTCAACACTATCAATCCTAGCTCCCTCCTCAGGAGCAACACTCTCCGCACTTCCCTCAATTGACTGCCGTGAGTGGGGATCCATTACTACCTATATCTGCAAACACAGCAGATGATGTCTTATTAAAGATCAAAGACTGCCAATCATAAACAATTATGTTATTCAGAAATTCACTTTTTTTTTTAAGTAAAAATATTCTTTTCCTTACATTTTACCTAGGTTGAGAATCTCAAACCTAGGCTCTGATACCAAAACAATTGTAACACTCCCATATCCAATGCACACACACTACAACCACAACAATGTAGCATAAGTGCACCAAACATAGGGATGCTACGATTTCCTTTATATTCAAAAACACTTTCAATTTGATTCAATACCCTTATCATTATTCATTATAGAAAAATAGGTCATTTACTTATAAAACAAAACATATTAGTTATATATATATATACATTTAAATATTACACAGCGGAAGTTATAAAATAATTACATATTTACACATTAAACATTTCTTTACAAAATATAAAGAAGTATACATGATTGGCAAGTCTGCTTTGATCTTTAAGCTCCCAAAAATGGATTCCTCAAGGTCTACTCTCACTTGGTCTCGTAGAGCTCTCAGGTTCAACTCTATCAACTCTATTACCTGCGCGATTAAACACTATCGCGCTAAGCCAACGACTTAGTAAGATAATCATGCAAATGATATGACTTAGTGCAATGCAATGTCATTTCTCAATCCATATTATACATGTAACATCATATATACAAAACTAACCACATACTTTCACATTACAAAATCACATTTCAATATCTTTCCATATACTTCATTTGTATCCATTTAATCATTCATAATCAACACTAAACAAAGACAAGCATGGTCTCATTATTCAAACATTTCACCATTCAACAATTACATCTAAACAAACACACACATGGGCCCAAAACACACTAATATGCCATTCAATTTTCAGAGTTAATGCTTTGGTTTGTTATCACATTTATCAATATCATTTACCCAACTAGGCTTCAAGGATCAAGTTCAACCAAGCTTCAAGGGGAGCAAAGCATGCTAAGCTTCTACCCAACTTGGCTTCAAGAACTAATCCAACCTAGCTTCAAGGGTGGTAACATCTCTATTAGGCTTCAAGGATCCAATCCAACCTAACTTCAAGAGATTGTTACACTTATTAGGCATGCCACCAACAACAAACTCTGAAAATGGAATAACACATTAGCCACACAATTCATTTAGATTTCATTCTCAATTCTCATTATCATTTAGGCAAACATGCCTCATTTATTTCCATTGAATCACTTTAGCCAATAACAATGGCTTCACATTTCATTTCACAATATAACACTTCATTATTCAAGTGTATATTTATCTCATCCATGATCACATTATATCTCATATAGCATCATTCATCATAGCCAAACACAATGGCATTGTCTCATATCATGTCTTATTTGAATTATCATTTCATCTTTGATACAACATTTCAATATACATTACTCATGAAACACATTACCATTCAAAGTGCATAACAACATTGCTAAATCTCAATAATGCAATTAGGGCAAAACACAATTGATATGATTCATAGCTTTATGATCTTCCACATTCATTTGATTAGATCATTCTTGTGTTTGAAACATGTTTATAATGTTCATATGTAAGTTTAGAAACAATGGAACCTTTAAAGAATCAAAACAATGTAAAAAGAAACAAAGTAAAAAGCAATATGTAATTCATTTGTAAGACACGCCCAACCACTTGATGGAACACGCCCGTGTCACTAACAACAAAAGAGGCAGTAGCCAATTCAAACAATTGACACGCCCATCACCTTTGATGGACACGCCCGTGTCTCTCCAATGCATATGGCCGTGTCACCCATCAACACAACCTTAACTAAAACCAACACTTTCTCAATTTCACTCAAACACAATATTCATCATATAACATGTTTCAAGTGAACAAAATCAATGTTCTAACACATGTTCATCACAAGAATTACTTCACAACACAATAATATAACAATTAAACACATATCATCTCAAAACCCTAAAATCAACACTCTTCTCCATCCTTCCAAATCAACATCTCCACCATTTCCAACAACAACCTCTAATTAAACTCATAACTTAAAATCAATTAAACACTTGAAAACACAACACAACACATCTCAAACCCACCAAATCACAAAATCACCAAACCCTTATTCACTTCCAACAAAACTTCCAAATAAAAAAAGAAAACAAGAGAATACTTACATTAGAAGAAGAAATTCCACCAATCCTTTGTCAAAACCTTGGATTGCTTCTTCAATTCACTTCTAGCATCAAGAACACTTATCTTTCCCTTTTGTCAATGGAGAGCCGGCCACTTCATGAAGAAAGAAGAAAATGATGAAGACACAAAGTCAATTTTTGCTTTTAATCTCCACCAAGTATTCTTATCCAAGCAAATACCAAAATGCCCTCAAACATATTACTAACTTTTTGTCTTATCTAAGCCCTTATATGTAATTACACACTTAACACAAAAATATCTTCTTCCACTTAACCAACACTTTGACTCTTCATTTGACCAATTTATATGTTATATATATCATCATATACACAACATATACCATTCTCTCTAAACCCTAAATCTTTCTCAATACACATATACACAAGCATTCTCCTCCCAATTTCTTTTCTTATCCCATCATATACATTCAATCCAATATATAACAATAACAACAATAATAACAACAACAACAATATGCAAAACTTCTAGGGCATAAATGAGGATATTACAGGGAGCTTCAAATTGCTAAAGGGGATGAAGAAGTGGTTCAACCAAACCTGGTAGAACTTAAAAAGACCCTAAGAATTTTGAAAGACGTTTTGGTTGGGGAGTACAGTATGCAACAAATTATCATCTCTCCCACCCTTGGTGGTGAGAATGAGCAAAAACCATATATAACCATGTTGCAAACTAAAAAAGGTTCTTACCGCGTCCCTATAGCATTAGAGGATCAAGTTAAGACAACCCTCACATGTCCTTTTTGGACAATTGCTCTTCCAAGGATGCTACCTAGGCTTTTCAATACATTGGGCACATTTCAAAGTTGCATGTTGTTCATCCTTTCACACATGGGCTCCAATTGCATTATGGGTGGAAGGAACCCTACACATCGTATATAGGAACGATGGAAATCAGGTATCATTTAAACTATGTTTTAGTTTATGCATGCTCACATTGAGGACAATGTGAATCTTTAAGTGTGGGGTAGTGCATTTTGTGTTTTTTTTTTAGTTTAATAATGTTTTACCTTGAATAAATGATTTTTAGAAAGTTCATTTGTTATAAAAATTGTTGATAGATGACCTTTGAATTTTTGAAGCATGAATTTGAGAATTGAGTAGAATTGGTGCTTATTGTCAATTTTGTTGGTTTTTCCTTGCATTGCCATTAACCTAGTGAGGAATTGAGCCATCAACTTATCATTATTGTTGTGGGTGAACATCTTTGATTGATGAATTGCTAGAACTTGCTTTGACATGCATTTTAAGATTACATAAAAATTTCAATTAGGCATCAAGATGATTAAGGCAATTAGGTGAACCCACTTTGGCTTAAAAAGACCAACCCTATTTTTAACCTTAGTTAGCCAATTTTGAGCTTATTTTATTTTTCCTTTTCTTTCTTTTTCACAACACCATTAGCTTGGACCTTGTTGTTTAACTCTTACCCTTTCATTAGGTCAAGAGCATTTTAAGAGCGTTTATGACCGAGTGTTGTGTTGAATTAAGTGTGGGGTTAAATTTAGTAAGTTTAAGATTGAAAAACAAAATAATAAAAATAAAAAAAAATAAAAAGAAAAAAAGAAAAAATATATATATAATAATAAGAATAATTGTTGTTCTTGTTGAAAGGGTTGGAATGTATCATTGCAATATTTAATAAGTGAGTTCCCTTGAAAAGCTCTTTAATGTCAAGGGGTAGATGAGAGGAAGGTGTTTTGGGATTGCTGGGATATATATATGATCGGGTACTTCATTCTTAAAGTGCTCTTGAACTTAATGATCAAGCTCACATTTCCTAAATATCATACCTTTACCTTAGCCCCATTACAACCCAATAAAGGCCTTTTGATTGATGTTTGATTGTTATTCTATGGTGGAGATTTGATTGATAAGCAAGCCTATGGCAATAATCTTTCATTGATTGTTATGAGTGTAAACACCACCATGATCAAACACTTGTAAGAGTTGGTGAGGGAGTAACAACATTGGTTATGCATGGAAAGCCACTTAATTGCATTGGTGTTGATTTTGTTTGATTCAATATTGATTGCGAATTTAGGGATAAGGAAGTCTTGATGCATCTTTGTAACTCTTGAACTTAACAAAATTCATCTTGTGTAGTGTGTTTTGATTTTAGCCTTGCTTGGGGACAAGCAAGGAATTAAGTGTGGGGTATTTGTTTAGATCATATTTGTACTAGTTTTCAGTATGATTTTTATGTGTTTTTAGTTAATGTTTTGATTGAATTTTGTTTTAAGTTTGTTTAAAGTGTTTGTTTTAGGTTTAAGTTCAAAAACTCCCTTGGATGATTAAAACAATCAAGAAAAATGAAGAAAGAGCATGAATCAAGCAAGACATGGCCAAGCCAAAGCAAGCTTGGCCATGTCCCTCAAAAGAATTCCAAGACAGTAGCTGACACACCCAAGAGACACGGCCAAGCCACTGGCGGTGTCTCACCCAAGGAAAAGAAACAAAGAAAGAAAACAAATAGAGGTAGTACTTGACACACTCACAAACATGGCCATGTTTGTGAGTGTGTCTAATCGACATGGCCATGCCACTTGAAGCTTGGCCATGTCTCATTGTCTTAGCCGTGTTTCATCCTAAAATAGAGGCAGTACTTGACACACTCACAGACATGGCCATGTCTGTGAGTGTGTCTGATCGACATGGCCATGTCACTTGAAGCTTGGCCATGTCTCATTGTCTTGGCCGTGTTTCATCCTAATATAGAGGCAGTACTTGACACACTCACAGACATGGCCATGTCTGTGAGTGTGTCTGATCGACATGGCCATGTCGCTTGAAGCTTGGCCATGTCTCTCAAAGAAAGTGAAGCAGTGAGTGACACTGGCAAGAGACACGGCCAAGCCACTGGCCGTGTCTCACCTAAGGAGCAAAAAATCCAAAGAACAAAGAAAGAAGAAGGCAGTGAAGGACACGGCCAGCAAGCTTGGCCGTGTCCCAAAGAAAAATGAGAGACACGGCCAAGCCAAATCAAGCTTGGCCGTGTCACCCTTAATTTATATAAATTCTTTTGCACGAAAGAAAGGAGAAAGGAGGAGACGGCTAGGGTTTGAGGAGAGAGAGAAAAGAAAAGAGAAGGACGGGGCAAACACGATTTGGGATGAGGAGAGAGTGACACTCTCATTGTCCCTTCATCTTCATCCTCCATCTTCATCTTCTCCATCTTCCATTGACAAGATCTTTGAGGTTCTTTGGGATCAAGTGGGTTAACAAGCTCTTAAAGGTTGAAGAAGCTTCATTGAAAGGTTTGGTGACTTGAGAAAGCTCCATTCCATCTCTCAAAGGCATAATCAATTAAAGGTTTGGTGACTTGAGAAAGCTCCATTCCATATTGCAAAGGAGAATCACCATTGAAGAGGGCTTGAGTTCTTCATCATACATCAAAGTGGAGCTAGGAGGAAGACTAGTAATCCTACTCTTGGCATCTTGACAAGGGGTTTTTCTATTCTCTCTTTTAATTCATTCCAATATTGTTTTTGTTGTATTAAGAGAATTGATATTGCAATGAAAAATTTGTATTTGATTTATATTGAGTTGAATGAATGTTTTAAATTGATGATGTTGAGCTAAAAACTCATGCTTAGGGTTTGTAGTATATTTGATTGAATGCTTTGATTTGATATTTCCATTGATGTACCTTGTTGTAGGTTGATTGCATTGGATTGTATGCTAGGTTAGTAGATTAGCTACCTATTGATCTCTAGATATTGAATGAAGGACCAAGAGGTGAAATTTGATATCAGAATTATGCAATCGACTACCCTATGAATGAATTAGAAATATAAGTTCTAGGGTTTCATTAATTTACAAATGTAAAATAATTGGTTATTGCTAATTCATGAATGTGAGAACTAATGGATTGGTAATTGACTAATTAATCTTAAGGTACAAATTAATTACAAGGTTATGTTAATGGATAATTGAGAATTGAGCTTTGATTGAATGGACCTATGACCCTAGGCACCTTCCCAAGAATCGATTTGATCTTTTATCACCTTCACACTTCAACCCTACGCACGTTAATCTTAGGTTTAAATTATTCTCACACCATTCCAACACAACAAACTTCCACATTTAAATAATTTGTCAATCAAGCTATTACAAACTACACCTTCTTGGAGAAACGACCTTGGGGCTATCACCTTGGCTGCAACTACCTCGTATACTTGCGGGTGACGCTTGTAGTAGTACTTAATTCAAGCGCAACAGGGTGAAGACCCAATCTCAAAGGATGATGATCCATTTACAAGGGTGAAGACCCGATCTCCAAGGATGAAGATCCATTTACAAGGGTGAAGACCTGATCTCAAAGGATGAAGATCCATTTTCAAGGGTGAAGACCCGATGCTAAGGATGAAGATCCAATCTCTAGTGGATAAAGATCCAATTTCAAAGGATGAAGACCTGAAGTCCAAAGGATGAAGATTTATTTATATGGGTGAAGACTTGATCTCAAAAGATGAAGTTCCATTTTCAAGGGTGAAGACCTTATCTTAAAGGATGAAGATCCATTTTGAGGGTGAAAAACCACAATGCATAGAACAGCCAGAGCTGTCAGACTTCTCAACTGATAAAAAGTTAGTCAAACTCAGTCTCGGGTCCAAGCACCCAAAATTAAATTCAGTCTCGGGTCCAAGCACCCAAATTCAATTCAGTCTTGGGTCCAAGTACCCATTCTCGGGTCCAAGCACCCAAATCAAATTAGTCTCGGGTCCAAGTACCCATTCTCGAGTGCAAGCACCCAAATTCAACGCATTCTTGGGTCCAAGCACCCATTCTCGGGTTTAAGCACCCGATTTCAATTCATTCTCAGGTCCAAGTACCCATTCTCGGGTCCAACTACCCAATCCTAGGTCTAAGTACCCAAATTCAATTCATTCTCAGGTCCAAGTACCCAAACCAATTCATTCTCGGGTCCAAGTATCCAAATCAAATCAATCTCGGGTCTAAGTACCCAAATCAAATTCAATCTTAGGTTCAAGTACCCAAATTCAATCTAGTCTCGGGTCTAAGTAGCCAAATCAAGTTTAGTCTCGGGTCCAAGTACCCAAAATAAATTCAAGAAACCATCTCATCAAAAATTAAGTCTTATTGTTTTTCGCTCTCTTTTACTAAAGTCTCAGATCGTTCAAGCAGGGGGAAAACTGTAGACCCTTAATTTTTGACCCAGTCCGGTCCAATATATTTTAATTAGTCTAAAATAATTTTTGTGCTATCTTAATTAAATAATATTTGTTTTAGTATTTATTTTTTATAATTTTTTAAAAATAATAATAATAAACAAATAAATAAAAATAAAAATCAGCGACAGAAAAATCGGCGACGAATTTTTTCGTCACCGAAAGTGTTGGACAAAATGGCCGTTCCTGCTGGTAAAATGGCCCGCAGCCCGCCCCTCGCAGTTTTTTGCTCTCCAGTCCTCGCAGCCAGCCATCGCAAGTTTTTTTTCTCCAGTAAAATTTTTCCGACGCAATTTTTTTCGAAACCAAATTCTATTTGGTTTTGGTTTCCTTTTCCTAATTAATGATAGTTTCCGTAAACAAATTGAATTAATCTTCTAAATTTCCTATAAATAAGACTAAAAAACAAAAAAAGGAGGAGAATCGATCGGAGGAAAAACTTTGACAGGAGATCGGATTTTAAAATTCTTTTTGGCAGTGAAAACAATCGGACTTTTTGAGAGAAGAATAAGCAACCAAACAATCAATCCATCAAAGGCAGCCATCTTGCCTTTGTCTTTGCTCAGCCAAGAAGTAATTTTTGGTGGAACCAACAAACGAAGGTATGAATATCAAATCTCTTTTTTCTTTACAGTAGCTTGAATCATTAAATTGTTTCTTTTGATTCTAAAAACCTTAGAACCCTAACTTACTTTTTCTAAATCTTAGAACCTTAAATCGTCTCCCTTATTTTCAAAAACTTTAAAATTACTTTTCTGTTGATTCTAAAACCTAAGAACCCTAATCTATTTCTTCAAAATATTAAAACCCTAATCTACTTTCCAACTTTCCAAAACCTTAAATCATTTTATTAATTCCCAAAACCCTAATCTACTTTCCAATTTTCTAAAACCTTAAAACCCTAAAAATATACTTTCTGTTTCCAAAAACCTTAAATCGTCTTGCCAATTTCCATAAAGCTTTATAAAACTCTAAATTGTTTTTTTTTCAAATTCTAAAATCAAATACATTCCCCGAAACATTAAAAACCCTAATTCAACTTCAAAACCAAAAATAGTAAACCCTAAACTAGTAAACCTAAACCCTAAAGTTCTCTTAAACCCTAATTCCCCTAAAACCGTAAACCCTAATTTTTTTAAACCTAATCCTTAAAACCTTAAAATCTTATAAACCTAAATATTAAAACTCAACACAGTAAGCCTAAAAACAACAATCCAGTAGCTAATAATCATAAACCTAATGTTTTAATATTCTAAAACCCTAATTTCATGATTTTACACCTCAAACCCTAATTTGGTTAATCAAAGAACCTTATCAATCCCTTAAATTATAAAACCTTAATCCATTTCAATTCCCTTAAAACTTACAGTAACCTAAACCAATAAATTCCAAAACCCTAAGCATTAATTAAAGAACTTTAAATGAGAAACAGTAACCCTAATTTGTGTTTTGACTTACTTTATTTTTAGATTTAATTATATAGTTTATTATATGCTTTGATTTATTTAAGTTCAATGCTTGGTTTATTTAAATTATCATGGATGAATATTTATATTTTGATTGATGTTTAATATCTTTGATGGATGATTTATAATGAATGGTTATTTACCGTTATCGATTTATTTTGATTTTCAAATGTTGTAAGAGGTATGTTTCCATTTTGCGGGTACCTCATTAATTAATTTCTATGTAATTTAAATTGTTTTTATATTTTAGACCAATGTAAAGGACTTGTTTCTACCTCATGGTGGGTGTCCTATTTAGCTTAGACATGATGATGTAAGGGCATGTTTCCATCTTTGGATGGGTGTCCATTTATTTATTTTGCTTGGACATGGTTTTGATTTTTAATATATCGATGCTTTATTTTTATTGTTGCATGTAATATGGATAATATTGTTATACTTACGAATTCTATAATATTAAGACCTGTAAAGGAGGCCGGTTCCAATGAACTGGGCATTGTGGGGGTGATGGGCCATTTCTCACCTTCCCCACACTTACCTAACTTTCCGAACCCTTTAGGGGGCTGGGGATTCCTTAGGAATCGAGTCATCCACCCCTTTCTTTTTCCCGGCCCATCCGGGTGGGGACTCTATTTTCTCCGGACTTAGGTCCGCATTCTCTAAGGCGTCAAACCTAAATAATGTCGAAGTCGCAAGAACCATTCCACCGGGAGTGGGGGCGAAAATCCTCGCTCACAAGAAGTCATGGTGGAACGCTGACTCGACATTAGGAAGAAGAAGAAGGTTGAGCTCATAAGCCCAAATATTCTCAAAATGGACAAAATAAATAAGCAAATAGATGGTGAAAAAAAGCGGGAAAAGAAAAAGAAGAGGTATGAACCTCTGTGACAACTAGCAAACCTGCAGGGGTATTAGTACATCTGCAGGCCTGATTTAGGCAGTGGTATAAGCAAGATAGACTGGCCTCTTCCCAATTATACTCTGGGACTCTGTCAAATCAGAGAGAGCCCTCAAGACACTAGTATGCACTATAGAATTAGAATCTAAAAAATTAGTAGTGCTAAAGAGGTACAATAGAAAACTCTAAGCACACTGAGATCTATGATCATCTATGGCAATGGAATTCATCCTATTTTTCATCCAGTAGTCAATAATGCTGGTGTACTAGATCTTCTGACCATCAAACATGGTAACAAAACTAAGAAGACCCCTCATCTCAGTGTCAGAGATAACTTTAGCATCAAGGGGGACCATCACTCCTCCAAAAGCAATCCCTGTAATGGCTATGAAGTCTAAGGGGGTAATGGTCAACTCACTAAAGCCAAGATAGAAGGTATCCATAGTATCCTCCCACTACTCAGCTAGGACCTCCACGACGCATCGATCCATCTATTCCCAGTATCGGGTAATGTTTGAAAAAATAATCAAAATTGGAGGCCTTGACATTATCTTGCACTGCCCTAGAAAGAGCCCTATACCACTCCCTAGCCTGGTGAATAGAACTAGCAACTCGAATCAGACCAGTATCAAACTGCATCAAAAAGGGAAGCAAACAATTAAGTTCAAATTGATAGAAATTTATATGTCTAAACAACATATTTTTTTTCCTTTCTTCATGATAGGAGCGAAAGATAAAGGCATAAGAGAAAGAGAAAGAAAGATGAAACTAGAAGGCAAGGAATAAAAGTGTTGAACTCATTATTTTTATTATCTAATTCGATAATAATTATTATCAAAATTGATATTCATCTTAAGAAAAAATTTTGAACAAGCAAAGGATAAATCACCCAGCTAAGATAATAAACATCTATCAAAATCAACATATATTATCAAATTTGATATCCACCTAAGCAAAATTCTAGTGCAAACAAAGGAAAGATCATCAAAGCAGACAATGATGCAACAATCTTAGAACTATCAAGTTCAACAAATAGTCTATCATGCTAAGAGAGCTTAACTATCAATTTTGATGCTCCTAGGGTCTGATTCGATAGAATATCAAAGCATAGACATCTTGACTTAATCATCCAATCAATTCCTAAATAGATCTTGGTAAATTCCCAAAAATAGCTAAGCAACTGATGCAAACTAATTTGGGAACTCTTGCAGGTTAAAATAAAAAAAATAACAAATCAAAAAGCAAGAAGTATAGAGGAACTGTGCACTGTCAAACTCGACAGTATTACTACTAAAATTGAGAGTAATGCATTAGGCAGAGCAACAACAGTAAAAGTGATTCAAACAATAATTGAACTCAAATGAAAAGAGAAAAAATTAGAAAAACCTACTTGGGAAGTAGTTCCTTTACTATGATATCCCTCAAATAGAAAGAGAGGAGGAATCATTGATTGCGTGAGACCTAATAAAACCCAGTTGGCATGGAATTTTTATGTACGGGCTGATTAAGTGAATCATAGAGATCAATCAACATTTTTTGTCCTCATTCTCTTCCAAATTACTATAAAAGTGAGTAGAAAATTAATATAAATCATGAAAATCATCTGGTTACTCTATAGATATAGAGAAAAGAGTAGAGTCTACATGAAAGGAGTAAAGGGAGAGTGAAAGGTGCCTTTCTATATATTTTTAAAGCTTTGCAATAATATTATCGAATAAGGAAGATATTTTTGAATTTGATAATATTGAAAATCCAACTTGATAATATATCTCAGGGAGATGCTATCATTATTTTCTAGTTTATAGAAGCAAATAATATTAGTGAATTCGACAATAATTTAATATTGAATTCGATAATTATGCTTACCTTTTACACAAAGGATGTTTCACTAATTTCAAATTTTTATTCCAGGAAGATCCTACCAGATTAATAATAAGACAATTTTCAAAAGAGGCAGTTGTTAATGTATGCAGAAATTAGTGGAACAAGCACCCATGACTAGAAAGGGAAGACTTCTTCAAACATTTTTTATCTAGAAGTTAAAAATAAAAGGCTATGTATGCTCACCTTCCTTTCCCCTTTCTTATACATTTTTTTAAGAAAAAGAAAATTGGGAAGAAAACTAAAATGCTAAGTGTTACTGGTATCCAAGAAACAATTTACAAACCTGAGGTGACAGGAAGAACAACAAAATAACATCGGAGATACCATAAGGAGAACACTCGCCAATCTATCAAATAAGGGAGAATATGGAAGTTTTTCTCGAAGTCTTTCATATACATAGAATGGATCATGCCATATCGAATTAGGTTGTCCAATTCGATATGGATGGAATTGAATTAAAACATGCCTAATTCGATATGGACCATGTCCATATTGAATTAGAATGATTCTAATTTGATATAGTTGGTCCATATCGAATTAGAATTACTCTAATTCGATATGGACCATGCCCGTATCGAATTAGAATTACTCTAATTCGATATGGACCATGCCCATATCAAATTAGATCAATTCTGATTAGATGTGGAGCTTGTCCATATCGAATTAGACTTACTAATTTGACATGGACTTTGGTCCACGTTAGAATAAACTTGTTTTAATCGATATGGTCACGGTTTCCCTTAAATTTAAAAGAATTTAATTTGATATGCTTTATAATATAGCCGTGCTTAAATAGGAATTTAGAATTAAGCTAAGGCTTGGTCACAATGTGTTAACCTAAAATATTTTTCTATAAATAAATTTTTTTTAAAACATAGGAGAATAAGAAAAAAAAACCTAGCAACACTTAGCAGAGTGAAAATTAACAACTTGAAAGCAACCAATAACCAAAGCAAGAAAGAGACACAAAATATTAACCATCAACAAACCAGAAGACAGTGGACATTGCCTTCGCTTTGCTCAACAAAGATTCAATACTGGTGCAAGCATAAAATTTGGATAAACATAAAATATCGGTGGAGCCTATGAACAGAGGTTTGAAATTCCTCATTTAATTTGCTTTGAATTTACAGCAGTTGGTTATTTTATTTTATTTTTTTAACATCATGTTTATATCTCATGGTAGTAGTAGCAATTGAATTTTTAAATATAAACGGGCACTGAGTTAATTTAGTTTATAATAATCATGCAAATCCTTTGAATCATCCTTGCATAATAATTAGTTAAGATGCCCGGTTGCCTATTAAATATTTGGTAATTTGCTTAGTTTATATCTATATAATCAGATTTCATAGTAGCCCATTTAAGTGTTGATTAAAGTGTTTAATTCATACCCACAATAGCCTATTTGATTGTCCAGTAAAAATTTAATCTATGTCCTTAGAATTTAAGTGTCCCATAGTTCATACATAAAGCCCTAATATTATATTTTTGCATATTTTGTTATCAAGAACCCTAGTTTAGGAAAACCCTAATTTTTATAAATATAAAATCCTAGTTTAGATAGAAACCCTAATTCCTCAACAAAATCATATCATGTAAACCATCTACCTTTCGGGAAAACTCTAATTTGTATAAATATAAAACCCTAGCCATAAGCGCTTGTTTAATTTATTTATTTTCTATAGTTTAATTTATTTAAAGACTTTGGGATAATTGTAAGGGACATGTTTCCACCAATTGGTGGGTGTCCTATTTATATTTAATTGTAAGGGCATGTTTTAGTTTTGTACGGGTGCCCATTTTGTTGGTTTGGACTTTCTTGATTTTAATGAATACTTCTTTATTTCTATTGCATGTAGTATGGATGATATCATAATGCTTAAGAATTTGATAATATTTAGACCTGAAAAGGAGGCTGGTTCCATAGAACTAGAAGTTATGTGGGTGCTGGGTCATTCTCACCTTTCCCTTACGTACCTAACTTGTTAGTGTATATGCCCTAGGCCATTGATTTGGACCTTAATGTTATTCATTTTGTTATTAATAAAGAAGTTTTTATTATCATTGTTATGTTTGCATGTTATATATAATAATGATTATATCTCTGGTTTATTATTGTTATGGAGATAATAATAAATATAACTAGTGTAATATTGATTTGATAATCATAAGATGATTATAGGTATGAAGATACAAATCAATATTATGGATACATGTTAGAGAACAGTGTATTGGATAGACCCACACAGATATCACTTCATGGTTTAATGTCATAAGTGTATCTCATAATAGTTTTCATTTAATCCTTTAACTTGAGATTGTCATAGTTTCCAACATAAGGAATATTATGTTTTGACATGATCAAACGTTATCTGTAACTAGATAATTATAAAGGTTATGCTTGAACATGATATAAATTATGTAGAGGAAAATGAACAATCAAGATGGAATTTGTCCCTCTCTATGAGAGAGATATCTTCTGGGCCCCTCGATAAGTGTAACTGAGAAATGCATGGCCATGCTCAAATAAGTTGATATAAGATCAATCTTATTTGTTTATCAGTTAACTTGGAGATCGAGTAATCATAAGTTTGGACAATATAAGTATGACATTTACTATGACTTATGTTCAAACTAGATATCGTGTGACAAAGGGATTAATGCATGTACTATTTCAGGTTTTTCATTTATAATGATTCTCATGATTAATTGGGTAGTCGTAATGTCTTGCTAGAGGCCAATTATGATTTGTGCATTTCAATAGAGATTGAAATACACTACCAATTAATATGAGCCTATCGGGTCACACACATAGAACGTAGGCTGTACTTAAATAATAATAATTATATTTAATTATTGTTGTTAGTATTATTATTATTATTAGATATTAATAATAATATTGTTATAATAATTATTATTAGATAATAATTATTAAAACGTGGGTCCATATGGGATATGGACAGTTAGGGTTTTGATAAAAAAGAAGTCTTTTAAAACGGTTTTAAAATGACTGGAGGTTTAATGATCTCATTATTCGTTTTGAAAAAGAAAACGTAAGAAGAGAAAAAACCTAAAAAAACCCTAGTTTTGTTTTGAAAAGGTTCAGCCACTGCCATTGGTGAGCTAGCACTCAGACCGGCGTACGTTTGTGTGGATTTCGTTAGAGGGTGTTCGTCTTCAGAAGGCAGCATCTGTTAATCGTTTTGAAGCTACACAAAAAGGTTAGTTTCGAATCTCTTTTATCGAACTGAATGGATCACATGGATCCTGTGAGTAAATCGAAAGAATTTTTTTTGTTTTCCGCTGCGGCAAGGGTTGCAGATTCTTCACGATTTGCTAACAGTGGTATCAGAGCCTGGTTGTTGATTCCATTTAATTCGAAATATACCATGTTGATGTGTTGATATGATCTATTGTTTTTCGAATGGCATGATTGGATTCGTTTTATCATTTGATGATGATTCGAATCTGTTATATGAGATATAACATAAATTGTTGTTGATATATGATGTCAAAGATGACCAATTGTATAAGATACAATTCTGTGAAATCAAATTGGGGTTGGTATACGATCAGTTATGGTTTCGAATTAGGGTTAATATGATTAATTCAATTCGTTTATTCATATTGAATGTATACATAGATTTCGATTTTGATTAATATGATTATTGAGTAAATCGTTTCTAAGGTTTCTGGTAATAGTTCTCTGTTAATATGATTAATAGATTACTATTATATTCTGTTTAATATGATTAACAGAATAAGGGTTTTGACAGAAAATAATTAATTGGATTAATGATTCTGTTTAACTTCGAGGGGCGCTGCCCCTTCGGAACCCCGCCCGCTGACCGGCCAGCGGGAGCCCCGCCAGCTAACCGGCTAGCGGGACCGCCGTATGTTCGCGCCCTATAGTTCGTTACTGCGACATTAAGAATGTCAATATATTTGTTTCTATTTAACATGTTAGTGATGAATATGTTATGTTTGTTTGATGTCTTGGCATGGTGCATAGCATGGCCTTATGACCTATGTGATTGGTTTATTTTTATCTTAATTTTTTATAAATACGGCCTGCGTGTCGTTTATTTTTGTAACTTTATAATTACTAGTTTAGTAGTTAGTTTTTATTATTAATGTAATAATGAAGACTCAAGCTTGGAGAAGAAGATGAAAATTCCATGGAGATGAAGTTGCCTTTCAAGATATGAAGAAATGTACTATTGCAAATGTTGTAATAGATAGGTTTTCTTTTCACCTAGGGTTGCCTATATGATCTTCATTTGGTCTCATGAAGATCATATCTAGTTTGGCCATGCTATGTCACGTTTATTTTTTATCAAATATGTATGAGATGCCATGTTTGATAGTTTATGTATGCATATAGGATATGATATATAAATGTCAATTTTAACATGTTTTCAAAAAAAAAAATTAAATGGAATGAACCCTCACTATTAATCTAAGTTTTAATGCCATCCATGTCTTAAACACTTATCAAGGCTAAGATCACCTAAATGTAGATTTTGCCAAAGCAATGTACTTTAGGTTATCCTAGCAAGATATGATGAGTAATGGTGCTGCTCATGCGTTTAAAATTGGTTAGACTTAATTAGGCTATCAAAATGGTTTTGGGCCTAAGGCATTAGATGCGGTATAACATGCTATGACATATGATGTCATGATCCCATATTATCTAAGAGTTACATCTGATGTAATTGGTAATGGGTTACCTACCATAATAACTTGATTTTAAGTGTCATGCCAAAGCTGACTTAATATTAAGTAAAATTGGATCTTAGCCCACTAAAATGTCATTGTGATGATTGAGGGTTATATTTTAGTGGGAGTTTAATTACTTATCACCTTTTATTAATTAAAATTTGCATATTTTGTAGATTGAAATGGCTACCAACAATAACTCCACTTTATCACTGCGATCCATCCTCGAGAAGGAAAAACTAAAAGAGAATGGGACTAATTTTGTTGATTGGTTTAGGAACCTGAGAATTGTTCTCAAACAAGAAAAGAAGTCCTATGTGCTTGATGAAGCTGTCCCTGAGCCACCTCCTGCTAATGCTTCTAATGCTGATAAGAACAAGTATAAGAAGCATATGGATGATTCCAATGACATTGGATGTCTTATGCTTGCTACTATGTGTCCAGAACTTCAGAAGGATCTGGAACACTTGGAGGCTTATGAGATGAGTGTCCATCTCAAACAAGCTTTCCAACAGCAAGCTAGGCAGGATAGATTCGACACTGCTGTTGCATTATTTGACTGCAAGATGTCAGAGGGCGAATCGGTTAGCGCTCATGTTTTGAAAATGAAGGGCTACATTGATCACCTTGCCCGACTTGGATATCCCTTGAGTTTAGAACTCTCCACGGATTTGATCCTTCATTCTTTGCCCAGCAGTTTTTCACATTTTGTTATGAACTATAATATGAACAACATGGAAAAGTCCATTCCTGAGCTACATGGTATGCTCAAAACTGCTGAAGGGAATATCAAAAGGCCCACTAAGGCTACCCATGTATTGAATGTCAATAAGGGTAAGCCTATGAAAAAAAAAGGCAAGGCAAAGGGTAAAGCAACAGTTGCTACAAAGCCTAAGGGACAGCCCAAGACAAAAGAACGCAAGGCACCTGTTCCTAAGGAAGGAACTTGTCACCATTGCAAGGAGCCTGGGCATTGGAAAAGAAATTGCCCACTTTATTTGGCTGAATTGAAGAAATCGAAGGGTAGTGCGACTACGTCTTCAGGTATATATGTTATAGAAATTAACTTATCTGCTTCTACTTCATGGGTATTGGATACTGCATGTGGTTCTCACATTTGTACAAATGTGCAGGGACTCAAAAGGAGTAGATCACTGAAAAGGGGCGAAGTTGACCTACGAGTTGGGAATAAAGCAAGAGTTGCTGCACTAGCTGTAGGATCTTATGAACTTCATATGCCTAATGGCTTTTTGTTAAATTTGAACAATTGCTATTATGTTCCTACTCTGAGTAGGAATCTTATTTCAGTTTCAGTTTTGGATGATGAAGGTTTTTCATTTTTAATTAAAAATAAGACCTGTTCTATTTTTGATAAAGATGATTTGCTTTATGGTATTGCAAGATCTTTTAATGGCCTTTATGTCCTTGACTTAGATGATTCTAGGGAGAATCATATTTATAACATAAACTCTAAGAGAATTAAGCCAAATGACCTAAACCCTACATTTTTATGGCATTGTCGTCTTAGCCATATAAATGAGAGACGCATTTCTAAACTCCATCAAGATGGATTATTAGATTCATTTGATTTTGAATCATTTGATAAATGTGAATCTTGTTTACTTGGCAAAATGACAAAGAATCCTTTCACCGGACAAGGTGAAAGGGCTAATGACTTGCTAGGGCTAGTACATACAGATGTATGTGGCCCGTTAAGCATTAGTGCCAGAGGAGGATATAATTACTTCATTACTTTTACTGATGATTTCAGTAGGTATGGCTATGTCTACCTAATGAAACATAAGCATGAGGCTTTTGAAATGTTCAAAACTTTTCAAAATGAAGTACAAAATCAACTTGGTAAAACTATTAAGGCACTTCGATCTGATCGAGGTGGTGAATTTTTGAGCCAAGAGTTTGACGAACATCTAAGAAATTATGGAATTGTTTCACAATTAACTCCTCCAGGAACTCCACAGTGAAATGGTGTTTCTGAAAGAAGAAATCGAACTTTATTAGATATGGTTCAATCTATGATGAGTCAAGCAGATCTTCCATTATCGTTTTGGGGTTATGCCTTGGAGACAGCTGCTTTTGTTTTAAACCGTGTACCATCTAAAGCGGTTGAAAAGACACCATATGAGATATGGACTGGCAAAACACCTAGTTTGTCTTTTCTTAAGATTTGGGGTTGTGAGGCTTATGTGAAAAGACCAGTTTCAGATAAGTTAGCTCCAAAATCTGCTAAATGTATCTTTGTGGGATATCCTAAGGAAACTAAAGGATATTATTTCTATATTCCATCTGAGAACAAAGTATTTGTTGCTCGAAATGGAACCTTCTTGGAAAAGGAATTCATTTCTAAAAGAACTAGTGGGAGCTCAGTTCAATTAGATGAATTTATAGAACCACAAGAAGATATTGAACCGCCTGTAGAAACAGTTTCAGAACCACAAGTCATTGTGGAAACTGAAAATGTTACACAAGTTCTGCGCAGATCTGATGGACCACGTCATCAGCCTGAGAGATATGGATTTCTCATGACTGAAAGTCGTGAAGTTTTGCTCATAGATCAAGATGAGCCAACTACCTATCTTGAAGCTGTGTCAGGTCCAGATTCAGAGAAATGGCTTGGAGCCATGAACTCTGAGATGCAGTCCATGTTTGACAACCAAGTTTGGGCCTTAATTGATCCTCCCGAAGGTATTAAGACTATTGTTTGCAAATGGGTTTTCAAGAAGAAAATTGACATTAATGGAAATGTGCAAACCTATAAAGCAAGGTTGGTTGCTAAAGGTTTCAAACAAACACATGGTATAGACTATGATGAAACTTTTTCTCCAGTTGCTATGATTAAATCTATTAGGATTCTCCTTGCCATTGCTGCATACTATGATTATGTGATATGGCAAATGGATGTCAAAACCGCTTTCCTTAATGGAAATTTACTCGAGGATGTGTACATGACACAACCTAAGGGTTTTGTAAATCCTGAGAATTCTGGGAAGGTTTGCAAGCTTCAAAGGTCCATTTATGGATTGAAGCAAGCATCTCGAAGTTGGAATCTTTGTTTTGATGAAACAGTTAAGAACTTTGGTTTCATTCAAAATGAAGATGAACCATGTGTTTACAAGATGGTTAGTGGGAGTGCTATCGTGTTCTTAGTCCTATATGTAGATGACATATTGATCATTGGAAATGATGTCCCCACTTTACGAAAGGTTAAAGATTGGTTAGGGAATTCTTTTTCAATGGACTTGGGAGAGGCTGCATATATCCTTGGTATAAGGATCTATAGAGATAGATCTAGAAGGATAATTGGCTTAAGTCAAAGTACATACATTGACAAAGTGTTGAAGAGGTTCAGTATGCAAGATTCCAAGAAAGGATTCTTGCCTATGTCACATGGTATTCATCTTGGCAAGAATCAATGTCCTAAGACATCTGAGGAGCGAGATAGAATGAATAAGATCCCTTATGCTTCTGCTATTGGATCTATTATGTATGCCATGCTATGTACTAGACCTGATGTCTCATATTCTTTAAGCACAACAAGTAGATATCAAGCTGATCCTGGTGAGGGTCACTGGACAGCTGTTAAGAACATTCTTAAGTATCTAAGAAGAACTAAGAATGTTTTCTTAGTTTATGGAGGTTTGGAAGATGAACTAGTTGTAAATGGTTACACAAATGCTAGTTTCCAAACTGATATAGATGATTACAAATCGCAGTCAGGTTTTGTATTCACATTGAATGGTGGAGCCATTACTTGGAAAAGTTCCAAGCAAAGCACAGTAGCAGATTCTACAACAGAAGCTGAGTATATAGCAGCATTAGATGCTGCTAAGGAAGCAGTTTGGCTGAAGAAATTCATCACTGAGCTTGGAGTGGTGCCTAGCATTGCTAATCCTATGGTGCCATAGCGCAAGCAAAAGAGCCAAGGTCCCATCAAAAATCTAAGCACATACTCAGGCGATTTCACCTCATTCGAGACATCATTGATAGAGGTGATATCAAGATATGCAAAGTTGACACAAATGACAACATAGCAGATCCATTGACAAAGCCTCTCTCGCGGGTCAAGCATGATCAGCACACTAGGTCTATGGGCATGAGATATTTGTTAGACTAGGCCTAGTGCAAGTGGGAGACTGTTAGTGTATATGCCCTAAGCCATTGATTTGGACCTTAATGTTATTCATTTTGTTATTAATAAAGAAGTTTTTATTATCATTGTTATGTTTGCATGTTATATATAATAATGATTATATCCCTGGTTTATTATTATTATGGAGATAATAATAAATATAACTAGTGTAATATTGATTTGATAATCATAAGATGATTATAGGTATGAAGATACAAATCAATATTATGGATACATGTTAGAGAACAGTGTATTGGATAGACCCACACAGATATCACTTCATGGTTTAATGTCATAAGTGTATCTCATAATAGTTTTCATTTAATCCTTTGACTTGAGATTGTCATAGTTTCCAACATAAGGAATATTATGTTTTGACATGATCAAACGTTATCTGTAACTAGATAATTATAAAGGTTATGCTTGAACATGATATAAATTATGTAGAGGAAAATGAACAATCAAGATGGAATTTGTCCCTCTCTATGAGAGAGATATCTTCTGGGCCCCTCGATAAGTGTAACTGAGAAATGCATGGCCATGCTCAAATAAGTTGATATAAGATCAATCTTATTTGTTTATCAGTTAACTTGGAGATCGAGTAATCATAAGTTTGGACAATATAAGTATGACATTTACTATGACTTATGTTCAAACTAGATATCGTGTGACAAAGGGATTAATGCATGTACTATTTCAGGTTTTTCATTTATAATGATTCTCATAATTAATTGGGTAGTCGTAATGTCTTGCTAGAGGCCAATTATGATTTGTGCATTTCAATAGAGATTGAAATACACTACCAATTAATATGAGCCTATCGGGTCACACACATAGAACGTAGGCTGTACTTAAATAATAATAATTATATTTAATTATTGTTGTTAGTATTATTATTATTATTAGATATTAATAATAATATTGTTATAATAATTATTATTAGATAATAATTATTAAAACGTGGGTCCATATGGGATATGGACAGTTAGGGTTTTGATAAAAAAGAAGTCTTTTAAAACGGTTTTAAAAGGACTGGAGGTTTAATGATCTCATTATTCGTTTTGAAAAAGAAAACGTAAGAAGAGAAAAAACCTAAAAAACCCTAGTTTTGTTTTGAAAAGGTTCAGCCACTGCCGTTGGTGAGCTAGCACTCAGACCGGCGTACGTTTGTGTGGATTTCGTTAGAGGGTGTTCGTCTTCAGAAGGCAGCATCTGTTAATCGTTTTGAAGCTACACAAAAAGGTTAGTTTCGAATCTCTTTTATCGAACTGAATGGATCACATGGATCCTGTGAGTAAATCGAAAGAATTTTTTTTTGTTTTCCGCTGCGGCAAGGGTTGCAGATTCTTCACGATTTGCTAACATAACTTTCCAAACCCATTAGGGTAGGGATTTCCTAGGAATCGAGTCATCCACCCCTTTTTTTTCATACCCCTTCAGGGTGGCAACTCCATTTTCTCTGGGTTTAGGCTTGTGTTCTCTAAGGCCCCGAGCCTAGCAGTGTCAAAGTCACAAGAACCATTCCACATGGGTGTGGGGGCAAAAATCCCCACTCACAGTGGTGACTCCAATGGGGATAAGAGAAGTTGATTTCAATATTCTTTATATTATTTTATTCTTTCTTATTGTGATATTGTTTATTGCATCATTTAGAATGCATTATGTGCGTGAGTTCGGATGCCTTATAACCCATGTTGTGTTATGTAAGTGATACTATACTTTCACTCAAAGTATGGAGAATGAGCATGGGATAACCACTTGTAGCCTCATACCTTTTTGTATATACTTGCTATGGGAACCTAAACTTTTCCACAAAATGGCTAAAGCTCATGTAATTGGCCTAATACTTTTCTTAGGTTTTTACCCAAATGCTTGTTATTTGACTATGATTGATATATCTTGGTTTTGACCATGGCCTATTTGGTTTGTTATTTTCCTAATACAACCTAATTATATTTTAAGACCAAAACAATTTTATTCCTTTTAGCCCAATAGACCAAAATTATTTTTAAAATGTTCAAGATGGTCTTTGGATATGAAACTTTTCTAAAATGGGTCAAAAATTCTTTTCTACCTCATGGCCTAAGTGCAAAGCCCAAGATTCATTTTTTAATCAAACCTTTTTATAATAGGCTTTGAAACAAAACTATTTTTCACTTCAATCAAATTATTGCTTTTCTTAACCTTTTTCTTAAATGGGCTTACAACTATTTAGGTCAACCATGGAATACTAAAAATCAATTGTTGGCCTAATTTATACTAAGAATTGTTATTCATAGGCTTATTTGTGGCATGAATCATCAGTTGCTTTTCCAAATTGGAAATCTATTTATGATAAGCAATTTAATTTGGTTTTAATCATAAATATAGCATAAAAGCTATCCCTTTGTTGGCCTATTAAGGCTTAATTAATAAGAATTATCATGGATCGATTTCTAAGTTTGAAAATACAACTACTAATTAAATCGTCCGAGTGAATTTTTTTTAAAAAAAGATATCCCATGTGGATATTTTGATGACCATATACCTAGGAAAAGAGACTCGACATTCATGTGTGGAAGATATAATGTTGGAAGGGATGTTCCTACTCTTTTGGTTTGTTTGTTTGTTTATTATTTGTGCATACATGTATACATGCATTGTATTTTATGCCATTGATCCTTTCAGACTCACATATTTGAAGTACAGTAGTTCAAGAGCTTACAATAACCTGACCTATGCCAGTGATATAGAATCATACAATGACTCAACCAGCTTCTCACCAAAAATAATGAAACTTAAACATATTCAGAAGATGGTGGATGATGCAATCAACTCCAAGATGGAAGAACTAAAGAGGGTCCTAGCTAGTTGAGACCGTGAAAAGCCAGCTGGCTGCACTATTAGGGAACATTGTTGTAGCATCTGCTAACACTAAAAAGTAGAAGGACAAAGGAAAGGCCAAGGTTGGTGAAGTGGCTATGGATGATGACAAGGTGATGATGGATGATGATGATTGGGATCAGTATTTCCAAGATTCTCAAGATAAGAAGAAAGAAGCAAAGTCTATGGAGAAAGTAACTGTGGAAAATACTGAAACTTTAGATGTGGAAAAGATGATTGATGATATAGAAAAGAAGTTCAAAAAGAAGCTGAAGGTTGATGAGATGTAAGAGGTGGACAAGCTATTTGAACAAGATGAGGAAGTCCTTTATAAGTTCAAGATGCCTTCTTTTGCTAAGTTTGATAGAACTGGCAACCCTCATCTACATGTCAAGCAATTCATCACAATCATAGAGTCTACTCGAGCTACTAAAGCTCAAACCCTAAAGTACTTTATGCTCTTATTGGGCCTTATTGTGCAAAACTCGTTTAATATCTTAGAGGAGAATACTCAAAAAGATTGGGATCTGCTGTTCAAAGCCTTTATTCAGCATTATAGGTATAATGTGGAATTGAAAGTTACCCTAATGGAGGTAGAGTCAAACAGATAGAAGCAGAACGAGAATTTTATTGACTATGTGAATAGGTGGAGGAACAAAGTTGCACTACTTAAGAAGAAACTAGATGAGTCAAACTAAATTTGAATGATAGTAAGGGGTGTCCTACCCAGCTGGCGTGAATGGATGTCTCACACTCTCATAATGGATTTCAAAGATCTTCTCCAAGCTAGCTTACTGATAGAAGAACAGGAACGGGAAAAGGGCCATTTTTCTGAAATAAAGAATGAGAGGGGGAATTATCAGTCTGGCAGCCAAAGTATACAAAATGCAGTGGATGTCAATGCGGCAACCGGTCAAGCAAATAGAAGAGAATTTTCAGAGTTGGGAAAACCTTTGTCTTAGGTTTTTAACAAGCTACAAAAGAATGTGCTATTACAGCCGTTGGCTTCTCGACCTTTACCGAATCCTTTAATACCAAATTTTGACACTAACGCCTTTTGTCAATTTCATTAGACATAAGGACATGAGATAGATAAATGTTTGTGACTAAAACACGAGATCTAAGATTTGATTAACAGTGGAATGTTACCTAAGCCCGATAAACCCAACACCAAGAGTAATCTTTTGTCTAAATTTGAAAGAGTGCCTCCACCAGCAACCTTCATGAATGGGTGAAAATTGAAGGAAAGTTTTACCTTATCATCTAATCAACATGCGGATGGAGGAATTGCTCAAGAGGAGGTACGACTAACCAAGCTTGGACTGTAACACCCCGATACTCCATATAAGTACTATACATATACCTGGTATACATACAGTAAGTATATAAAGTATAAGGATGTCACTTTTCGTTACATTTTTAAAACCTTTAACAGAGTTCAAACCACAATACATAAATTTAAAGAACATTAACAAAATCATTATACTTTTAATGATCTTACAAATATATCATAATCTTATCTTTATCAAAACTTCATTTATACATGTAAATATACTCTTGTCAGAAATACATCATAGTTAAAAATTATACATATATGCATCACCCTCTAGTTGGTCTCGACAAACTCTTATTCTTCTCGTGGCAACAAAAGACTTCATATCTTCCACCTAGTCACCTGTGCGATTACACATCCGCGCTAAGCCCGAGAGCTTAGTAGTACAAATATAAAATATAAACATACATTATAGAAATTCTAACATATAATGAAATATCACTTCCATGTACCATTAAATTCTTATCATGTTTTTATTTGCCTTCTTAACTGCACCATTCATATATCTCGTCTAATTTCGTATGTTATCTACATATATACATATCATTATCACCAACCACAGATCCATCACTAATACTCACAATCAATATATCAATACACACATTTCGTATCATATTTCATAACATTTCATGTCATTATTTTATTCACAATTCACCAATCATGAATCACATTACCAACAAAGGCCACCATAGATCTCATTACTCATTTAATTCAACATTTGTATATCACATTGAAAACAAAGACAGACTCGGGCCCAAAAACACTAATATGCCATTCAACTTTCAGAGTTAATGTTTTGGTTTAATTCTCACATTTATCATTATCCCAACTAGGCTTCAAGGATTTAAGTTCAACCAAGCTTCAAGGGGAACAAAGCATGCTAAGTATCAACCCAACTTGGCTTCAAGAACCAATCCAACCTAGCTTCAAGGTTTGTAACATCTCAATTAGGCTTCAAGGATTTAACCTAACCAAGCTTCAAGGGGAGTAAAACATGTTAAACTTCAACCCAACTTGGCTTCAAGGATCAATTCCAACCTAACTTCAAGAGATTGTTACTAATATTAGGCATGCCACCAATAACAAACTCTGAAAATGGAATAACACATTAGGCACACAATTCATTTATCAATTTCATTCTCAGTTGAATCATCATAGCCAATCACAATGGCTTCATATATCATTTGAATCATCATATGAATATACAACATCAATTACATTAACTAAACCAACATATCATTATTCAATCATCTAGGCATGCTTCAATCATATCATTCACCTCATTATAATTCAAAACATTAGTTACACAACTTTTTATGTCTCAATTTACATTAAGGTAATTCATCATAAAAGTATTTACAATAATAAATTGCATTGCACATACCTTTTTGAATGATCCTCATCTCTTCCACACTATACAAGTCATAATACTAGTCACATTATAATACTTCATCACTCAAGTATACATAATCAAACACATTAAACATCCATTAAGAATGATCATCATTGATATACACATATATAATTTACCTTATTCTTAGATTTAGAATCCTCAATATACATTTGTTTAGGTCATCTTTGTTTTAAGTATATTCAAAGTGTAAATACAAAAAGACCTTGGAAGGATTCAACAATGTGAGAAAGGCAAGGAACAAATCACAGTAGCAAACACACTCAAGGGACACGGCCAAGCTTGTGGCCGTGTCTCTCAACCAAAAGCAACAGAAGCAAACATGGGCAAGGGACATGGCCGTGTCTTCTCCAAAAATATCCAACACGGCCAAATTTCCATAGACTTGGCCGTGTCTCCCAAAAATATTTAGTTTTGGCCATGTCTCTTCTTAGGTTTGGCCGTGTCTCTCATGAATAAACCCTAAACATAGCCAAAACTCTTCTAATTGAATCAAGAACACATTATACACAACTTAACCTCATTCAAATGGATATAATAAATGTTATTAACACATATTTTACATATTCATCACAATATTCACATTAACACTATATTAACCATACAATCAATCACTTACCACTTCAAAACCCTAAAACCAAACATCACCCTTAACTTACCATCTTCAAACCAAAACCAACACCAATTCAACCTTTTAACTTACAATCAATTTTAACACTTATAGACACATCTCAAACACACCTATTCATACAATCAACAATTCATAAATCACCTCAAACACCACTTCAAAATAACAAAGGAAAACAAGAGAGTACTTACCTTAAATGAAGAAATTTCACAAATCTCCAACTTAATCCTTTGATTCTTCCTTCAATTTGATTCTAGCATTTAGAACACCTCTCTTGCTCTCTCTTTTCTTGGATAGCCGGCACACAATTGAGAAGAAAAGAAAAATAAACACAAGTCAACTTCTTTTCTTCTTTAAATCTCCACCAAGCAATTCTAGCCAAGCAATTACCTAAATGCCCTCAACCATTTAACTTAACCTTTGTCACTTATATGCCCATTGAAGTAATTTCACATATCACACATAAATATCCTCTTACCTTGACTCCCCAATTGACCAACTTATATGTTATATATATTACAATATACACAACATATACATTCTCTTAACACACTCATTTCCTTTGCAAAAACATATATACATTTAATTCAAATCAAAACAACAATTGTATCAAAACTTCTAGGCACACTTTGGGATATTACATGGACCAACTACGAATGATGAGGTGATGAATATCATTAATGATGAAAAACTCCTTGCCCCTGGTATGATCAAATAAATGAAACATCTTTGACTCTAACTCAATAAACTTCCCTTGTCTTGTTTGGCTTTTGTTTCATTTTCTTTCTTTGGTATTTTCTTCAACACTTATGTTTTTCAAATTAAGATTGTTTGAATAAATTACTTTCATTAAATTTTTTATATTGGTCTTTGTTCATTTTGGTGCTCAACCAGTGATGAGTCTAGCTTGATATTCATAAATTAATGTATTTATGACTTTACTAGGCGAGGAAGATGTTCTATAGCATTGAGCTATGTATGCTTACTTAGAGAGGGCTCCTACATAATTATGAGTGTCTAGGTTCTAGTCAATCTTAGAACATGTTTTGATGAACTTTCGAGGTGAAATTAAACTTTGTTTATTTAAGGGAGAAATGATCTAGGCATTATTTGGTAAGGAAACAACTAGAATCCACCCAATCAAATATCAATCCATAGTTATACCTTTGAGCCTTTATGAGATTTTAGCTTACTCTTTATTGGCTTATAAGACTGACAACCTACCCTATGCTATTGTGACTCTTATTACAAGTCTGATTATCACTAAGGTGAAGGGGCAAGAAGACAAAGAAATGAATACATAGCCATGACCATAAGAATAATTGAAGATCTCAAGACCATGAGGATAGTTGAAGTTAACCTGATACTGGACCTAATATCTTCGATATATTAATATGACATAAGGGCAATAAATGATTTATCCTTGTTGAAGCAAACTCACTATACTCTACTCATCCATAGTCAGAAGCATAGAATGATGCAGACAAGATAACATTCTTAGAGCTAAAAAAAGAAAAGAAAAGAAAGAAAAAAGAAAAAAATAAATAAAACAAAAAGAAGAGGAAGAAAATAAAGGAAAAGAAAATAAACCCAAAAGGTGGTTTAAAAAGCCAATTGATTTCTTTTTTACCTAAAGAAAGCAGGAGACTTCCACTTAGTTTACAAGGATAGATTGACTTGTATTATTCCAATCCAGCTAAATGATTCAAATAAAATTAAATACATAGGGGAAAGACTATCTTTCATCCCACCTCCAAATCCACAATTTGAAAAGTCTTAGATTTGATATTCCAAAAAGAGAGAAGGGAAGAATGATGGTCTTGAGTTTATGAGAAAGAAAGAGATCAAGATTATAATAATTAAATTCGAATTTCTACTAAGAAGATAAGCTCTATCCTTTCATGAAGTAAGATTTCAAGTTTTGTCTTTCCATGAAGCAACATAATAAGATGCCTTAAAGGTGAAAATGAAGTATAGAGTTTAATGTCTCCAACTATCTACAGTTCCAACAAAAAGTTTTGTATTGTGAAGGTTTGACTATAGTATTATATCAGCTCCAATCTAAAGATGGCCTTCATTTAACCCATGTACCTTATAGGTCTCATTTCAAGCCTATTAAAGGCCTATTGATCTCTCTTGGTAGGTAGACTCTATTAGTTGATATTGTTTGAATAAGCATGCATATGAGATAGACAATATTTAAACACAATTAGACAGTAACTAGGGTTGCATATGGGAATCATTCTCTCTTTTGGCCAAGTAATGTTTATATGCCTATCTGAAGTACAACAATTCTTATTTAATGAAAATGATTCCCATGTTTAGTACAGTAACTAGGGTTGTCATGTTATAGACATGTTAATTAGGAAAATCAAGCCCCAAGGTATATTGAAACTGATTTGACAAAGCAAAAATGTGATTTGAAAAAAAAAAGAGAGTGTTTTTATCATATGAGCCTTCAAGTTTAAGGAAGTCTGTTGAACCTTAAAGGATATTGTAGACCCTTAATTTTTGACCTGGTCCGGTCCGTTATTTTTTATATAGTCCAAAATAATTTTTTTTGTATTTTAATTAAATAATATTTATTTTAGTATTTATTTTTTATAATTTTTAATAAAATAAAAAAAATAATAAATAAATAAATAAATGAAAATAAAAATAAAAATAAAAATAAAAATCGGCGACAGAGAAATCGACGATGAAAAATTTGTCGCTGAAAGTAATTGGCCGAGGGTTGTGAGGTGAAAAATTTGTCGCTGAAAGTAATTGGCCAAGAAAAATTAAGTCCTATTGCTTTTCACTCTCGTTTACTAAAGTCTCAGATCATTCAAGTAGGGGACAAACTGTAGACCCTTAATTTTTGACCTGGTCTGGCCCGTTATTTTTTATATAGTCCAAAATAAATTTCACCGCAAGAAATTCATGCGGATAAATGGCCTCCTACGAAGAAATTGGCTGGCCGCTCCAATTCTCGCGCCCAACACTCGCAATTTTGCCAGCGAAATTTTTCAATGCAATTTTTTCTGAAACTAAATTCTATTTGGTTTTGGTTTCTTTTCCTAATTAATCTTAGTTTTCTTAAATAATTAGAATCAATATTATAAATTTTCTTATAAATAACACTTTAAAACATAGAAAAGAAGGGGAGAACTTTGGAATTGGATCGGAGAGTAGGACTTTAGATTTGAGAGGAGCGAGAAGAAGCAATCAATCCATCAAAGGCAGCAACCTTGCCTTTGTCTTTGTTCATCCAGAAGGTAACTTTTTGGTGGAACTAACTACGCAGGTTTGATCCTTAATTATACATTACTCATGATCACAGTAGCTTTATTTCTTTGATTCATAAGAATATACACACAAAACTTTGATCTATAAATATGTAGTAACATTAATCTTCGTTTCAATAACCTAAATGATTTCCTCTGTTTTCAAATACCTTAAAAACCCTAATTCATTTCTTTTGTTTCCAAAAACCTTAAATCGTTTTGCCTATTTCCAAATTCCTTAAAAACCCTAATTCGTTTCCTTTGTTTCCAAAAACCTTAAATCGTTTTGTCTATTTTCAAAAACTTTAAAAAAATCCTAAACTATTTCCCCTAACTATTTTCCAAAATTTCCAAATGTTTTGTTAAATCTCCAAACTCTAACTTACTTTACAGTTTCTAAAAATCATAATTACTTTTATAAAACTCTAAACTGTTTTCTCAAATCCTAAAACCAAATATATCTTCTAAAATGTCAAAACCCCTAATTCTCTCAAAACCAAAACAGTAAACCCCAATTTTCCTAAATCCTAATCCTTAAAACCTTAAAATCTTATAAATCCAAACCTTAAAACTCAATACAGTAAGCCTAAAATCACAATCCAATAAACATGAATTATAAACCTAATATCTTAAGATTCCAAAACCATAATTTCATAATTTTACCCCTCAAACCCTAATTTGATCAATCAAAGAACCTTACTAAAATCTCAAAATTCATAAAACCCTAATCCATTCCAATTTTCATAAACCTTTACAGTAGCCTAAACAAATAACAATAATAATACTAAAATTCCAAAACCCTAAATATTAATTAAAGAACTTTAAATAGAAATAATAAACCCTAATTTGTATCTTTACTTTATTTTTAGATTTGATTATGCAGTCTATTATGTGCTTTGATGGTTGATTTATTTAATTTCAATGCTTGATTTATTTAATTCATCATGGATGGATGTTTTCTTTATTGTTATTATTTGCTTGTTTTAGTATTAAAAGTGTAAGAGGTATGTTTCCACTTTGTGGGTACCTCATTAGTTAAATATCATGTAATTTAAATTGCTTTTATATTTTGGACCAATATAAAGGACATGTTTCTACCCTTTGAGTGGGTGTCCTATTTAGTTTGGACGTGGATGATGTAAGGACATGTTTCCATCTTCGAATGGGTGTCCATTTATTTGCTTTGTTTGGACATTGCTTTGATTTTAATATAATGATGCTTTATTTCAATTGTTGCATGTAATATGGATAATATTGTTATATTTAAGAATTTTATAATATTAAGACCTGTAAAGGAGGTCGGTTCCAATGAACCAAGCGTTGTGGGGGTGCTGGGCCATTTCTCACCTTCCCCACACGTACCCAACTTTTCAAACCCATTAGGGGGTTGGGAATTCTTTAGAAATGAGTCATCCACCCCTTTCTTTTTTTTGGCCCGTCTGAGTGGTTACTCCATTTTCTCCGGACTTAGGTCCGTGTTCTCTAAGCCCCCGAGCCTAAACAGTGCCGAAGTAGCAAGAACCATTTCACCGGGAGTGGGGGCGAAAATCCTCGCTCACAATGGCGACTCCACTGGGGATAAGAGAAGTTTATTCCATTGGTCTTTATATTATTATATTCTTTCTTATCATGATATTATCCATTGCATCATATTAAATTGCACCGTGTCGGTGAGTTAGGATGCTCGTGTTACCAGTTTTGTGTTATGTAAGGGATACCATACTTTCACTCAAGGTATGGAGATCGACCATGGCATAACCACTCATAGCCTTATACCATTTGGTATATACTTGCTATGGGAACCTAAGCCTTTTAACCCAAAGACTAAAGCTCATGTAATTGGCGTAGTTACTTTCCTTAAGATTTTACCCCAAATTCATGTTGTTTGACTATGGTTAATTTATCTTGGCTTAAATCATGGCTTATTTGGTTTGTTCTTTTTCTAATATGACCTAAGTATATTATAAGCTCAAAGTCCAAAAGACCAAAGCTATATTCAAAACTTTTCAAGATGGTCTTTGGACATAAGACTTTTCTAAAAACAAATTAAAAATTCTTTTGCTCATAACCCAAATACTAAGCCCAAAATCCATTTTTTTCTAAAATCTTTTTACAATGGGCTTAGAAATAAAATTATTTTCATCCAACATTTTCTTACAAAGAGCTTGCAAATTATTTAGGTCAATTATGAAATACTAAAAATCAATTGTGAGCCTAGTTTATACTAAGAATAATTAACCATGGGCTTGTTTTTGGCATGAATCGTTAGTTAATTTTTCAAGTGAGAAATCTATTTATAATAAACCTCTTAATTTAATTTTAATCCAATATAGCATAAAAGCTACTTCAATTGGTTAAATGGATTAAAACCTAATTAATGGGAATTATCATGAATTGATTTCCATTTTTGAAAATATAACTATTGGTTGAAACGTCCAATGGAATTATTCAAAAACAAAATACCCCAGGTTGGTATTTTGTTAACCATATACCTAGGAAAAGAGACTCACCATTCGTGTGTGAATGTTATAAGGTCGGAAGGGACATTCTACTTATCTTTGTTGATTGTTTGTGCATACATGCACACATGCATACATTTTCATCTCATATCATTGATCCTCTCTGGCTCACAACCCTGGATTATGATAGTTCAAAAGCTTACGACAATCCAACCTACGCCGAAAGCGAAGAATCTAGCAATGACTCAATCACTTGCTAACCAAATGCAATGGAGCCCGAACAAATTCAAAGAATGGTGGATGATGCCCTCAATGCCAAGGTGGAACAAATAAAAGAGGCCATGGCCGAGACAGTGAAGAACCAATTGGCTGCAATTTTGGGAAATAATGTTGAAGCATCTGCTAGCTCCAAGAAGCCAAAGGACAAAGGGAAGGCTAAAGTTGGTGAAGTAGCTTGTGATGATGATAAGTTGATCATTGATGATGATGATGATTGGGCTCAATACTTCCAAGATCCTCAAGATAAAAAGAAAGAACTGAAGATTGTTGAAAGATCAGCTATGGAGAAAACTGAAGCTTCTGATGTTGAAAAGATGATTGCTGATTTAGAAAAGAAATTTGAGAAGAAGCTGAAAACCGAAGAAATGTCCGAAGTCGACGAACTGTTTGAGCTAGATGAAGAAGTTCCATACAAATTTAAGATGTCGTCCTTTGTAAAGTTTGATGAAACCAGAAATCCCCACCTCTATGTGAAGTAATATATCACTGCCATGCAGTCTGCCCGAGCTACTAAGGCTTAAACTCTAAGGTACTTTATACTCTCATTGGATCCTATTATCCAAAATTGGTTCAATACCTTAGAAGAAGGAACACAAAAGAGTTAGGATCTGCTATACAAGGCCTTCATCCAACAATATGGATACAACGTTGAGATGGAAGCTACCTTAATGGAAGTTGAGTCCATTAGACAAAGGCCAAAAGAAAATTTTGTGGACTATGTGAAAAGATGGAGGAATAAGGCTGTTTTGCTCAAGAAGAGGCCCGATGAATATGATCAAATAAGGATGATTATGAGAGGGGTGTTGCCTAGTCTTCGTGAAAGGATGTCTCATACACTCATCCTTGATTTCAAAGATCTTCTCCAAGCCGGTTTGCAAATTGAAGAATGGGAAAGGGAGAAGAATCGCTTTTCTGCAAGAAGGAATGAGAAAGGGAACTACCAGTCTGGAAATCAAAGCACGCAAAAACAAGTTGATATTAATACAACTGGTCAAGCAAATAGAAGGCATTTTTCAGATATGGGGAAGCCTTTGTCTTGGGTCTTCAACAAGCTACAAAAGAAGGGACTATTACAGCCATTAGCCCCACGACCTTTGCCAAATCCTTTACCCCCAAAATTTGATACTAAGGCTTTTTGTCAATTTCATCAGACTCAAGGACATGAGACTGATAGATGTACCCGATTGAAGCATGAGATCCAAGACCTAATCAATAGTGGTAAGCTACCGGAGCCAGACAAGCCCAATACCAAGAACAATCCTTTGCCTAAGTTTGGAAGAGTGCCTCCATCGGCAACCTTCATGGTGGGAAAAGGATTGGAAGAAGATTTTGTTTTATCATCCTTTCAAGATGGAAAAATTGAAGATATGAAAGGAAAAGAAGCTTAACTCAACAAACTTTCCTTAGCTTGAATGTTGCTTTTCAATTTTACTTTCTTTAATATTTAACTGGAATAATCGTGTTTTTCAAATTTAAATTTGTTTGAATAAATTACTTTCATCAAAATTTTTATTGGTCTTTGTTCATTTTGGTGCTCAACTAATGAGGAATCTAGCTTGATAATTCATGAATTAATATATTTATGAATCATGACTCGAATAACTTTGCTAGGTGAGGGAATTACTCTATAGTATTGAGTTATGTATGCTTACATAGAGAGGGCTCCTACATAATTACCTTTGTCTAGGTCCTAGTCAGTCTTAGAACATGCTTTGACAAACTTTTGAGGCGAAATTGAACTCTGCTTATTTAAGGGAGAGATGATCTAGGTATTGTTTGGTTAGCCAACAACTAGTATCTACCCTATTAAATATCAATCCCTAGTTGTCTCTTTGAGCCTTCATAACATTTTAGCTTTCTTCTCATTGTCTTACAAACCCCAATAACCTACCCTAAGCTATTGTGATACTTTTGACCAGTCTTATGATCACTAAGATGAAGAGGCAAGAAGATCAAAGAAAGAAATGAATAATCAAGACCATGAAGACAGTTGAAGTTCTCAAGACCATAAGGGTAGTTGAAGTTCTCAAGACCATAAGGGTAGTTGAAGTTTTCCTAATATCTCCAATATATCAAGACAACATCAGAGTAACAAATGATTTATCCCTGTTAAAGAAGATTTATGTCACTCCACTCATCCATTATTGGAAAACCAAGTTGGTACAAACAAGACAACTCTTTTAGAGCTAGAACCAAAAAAAAAGAAAAAAGAAGAAAAGAAAAGAAAAAAAAGGAGAAAAAGAAAGAAAAAAGAAAGAAAAGATAAGAGATAAAGCCTAAAAAGGTGGTTCAAAAAGCCAATTGAGTTCTCTTTTACCTAAAGCAGCAAAAGGCTTTCACTTGGTTTATAAGGACAGTTTAACTTGAATTGGTCCAACCCATCCAAAGATTCAATTAAAATCAGAGAAAAAGGAGAAAGACCATTAAGTTCTTGAAATTTCTATACTTGAAGTCCTACAGAGAAGAAGGACAAAATGATAAAATGCTCAAAGAAAGGGAAGAGCAAGAAAAATAAAGAGAAAGAAAAGGGAAGAGTAAGAAAAATAAAGAGAAAGAAAAGGGAAAAGAAGAAAAGAAATGAAGACTGTCCCAATCAAGATATAGATTAACGCCAAGAAGATGGAAGGACATTCAAAGCTCTATCTTTTTATGCTCCCAACTGTCTAAAGTTCCAAAAAGCAGTTTGTAGTGTGAAGGTTTGTCCAATGTGTCACATCAGCTCCTATCTCAAAATGGCCTTCATTTAAATCTGTGTCCCTTATAGACCCCATTTCAAGCCTATTAAAGACTTGTTGATCTCTCTTGGTAGGTAGAGTCTATCAGTGGACAATTTGAATAAGCATGCATATGAGATAAACAATATTTAAACTCAATGAGACCTTCGTCCAAGTAATGTGTATGTGCCTACCTGAAGTGCAACAATTCTTGCTTAAATAGAAATGATTCTCGAGTTTAGTATGGTAGCTAGGGTTGTCATGTTATCGATATGTTAATTTGGAAAAATCAAGTCCTGAGGTACATTGACATTGATTTGGCAAAGCCAACATTTGATTTCAAAATCAAAATTCAAAAATCAAAAAAATGTTTTGTCATACAAAGCCTTCAAGTTAAGGAAAATATGTTGAACAGTCAAACCTCAAAGGACACATTGGGCAATTGGCATGGTCATGAAGAAACTACCAACTGACATGCCAAAACATAGTTTGAAATGGTTGTCTCTCCGCTGCTTGGGTCTCATCACTCATGTTTTCAACATCTCAAAGATAAAAACCATAAATGTGGGGAATTGTGTCATTCCAATGCAAGACCTGAATGGGCATCTGAAAGAAATCCATGAGAACATTTCAGCTGATCACCTCGGTCTATGAGTCAATGAAACCACTGTGAGTATTATTCATGCATATCATCCATACATGAGCATATCACATTGCATTTTTCCTGTATTGTATTGTCTATTCTTTGTCAAAGTAAACAACAAACACCCTGTGAAGTAAAGAATCAAAAGAAGATATCAAATCAGGGGGGCATGGAAATCCCATTGCATGAGAAAGCTCCAGTAATTTTGCAAAGAGAAGAAATGCGTGCTTATGCAAAGAACTAGACAAGAAAAATATCAATCAAAGCTTGCATGAAAAAAATCTTTAGGGGGGCAAGGAGAGGATATGAAGGCCAACTAAAAATAACTGAATTTTTGCAAAAAGGAAGAACAAAAGAATGGAACATTAGAACTATCAAAAGAATGAAGATGCAAATGACAAAAGATCAGTCTAGCTAGAAGAGCTGAAGCCAATATAAGACCTAATCTCTAGTGGATGAAGATCCATCTTAAAGGATAAAGATCCACTTTAAAGGGTGAAGACCCAATTCCAAGGATGAAGATCCAGCTTAAAGGATGAAGATCCACTTTCAAAGGTGAAGACCCGAGACCAAGGATGAAGATCCAATTTCAAGGGTGAAAACCCGATTTTAAAGGATGAAGATCCAATTTCAAGGGTAAAGACCCGATGTCCAAAGGATGAAGATCCGTTTTCAAGGGTGAAGACCTAATTCCAAGTATGAAGATCCAATTTCAAAGGGTAAAGACCCGATTTCCAAGGATGAAGATCCATTTTCAAAGGTGAAGACCTAATTCCAAGGATAAAGATCCAATTTCAAAGGGTGAAGACTCGAAGTCCAAAGAATGAAGATCCAATTTCAAGGGTGAAGACCCGAAGTCCAAAGGATGAAGATCCATTTTCAAGGGTGAAGACCCGATGCAAAGGATGAGGATCCAGCTTAAAGGATGAAGATCCAATTTCAAGGGTGAAGACCCGATATCCAAAGGATAAAGATCCATTTTCAAGGGTGAAGACCCGATCTCCAAGGATGAAGATCCATTTTCAAAGGTGAAGATCTGATCCAAGATCCAAGGATGAAGATCCATTTTGGTGGGTAAAGACCCACAATCCATTAAAGAGTGGAATAAAAAATTAAGTCCAAAACTTAGCTCGATTCAAAACCCAAGTTACCCTTAAGTCTAGAACTTAGCTCGGGTCCAGAACCCAAATTAACCTTAGGTCCAGAACCTAAAATTACCCTTAGGTCCAAAATCTAAAATTATCCTTGAGTGCAGAACTTGAATCAGGTCTAGAACCCAGAACCTCAACCATCTCAAAAATTAAGTCTTATTGCTTTTCACTCTCTTTTACTAAAGTCTCAGATCATTCAAGCAAGGGGCAAACTGTAGACCCTTAATTTTTGACCCAGTCCGGTCCAATATATTTTAATTAGTCCAAAATAATTTTTGTGTTATCCAATATATTATAATTAGTCCAAAATAAATTTTGTGTTATCCAATATATTTTAATTAGTCCAAAATAATTTTTGAGTTATCTTAATTAAATAATATTTGCTTTAGTATTTAGTTTTTATAATTAATAAAAAATAATAATAATAAACAAATAAATAAAAATAAAATAAAAATCGGCGACGAAAAATTTCATCGCCTAAAAGGGGTAGGATGAAATGGTCCGCAGGCAATTTCCCTCCCATCGCCCGCAAATTCCCACGGCAGTTTTTTCACAAGCAAAATTTTTCCGCAGCAGTTTTTTTCGCCAGCGAAATTTTTTTGATGCAATTTTTTTCGAAACTAAATTCAATTTGGTTTCGATTTTCTTTTCTTAATTAATGTTAGATTCCATAAACAATTAAGAGTAATCACCAAAATCATCTATAAATAGGACTAAAAACAACATAGAAAGGGGGAGGAAAATTTTAGAGAAAAAAACTTTGGACCGAGGAATCAAGAAAATTAGGAAATTGACCATCGGAGTTTTGAGAGTGCAAACAAGCAATTCAATCCATCAAAGGCAACCATCTTGCCTTTGTTCTTGTTTATCCAAGAAGAAATTTTTGGTGGAACCAACAAACGAAGGTATGAATATCTAATTTTTTCACAATAGCTTCAATCATTCAAATTGTTTCTTTTGATTTTAAAAACTTTAATTCGTTTCTATGTTTTCCAAAAATCTTAAAATTGTTGTTTCTATTTCTTCTAAATCTTAAAACCCTAATCTACTGTCTAACTTTTCAAAACCTTAAATCGTTTCATTAATTTACCAAAACCCTAATCTGCTTTCCAATTTTCCAAAACCCTAAATTGAATCATTTTCTTTCCAAAAACCCTAAAAAATATCTTTTTTATTTCTATAAACCTTAAATTGTTTTGTTTATTTTCATAAAGCTTCATAAAACTATAAATTGTTTCTCTAAATTCTAAAATAAAATACATTCTCCGAAACACTAAAAACCCTAATTCAACTTTAAAACTAAGACCGTAACCTCAAACTAGCTAACATTAAACCCTAGTTTTCTTAAACCCTAACTCCCTTAAAACCTTAAACCCTAATTTTTATAAACCCTAATCCTTTAAACCTTAAAACCTTATAAACCTAAATATTAAAATTCAAGCACAGTAAGCCTAAAAACAACAATTCAATAGCTAATAATCATAAACCTAATGTTTTAAAGTGTCCAAACCGTAATTTCATGATTTCACTCCTCAAACACTAATTTGGTTAATTAAAGAACTTTATTAACCTCTTAAATTATAAAACTTTAATCCATTTCAATTCCTTTAAAACTTACAGTTGCATAAACCTTAATATATTAAAATCCCAAAATCTTAAATATTAATTAAAAAAACTTTAAATGGAAACAGTAAACGTCAATTTGTATCTTTACTTGCTTTATTTGATCGTGTAGTTCATTCTATACTTTGATTTATTTTCTATGCTTTGATTTATTTAAGTTCAATGCTTGGTTTATTTAAATTATCATGGATGAATGTTTATATTTTGATTGATGTTTAATATCTTTGGTGAATGATTAATTTATGATGAATGATTATTTACCTTTATCGATTTATTTTTTATTTCCAAATATTGTAAGAGATATGCTTCCACTTTGTGGGTACCTCATTCGTTAACTATCATGTAATTTAAATTGCTTTTATATTTTAAATCAATGTAAAGGACATGTTTCTACCTTTCGATGGGTGTCCTATTTAGGCATGGATTATGTAAGGGTATGTTTCCATCTTCGGATGGGTGTCTATTTATTTGTTTTGCTTGGACATTGTTTTGATTTTCAGTATATCGATGCTTTATTTTTAATTATTGTGTGTAATATGGATAATATTGTTATATTTAAGAATTTTATAATATTAAGAACTGTAAAGGAGGCCGGTTCCAATGAACCGGGCGTTGTGGGGGTGCTGGGCCATTTCTCACCTTCCCCACACGTACCCAACTTTTCGAACCCATTAGGGAGTTGGGGATTCCTTAGGAATCGAGTCATCCACCCCTTTCTTTTTCCCGGCCCGTCTGGGTCGTGACTCCATTTTTTCATTTACGAAATACCAAAAATCAATTGTGAGCCTAGTTTATACTAAGAGTAATTAATCATGGGCGTGTTTTTGTCATGAATCATTAGTTGCTTTTTCAAGTGAGAAATCTATTTATAATAGATCTCTTAATTTAATTTTAATCCAATATAGCATAAAAGCTACTATAGTTGGTTTAATGGATTAAAACCTAATTAATGGGAATTATTATGAACTGAATTCCATTTTTGAAAATATAACTATTGGTTGAAACGTCCGAGGGAAATATTCGAAAACAAGGTACCCCATGTTGGTATTTTGTTAACCATATACCTAGGAAAAGAGACTCGTCATTCATGTGTGGATGTTATAAGGTTGGAAGGAACGTCCTATTTTTCCTTGTTTGTCTATTGTTTACATGCATATATTTGCATCTTATATCATTAATCCTTTCTAGCTCACAGCCTTGGATTACGATAGTTCAAAAGCTTACGATAAGCCGACCTATTCCGGAAGCGAAGAATCTAGCAACGACTCAATCACTTGCTCATAAAAAACAATAGATCCCGAACAAATTCAAAGAATGGTGGATGAAGCCCTCAATGCCAAAATGGAAGAAATAAAAGAGGCCCTAGCTAAGACCATGAAGAACCAATTGACTGCAATTTTATAAAATCATGTCAAGGCATCTACTAGCACTAAGAAGCCAAATGACAAAGGGAAGACTAAAGTTGGTGAAGTGGTTTTTGATGATGAGAAGGTGATCAATGATGATGATGATGATTGGGCTCAATACTACCAAGATCCTCAAGACAAGAAGAAAGAACTAAAGATTGTTGAAATATCAACTATGGAGAAAACTGAAACTTCTAATGTTGAAAAAATGATTGCTGATTTAGAAAAGAAATTTGAGAAGAAATTGAAAACCGAGGAAATGTCCGAAGTTGACAAATTATTTGAGCTAGATGAAGAAGTCCCGTACAAGTTCAAGATGCCATCTTTTGCGAAGTTCAATGGGACCGAAAATCCTCCATGTGAATCAGTATATCACTGCTATGCAGTCTGCCCAAGCTACTAAGGCTCAAACTCTAAGGTACTTTATGCTCTCATTGGACCCTGTTGTCCAAAATTGGTTCAATACCTTAGATGATGGAACACAAAAGAGTTGGGATCTGCTTTACAAAGCCTTCATCCAACAATATGGATATAATGTCAAGATGGAAGTTACCTTAATGGAAGTTGAGTCCATTAGACAAAGTCCAAATGAAAATTTTGTAGACTATGTGAAAAGGTGGAGAAATAAGGCCACTTTGCTCAAGAAAAGGCCTGATGAATCTGATCAAATAAGAATGATTGTGAGAGGGGTGTTGCCTAGTCTTCGTGAGAGGATGTCTCATATAATCATCCATGATTTCAAAGACCTCCTCCATGCTGGTATGCAAAATGAAGAATGGGAAAGAGAGAAGAATCACTTTTCAATAAAAATGAATGAGAAAGGGAACTACCAATCTGGAAATCAAAGCACGCAAAAAGAAGTTGGTGTTAATACTACTAACCAAAGAACAAGAAGGCAGTTTTTAGAATTAGGCAAACCGATGTCTTGGGTTCTCAATAAGCTTCAAAGAAAGGGATTGTTATAACCCTTAAGTCCTCACCCTTTGCCTAACCCTCTCCCACCTAATTTTGACACTAAAGCATTTTGTCAATTTCATCAAATGCAAGGGCATGACACGGATAGATGTGTGAGGTTGAGACATGAGATCCAAAATTTAATTGATAGTGGAAAGCTGCCCGAGCCCAACGAGCCGAACACCAAAGACAATCCATTACCCAAGTTCAATAGAGTACCTCTACCGGCAACCTTCATGGTGGGAAAAGGATTGGATGAAGATTTTGTCTTATCCTCTTTTCAAGATGGAAATATTGAAGATGTGAAAGGAAAAGAAGCTTAACTCAACAAACTTTCCTTAGCTTGAATGTTGCTTTTCAAGTTTACTTTCTTTAATATTTAATTGGAACTATCGTGTTTTTCAAATTTAAAAGTTGTTTGAATAAATTACATTCATCAAAATTTTTGTTGGTCTTTGTTCATTTTGGTGCTCAACCGATGAGGAATCTAGCATGATGTTCATGAATTAATTTATTTATGCATCATGACTTGAATGACTTTACTAGGTGAGGGAATTGTTCTATAGTATTGAGTTGTGTATGCTTACTTAGAGAGGCCTCCTGCATAATTACCTTTGTCTAGGTCCTAGTCATTCTTAGAATATGCTTTGAAAAACTTTCGAGGCAAAATTGAACTCTGCTTATTTAAGGGAGAGATTATTTAGGCATTGTTTGGTTGGTCAACAACTAGTATCCACCCTATTAAATATCAATTCCTAGTTATCCCTTTGAGCCTTCACAAAATTTTAGCTTTCTTTTCATTGGTTTACAAACCCCAATAATCTACCCTGAGCTGTTGTGATACTTTTGACAAGTCTTATGATCACCAAGAAGAAGAGGCAAGAAGATCAAAGAAAGAAATGAATACCATTAAGATAGTTGAAGTTCTCAAGACCATAAGAGTAGTTGAAGTTCTCAATACCATAAGGGTAGTTGAAGTTTTTCTAATATTTCCAATTTATCAAGATAATGTCAGAGTAACAAATGATTTATCCCTATTAAAGAAGATTTATACCACTCCACTCATCCATTATTGGAAACCCAAGTTGGTACAAACAAGACAACTCTGTTTGAGCTTGAACCAAAAAAGGAAAGAAAGAAAAAAAAGAAAGAAAAAAAAGAGAAAAAAGAAGAAAACAAAAAAAGAAAATAAAAAGGAAAATAAAACCTAGAAAGGCGGTTCAAAACTGAGTTCTCTTCTACCTAAGACAACAAAAGGTTTCCATTTGGTTTATAAGGATGAATTGACTTGAATTGGTCCAACCCAACCAAAGATTCAATAAAAATCAAAGGAAAAGGGAGAAAGACTATTCAGTTCTTGAAAATTTTGTACTTAACAGTCCAACAAGGAAGAAGGAAAAAATGATAAAATGCTCAAAGAAAGGGAAGAGTAAGAAAAATAAAAAGAAAGAAAAGGGAGAAGATGAAAAGAAACAAATTTGGGTACCAACATTTTGCAAGGGTAAAGACTATCCTAATCAAGATCCAGATTAATGCCAAGAAGACAAAGAATTTAGAGTCTAGAAAGATTGCTCCCAACTGTCTAAAGTTCCAACAAGAAATTTGTAGTGTGAGGGTTTGTCCATTGTGTCACACCAACTCCAATCCCAAAATGGCCTTCACATAAACCTGTGTCCCTTATAGACCCCATTTCTAGCTTATCAAAGACCTACTGATCTCTCTTGGTAGGTAGAGTCTATTAGTGGAGATAGTTTGAATAAGCATGCATATTAGATAGACAATATTTAAACTCAATGAGACCTTTGGCCAAGTAATGTGTATGTGCCTACCTGAAGTGCAACAATTCTTGCTTAAATAGAAATGATTCTCGAGTTTAGTATAGTAACTAGGGTTGTCATATTATAGATATGTTAATTTGGAAAATCAAGTCCCGAGGTACATTGACATTAATTTGACAAAACCAACATTTGATTTCAAAATCAAAATTCAAAATAAAAAATATTTTTGTCATAGAAAGCCTTCAAGTTAAGAGAAGTTTCTTTGGCACATTGGGCAAAGGAAATGATTGCTGGTAAGGTTATGAAGAAGCTACTAACTGACATGTTGAATGGATGTATCTAGGCTATTTGGGGCCTCCATTATTCATGTTCTCAATATCTTGAAGATAAAAGCCACAAAATCGAAGCATCCTGTCATTCCAAAGCAAAACTTGAATGGGTATCTGAAAGGAGTCAATGAAAACACTTCCAATGATCACTTTGGTCTATGAGTCGATGAAACCATTCAAACATCCTGTGAAGCAAAGAATCAAAAGAAGATATCAAATTAGGGGGTATAGAAGACCCATTGCTTGAGAAAGGAAGAAATGCATGCTTGTTCGATGATCTAGACAATATACAAAAATTAACCAAAGCCGCATAGAAAGATATCAAATTAGGGGGTATAGAAGACCCATTGCTTGAGAAAGGAAGAAATGCATGCTTGTTCGATGATCTAGACAATATACAAAAATTAACCAAAGCCGCATAGAAAAATCATGGGTTTGAGCCTATACAGGGGGCAAGGAGAAGATATGAAGGCTAAAAAAAAGAGAGAGAGGAAAGAGTTACAGTAAAGATAGAAATTATGTATTGTCGTTATTAATTTTATGCCTATTGTACAATGTCTATACAATTGATACAATATTTATACATCACTAAGAAGGTGGTGGTAGGTCATCAAACAAAGCCCTGAAAAAGTCATCGCCTATTGGAGGAGGAGGCAAATTACTCTTCTCGAGTCTGCCTAAAGCAGGAGCACCAAAATCCCTATTACCTTGGAGTTCCAATCTGTCACAGTCCTCATCAAAATTGGACGAAAGGATCTCATGGTCATCAAAATTGGATGAAGAAGCACTAAGATCCCTCATCCCCTGAAATCGTAAGTCTTGGAAATTTTGTTCTGATTGATGATACAAATTTTCAAAATGAGAAGCCTGCTGATGACTTGCGGCCAACTCTTCTTGAAGTTTCTTATTTTGTTCTTCAAGCATCCGCTATGAGCCAAAAAGGAAAAAAGGTAAGAGCATACATAATCATGCATACATATAGCATAAATTACCATGAAATAAGAGAACTTACCAGGTAATTCATATCAATGCCCTGCGGATGAGATGGCATATCTGGCGGGCTAGAATGAGCGAATGAAGTGGCAGTAAAAGGAGGTCCAGCCTCATGATCAAATGAGCCAACAACCTGCAACAATCATTAAAGAATAAAAAAAATAATAAGAAAGGAGCAATTGCAATGGAAAAATAGTGAAAGTTTTACCTGAGAAGTGCTAGCCCCGAGATGTGGAATGAACTCTCTTGCATCTCCATGATGGTCCTCTCCATCTCTACACTCATTTTCTTCAAGAATCTCCCATACACCAACAGGAGATACATCAAAGTTCAAGAGCCTTCTTTGAATAAAATGGGTATAAAATGCACCTGGTAGATGGAGAAATGCCTCAACACCATAACCGTACCGAGCTGACCACCATGCATCCTCTGGCATTGACATAATATTTAAAGTATATTACGGCAATGCATTGGAACCCTCCACTGCTCTGGACCAAGAAACCACTCATAAACTCTCTCTCCGAGAAACCAACCACTAGACACTGGGCCAACGATGACTCTCTAGTATGTTGGCAAGATAACGCAACCTTCATGAAGGGAGACCGGTTTGTCCGCTCTTCTGGGTTCCACTAGGCTTAATTCATCTGCAAAATAACATAAGGTAAGTAAACTTTCACATAAAATTTAAAGCATACTAATGCTATTTTACCTAGTTCCAGGTTAAGCGGCTTAACACAAAGCGGTGAGTATGCACATGGTAAGAGCCGGGAACGTCCACACGATCTGACAGCCAGAGATTTAGTACCCGACCCTCTCTTAGGAAATACCAGGCACCCTCACAAGGTTGTGTTCGTATGCCCATGCCTGCAATAATAGTAAAGATCAAATTCATACAAGAAAGGAGCGGAATTGACATTGGTAGAAGAAGAGTACCTCGACAACCGCCATCAAGCCGACAAAAGACTTCTTATTTCGGAAAATTTTATCAAGACCATGGTAAAGACAGGTGAGACCAGCTTCACCCCAGCCACAAGATGGTACTGTTCTGAAATAAGAAAGGGCCATCAACACTGACAAATGGATGGCAGATTCAGTGCTGCCTAAGATGGTCGATCCAAGCAAATATAGCAAAAATCCTCGAGCATACTGTTGGGCAGTGTCTCTGTGAACCCGTCCTTCATAGTTCATCCAATAACTACGAATTGGCTTGATTTTTATCTTAAAAGGCCCTTTATATGATGGTTCCATACCAATTAATTGCTGAATTTCTTCAAATGTCAAAATATCATTGGTCAGAGGAACCGGAACACCATCATATCGAAGGCCGATTATAGCAGTAAAATCGACCGGACCAATTGTCATCTCTCCAATGGGCAAGTGAAAAGTATTAGTTGTGTCCAACTATCGTTCTGCAAGTGCCTGGACTACGCTCCGATCTATCAGATACTCCTCGGATGGCAATTGTAAGATGAAGCTCTCAAAACCGCAATCTCGGATAATCTGCCTTACCCGAGAAGGCACTACATCATACCATTGTTGAGCTTTGTAGATACACCTCCGGCCCGAACAACGTAACGATCATGCTAACACGGAGCCAGGTAAGTTAATACCAGGTAAGTACATATTATTCTATCTGCTTAAATTAATTTATTTTTCCTAAATTTTCTAAAGAATAATAATATAAAAATATAAATAAAAAATAAAGGCAAACACAATAATAATAAAAGAGCATAATATAAAAACATAAATCAAAAATCAAAAATAATAAAAAATAAAAGATAATAATATAAACAAATAAATAAAAAAAGAGAAGAAAAAAATATAAAAAAAAGAAAAGAAAAAGTAGAAATAATTACCGCGCTCTTTTGGTTTGAACTAGGATGAAGCGGCATCCCGGCTAGTATATCTATATTTCCATCTTCATGATACCGAATAAACTCTAATAACTCAGCATTAGAATGAGTTTCTAACCTTGAAACATGTATTTTTTTGAAAACTATGTGCTAAATTTGAAAAAATTTGAGAGAATTATAGAAATTAAGGATTTTGCTGTGAATGAAATGAAGGAATTCGTTCATTTATATAAAGAAATGGCGAGAAATAAAAACAAAATTCAAAAGTAAGTTTACTGTTCATGAATAATAACTTTACTATTGATGAATAGTAAATTTTACTATTTATGAATAGTAAATTACTATTTGATGAATTGTAAATTACTATTTTCAATAGTAAAATACTATTTACTACTATTAACGAATAGTAAGTTACTATTTATAAATAGTAAATAGTACATGAACAGTGACTGCACAAATAAATAAACAGTAAATTCAATTATTCAATTTAATCATTCAAATGCTTGCGTGTATATAAATATTTTTATACGCAAGAGGCAAGGAGAAGATATGTGCATAAAAATTAGTCAAATTTTTTAAAACTAAAAAATTATTTTTTGCAGATAATTAAATCTTTATTATCTCGAGTCCAGAACCAAATTATCCTTTCGAAATCTAGAATCTCTTTTAAGTCCAGAACTTAGCTCGGGTCCAGAACTCAAATTATCCTTAGGTCCAGAACCTAGAATCTCTTTTAAGTCCAGAACTTAGCTACAGTCCAAAAGCCAAATTATCCTTAGGTCCAGAACCTAGAATCTCTTTTAAGTCCAGAACTTAGCTCGGGTCCAGAACCCAAATTATCCTTAGGTCCAGAACCTAGAATCTCTTCTAAGTCCATAACTTAGCTCGGGTTCAGAACCCCAAATTATCCTTAGGTCCGGAACCTAAAATCTCTTCTAAGTCTAGAACTTAGCTTGGGTCTAGAACCCAAATTTTCCGTAGGTGCAGAACATAGAATCTCTTCTAAGTCCAGAACTTAGCTCGGGTCCAAAACCCAAATTACCTTTAGGTCCAGAACCTAGAATCTCTTCTAAGTCCATAACTTAGCTTGGGTCCAGAACCCAAATTATCCTTAGGTCCAGAACCTAAAATTACACTTAGGTCCAGAACCTAAAATTATCCTTGAGTGCAAAACTCTAACCGGGTTCGGAACCCAGAACCTTAACCATCTCAAAAATTAAGTCTTATTGCTTTTCACTCTCTTTTACTAAAGTCTCAGATCATTCAAGCAGGGGGCAAACTGTAGACCCTTAATTTTTGACCCAGTCCGGTCCAATATATTTTAATTAGTCCAAAATAAATTTTGTGTTGTCCAATATATTTTAATTAGTCCAAAATAATTTTTGTATTGTCCAATATATTTTAATTAGTCCGAAACTATTTTTGTGTTATCTTAATTAAATAATATTTGCTTTAGTATTTAGTTTTATAATTAATAAAAAATAAACAAATAATAATAATAAACAAACAAATAAAAATAAAAATAAAAATTGAAAAAATTTCGTCACCGAAAAGGGGTTGGACGAAATGGCCCGCAGGCAATTTCGCTCCCGCAGCCTGCAAATTCCCACTGCAGTTTTTTCGCCAGTGAAATTTTTCCGCAGCAGTTTTTTTTCGCCAGAGAAATTTTTTTGATGCAATTTTTTTCGAAACCAAATTCAGTTTGGCTTCGGTTTCCTTTTCTTAATTAATGTTAGATTCCACAAACAATTAAGATTAATCACCAAAATCATCTGTAAGTTAGACTAAAAACAATACAGAAAGGGGGAGGAAAATTTTAGAGAAAAAAACTTTGGACCGAGGAATCAAGAAAATTAGGAAATTGACGATCGGACATTTGAGAGAGCAAACAAGCAATTCAATCCATCAAAGGCAACCATCTTGCCTTTGTTATTGTTCATCCAAGAAGAAATTTTTGGTGGAACCAACAAACGATGGTATGAATACCTAATTTTTTCACAATAGCTTCAATCATTCAAATTGTTTCTTTTGATTTTAAAAACTTTAATTCGTTTCTATGTTTTCAAAAAATCCTAAAATTGTTGTTTCTGTTTTCTTCTAAATCTTAAAACCCTAATCTACTGTCTAACTTTTCAAAACCTCAAATCGTTTCATTAATTTACCAAAACCCTAATCTGCTTTCCAATTTTCCAAAACCCTAAATTGAATCTTTTTCTTTCCAAAAACCCTAAAAAATATCTTTTTTGTTTCTATAAACCTTAAATCATTTTGTTTATTTTCATAAAGCTTCATAAAACTATAAATTGTTTTTCCAAATTCTAAAATCAAATACATTCTTCAAAACACTAAAAACCCTAATTCAATTTTAAAACTAAGACCATAACCTCAAACTAGCTAACATTAAACCCTAGTTTTCTTAAACCCTAACTCCCTTAAAACCTTAAACCCTAATTATTCTAAACCCTAATCCATTAAACCTTAAAACCTTATAAACCTAAATATTAAAAATCAAGCACAGTAAGCCTAAAAACAACAATTCAGTAGCTAATAATCATAAATCTAATGTTTTAAAGTGTCCAAACCCTAATTTCATGATTTCACTCCTCAAACACTAATTTGGTTAATCAAAGAACTTTATCAACATCTTAAATTATAAAACTTTAATCCATTTCAATTCCTTTAAAACTTGCAGTAGCATAAACCTTAATATATTAAAATCCCAAAATCTTAAATATTAATGAAAAAAACTTTAAATGGAAATAGTAAACGTCAATTTGTATCTTTACTTGCTTTATTTGATCGTGTAGTTCATTATATACTTTGATTTATTTTATATGCTTTGATTTATTTTAGTTCATTGCTTGGTTTATTTAAATTATCATGGATGAATGTTTAATATCTTTGGTGAATGATTTATTTATGATGAATGGTTATTTACCTTTATCGATTTATTTTTTATTTCCAAATGTTGTAAGAGGTATGTTTCCACTTTGTGGATACCTCATTAGTTAACTATCATGTAATTTAAATTGCTTTTAAATTTTAAATTAATGTAAAGGACATGTTTCTACCTTTCGGTAGGTGTCCTATTTAGGCATGGATTATGTAAGGGCATGTTTCCATCTTCAGATGGGTGTCCATTTATTTATTTTGCTTGGACATTGTTTTGATTTTCAATATATCGATGCTTTATTTTAATTATTGTGTGTGATATTGATAATATTGCTATATTTAACAATTTTATAATATTAAGACCTGTAAAGGAGGTCGGTTCCAATGAACCGGGCGTTGTGGGGGTGCTGGGCCATTTATCACATTCCCAACCCGTACCCAACTTCTTGAAGCCATTAGGGGGTTGGGGATTCTTTAGGAATCGAGTCATCCACCACTTTTTTTTTCCCGGCTTGTCCGGGTGGCTACTCCATTTTCTTCGGACTTAGGTTCCTATTCTCTAAGGCACCGAGCCTAAACAGTGCCGAAGTCGCAAGAACCATTCCACTAGGAGTGGGGGTTAAATTCCTCGCTCACATTATCCTTGAGTCCAGAACTCGAACCGGGTGCAGAACCCAAAACCTCAACCATCTAAGAAAAATTAAGTCCTATTGCTTTTCACTCTCGTTTACTAAAGTCTCAGATCGTTCAAGTAGGGGACAAATTGTAGACCCTTAATTTTTGACCTGGTCCATCCCGTTATTTTTTAAATAGTCCAAAATAAATTTCACCGCAGGAAATTCCTGCGGATAAATGGCCTCCTGTGAAGAAATTGGCTGGCCGCTCCAATTCTCGCGCCCAGCTCTAGCAATTTTGCCAGCGAAATTTTTCAACGCATTTTTTTTTCTGAAACCAAACTCTATTTGGTTTTGGTTTCTTTTCCTAATTAATCTTAGTTTTCTTAAATAATTAGAATCAATCTTATAAATTTTCTTATAAATAACACTTTAAAACATAGAAAAGAGGGGGAGAACTTTGGAATTGGATCGGAGAGTAGGACTTTAAATTTGAGAGGAGCAAGAAGAAGCAATCAATCCATCAAAGGCAGCAACCTTGCCTTTGTCTTTGTTCATCCAGAAGGTAACTTTTTGGTGGAACTAACTACGCAGGTTTGATCATTAATTATACATTACGCATGATCACAACAACTTTGTTTCTTTGATTCATAAGAATATACACACAAAACTTTGATCTATAAATATGTAGTAACATTGATCTTCGTTTCAGTAACCTAAATGATTTCCTCTGTTTCAAAATACCTTAAAAACCCTAATTCGTTTCTTTTGTTTCCAAAAACCTTAAATCCTTTTGCCTATTTCCAAATACCTTAAAAACCCTAATTCGTTTCTTTTATTTCCAAAAACCTTAAATCGTTTTGTCTATTTTCGAAAACTTTAACTGTTTTCCTCTAACTTTTTTCAAAAATTTCCAAATGTTTTGTTAAATCTCCAAACTCTAACTTACTTTAAAGTTTCTAAAAATCACAATTACTTTTATAAAACTCTAAACTGTTTTCTCAAATCCTAAAACCAAATATATCTTCTAAAATATCAAAACCCCTAATTCACTCAAAACCAAAACAGTAAACCCTAGTTTTCCTAAATCCTAAACCTTAAAACTTTAAAATCTTATAAATCTAAACCATAAAACTCAATATAGTAAGCCTAAAATCACAATCCAATAAACATGAATTATAAACCTAATATCTTAAGATTCCAAAACCCTAATTTCATAATCTACCCCTCAAACCTAATTTGATCAATCAAAGAACCTTACTAATATCTCAAAATTCATAAAACCCTAATCCATTCCAATTTTCTTAAACCTTTACAGTAGCCTAAACAAATAACAATAATAATACTAAAATCCCAAAACCCTAAATATTAATTAAAGAACTTTAAATAGAAACAATAAACCCTAATTTGTATCTTTACTTGCTTTATTTTTAGATTTGATTATGTAGTCTATTATGTGCTTTGATGGTTGATTTATTTAATTTTGATGCTTGATTTATCTAATTTATCATGGATGGATTTTTCTTTATTGTTATTATTTGCTTGTTTCAGTATTAAAAGTGTAAGAGGTATGTTTCCACTTTGTGGGTACCTCATTAGTTAAATATCATGTAATTTAAATTGCTTTTATATTTTGGACCAATGTAAAGGACATGTTTCTACCCTTTGGGTGGGTGTCCTATTTAGTTTAGACATGGATGATGTAAATTTAGTTTAGACATGGATGATATAAGGACATGTTTCCATCTTCGGATGGGTGTCCATTTATTTGCTTTGTTTGGACATTGCTTTGATTTTAATATAATGATGCTTTATTTCAATTGTTGCGTGTAATATGGATAATATTGTTATATTTAAGAATTTTATAATATTAAGACCTGTAAAGGAGGTCAGTTCCAATGAACAGGGCATTGTGGGGGTGTTGGGCCATTTCTCACCTTCCCCACATGTACCCAACTTTCCAAACCCATTAGGGGGTTGGGGATTCCTTAGGAATCGAGTCATCCGCCCCTTTCTTTTTCTCGGCCCATCTGGGTGGCGACTCCATTTTCTTCGGACTTAGGTTCGTGTTCTCTAAGGCCCCTAGCCTAGATAGTGCTGAAGTCACAAGGACCATTCCACTGGGAGCGGGGGCAAAAATCCCCGCTCACAGATATATTAGGGAAAAGTGAGCCAATGAAAGGACCACTTATAAGGTCATGTCATGACAAAGTTGCCAATCAAATGTGTTGAAATGGATGTTTCTTATGTCCCAATCTATGCTGCTTGGGCCTCCACTACTCATGATTTTATCTTGAAGATAAAAACCATAGCTATTAAGTCTTCTATTATTCTGAACAAGCATCTAGAAGTAACTTGTAGACCCTTAATTTTTGACCCAGTCTGGTCCAATATTTTTTTATAGTCCAAAATAATTTTTGTGGTATTTTAATTAAATAATATTTATTTTAGTATTTATTATTTTTAATTTTTAATAAAAATAAAAATGGTAATATGAGTAAAGTTAAAAATAAATAAATAAATAAATAAAAATCCACAACGAAAAAATCGACGATTAAAAATTTCGTCGACGAAGGAGAATCGGCTTGGGCCAATTCCCTGCAGGATTTTCCTGCGGCGAAATGGCCTTAGGCCAATTCGCCGCAGGAAATTATACAGTGAATTGGCTCCCGCCCCAGCAATTTTCGCTCGCAAGCAATTTTTCGCTCGCTAGCAATTTTTCTCCCGCTAGCAATTTTGCTGGTGCAATTTTCCAACGCAGTTTTTTTTGAAACCAAATTCTATTTGGTTTTGGTTTCTTTTCCTAATTAGTTTTAGTTTCCTTAGACAATTAGAAGTAGGTTTATGATTTTTCCTATAAATACCACATTAAAACACAAAAAAAGGGAGGAGAAAATTATTTTACTGGATCGAAAATTTGTTTTTGCAGAGCTAAACTTGGGATTTCTGACTTGGGAGGAAAAAGAGGACAGAAACCTTGAGGAGCAAGAGACATTAGCAACAAGAAGCAATCATCAAAGGCAGCAACATTACCTTTGTCATTGTTCATCCAGAAGCCAATTGTGGAAGAACCAACGAACAGAGGTTTGATTATAAATCTTTGATTTTATTTTATTTACAATGTTATTGCCATATTTTCTTTTAAATATTTTTATCATTTGTTTTGATATTGAGTCAGTAACCTAAATTATTAAACTTAGTAATATGTTTCTCATCCAACAACCCTAAATTACTCTTCTGCTTCCAAAAAAACTTTTAAAACCCTAAATTGTTTTTTTTTTCAAAAACTTTAAAACCATAAATTATTTTTCCCCGAACTTTTTTCTTAATCATCTAACTCTAACTTTTTGTCCAAATTTTTCAAATGTCTTCTTAAATCTCCAAACCCTAATCTTCTTTACAATACCTAAAAACTTTAATCATAATTATTTCTATAAAACTCTAAACTATTTTCTTAAATCCTAAGATCAAATATCTTTTCAAAAATACCAAAAATACTAATTTTCTCAAAACCCTAATCCAGTAAATCCTAGTTTTCCTAAACCCTAATTCTTAAAACATCAAAATTTTATGACAAGTTCATCAACACCTAAAACCATAATCCAGTGAACCTAAAATCCAATCTTTTAAAAATATAAACCCTAATGTCTTAAAAAACTCTAATTTCATGAAGTTTGCTAAAAACCCTAACTAAACCTACTTTTTTAATCACAGTAACATTATTTTCATAAAAACATCCAAAACCTTAAATCTTTTAAACATCTAGTAGCTATTTTATTACTTTAAAATATTTCTCAACAAATTAAACTAGTATATGCAAAACCCTAGTTATTGAACATAAAACCCTAGAAACCCTACTTAATGCATGAACCTCTAACGTTAATATATTTACTGTTTTATTAAAATTGGATGAATGTTTATTACATATTTTGATTGATGTTTAATATCTTTGATTAATGATTTATTTATTATGAATAGTTATTTACTTTTACTGATTTATTTTGATTTCCAAATATTGTAAGAGGTATGTTTCCACTTTGTGGGTACCTCATTAATTAATTTCTATGTAATTTAAATAGCTTTTATATTTTGGACCAATGTAAAGGACATGTTTTCACCTTTTGGTGGGTGTCCTATTTAGTTTAGACATGAATGATGTAAGGACATATTTCCATCCTTGGATGGGTGTCCATTTACTTGCTTTATTTGGACCTTGCTTTGATTTTAATATAATGATGCTTTATTTTAATTGTTGCATGTAATATGGATAATATTGTCATATTTAAGAATTTTATAATATTAAGAATTGCAAAGGAGGCCGGTTCCAATGAACCAGGCATTGTGGGGGTGTTGGACCATTTCTCACCTTCCCCACACGTACCCAACTTTCCGAACCCATTAGGGGGTTGGGGATTCCTTAGGAATCGAGTCATCCACCCCTCTCTTTTTCCTGGCCCATCCGGGTGATGACTCTATTTTCTCCTGGCTTAGGCCCTTGTTCTCTAAGGCCTCGAGCCTAAACAGTGCCGAAGTCGCAAGAACCATTCCACCGGAAGTGGGGGCAAAAATCCCTGCTCACAGTGGTGACTCCACTGGGGATAAGAGAAGTTGATTCCATTGGTCTTTATATTATTCTATTCTTTCTTAAAATGATATTATTCATTGTATCATATTAGATTGCATCGTGTCCGTGAGTTAGGATGCCCGTGTTACCCGTGTTGTGTTGTGTAAGGGATACCATACTTTCACTCAAGGTATGGAGAACGAGCATGGCATAACCACTCATAGCCTCGTACCATTTGGTATATACTTGCTATGGAAACCTAAGCCTTTTAACCCAAAGACTAAAGCTCATGTAATTGGCCTAGTTACTTTCCTTAGGTTTTTACCCCAAATGCTTGTTGTTTAACTATAGTTAATTTATCTTGGCTTATTTGGTTTGTTCTTTTTCTAATATGACCTAAGTACATTGTAAGCTCAAAAAAATTTTTCTTTAAAGTCCAAAAGCTCAAAAAAAATTTTCTTTAAAGTCCAAAAGTCTAAAGCTATTTTTCAAAACTTTTCAAGGTGGTCTTTGGACATAAAACTTTTCCACAAAAAATCAAAAATTCTTTTCTCATGACTCAAATACCAAGTCAAAAATCCATTTTTTCTTAAAATCTTTTTACAATGGGCTTAGAAACAAAATTATTTTCATCCAACCTTTTCTTACAAAGAGCTTACAAATTATTTAGGCCAATTATGAAAATTCCAAAAATCAATTGTGAGCCTAGTTTATGCTAAGAATAATTAATCATGGGCTTGTTTTTGGCATGAATCAATAGTTACTTTTTCAAGTGAGAAATATATTTATAATAAACCTCTTAATTTAGTTTTAATCCAATATAGCATAAAAGCTACTTTAGTTGGTTAAATGGATTAAAACCTAATTAATGGGAATTATCATGAACTGATTTCCATTTTTGAAAATATAGTTATTGGTTGAAACGTCCGAGAGAATTATTTGAAAAATAAGATACCTCATGTTGGTATTTTGTTAACCATATTACCTAGAAAAAGAGACTCGCCATTCATGTGTGGATGTTATAAGTTCGGAAGGAACGTCCTAATTATCTTTCTTTGTTGATTGTTTGTGCATACATGCATACATGCTGTAGACCCTTAATTTTTGACCCAGTCCGGTCCAATTTATTTTGTTTAGTCCAAAATAATTTTTGTGTTGTCTAATATATTTTAATTGGTCTAAAATAATTTTTATTATCTTAATTAAATAATTTTTGCTTTATTATCTAATTTTTATTAATAAAAAATAAAAATTCAAAAATAATAAAAAATAATTAAAAAAAAGTCGGGCTGCGAGAAATGGCCTGGGACCATTTCGCACACAGGAAAATCCTACGAGCGAAATGGCCTTTGCCCACCCGCAGGGGCATCTCGTCAGCAGTTGCCACAGTCAACTGCTGCAGATTTTTTTGCCAGCGCAATTTTTCCTACGGCAGATTTTTTTCGCCAGCGCAATTTTTCCGACGCAAATGTTTTGAAACATAATACAATTAGGTTTAAGTTTCCTTTTCATATTAAATATTGAAAGCCATGAGTAACTAGGAAAAAACAATAAAAAACCTCTATAAAAAACAACACAAAAAAGAGGAAAAGTATTCAGAAATTAAAGAGGAAATTGGAAAAAATTTGAAACCGAATCTGTGAATGAAAGTAGTGGAACCAAGCTGATTTTTGAGGAGCCGAAAATCAATTCAGCAATTCATCAAAGGTATCAATTGCCTTTGATTTATTTGATCCAAGAAGCAATTTTAGTGCAACCCCATGAAAGAAGGTTTGAATTCTAAATTCTTTTTGTTTTTTTTTATTATAGTAGCTTAAATCTCCGAAGACAAAAAATCCCAGAACCTTTAATTTAATTTTTCTAAACTTAAAAATACTATTCCGTTGCTTTGTTTTCCAAAAAAACTTACAATTGCTACTTTTGTTTCATCAAAATCTTAAAACCCTAATTTAACATGTTTCTTTTCAAAACCCTTAAATAATATGCTGTTTCTTTCCAAAAGCCTTAAAAATTACCTTTTTTTGCTTTATAAACTTTAAATCGTTGGTGTATTTTCATAAAACTCCCTAAAAATATTCAATTGCTTTTTCCAAATTCTAAAATTCTAAGATCATCCGAAACCCTAATTCAAAACTTCTAAAACCCTAATTTAATTCCTAAACTCAAAATAATAAACCCTAAACCCTTAAAACCTTAAACCTTAATTTTTTCCCAAACTTTATTCTTTGAAAATTAAAAAACCATAAAACCTCAAATATTTTAAATTTACACAGTAAGCTTGAAATCATCATTTAAAACCACAAATCAAAAGTGTTTTAAAGTGTCCAAAACCCTAGTTTCATGATTTCACCATTCAAACCTTAATTTGTTTAATCAAAATGTTTTACCAACCTTTTAAAACATAAAATCCTTAATTTATTTTAATTCTTCAAAAAGTCACAGTAGCTTAAACTTATGAAATTCTTAAATGCATAGAGCCTTAAATGGAAATAGTAGCTATAATTAGACTTTTATTTGCTTTATTTAATTCTATATTTGATTATGCTTTGATTTATTTCTTATGCTTTAATTTATTTAAATTCAATGCTTGGTTCATTTAATTTATCATGGATGAATGTTTACTTTCTATTGATATGTAATATCTTTGATGAATGGTTTATTTATGATGAATGATTATTTACTTTTATCAATTTATGTTGTAAGAGGTATGTTTCCACTTGGTGGGTACCTCATTAGTTAAAAATCATGTAATTTAATTTTCTTTTCTATTTTAGAACCTATGTAAAGGGCATGTTTCTACCTTTCGGTGGCTGTCCTATTTAGGCATGTGATGTAAGGACATGTTTCCATCCTTGGATGGGTGTCCATTTATTTGTTTTGCTTGGACCTTGCTTTGATTTTAATATATTGATGCTTTCTTTTAATTATTGTGTGTAATATGGATAATGTTGTTATATTTAAGAATTTTATAATATTAAGACCTGTAAAGGAGGCCGGTTCCAATGAACTGGGCGTTGTGGGGGTGCTGGGCCATTTCTCACCTTCCCCACACATACCCAACTTTCAGAACAAATTAAGGGGTTGTGAATTCCTTAGGAATTGAGTCATCCAGCCCTTTCTTTTCCTGGCCTGTCCGGGTAGCGACTCCATTTTCTCCGAACTTAGGTCTGTGTTCTCTAAGACCCCGAGCCTAAACAGTGCCGATGTCGCAAGAACCATTCCACTGGGAGTGGAGACGAAAATCCCTGCTCACAATGGCGACTCCACTGGGGATAAGAGAAGTTGATTCCGTTAGTCTTTATATTATTCTATTCTTTCTTATAATGATATTATCCATTGCATCATCTTATATTGCATCGTGTGTGTGAGTTAGGACGCCCGTGTTACCCGTGTTATGTTATGTAAGGGATACCATACTTTTACTCAAGGTATGGAGATCGAGCATGGCATAACCACTCATAGCCTCGTACCGTTTAGTATATACTTGCTATGGGAACCTAAGCCTTTTTACCCAAAGACTAAAGCTCATGTAATTGGCCTAGTTACTTTCCTTAGGTTTTACCCCAAATGTATGTTGTTTGACTATGGTTAGTTTATCTTAGTCTAAATCATGGCTTATTTGGTTTGTTCTTTTTCTAATATGACCTAAGTATATTGTAAGCTCAAAATAAACTTTTCTTTAAAGTCCAAAAGACCAAAGCTATTTTCAAAAATTTTTTCATGTTGGTCTTTGGACATAAGACTTTTCTAAAAATAAATAAAAAATTCTTTGGCCCATGGCCCAAATACTAAGCCCAAAATCCATTTTTCTAAAATCTTTTACAATGGGCTTAGACACAAAACTATTTTCACCCAACCTTTTCTTACAAAGAGCTTGCAAAAATATTTAGGTCAATTATGAAATACCAAAAATCAATTGTGGGCCTAGTTTACGCTAAGAATAAATTAACCATGGGCTTGTTTTTGGCATGAACCATTAGTTACCTTTTTTTCAAGTGAGAAATCTATCTATAATAAACCTCTTAATTTCGTTTTAATCCAATATAGCATAAAAGCTACTATAGTTGGTTGAATGGATTAAAACCTAGTTAATAGGAATTATCATGGATTGATTTCCATTTTCAAAAATATAACTATTGGTTGAAACGTCCGAGGGAATTATTCGAAAGCAAGATACCCCATGTTGGTGTTTTGTTAATCATATACCTAGGAAAAGGGACTCGCCATTCATGTGTGGATGTTATAAGGTTGGAAGGAACGTCCTATTTATCCTTATTTTGTTGATTGTTTGTGCATACATGCATACATTTGCATCTCAAATCATTGATCCTCTCTGGCTTACAGCCCTAGATTATGATAGTTCTAAAGCTTACAATAATCCGACCTACGCCGGAGATGAAGTATCTAGCAACGACTCAATCACTTGCTCACCTAAAACAATGGAGCCTGAACAATTTCAAAGGATGGTGGATGAGGCCCTCAATGCCAAGATGGAAGAAATCAAAGAGGCCCTAGCTGAGACCATGAAGAACTAGTTGACTGCAATCTTAGAGAACCATGCCGAGGCATCTGCTAGCACTACGAAACCAAATGACAAAGGGAAGACCAAAGTTAGTGAAGTGGTTTTTGATGATGAAAAGGTGATCATTGATGATGATGATGATTGGGCTCAATACTACCAAGATGTTCAAGAGAAGAAGAAAGAACAAAAGGTTGGTGAGAAAGCAACTATTGAAAAGACCGAGACAACTATAGGGTGATGCCTTTCGGCTTAAAGAATGCTGGAGCAACCTACCAAAGGATTGCCACCACACTATTTCATGACATGATGCACAAAGAAGTTGAAGTATATGTTGATGATATGATGGTTAAGTCGGATACAAGGGAGCAACACTTCTAAAACTAAGAATTATTCTTCGATAGAGCTTTAAAATATAAGCTAAGATTAAAACCAAAGAAGTGTGTATTTGGTGTCACTTCAGGCAAATTATTGGGACGTGTAATTGGTCCGAATGGTATTGAGATAGATCCTGACAAAGTCAAAGCAATCAAGGATATGCCAGCCCCAAAGATGGAGAGAGAAGTTCGGGGATTCATTGGAAAACTACAGTACATTTGTCACATCCGCCTACTGCATTTATGCAGTGTAGACACGTGCATAGCGAGAGTAGGGAAAAGGAGAAGATAATTCTTGATAACAGCCCTAGATAAGGTTGTATGACAAAAGGGACATAATTGTAATTTTTAATAAAGTTGGGGACGTAGATGTAATTTCAAAGAAAGTTGCACCGGATGTTCTTAATAGTGCATATAATAGATTTCAAAAATGGAATGTAGAGAAAAACCGGATCGCAACGACGTGTAACGGTTTTTCCAGGAAATGTCCCGTTAAAGAAAAATGAAGAAATGTTGCCTAAGGGCATTTTGGTCATTATCAATTAAAGTTATACATGAATTTAGGGTAGGAAATAAAGACGTGAGTACGTAGAGAATGGCGAGAGGTTAAATATGAAACGATCGTCAGTGGAAACGAAGCCGGAGAAAACCCGAGCAAAAATAGGACCTAAAGGGAATTTTGTAAAAAGTTGAGGGCTTATCGGTAATTTTTCAAAATGACTTGGAAACCTAAAATAGACCTTATAAATAGAAAGTAGAGGTCGAGAGGATCAAAACTATATATAGTTTGACTCATGGAACTATACGGTTTAAAAGATATGATCGATTAATCGCCGGAACGTAATGTGGCTCGGTTTCGTGTCGGGACCGGATGGGTAACCCGGGACAACTTTATGAGATCCAATGGGAAGAGAGACAAGTGGAAAGAAGTAAAGGAAAAAGGAAGTTATAAAAATCAAAGGTTGGCCAATCAAAAGAGAACATTTAGCATATGTAATAAATGTGTAATAAATGAAGAAAGAGAAAGGTGACAAGTGGTCTTAAAGGGTTTAACCAACACATAAGGTGATCATTATTTCTTTTGTATATAAATATATGTGATATGAAGAACCAATTTCTCTCTTTTCCACTTGCAAATTTCGGCCAACAAAGGGAAACACCAAAGGACTTCTAAGTTTCTCCAAATTTGATTTTTAAGGTAAGTTCTAAGGTTTTTAAGTGTGTAGACTTTAATTTTAGTATTAGTTTTAGGTAGTTATATATTTATTGGAAGATTGGGAATTAGAGTCTTATATGGAATTGAAAAACATAATAATAATATTAAGTAAGTGATGAGATTAATTGATTAAATGGAAGAATCAAGATGTAGAAAGAATTAATAAGGTTGGATTAGGGGTTTCGGTTGGAAAAGAAATAGAGGATAATTTATTATTTTGAAATTCTAAGGTTTATGTTGTATCTTGAATTGATTGAAGGAGAAATAAAGAATTAAAGAAGGAGAAGAAGGAAAAGCCAAGAGGAGTTAAAGAAATAAGGTTTGGTAATTTACTTTTGAATAATAAATTTTGGTTTGATGCTTTACAAACTTTGGTTTATGAAAGTTTTGTTGTTGATGCTTAAATATATTGATTTGAGTTAAACATGTAAAAGTTGTCAAAGGGAAGTGTTTGAATCTTCACTTTACCATTAAAGAAGCCTTAATATTGATTTGCAAAAGAAAAATAAACTATCCTATGCATTTCATGTGTTTGGGCCGAAATGGTCCCAAAAAGACAGCTTTCTGGACCTTTTTGTGGAACTTGTTTGAGGCAGCAAACGAAGGAATGTTTCAACGAAATTTTACATGCAATTAGTCAACATATGAAATAAGTTTTCTGTAAAATTTCAGCCAAAAATAAGATCATTTACTTGGTCAAATGCATGATTGAAGTGGACTGAAATTTTGACGAAAATCCAGATTTTACTATTCATTTGGTCATGCCATTTTGCGTTGCCGATTTTTCTCGCCGCAACACTATTTATTTGGTCAATTTGGGATATTTTGAGGAATGCTTTGAAATGTTTAATATGTATATTGTGGATATTAAATATGTGAAAAAGGGGAATGGTTTGACTAAAGAATGTGTTGCGCGGCATGAATGGCAAAGTGCGATGAAAATTTAAAATGATTTCGCGAGTCATTCTAAAATGAGGTTTGAGACTTAAATTGAATCATTTTAATCTTTTTGCTCTACTGGATAGTGGGAGTGGTAGATAAGGGTATGGTGCACTATACTAACGCATGCAGTACTGCTCATTATTGTGATATGATATGTTATTCAGTGGTGAGGCCACTGAAGCCAATGGTGAGGCCCATTGGTTATAACCAGGATGGTGAGGGCCATTCCTGTGATCTGATATCGGTGGTGAGGGCCACCTATGTTACAGTGGTGAGGGCCACTGCCTTATCACTATGGTTCCCTATATACCAGTAGAGCCTGGATCAAAGACATATTATTTTTCGTTGAACTATATAATGCAAATGAATTTGAATTATGATTTTACATTATTGAAAGCATATCATACTGAATGTATCACGATTTCTATTGGTATAATGTTGGTTGATTGTTGATTTTATTATTTCCTTTTTACTTCGAATACTTTCATGTACTACTTTTATTTTTATTGGTAAAGTACCCACTGAGCAACAACGCTCAGCGAGTTAAGTTTTCCTTGACTCGTAGGTTCGGAGCAGTAGATAAATCTTGGGGAAGCAACGACCAGACCACAGCAAATCTCAGGGGTAGATCTTTTAGTTCCATTATGAGTCGATAGTTGTGGCATGTATATGAATAAATATAAAAGAGATTTTCTATGTTATAATTGTATGTTAGTAGTATGTAATAATCATAAATCTTTACTTTATGTTATATTAGAAGTGTGAACTCTTCGTGCAGGTTTGTAGTTGAGGGTATAAGGTGGATTCATTGGGAGTGCATTAAATTTGATGGTATTCTTATTCACATTGGTATGTGTAAAATGTTTTCAAAAATCAGAAAAACAAGTTTTGACGACACTTGGGATCCAAATTTCTAGGCGGAACTATGGCAAAATTTCTGTAAAAATCAGAACTAAAATTTGACTAAGTAAATTGGTAGCAACAATTAGGATAGTGTGGCACCTCTACTCAGCTTACACATGTAGGTTGGGAAGGGGTGTTACAACATTAGCAGATTTATAGCAAAGCTCACAACAATCTGTGAGCCTATCTTCAAGTTGCTTAGAAAGAATTAGCCAGTCGTATGGAACGAAGAATGTCAAAAGGCCTTTGATCGAATAAAAGAGTATTTGTTGAATCCACCTATTTTGAAACCACCTAAACCCGGCAAACCTCTATTACTATACTTAGCAGTAGAAGAAGAGTATATAGGAGCCATGCTAGCCCAAGCAGATGAGTTGGGGATTGAGCATGCCGTTTACTATTTGAGTAGAAAGCTCCTACCTTATGAAATTAAGTATAGTATCATCGAAAATACCTATATAGCTGTGGTTTGATCTTCTAAGAAGTTGCGGCATTACTTTCAATCATATAGTGTGCAAGCAAATTCCAGGTTGGATCCAATGAAGTACTTAAGGGAGACACCCTCTTTAATTAGGAAATATGGTCGATGGTTGATAATATTAGAAGAATTTGAGATCGAGTATGTAACCAGGAAAACAATCAAAGGAAAAGTAGTGGCAGAATTCCTGGCTCAACAACCATTACCAGAAAGTGAAGAGGTAATCTTGGAATTTCCAGATGAACATTTAGAAGCAATTAAAGTACAAGGGTGGAAAATGTATTTTGATGGAGCAGTAATCAGGAAAGGAGCAGGTTTGGGAGTTATACTAGAATCGCCCGAAGGAGAATCCATTCCTTTAGCCAAAAAAATTAAGATTTAGGGCAACCAATAATATGGTGGAGTACGAAGCTTGCATTTTTTGTTTGGAAACCCTAATGATTATGAAGGTGGATAAGGTGGAAGTTTATGGTGATTCGTTGCTAGTTGTATCCCAAATAAATGGAGAATGGGAGTTGAAAGAAGAAAAATTAAAACCATACCACCATTACTTGACCATGATGAAGAATAATTTTAAGGAGTGTAGGTTTATACACATGTCAAGAGAAGAAAATTAGATGGTTGATGCCCTGGCCACATTGGCTTCGGTATGGGAAAATCCTGCCAGCCTATTCCTTAAGCCTCTAATCTTGACCAGTTCATCAACTCCTTGCTATGAATATGAGACAATCATGGAAGTTGATGCAGACCATGATGCGTGGTATGATACTATAAGATGATTTTTGGAGGAAAGAGAATACCCGCCGGGGGAACAAAGAAAGAGAGAAGAGCCATAAGGCGGTGGTCTTTGCAATACATCACCTTCCATGGGGAGTTATATCGAAGATGGCCTGATGGAGCAAATTTAAGATGTTTAAGAAAACCGGAAGTGGAGCGCATCACTCAGAAATACATGCGGGAAGTTGCGGTCCGCACATGAGTGGTTTGGCCCTATTTAAAAAGATTATTCGACAAGGTTACTATTTGTTGACCATAAAGAAAGACTGTATTGAGTTTGTAAAGAAGTGCCAACAATGTCAGATGTATGGTAACTTGAATCACAAGCCTCCTGAAGAATTGCATTCTATGTCTTCACTCTGGCCTTTTGCCACCTGGGGTATCGACATTATAGGGGAGATACATCCGACAGCTTCAAACGGGCACCATTTCATGGTGGTAGCAGTAGATTATTTTTCAAAATGGCTCAAAGCCGAATCCTTCAACAAACTGGGTGCAAGTCAAATGGCTAGATTTATTGAAAGGAACCTCATCTGCAGATACGGGGTCCCACACAGTGTGGTATCAGACAATGGGGTACAGTTTCAAGGAGCAGTTAAGGTTTTATTCTCGAAGTACCAAATCCATCATCATCGGTCCTCTCCTTATAGACCAAAGGCTAATGGTGTCGTGGAAGCAACAAACAGGATAATTAAGCAAATTCTATCCAAAATGACCAAGACTTATAGGGATTGGTAAGAGATGCTTCCCTTTGCTTTGTAGGGATATAGGACAAGTGTGCGAACACCTACTGGAATGACACCATTCTCTTTGGTTTATGGGATGGAAGCAGTGCTGCCTATTGAAATTGAGATCAAGTTGTTAAGAGTAGTCTTGGAAGCTGAACTGCCTGAAATGGAATGGGTAGCAAGCAAATACACACAGTTAGCTCTATTAGAAGAGAGATGGCTAAAGGCACTATATCATCACCAACTGTATCAAAAGAAGATAGCTCGGGCCTACAATAGAAGGGTTAAGGTCAAAAAATTTAGAGTTGGGGATTTGGTGTTGAAGCAATGTAAGCCTAATGTATCTGATCCAAGAGGGAAGTTCAAACCTAGCTGGGAAGGGCCATATGTCGTGAAACAATTCATGAACAAAGGAGCGGTGAAGTTGTCAGACATGGATTGGAACGAATTTAGTGAGCCAGTAAACATTGACAGGTTGAAGAAGTTTAATGTATGAAAAATAAAAAGAAAGAGCTCGCTAGGTTAAAAGCCCAAAAGGGGCGGCCTAGGCAAAAGTTAGAGCAGTCTGCTAGTCTCGAAAACCCAAAAGAGCGGGCTAGGCAACAATTAGGGCTAAATGAGAGAAAATCGTCAATTAGGAAACCCGAAAGGGCTAGTTGGCAACAAGAGTGATCTTGTCTATGCTGGCTTTTATGTTTGGTTGTTCCCCAATTTAATAAAACAGAATTAATATTAAAATTGTTTTATGTGCACTGTTATAAGTATTTGACCAGATATGGATGAAATAAATAATCATAATTGCAAAAGGTGATGACAAATTATAAATGGAAAAGAAGCATCTTTTATTACTTTAGTTATTTTTCATCCTAACAAAACACTTTCTGAATTGAAAAATGTAAAATCTATGGCAGTCGATAAGTGTAACGTGCAAGCCAGCTTTGCCTCAGCCGATCCTAGTAGGTTTCAGTCAAGCAAGGCATGTCTAAGTCAGGAGCAAAGTCAGAATCACGAGGCTCAGCTCCATACTGACGCCCAAGTCGGTGAGGATTATAGCATGTACCTTGATGAAGAGTGGTAAGGGGAACGTACATCAAGTATGTCTGCATGGTGATACAAGAAATCTTCCACCAAGGTACCAACCAACAGATATTGACTTCAGAGTGTGAGTGGATCCAGTCAACCTAGTCAGCATATGAAGAGGCAGGATGGAGTAGCTTTCTAGCAGAATGATGACATGGCAGGTATCTGGCAAAATCCATGGATGGAGTATCAAGCAAACAAAGACGCTCCTGAAGCCAAATCTGTAAAAAAAAAAAAAAGAGTCCGCTAAGTTGAAAACCCGCAAGGGCAGCTTAGGCAAAAATTAGGATAGCTCGCTAGTTCCGAAAACCCGCATGGGCAGACTAGGCAAAAGTTAGAGCAATAAAAAGAAAAAAGAAAACCTAAATTAAAAACCCGAAAGGGCAGTTTAGGTAATTAATTGAAGCAACAATGGACTCCCAGTCAGTCTCTTTGACAATCCTGATTTAAATCGGTCTAATCTAACTAAGGTCTCGGCTAAAATCACAAGTACCAGCGACAAGCCTCCTTCTATTTGGTCCATAATATCCAATACTAGTGGATCAATATCGCTGTCAGAAGAAACAAGCAAGAATTGGCCAAGGAAGCAAAGACAAAGCATGCGTCCCTATGCCTTAGTAGGAGCCAAATGAGAGAGACAAAAGTCAATCAAAGGAACAAGTAGAATTTTTTCACCTCTCATCAACCGAAGAACTTTGAGTTTTGGAATTTGGAATAACATCTGCATCTTCTTTTGAGTCTTGGAAATCAGTGTGGGTAACGCCATTTGTTTATTATTTGGATATCCAAGGACGGCCTCAAATTCTTCAATCAAGGGACATATTTCAAAGCCATTAATTCTAAATACCCTAGAATCCGTATCCCACAAGGAAGCCATGGCATGTAAGAAGGAGCGGTCAAATTTGATATTTTGAAAACATTTTAAAACATCAAGTTTTGACCATGAAATTTGCTTCCAATGAATGGCATCCATATTCTTAAATAAAATTTTTATTCTCTTTAAATGATGCTCGGTCATGGTGAATGAATGAAGAAAAAATTAAAATTGCTAAAGGGCATCTTCACGTTGAAAGAGAAAGAATTTTGGTTTATGTATTAAAATATGGCATGAAGGGTGATTTATATAGAAGAAACAAACCTTTTCCAAAAGTGAAAAGGAAAAGATGATGGGAAAGGATAAGACCATATGGCACAGGGAAAGGAAGTGGCAATGAATTTCCTTTACCACGTTGGATATGGTTTAACAAAAGAAGTGGATGTAAATTAATGGTGTACTGTAACAAAAAAAAAGTGGTGCAATAACGTAAAAAAAAAAAGAGGTTTATAGTAAAGAGGGAAATTGTATATTTTTTCATTATTGTACAATGTTTTACAATTGCTACAATATTTACATATCACTAAGAGGGTGGTGGTAGGTCACAAAATAAAGACTTGAAAAAATCGTCGCCTATTGGAGGAGGGGACAAATCACTTGTCCCCAGTCCGCCCGAAGCGGGAGCACCAAAACCCGGCAAATTACTCATCCCGGGATCACCCAAAGCGGGAACACCAAAATCCCTATTACCTTGAGGTTCTGATCCTTCATGGTCCTCGTCAGAAGCAGACGAAAGGATCTCATGGTCATCAGTCTGGGGGCCTCTCGATGAAGAAGCACCGGGATCCCTCATTCCCTGAAATCGAAAGTCTAAAAAATGTTGCTCAGATTGATTATATAAACTCTCAAAATGAGAAGCCTGCTGGAGACTTGCAGCTAACTCTTCTTGAAGTTTCTTATTTTGTTCTTCGAGCATCCACTGTGAGCCAAGAAGGAAAAGGTAAGAGCATACATAATCATGCATGCATAATTACCAGGAAATAAGGAACTTATCAGGTAATTCATATCAATACCATGCGAATGAGATGGCATATCCGGCGGGCTAGAATGAGCAAACGAAGGGGCAGTGAAAGAAGGTCCAGCCTCATGATCAAACGAGCCAACAACCTGCAACAATCAATAAAGAATCAAAGAAAGAAAAAGCAGTTGCAAGGGAAAAGTGGTAAAAGTTTTACTTGAGAAGTACTAGCCCCGAGATGTGGAACAGACTCTCCTGCATCTCCGTGATGTTCCTCCTCATCTCTACCCTCATTTTCATTGAAAATCTCCCGCACACCGACAGGAGATACATCAAAGTGCAAGAGTCTCATTTGAATAAAACAAGCATAAAATGGACATGGTAAATGGAGAAATGACTTGGTATCATAACCATACTGGGCTGACCACCATGCATCCTCTGGTATCGACATAATATTTAAAGTATATTCTGAGATTTGCATTGGAAACCTCCACTGCTCTGGATCGAGAAACCATTCATAAACTCTCTCCCCGAGAAACCAGCCACTAGACACTGGGCCAGCAATAATTCGGCGAGAATGTTGGAAAGATAGTGTGGCCCTCATTAAAGGAGACCAGTTTGCTCGCTCTTCTAGATTCCACCAGGCCAAATTCACCTACAGAATAACATAAGGTAAGTAAAACTTTCACATAAAATTTAAAGCATACTAATTTTATTTTACCTGATCCCAGGTTAAGCGGCTCAACACAAAGCGATGAGTATGCACTGTTGCACTCAAATTAACTCTACCACAAAGCGTCACTCGCAAGTATACGAGGTAGCAGTAGCAAAGGTGATTGCCCCAAGGTCGTCTCACAAGGAAGCTAAAGTAGCTAACTGATTATCAGATTATAAATAACAAGTAATGAAGAAAATTTAAATTGTTAACTAATGAAGAAGATTGATTGAAGTTTAAAGCAATAAAAGTAAATTGAGCTAATGTTTTGATTCACTTAATAAAATGGTCTAGGGTTTGCACTTCTCTGCTACTTATAAGTATGAACGGTTACTCCTCTTAACCAATTTAATTTCAAAGATTAAATCTCAAGCAACTTAATTAATTGAATAAAGGAAATAAGGTCTCGCATTCAAACCTCTCTCAAATAATCTTGTTCCAATTGAAATAATCTTTTCCTAGGTTATATCTCTAATTCACCTAAGTCCTTAATTGAATTGTTCTAGCATTAGACTTCATCTCTCAATCCATCATCTAATACCTAAAACACATAATTTGTGGCCAATCAATTATATATTAACAATATTTCATTCAATCAAGGCTAAAGAAATTATTGAGTTAAGAGTAATAACTAATTCATACAATCATAGCAAATCCATACAAACCCTATACTAGATCAAATTAGTTCATAATGCTATCAAACATAATCATCTCATTAATATTCAAAGAAATCAATTTAGACATGATAATATCCATAAATACAATTCCAATGAAATTAAAGAGATAAAGTTCAAGAACAAAACCAAATTACAAACTCCTTTAAGCTTCTGAAGAATCTCTTGTTCAAATCTTGCAAGAAGAATGTATTAATGGCTAGAACAATCTAATCTAAGCTAGTTTAATCCAAAGTGTAATCAAAAATCAAAGAAAACAAGTTATCAAAACCTAAACTCTCTTTGACGGCTCAAAACAGCTCTCTAAATCGCCAACACCCTTTAAGAAAACCCTAACTTTCATATTTATACGAAACCTCCGCGTGTCTTCATTAATCCATGAGTGACACGGCCAAGTTGGAGTGGACTTGGCCGTGTTGGAGGTGAATTGGAGGGACATGGCCAGTGACTTGGCTGTGTCCCTTGCTTGTGTCTTCTACTGCCTGGTTTTGATCTTTCCTTTGGACTTGAGTGAGACACGACCAAGCTGGATGTGACACGGCCGTGTTGGAGTTTTTTTTTAGGGACACGGCCAGTGACTTGGCCGTGTCCCTTGCTTGTGTTTGCTTCTGTAAGAGTTTCTTCTTCTTTGCTTTGGATTTAAGTGAGACACGGCCAAGCTTGAGCAACTTGGCCATGTCTGAGCTTCTTTGGAGGGGCCGTGTCCCTTGATTGTGTCCCACTCTGTGTCATGATCTTCTCTTTAACTTGGTATGGGACACGGCCACAAGCTTGGCCTTGTCCTCTGCCTGTGTCAGCTACTGTCCCTTTTTTCCTTCAATTTGGTTCCTTGGCTTTTTAACCTAAAACAAAGCTTGAAACAAACTTTAAACAAGAATTAAATGAACATTAACCAACAAAATGTAAACACACACTAAAAACTAGGACAAAAACGACATAAACACTGAAATAAACTAAAACTACCAAAATTAATGAAAACACTAAATAAACATATTAAAACTAACAAAATACCTAAAAAAAATAATAATTATCATAACAAATAAGACACAAATCTATAACAAAAACTAATAAAACAACTACCTAACACTTAAAACTTTGCTTGTCCTCATGCAAATTCACATGGCATAAATGAAAAACTCAAACAACCTTAATTATAATTCCAGTATATAAGATGAAATCCTTAAAGACTCAGACATAAATAATTGCAATTTCCTTCAATCAAGATTTTCTTAACTCATTCATTAATCCAGACATACAAATCTTATCTCTCTTCTAGGTGTTTCACTCGATTTCAAAGGTTATTTCACTCAAACCACTCATGACTGCATACTACCATAAACTTGCTTAATTATCCAATCTCCCTCACTGATTTTTCTCAAGAAATAATCCGAAGGTCTTCCATTTGGATGTAATGAGGCTAAGGTGAAGGTGTGAGAAAAGACATTTAAGCTGGAGCATCAATAAATGGAGTATCTAAAATAGACAATACTCTTGCTAAGAAACTCACAACTCCCTCAAATGGCATACTCACCAACCCTTGATACTTTCACATACTTGCATACTTAAAGATAAATACATGAGTCAACATTCCTCTAATGCTAGAAAATATATGAATTTTGTATATATATATATATCTTTTCTTTTATTTTCTCTTTTATTTTTATTTATTTTTATCGTTTCATTTTTCATTTTTTTTAATATATATATATACAAAATATAAACTTGCATGAAACATTTAGCTTAAAATGAAGAGGAAAAGAATAATCAACTCTTAGTCAAATACCATGTGCACAGTATGCATTTCAACCCCAAATAGAATACCATTTTTTTTTATTTTTTTTAATTGCTTACCCCACACTTTTGAATCAAACCACCTTATTGTCATATCATAAGAAGCTCCATTCCTTAATGCAGGTATAATGATAATAAGAAAAAGTTGAGTTGTTAATTGTGTTGATCAAACAAGAAAAGGTCAAAGGCTCAACATGGCTCACTAAGGAATTCAATATTAAGGGTGGTCTTTTTAAGCTAAAGGGCTAACCTAATTTGCCTTCATCATTTTAAAACTCGAGATGAAATCATAATGTGAGTTCAATTAGTATGCAAAAGAAAACTCTAGAGATGCAAAATCATGAAGGTGCACACTTAAGAAAAGAAAATCAACTGATAATAATATTCAATTTATGAGGCTCAAAACTCACACAGGTGGGTTTTCAAAGATTTATATGTCATGAATTGCATAATGTGAAAATTAACCATGAATGAATTCAAATTCTAATCTCTATGCTGATACTAAAGTCTCAACTATAATGCTAGAATCACAGAAAAGATCAATAAAGTTTCAACAATTATGCCATGCACACACATAATAAAACACACCAAGACAAATAAATCAAAAATTAAAGAAAAGCTAAAAGATTACCCCACACTTTAGAATTTACATTGTCCTCAATGGAAAACAAGAATAATAAAGAAAAAGAGTTAAAGGACAACATGTCTTCCATCGTACCCTGGTGAGGCAAAACCCTAACTTTTCATCACAAACACAAATGTTCAAAAACAAAATACAAGAGAGCTTTAGGGTTTCCATTTATTTAAACTAAACATAAAATCAAAATTGCTAAATATAAAATTATAACTATGAAAAAGAAATGCAAACTGATGGGTTGCCTCCCATTTAGCGCTTCTTTAATGTCATAAAGCTGGACATCCTGCAAGACTTAGGGATCCTGGATCAAAGTGCTGTCAATGATCCTCACTTCTTGAAATCCTTTATTATATGGCTTAATTCTCTGTCCATTTACTTTAAAAGTCTCATTTGTTCGAGAGTTAAGCAATTCAATAGCACTAGAAGGATATACCTTGGTTATTTCAAAAGGACCACTCCATCGAGACTTCAGTTTACCTGGAAACAGACGGAGTCGAGAGTTAAAAAGTAAAACTTTCATACCTGGACTCAATGTCTTTCGCACTATAATTCTGTCATGAAGTGCTTTAGTGTGATCCTTATAAATCCTCGAGCTCTCATACGCCTCATTCCTCAGCTCATCTAACTCTGAAATTTGCAGAAATCGTTCTCTCTTCGCTTTGTCCAAATCTAAATTCAGAGTCTTGATTGCCCAATATGCTCTGTGCTCCAACTCCACTGGTAAGTGACAAGCTTTTCCAAAAACCAATCGGTATGGACTCATACCAAGAGGAGTTTTGAAAGCAGTCCGATATGCCCATAGTGCATCATGCAATCTACTTGCCCAATCCTTCCTTGATAAGTTGACTGTTTTCTCCAAAAAAATTTTTATCTGCTTGTTGGATGTTTCCACTTGTCCAGAAGTCTGTGGATGGTATGCGGTTGCCACCTTGTGCTTCACACCAGATTTGTGCATTAACTTCTGAAAAAGCCTGTTGCAAAAATGGCTTCCCCCATCACTGACTATCACCCTTGGCGTACCAAATCTGCTAAGAATATTTTCCTTCACAAATTTAACAACTACATTAGCATCATTAGTACGGGTGGGGATTGCCTCCACCCATTTGGAAACATAATCAACATCAACTAAAATATATTCAAAACCAAAAGACTTGGGAAAAGGACCCATGAAGTCTATTCCCCACACATCAAACAGTTCAACAACAATATATGATTGAAGGGGCATTTCATTCCTCCTCCCAATGTTACCTACTCTTTGACAACGGTCACAGTACTTACAATACTCTTGAGCATCTTTAAATAAGGTAGGCCAGTAAAAACCACTTTGTAGCACCTTTTTTTGCAGTCTTTCTTCCTCCAAAATGACCACCACAGTGAAGGTCATGACAAAATTGAAGAACACTCAGTTGTTTTTCCTCAGATACACACCTGCGAACTATCTCATCTTTGCATATCCGGAATAGATAAGGTTCATCCCAAAAATAAAACTTACTCAAGTGTAAAAACCTTTTCTTTTCCTGAAATGACATGTTAGTACACAATATACCACAAGCAAGATAGTTAGCAATATCTGCAAACCAAGGTGCATCAAATACCACAAACAGCTGCTCATCAGGAAATGCTTCTAAATTTTTATGATTGCTATCAGATGCAAGATTTTCACTAAAGAAGGGTAATCTAGATAAATGATCAACATCAACATTTTCACTCCCCTTAGTGTCCTTGATTTGGAAATCAAATTCTTGCAATTACAACACCCATCTAATTAAGCGCGGTTTAGCATGTTGTTTTGTTAAGAGATATTTAAGAGCTGCATGATCAGAATGCACAATAATTTTTGACCCAATTAAATATGCTCTAAACTTATCTAAAGCAAAAACAACAGCTAGCATTTCCTTTTTAGTTGTGGTGTAATTCATTTGCGCACTATTCAGGGTCAAACTAGCATAATATATCACTCTCAAGAATTTATCAACCCTTTGCCCAAGAACAGCTCCTACAGCATGATTAGAGGCATCACACATAATTTCAAAAGGTAAAGACCAAACAGGAGCTACAATTACTGGTGCACTAGTCAATTTTTCTTTAAGGGAATTAAAAGCTTGCATGCATTGTGCTGTAAATTCAAATGGAACATCTTTCCCCAACAAATGGCACAATGGTTGGCTTATTTTGGAAAAATCCTTAATAAACCTCCGGTAAAAACCTGCATGCCCTAAAAAACTTCTTATTCCCTTAATAGAGGTAGGTGGGGGTAACTTAGCAATCAATTAAACTTTAGCCTTATCCACCTCAATCCCTTTACTTGACACCACATGACCTAAGACAATGCCCTGGGTAACCATAAAATGACTCTTTTCCCAGCTTAAAGTAAGGTTACATTCAATGCATCTCTCAAGCACAAGAACAAGTTTATTGAGGCAATTATCAAAAGAATTATCAAAAATAGAAAAGTCATCCATAAATACCTCAATAAAATCATCTATCATATCTGAGAAGACAGACATCATGCATCTCTGAAAAGTTGCAGGTGCATTGCACAAGCCAAAGGGCATACGCCAAAATGCATAAGTCCCAAAAGGGCAAGTAAAGGTAGTCTTGGACTGATCCTCTGGTGCTATCGGCACCTGATAGTAACCTGAAAGGCCATCCAAAGAGCAATAATGTGAGTGTCCAGAAAGTTTATCTAACATCTGATCAATAAAAGGAAGAGGGAAATGATCTTTCTTTGTAGCATTGTTCAACTTCCTATAATCAATACACATTCTCCACCCAGTAGTAGTCCTAGTAGGAACCAATTCATTATTTTCATTTTTCACAACAGTGATTCCTGATTTTTTAGGAACTACATGTACTGGGCTCACCCGCTCACTATTAGCTATTAGGTAAATTACTCCTTCATCCAACAATTTGAGCACTTCCTTCTTAACCACTTCACTCATATTTGGGTTAAGGCGCCTTTGAGTCTCCCTCACAGGTTTAGCTCCCTCTTCTAAAGTGATTCTATGCATGCACATTGAAGGGCTAATACCCTTGATGTCACTCAATCCCCATCCTATTGCTCTCTTCAATCTTTTAAGCTCACTCACCAACCTCATCTCCTCCCCTTCACTAAGTTCACTAGATATTATCACAGGTAAAGTGTTGTGATCTCCTAAAAACATATATTTCAGATTCTTAGGTAACTCTTTCAGCTCTAACTCTAGTGAAGGGTTCTTTTCTTCTTTTTGAATGGAGGGAAGCTCACAAACTGGGTCCTCCTTAAGTTCCTCTATTTCAGCACTTTCTAAGGTCTCAAGACAACTGGCTATTTCTGCATCAAAAATTTCCAAATCACTATCTAAGGTCAATGTGAGCTCCAATTTATCTGGGGAACCTGTATGCAAGAAAACATCTGAAACAACTGCATCAACACAATCAATGAAAGAATAATCCTCATATAAAGCAGTTGTAGGAATAAGAGAAGTGTTAAAAAAAATAGAAAATTCAACAGTTTGTCCCAAGACAGTCATTGATAATTTACAATTTTTAACATCTATTAAAGTGTTGGTAGTCGCCATAGAAGGCCTACCCAGCAGAATAGTGTGTGCTGATGGTGAAGGGTTACTTCCTTCCATGTCAAGAACTATGAAATCCACAGGTACTATTAACCCTCCAACCTTAACTAACACATCTTCTATAACCCCTTTCAGGAATCTAAGAGATCTATCAGCTAATTACAACACAATTTTTGTAGGTTTAAGTTCCCCTAGTTCTAACTCAAGATAAACAGAACAAGGCATCAAATTTACACTAGATCCTAAATCACACATGCCATCAGTCCCCTTTCCATTCCCCATAGTAATTTGAATGATGAAACTACCAGGATCCTTTAGCTTGGGAGGTAGTTTATGCTGCAAAACAACACTAGCTACCTCTAAAACTATCACCTTTTCATTCGGCTCATACCTCTTTTTCTTGGTATTCAGTTCTTTGAAGAATTTAGCATAAGCCAGCATGTTTTTTATTGCTTCAAGTAAGGGTAAGTTAATACTTACCTTAGAAAGCATGTTGAAGATATCTGAAAATTGTTATCTTTTTTATCATCCTTCAACCTGTTGGGGAATGGTATAGGTGGCCGGTATGGATTGCTTGCCTTATGCAAATCTACTGTAGAGGACTTCTCCATTGATCTTTCTCCAGCACCTTTGTTCTCTGGCTCTTCTTCCTTTTTATTCTCTTGCTCACCTGCATTCACAGAATTATTTTTAACATTATTGTTAATTACCTTGCCACTTCTAAGAACAGTCACTGATTGTGCCTGCTCAGGTTGACTTGGCAACTTCCCCTTTTGTTGAATCTGCATCTGTTGAGCAAGTTGTCCCACTTGAGTCTCCACCTTCTTAAAAGATGCTTCTAGTGAATCCAGCCACTTGTTGTTCATCTCTTGATTTTTAGCACTGACTTGCATAAAAGCCTGTAAACTTTCCTCCAAACTCTCTCTCTTAGGCTGACCTTGATTTGAGGATTTGCCCTGCTGTTGTTTCTGTCTCTGGAGCAAATGGAAAGGCTGCTGAGAATTATTTGTTGCCCAAGAAAAATTTGGATGATTCCTCCAACCAGGGTTGTATGAATTTGAATAAGGATCATTTCGGGTCCTTGGTTGAAATCCTCCCATGGCATTGACTTGCTCAGCTTCATTCCCATATGATTCATATGTGGAGGGGCAAATATTTGCTCCATGCCCGAAAGTTCCACAAATTCCACAAATTTCTTGAGTGGATGAAGGAGAATTATTCTTCATGTTCAGCATCTGCACTTGCCTTGTCAACTCAGCTATCTGATTGACCATCTCACTATTGGCTTCTAGTTGGTTCACTCCTTTATTTCTTCCCCTTACATTTTTCTATTGAGAATTAGCTCCCAACATTTCAAAATTTTCATAAATTTCATCAGCTGTCTTTTCTCCCATAGCTCCCCCATCTGCGTTATCAACAGTGTTCTGAAATTGCTGGGTTAGACCATCATAGAAAAACTGATTAAGGAGTTAAAGTGGGTAGTGATGATGTGGACACTGGATCAATAACATCTTGAATCTGTTCCAAGCCTCATGAAATGGTTCTCCTTCAAATTGAGAGAATGTAGCAATCTTCCCTCTCAATTCAGCTGTCTTTTGATGAGAGTAAAACTTGCCCAAGTTGTCAAAGAGTTTTCGGGCAACATCATAAGCCAGCTCTTTGCCCTATCCTTCAATGTATAAGGGAAACATCTCATCCTCAACTGATCTTTTGTTAGTCCTCCCAATGGAAAAGTGTTGAGGGTAGAATAAACATCCCGAATAAAGTTCAAAGGATCTTCATTTGGAACTCCATAGAATGATGGCAGCATGTTGTAATGAATGTTCTTCAACTCATAATTCCTTGCTGCATCTGTCAGTCTTATGCAAGAGATAGAAGTTCCAATGATAGGTCTAGCAAAGTCTCTCATTATTCTTTGCCTTTCTTCTCCCATGTTAACAGATTGTGCAGTATCTGACTCAAATTCAGAAGTGTCCTCCTCTGTATCAAATCCGGTGTAGAACTCAAACTCTTCTCTGCTCCTTTTCACTCTCTGAATTTCTGGAATAAATGGATGTAGCTCTCCTTCGAGTGATCTCCTGTAACACCCCGATACCCTATATAAGTACTATGCGTATACCTAGTATACATACAGTAAATATATAAAGTATAAGGATGTCACTTTTCGTTACCTTTTAAAAACCTGTAACAGAGTTCAAACCATAATACATTAATTTAAATAACATTTACAAAATCATTATCTTTATCAAAAACTTCATTTATACATATAATTACTCTCTCGTCAGAAATACATTATAATTAAAGTTTATACATGTATGCATTACCCTCTAGTTGGTCTCGACAAACTTTACTCTTCTTGTGGCATAACAAAAGACTTCATATCTTCCATCTATATACCTGCGCGAATAAACACCCGCGCTAACCCCGAGAGCTTAGTAGTCCAACTATAAAATATAAACATATAGTATAGAAGTATTGACATATAATGATACATCAATTCAATATATAATTAGTTCTTATCATATCTTCTTTTCTTTTTAATTTCATCTTTAATATATCCTAGCTAATTTCAAATATGATGTACATATATACATAATATTATCACCAACCCCAATGCATCACCAATACTCAAAACCAATATATTAATACCCCTACATTATATATACCATACCAATCATTATTGCAATACACAAATTACATATCATACAAATCATAAATCACATTTACAATAAAGACAACCTTTATCATCAACCACAATTCATTTACATATTACACTTAATAACATTATATTATTCACAATTCACCAAGCATAATTCATTATTAATACTCACAATCAATATTTCAATACTTGCAATTCACATTGAAAATAAAGACAGACTCGGGCCCAAAACACTAATATGTTATTCAAAGTTCAGAGTTACTGCTTTGGTTCATAGTCACAATCATCACGCCCGTAGGCAATGTATATACATGTATCTCTATCCATGGATAGTGTAACAGACCCAGTCTCTTGGACCATCAACTCAACACATATGAGGAGATCCTCAACCCGGCAAGACTGTTACAAATCATATATCTCATATTCACAATTCTCATAGTGTAACAGACCCAGTCTCTTGGACCATCAACTCAACACATATGAGGAGATCCTCAACCCGGCAAGACTGTTACCTTTCATCATTTCTTAGGCATGCCACCCAAATCCAGAACTCTGAAACTGAATAACATATTAAACAAACAATTCATTTATTATTTCATTATCAATCTCATCATCAATTAGGCCAACATGCCTTATCTCTTTCAATTGAATTATCATAGCCAATCACAATGGCTTCATATCATATCATATCTCAATCCATATGATACATATAGCATCATTGATATCACATTTCAAAGTATATTATTCATATAATACATTGCCATACACAAGATTCACAATGCATATAACATAACATTTTCTCACTTCTCAAAACACATTAACATCATTCATTACTAGAGCATTTATCATAACAAATTGCACATACCTTAAGAATGATCCTCATTTCTTCCTACCTTTCCCATTTCATATTTCATCCTTTATATATATTCTTCATTTACATTCACAATATAATAGCTTATTTAACACTTTCATCCCAATGTGTTAATGTTCAAAGACATATAAGGATATACAATCAAATAGGGTTTATGCTTACCTGGTTAATGATCTTCACATCCTTCACATCATTTAATCATCACCTTAGTCCAATTATGTTAACAATATAATAGATCACTTAACACATTTGCAAACAAATGTGTTAAGCCTCAAATTATGTAATTAAATACAATCATATGTATTGGTACTTACCTCAAGAACTAGTCCCATCAATCTATACATTTCTTTTCTTTCCAAGAATTCTCCACATTTAGGTTAATGCAACCCAATCTCTTCAAAACCTAATCCAAAGGAATATTAGCAAAATGACCATATGAATAGTACATTCTGGTTTAAGACTCCATTTTATCCTTATTTTGAAAAATTGTATAAAATAATCTACTTGACTAAAAATTCTAAAATTTTTACAGAATTTAGTTTTGTATCTTAAAATCATTCCTTTAAAATTTCAGATCAAACTGAACACAAAATCTTGGTCAAATAGTTCACCTAACCAGACTGCCCCAATTGCCCTGCATCCTGGCAGCAGTTCTGAACTTTGTGAATTCCATAAATCAAATTCAATCAACGTGGTTCCAAATTATTTTTCTCAAATACTAGACTCACTAAGCAACAACATATCCAAAATTCAATTGGATATGATTTTTCTACATTTTATTAAAAATCCCGAAATATAGCTGTCTCAGTTAAGGTACCTGCTGGAACAGGTCTAATAAAAATAATCTTTCTAAACTCATAACCATTCCAAAATCGAATCAACATATTTTTCAGTCATTCTAGACTCATAGAGGCACAACATATCAAAAATTCACTTCAAGAACATTTTTCTATAATTAATTAAAAATCATACAAGTCACAGCCTTTACTAATTGTAAAACAGAAAAAAAAAATTCACTAAACACAACTCTTACTCTTCCATCACCAACACCAACCTAGCTTCTTATCTTTAATTCCATTTCAACACTTTTACACACACCATACACAAACACACTCCATCAACCATCCATATCAACTCACCAATCCCAAACACAATTTCAAAAGAACAAAGGAAAATCAAGAGAAAGAACTTACCTAAGTTGTTGAATTCCACAAATCTTCAATTAAATCCTTTGATTCTCCCTTCAATTTGATGTTAGAATTAAACAAATCTCACTTTGCTCTCTCTTGTCTAAGGAGGAGCCAACCAACGTGGAGAAGAGAAGAAGAAGAAGAAGGAAATGAAGAAAAGACAAAATATCACCTCTTTAAATCTCCACCAAGTGATTCAACAAGAGTAATTACCTAAACACCCTTATACCATTTGTCTTGATTACCATTCATTACATGCCCTTTATAGTAACTTCACACTTAACAAAAATAAATATCTTCTTTCCTTGACTCTTCATTTTGACCAACTTATATGTTATATATATCATCATATACACAACATATACCATTCTCTCTAAACCCTAAATTCTTTCCCAAATCACATATACATAAACATTCTTTTCTCTATTTCTTTTCTCTTGTAATTTAACACATATATTCAATCCAATTATATAACAACAACAACAACATAATCACAACTTCTAGGGCATATATGAGGATATTACATCTCCTGCCTTGCATAAACAGAGTTTCTAGAAAAAGAAATTATTAAAAGCAAAAGACAAAATAATCTAAAATAAACAATGCAAAATAATCTAAAATTTCTAAGACTAATAAACAATTACGCCAATTAGCTTCTCTGGCAGCGGCGCCAAAAACTTGTTGCTCTCAAATTAACTCTACCACAAAGCGTCACTCGCAAGTATACGAGGTAGCTGCAGTAAAGGTGATCGCCCCAAGGTCGTCTCACAAGGAAGCTAAAGTAGCTAACTGATTATTAGATTATAAATAACAAGTAATAAAGAAAATTTAAATTGTTAACTAATGAAGAAGATTGATTGAAGTTTAAAGCAATAAAAGTAAATTGAGCTAATGTTTTGATTCACTTAATAAAATGGTATAGGGTTTGCACTTCTCTGCTACTTATAAGTATGAACGGTTTTCCTCTTAACCAATTTAATTTCAAAGATTAAATCTCAAGCAACTTAATTAATTGAATAAAGGAAATAAGGTCTCGCATTCAAACCTCTCTCAAATAATCTTGTTCCAATTGAAATAATCTTTTCCTAGATTATATCTCTAATTCACCTAAGTCCTTAATTGAATTGTTCCAGCATTAGACTTCATCTCTCAATCCATCATCTAATACCTAAAACACATAATTGGTGGCCAATCAATTATATATTAACAGTATTTCATTCAATAAAGGCTAAAGAAATTATTGAGTTAAGAGTAATAACCAATTCATACAATCATAGCAAATCCATACAAACCCTAGACTAGATCAAATTAGTTCATAATGCTATCAAACATAATCATCTCATTAATATTCAAAGAAATCAATTTAGACATGATAATATCCATAAATACAATTCCAATGAAATTAAAGAGTTAAAGTTCAAGAACAAAACCAAATTACAAACTCCTTGAAGCATCTAAAGAATATCTTGTTCAAATCTTGCAAGAAGAATGTATCAATGGCTAGAACAATCTAATCTAAGCTAGTTTAATCCAAAGTGTAATAAAAAATCAAAGAAAACAAGTTATCAAAACCTAAACTCTCTTTGACGGCTCAAAACAACTCTCTAAATCACCAACACCCTTTAAGAAAACCCTAACTTTCATATTTATACGAAACCTCCGCGCATCTTCATTAATCCATGAGTGACACGGCCATGTTGGAGTGGACTTGGCCGTGTTGGAGGTGAATTGGAGGGACACGGCCAGTGACTTGACCGTGTCCCTTGCTTGTGTCTTCTACTGCCTGGTTTTGATCTTTCCTTTGGACTTGAGTGAGACACGGCCAAGCTGGATGAGACAGGGCCGTGTTGGAGTTTTTTTTTTGGAGGGACACGGCCAGTGACATGGCCGTGTCCCTTGCTTGTGTTTGCTTCTGTGAGAGTTTCTTCTTCTTTGCTTTGGATTTAAGTGAGACACGGCCAAGCTTGAGCAACTTGGCCGTGTCTGAGCTTCTTTGGAGGGACACGACCAGTGACTTGGCCGTGTCCCTTGAGTGTGTCCCTCTTTGTGTCTTGATCTTCTCTTTAACATGGTATGGGACATGGCCACTGTAATATCCCAATGTATGCCTTAGAAGTTTTGAATATTGTTGTAGTTTTAAATTGGATTGAATGTATATGTGTTATGGGAAAGGAAAGAGTGTATAGAGAGAAGTGTATATGTTGTTTATATGATAATATATATAACATATATGCAAGTCAAAAGAGTGGTCAAGGGAAGAAGATATTTATTTGCTTTTTGTAAAATTACTAAAAGAGGGCAAGTGCTTTAAAGGAAATCAAAACAAATTGTATAAGGGTGTTTAGGTAATTGCTCATGTTGAAATACTTGGTGGAGATTTAAAGAGGAGTTGACTTTGTTTCTTCATTGTTCTTTTCTTCTTTTCTTTTTGTTGTGGCTGGCTCCTCCATAGACAAGGGAAAGCAAGTGAGCAAGAGAGGATTTTGATGTTCTAAGCTCAAATTGAAGGAAGATCTAAGTGATCAAGTTGGTGATTCAAGAAGTTTTATAACTTTGGTAAGTCTTCTTTTGATATCTTTGCTTATTTGAAGTTGTGTTGTGAAATTGATAGATGATTTAAGAGTGTGTTGTTTGATTGTGATATGTTTAAGAGTGTTTGATTAGATTGATTATGGATTTTAAGGATGGATTGAAGAAAAGAGTAAGTTGGTTGGAAGAGATGGTGTTGTATTTGTGTTTAGGGTTTTGTGATGATATTTGTGATTTGTGTTTGTTATAGATGTGGAGTTGTTTTGGTGTTTTTGTAAGTTTAAGATGGTTTTTGGGTATGTTTTGTTAAGTTTGTTTGAAGTGGATGTTGGTGAAAAGAAGTGTTTTGATGGGTGTTTTGTGGTTTTGGCCGGAATCTGAGTTTTTGGCCTGACACGCCCGGGAGCACGTCCAGAGTTTTAGTCGTGTCAATTGTGTTGGAGGCAGTAGGTTTGACACAACCAGTAACACGCTCGTGTTATTGATCGTGTCATAGCTACTGTGAGATTTGAGAGTTTACACGGCCATGAGCACGCTCACGTTGTTGGACGTGTTGATATTTTTCAGAGAGGCAGAATGTATTACACGCCCAGTGACACGCCCGTGGTTCTGAGCATGTAAAAGCTTCTGTGTTGTGGAGTTAGGGCACGGTCAGGGATACGCCCGTGTGGTTGAGCCTGTCATGTTTAGGGTTTGCCCTAGTTAACTCTTAATTTGATTATCTCATGTGTATCCCTAAGCAAGTGTATGTTATTATTTTTGGATTAGGTCTTGAAGAAAGTGATTTATCATTGATTTAAGAAGTAAAAGAATCTTGGAAAGGAAGTGTTTAGAGTTGTGTGAATTGTTATTGAGGTAAGTACAAACCTTGCATTGTTGCATACATTCACTTGATATGACATTATTGTTATATATGAATAATGTTATGTTTTGCACATTGTGAATCTTGTGAAATGTACTATATGTATAATGTGAAATGAGATAATTGAGACATGTATGCATATATGATTATGTTCAATATAATTGATTATAATTATGTGAAAGATGATGTATTATATTGTGAATTGAGACATGATGATTCAAATGTGATGAGAAACCATTGTGAGTGGCTATGGCTATACAAATGAAAGTGTTGAGGCATGATTGCCTATTTGATATTGAGATACAAATTGAGAAAGAGAATAATGATATAATTGTATGTTTAATATGTTATTCAGTTTTAGAGTTCTGGATTTGGGTGGCATGCCTATGAAATTATGAATAGTAACAGTCTTGCCGGGTTGAGGATCTCTTCAATTTGAGTTGAATTGAGGTCCGAGAGACTGAGTCTGTTACATTATGAGATTTGTCATTATGAGATATATGATTGGTAACAGTCTTGCCGGGTTGAGGATCTCCTCGATTTGTTGAGTTGATGGTCCAAGAGACTGGGTCTGTTACACTATCCATTGATAGAGACATATATATATGTTGCCTACGGGCTTGATTATTGTGATTATGAACCAAAGCAGTAACTCTGAATTCTGAATATCGTATTAAACACTTGTTGGACCCATAGGTGTCTATGTCATGTTGATGTTATGAATGATGTTGTAATATGATGAAATAATGTAATACTCATGAAATATTGTATATTGAGTATGATCTTTATTGTTTGATTGTATATCATTGTTATTGATTAAGCATAATAGCATTATGGTTTGTACTACTGAGTTGTTGGCTCAGCGCGATTATGATTCATCGCGCAGGTGATAGAGGTGATAGAGTTGAGACGGAGAATTCTTCTAGACCTAGTTGAGGTTGTTTTGATTGTGTAGAGTTGGATTAAAGCTTAAAGATCGGAGAGCCAAGCTGCCAATCATGTATATATTTTATATTTTGTAATAATGGAGGTTTAATGTATTCATATTTGTAAGTTTTGGATGTAACTTCCGTTGTGTAATAAACAAACGTTTTTATCCATTGTGTCTTATGATTTTCATTTCTCTTTATTTGGTATTTCTTAAATTTTTAATTTTACTTTAAATATGATTTGTGTATTTGTAAAGTGTGTCATTTCTATATTCAGTATACGTATAATATGATCGTATAAGCATGCTTTGTACGTATACGGGATATAGGGGTGTTACAGCCACAAGCTTGGCCGTGTCCTCTGCCTGTGTCAGCTACTGTCCCTTTTTTCCTTCAATTTGGTTCCTTGGCTTTTTAACCTAAAACAAAACTTGAAACAAACTTTAAACAAGAATTAAATGAACATTAACCAAAAAAATGTAAACACACACTAAAAACTAGGACAAAAACGACATAAACACTGAAATAAACTAAAACTACCAAAATTAATGAAAACACTAAATAAACATATTAAAACTAACAAAATACCTAAAGAAAACAATAATTATCATAATAAATAAGACACAAATCTATAACAAAAACTAATAAAACATGCACATGATGAGAGCCGGGAACATCCACATGATCAGACAACCAGTAATTTAATCTCGGATACCCGATTCTCTCTCGGGAAATGCCGGGTACCCTCACGAGGTTATGTTCATATGCCCATACCTACAACCATGATAGTAAAGATCAAATTCATTCAAGAAAAAAGCGGAAATAACATTGGTAAAGGAAAAGAATACCTCAACAACCACCATCAAGCCGACAAAAGACTTCTTGTTTCGGCAAAGCTTATCAAGACCATGGTAAAGACACGTGAGAACAGCTTCACCCCAACCAGAAGATGGTACCATTCTGAGATAAGAAAGGGCACTCAACACTGACAAGTGAATGGAGGATTCAGTGCTGCCTAAGATGGTTGACCTGAGCAGATATAATAAAAATCCTCGAGCATATTGTTCGGCCCTGTCTCTGCCAACCCGAACTTCGTAGTTCATTCAATAACTACGAATTGGCTCGATTTTTATCTTAAAAGGCCCTTTATATGATGGTTCCATACCAATTAATTCCTGAATTTCTTCAAATGTTAAAATTTCATTGGTCAGAGGAACCGGAGCATCATCATATAAAAGGCCGGTTATTGCAGTAAAATCGACCAGACCAATTGTCATCTCCCCAATGGGCAAGTGAAAAGTGTGAGTTGTATCTAGCCATCGCTCTGCAAGCACCTAGACTACGCTCCAGTCTATCTGATATTCCTCAGACGGCAATTGTAAGATGAATTGCTCAAAGCCGCAATCTCGGATAATCCGCCTTACCCGAGAAGACACTACATTATACCATTGTCGGGCTTTGTAAATACACCCTCCAGCCCGAACAATGCAACGATCATGCTAACACAGACCCAGGTAAGTTAATACCAGGTAAGTACATATTATTCTATCTACTCAAATTAATTTATTTTTACAATAACAAATAATAACAACAAAATATAAAATATATATAAAAAAATCAAAAAAATCAAGAGAAAGTTACCGCGCTCTTTTCGTTGGAACTGTGGTGAAGCGGCATCCCAGCCAGTATATCTAAATTTCCATCTTCATGGTGCCAAATAAACTCCAATAACTCGGCATTAGAATGAGTCTCTGACCTCGAAGCATGCATTATTTTTGAAAAAATATGCGCTAAAATTGAGAGAATTAGAATGTCAAAATTTTTGCTGGAAATGAAATGAAATAGCAGCTTCTATTTTTAGAGAAACCGTAACCAAAAAAAACAAAATTCAAAACTGTTCATGAATAGTAAATTTTACTATTCATAAATAGTAAACTTTACTGTTAATGAATAGTAAATTTTGCTATTCATAAATAGTATTACTATTGGTTAATAGTAAAATTACTATTTCCAATAGCTTGATACTATTACGAATAGTAAATTTACTATTTATAAATAGTAAATAGTGCATGAACAGTGACTACACAGTAAATTCATTTATTCATTTTAATCATTCAAATAATTGCAAGTATATAAATATTTTTACACCCAGGGGCAATAAAAGACATATGCATAAAAATTGGCCAAACATTTTGAAATAAAAAATTATTAGCTTGGGTCCAGAACCTAAATTTTCTTTAGGTCCAGAACCTAGAATTATCCTTGAGTCCAGAACTCGAACCGGGTCCAGAACCCAAATCTTCCTTAGGTCCATAACCTAGAATTATCCTTGAGTCCAGAACTCAAACAGGGTCCAGAACCTAAATTTTCTTTAGGTCTAGAACCTAGAATTACTTCTATGTCCAGAACATAGCTCGGGTCCAGAACCCAAATTACCGTTAGGTCCAGAACCTAGAATTATTCCTAAGTCTAGAACTTAGCTCGGGTCCAGAACCCAAATTTTATCATTAGGTCTAGAATCTAGAATTATTCCTAAGTCCATAACTTAGCTCGGGTCCAGAACCCTAATTTTACCATTAGGTCTAGAACCTAGAATTATTTCTAAGTCCAGAACTTAGTTTAGGTCCAGAACCCAAATTTTCCTTAGGTTCACAACCTAGAATTATCCTTGAGTCCAGAACTCGAACCGGGTCCAGAATCTAAAACCTCCACCATCTCAAAAATTAAGTCTTGTTGTTTTTCACTCTCTTTCACTAAGGTTTCAGATCATTCAAGCAGGGGGCAAACTGTAGACCCTTAATTTTTGACCCAGTTCGGTCCAATATATTTTGTTTAGTCCAAAATAATTTTTGTGTTGTCTAATATATTTTAATTGGTCCAAAATAATTTTTGTTATCTTAATTAAATAATTTTTGCTTTATTATCTAATTTTTATTAATAAAAAATAAAAATTCAAAAATAATAAAAAAAATAATTCAAAAAAAAAAGTCGGGCTGCGAGAAATGGCCTAGGGCCATTTCACACGCAGGAAAATCCTGCGGGCGACATGGCCTTCGCCCGCCAGCAGCTATCGCAGTCAGCTGCGGCAGATTTTTTTGCCAGCGCAATTTTTCCTGCTGCAGATTTTTTTTGCCAGCGCAATTCTTCCGATGCAAATTTTTCGAAAGCTAATACAATTAGGTTTCGGTTTCCTTTTCTTATTAAATATTGAAAGCCCTGAGTAACTAGGAAAAAACCATAAAAAACCTCTATAAATAACAACACAAAAAGAGGAAAAGTATTCAGAAATTAAAGAGGAAATTGGAAAAAATTTGAAACCGAATCTGTGAATGAAAGTAGTGGAACCAAGCTGATTTTTTAGGAGCCGAAAATCAATTCAGCAATTCATCAAAGGTATCAACTGCCTTTGATTTAGTTGATCCAAGAAGCAATTTTGGTGCAACCCCACGAAAGAAGGTTTGAATTCTAAATTCTTTTTGTTTTTTTTTTACAGTAGCTTAATTCTTCAAAGACAAAAAATCCCAGAACCTTTAATTTAATTTTTCTAAAGTTAAAAACACTATTCCGTTGCTTTGTTTTCCAAAAAAACTTACAATTGCTACTTTTATTTCATCAAAATCTTAAAACCCTAATTTAACATGTTTCTTTTCATAACCCTTAAATAATATGTTGTTTCTTTCCAAAAGCCTTAAAAATTACCTTTTTTTGCTTTATAAACTTTAAATCGTTGGTGTGTTTTCATAAAACTCCCTAAAAATATTCAATTGCTATTTCCAAATTCTAAAATTCTAAGATCACCCGAAACCCTAATTCAATACTTCTAAAACCCTAATTCAATTCCTAAACACAAAATAATAAACCCTAACCCCTTAAAACCTTAAACCTTAATTTTTTTCCCAAACTTTAATCCTTTAAAACATAAAAAACCATAAAACCACAAATATTTTAAATTTACACAGTAAGCTTGATATTATCATTTAAAAGCACAAATCAAAAGTGTTTTAAAGTGTCCAAAACCCTAGTTTCATGATTACACCATTCAAACCTTAATTTGTTTAATCAAAATGTTTTACCAACCTTTTAAAAAATAAAATCCTTAATTTATTTTAATTCTTTAAAAAGTCACAGTAGCTTAAACTTATGAAATTCTTAAACACATAGAGCCTCAAATGGAAACAGTAGCTATAATTAGACTTTTATTTGCTTTATTTAATTCTATATTTGATTATGCTTTGATTTATTTCTTATGCTTTAATTTATTTAAATTCAATGCTTGGTTCATTTAATTTATCATGGATGAATGTTTACTTTCTATTGATATTTAATATCTTGGATGAATGGTTTATTTATGATGAATGATTATTTACTTTTATCAATTTATGTTGTAAGAGGTATGTTTCCACTTGGTGGGTACCTCATTAGTTAAACATCATATAATTTAATTTTCTTTTCTATTTTAGAACCTATGTAAAGGGCATGTTTCTACCTTTCGATGGGTGTCCTATTTAGGCATGTGATGTAAGGACATGTTTCCATCCTTGGATGGGTGTCCATTTATTTGTTTTGCTTGGACTTTGCTTTGATTTTAATATATTGATGCTTTCTATTAATTATTGTGTGTAATATGGATAATGTTGTTATATTTAAGAATTTTATAATATTAAGACCTATAAAGGACACTGGTTCCAATGAACCGGGCATTGTGGGGGTGCTGGGCAATTTCTCACCTTCCCCACACATACCCAACTTTCCAAACCCATTAAGGGGTTGGGGATTCCTTAGGAATCGAGTCATCCTCCCTTTTCTTTTCCCGGCCCGTCCGGGTGGCAACTCCATTTTCTCCGGACTTAGGTTTGTATTCTCTAAGGCCCCGAACCTAAACAGTGCTGAAGTCGCAAGAACCATTCACAAGAAGTGGGGGCGAAAATCCTTGCTCTCACATGCATACATTTGCATCTCATATCATTGATCTTCTTTGGCTCACAGCCCTGGATTACGATAGTTCAAAAGCTTACGACAATTCGACCTATGCTGGAGACAAAGAATCTAGTAGCAACTCAATCACTTGCTCACAAAAAGCAATGAAGCTCGAACAAATCCAAAGAATGGTGGATGACGCCCTCAATGCCAAGATGGAAGAAATAAAAGAGGCTCTGGTTGAGACCATGAAGAACCAATTGGCTACAATTTTAGGAAACAATGTTGAAGCATCTGCTAGCACTAAGAAGCCAAAGGACAAAGGGAAGACTAAAGTAGGTGAAATGGTTTTTGATGATGATAAGGTGATCATTGATGATGATGATGATTGGGCTCAATACTTCCAAGATCCTTAAGACAAGAAGAAAGAACCGAAGATTATTAAAAGATCAGATATGGAGAAAATTGAAACTTCTTATGTTGAATAGATTATTGCGGATTTGAAAAAGAAATTTGAGAAGAAGCTAAAAATCGAAGAGATGCCTGAGATCGACAAACTATTTGAACAAGATGAGGAGGTCCCTTATAAGTTCAAGATGCCTTCCTTCGCTAGGTACAATGGTACTGGAAATCCTCATCTCCATGTGAAGCAGTACATCACTGCTATGCAGTCTGCCTGAGCTACTAAAGCTCAAACTCTGAGGTATTTTATGCTCTCATTGGACCCTATTGTCCAAAATTGGTTCAACACCTTAGAGGAAAGTACTCAAAAAGATTGGGACATATTGTACAAGGCTTTCATTCAGTAATATGGGTACAATGTTGAGCTAGAAGTTACCTTAATGGAAGTTGAGTCCATTAGACAAAGGCCAAATGAGAATTTTATGGACTATGTGAAAAGAAGGAGAAATAAGGCTGCTTTGCTCAAGAAGAAGCCCGATGAATATGATCAAATAAGGATGATTATAAGAGGGGTGTTGCCTAGTCTTCATGAAAGGATGTCTCATACACTCATCCGGGATTTCAAAGATCTCCTCCAAGCTGGTCTACAAATTGAAGAGTGGGAAAGGGAGAAGAGTCAATTTTCTGCAAAATGAAATTATCAGCCTAGCAATCAAAGTACACAAAAGGAAGCTAATGTCAATACAACTGGTCAAGCAAATAGAAGGCGGTTTTCAGATATGGGGAAGCCTTTGTCTTGGATCTTCAACAAGCTACAAAAGAAGGGACTATTACAGCCATTGGGCCCTCGACCTTTGCCTAATCCTTTACCTCTAAAATTTGATACTAAGGCTTTTTGTCAATTTCATCAGACTCAAGGACATGAGACTGATAGATGTACCTGATGAAGGCATGAGATCCAAGATCTAATCGATAGTGGTAAGCTACCTGAGCCGGACAAGCCCAATACCAAGAATAATTCTTTGCCTAAGTTTGGAAGATTACCTCCACCGGCAACCTTCATGGTGGGAAAAGGATTTGAAGAAGATTTTGTTTTATCATCCTTTCAAGATGGAAAACTTGAAGATGTGAAAGGAAAAGAAGCTTAACTCAACAAACTTTCCTTAGCTTGAATGTTGCTTTTTAATTTTGTTTTCTTTAATATTTAATTGGAACAATTATGTTTTTCTGTTTTTTGTTTGAATAAATTACTTTCATCAAATTTTTTGTTGGTCTTTGTTCATTTTGGTGCTCAACCAATGACGAATCTAGCTTGATATTCATAAATTAATATATCTAGTCATCATTTGAATGACTTTACTAGATGAGGGAATTGCTCTATAGCATTGAGTTGTGTATACTTACTTAGAGAGGGCTCCTGTATAATTACCTTTGTCTAGGTCCTAGCCAGTCTTAGAACATGCTTTGACAAACTTTCGAGGCGAAATTGAACTTTGCTTATTTAAGAGAGAAATGATCTAGGCATTGTTTGGTTAGTCAACAACTAGTATCCTCCTAATGAAATATAAATCCCTAATTGTCCCTTTGAGCCTTCATAAAATTTTAGCTTTCTTTTCATTGGCTTACAAACCCCAACAACCTACCCTGAGCTATTGTGATACTTATGACAAGTCTTATGATCACTAAGAAGAAGAGGCAAGAAGATCAAAGAATGGAATGCATAGCCAAACTGTAATTATAGGTTATGTTCTCAAGACCATAAGGGTAGTTGAAGTTCACCTAATATCTCTAATCTATCAAGACAATATCAAAGTAACAAAAGATTTATCCCTATTAAAGAAGATTTATGTCACTCCACTCATCCATTATTGGAGACCCAAGTTGGTACGAATAAGACAACTCCTTTAGAGCTAGAACCCAAAAAAAAAAAAAAGAAGAAGAAAGAAAAGAAGAAAAAGAAAGAAAAAATAGAAAAAAAGGACAAAAAAGAGATAAAGAAAAAAAGGAAAAAAAAGATAAAAAAAAGAAGAAGAAAAAAGATAAAACCTAAAAAGGTGGTTCAGAAAGCCAACTGAGTTCTCTTTTACCTAAAAGCAGCAAAAGGCTTCCATTTAATTTATAAGGATAGTTTGACTTGAATTTGTCCAACCCAGCCAAAGATTCAATCAAAATTGGAGAAAAAAGGAGAAAGGTCACCATATTTTTAAAAGTCCTATACTTGACAATCCTACAAGGAAGAAGGATAAAATGATAAAATGCTCAACGAAAGAGAAGAGTAAGAAAAATAAAAAGAAAGAAAAGGGAGAAGAAAAGAAATGAATTTGGGTACCAAACTTTTTGCAAGGGCAAAGACTGTCCTAATCAAGATCCGGATTGATGCCAAGAAGATAGAAGGAATTTGGAGTCTAGCAAGATTTCTCCCAACTGCCTAAAGTTCAAACAATAAATTTTTAGTCTGAGGGTTTGTCCATTATGTCACAATGGCTCCAACTTATAAATGGCTTTCATTTAACCCATGTCCTTTATAGACCTCATTTCAAGCCTATCAAAGACCTGTTGATCTCTCTTGGTAGGTAGAGTCTATTAGTGGAGATAGTTTGGATAAGCATGCATATGAGATAGACAATATTCAAACTCAAATGAGACCTTTGGCCAAGTAATGTGTATGTGCCTATCTGAAGTGCAACAATTCTTACTTAAATAGAAATGATTCCCAAGTTTAGTATGGTAACTAAGGTTATCATGTTATAGATATATTAATTTTAAAGATCAAGTCCTGAGATAAATTGACATTAATTTGGCAAAGCCAACATTTGGATTTCAAAAAAAAATTTCAAAAAAAAAATTCAAAACATTCAAGTTAAGGGAAGTATGTCGAATCATTAAATCTCAAAGGACACATTGGGCAAAGAAAATGATTATTGGCAAGGTCATGAAGAAGCTATCGACTGACATGCTGAAACATAGTTTAAAATGGATGTATCCCTGACTCTATAGTTTGGGGTCTCCACCACTCATATTTTCAACATTTTGAAGATAAAAGCCATAAATGTGAAGCATCCTGTCATTCTAGTGCAAGACCTGAATGGGCATCTCAAAGGAGTCAATGAGAACACTTCTGCTGATCGCATCAGTCTGTGGGTCGATGGAACCATTGTAAGTATTATTCATGCATATCATGCATACATGAGCATATCACATCGCACTTTCTTGTCTTGTATTGTCAAAGTGAACAGCAAACACCTTGTGAAGTAAAGAACCAAAAGAAGATATCAAATCAGAGGGGCATGGAAAGCCCATTGCTTGAGAAGGCTCCAGTAATTTTGTAAAGAGAAGAAGTGTGTGCTTATACGAAGAACTAGACAACAAAACCTTCAATCAAAGCTTGTATGGAAAAAAAAATCTTTCGTTTGAGCCTACACAGGGGGAAAAGTTTCTCCTTTTCAATTTTTAAGTTTATATACCAAACATTTTCAAACTCACTTGCAAATATTTTACCACGTAGGGGGAAAGGAGAAGATATAAAGGCTAGCTAAAAAATGGCTTTGCAAAAAGTGCAAAGGAAGAACAAAGAGAATGGAAAAGGAAGAAAATTAGAACTCTCAAAAGAATAAAGACGCAAAAGACAAAAGATTAGTTAGCTAAAAGAGCTGAAACTAATATAGGACAAATCTCTAAGGATGAAGATCCACTTTAAAGGGTGAAGACACAATTCCAAGAATGAAGATCCAGCTTAACGGATGAAGATCCACTTTCAAGGGTGAAGACCCAAATCCAAGGATGAAGTTCCAGCTTAAAGGATGAAGATCCACTTTCAAAGGTGAAGACCCGATTTCCAAGGATGAAGATCCAGCTAAAAGGATAAAGATTCACTTTCAAGGGTGAAGACCCGATTTCCAAAGATGAAGATCCAGTTTAAAGGATGAAGATCCACTTTCAAGGGTGAAGACCCAATTTCCAAGGATGAAGATCCATTTTCAAAGGTGAAGACCTGATTCCAAGGATGAAGATCCAATTTCAAAGGGTGAAGACCTGAAGTCCAAAGGATGAAGATCCACTTTCAAAGGTGAAGACTCGATGCCAAGGATGAAGATCCAGTTTAAAGGAAGAAGATCTAATCTCAAGGGTAAAGACCCAAAGTCCAAAGGATGAAGATCCATTTTCAAGGGTGAAGACCCGATGCCAAGGATGAAGATCCAGCTTAAAGGATGAATATCCAATTTCAAAGGTGAAGACCCGAAGTCCAAAGGGTGAAGATCCATTTTCAAGGGTGAAGACCCAATCCCCAAGGATAAAGATCCATTTACAAGGGTGAAGACATGATCTCCAAGGATGAAGATCCATTTTCAAAGGTGAAGACCCGATCTCCAAGGATGAAGATCCATTTTCGAAGGTGAAGATCCGATATCAAGAATGAAGATCCAAAGTCCAAGGATGAAAATCCATTTTGGTGGGTAAAGACCCACAATCCATTAAAGAATGGAATAACAAATTAAGTCTAGAGCCTAAATTCCCTCTTATGTCCAGAACGTAGCTCGGGTTCAGAACCCAAATTATCATTAAGTCCAGAACTTAGCTTAGGTCTAGAACCTAAATTCCCTCGTAAGTCCAGAACTTAGCTCGGGCCTAGAACCCAAATTATTTTTAAGTCCAAAACTCGAACCGGGTCCAGAACCCAAGCCATTCTGTGTAATATCCCAAAGTGTGCCCTAGAAGTTTTGGTATTATTGTTGTAATTGGATTGAGTGTATATGTTAAATTGGAAAGAGAAAAGAATTAAAGAGAGAGTGTATATGTTATATATATGGAAATATATACAACATATACAAGACAAATTGTTATATGGTCAAAGGAAGATATTTATTGATTTTATTTAATTAAGTAATTAAAAGGAAATTTAAAATAAGTGGAAGAGAGAAAATTTATTATTTTATTATTAAAATATTTGGTGGAGATTTAAGTGAAGAATAAATATTTGACTTTGTCTCTTTTTGTTCTTCATTTTCCTTTCTTCTCCTTGGTTGGCCGGGTATCCCAAAGACAAAAGAGAGCAAGAGAGGTTTTGATTTCTAAGATCAAATTGAAGGAAGATTCAAGTGATTAAGTTGGAATTTTGTGAAGTTTCATCAACTATGGTGAGTTTCCTCTTGATTTCTCTTGTTTTATTTGAAGTTATGTTTGAGTTTGATTGTTGATATGTGATAGTGTGATTATGTTTAATTGTGGTACGTTTAAGAGTGCTGGAATTGAATTAAAGATAAGAAGTTAGGTTGGTGTTGATGTTAGAAGTGTATGAGTTGTGTTTGTGTTAGGGTTTTGAATTGGTGATTGTTGTAAATGTTGAGTTTGAGTAATTATTCTTGTAGATCTTTATGATAATTGTGTTTGATGAAGTTTAATGCATAGCATATGTGAATTTGGTCAGAAACAGAAGCATCTTGGATGCCACACCCGTGGCCCTTGCCTGCCACGACCGTGGCCATTGGAAACCATGGCCGTGGGGCTTTTGAGCAAGGGAGGCAGAACCTTTTTCTAACCCATGCCCGTGGGGGTTGGGAGGCCACGACCGTGGGGTCCTAGAGAGAGATGTTGGCTTGTAATTTATGATCTATGGGTCTAGTATGATGCTAATAGGTGTATAATTGTATTGGAATTCATGTGAATTTGTAATTAAGTGTGTATTATTCCTTTTGGATTAGGTTGTGAAGAGGTTGAATTGCCCTAACCTAAGTGTTGAGGATTCTTGGAGGAGGAAGTGTATAGATTGGTGTGAGTTGGTTTTGAGGTAAGTACAAACTACATGGTTGCATACCCTTACATGAGTTTGATACTTAACATATTTGGTTGTAAATATGTTAAGTAATCTATTGCATTGTTAATTTGATTGATTAATGTTATGTTTTGCATAATGTGAACTTTGTGGAATATATGTTGATGATTCTAAAGATATGATGATGTAATGAAATATGAAATAGGAAATGTGAAAGATATGATGATATGATGAAATATGAAATGTATGTGCAATGCAAATTGGTTATGATGAATACTCTAATGATGAGTTGTTTTAAATGTGAATTGAGATAATTGAGGCATGTTTGCCTAGATGATGATGTTCAATGTAATTGATTATGTATACTCTATTGATGAGATGTGAAGTCATTGTTGTTGGCTATAATGATGTAAATGAGATGATTGAGGCATGGTTGCCTAAATGATGATGAGGAAATGAGAATGAAATTGATAATGAATTAATGAATGAATTGTGTGTCTAATGTGTTATTCCATTTTTAGAGTTTTGTTGTTGGTGGCATGCATATAGTAACAATCTGTTGAAGTTAGGTTGGGCTTGATCCTTGAAGCCAAGTTGGGTTGAAGTTTAGCATGCTTAACTCCCCTTGAAGCTTGGTTGGATCTAGTCCTTGAAGCCTAATTGAGATGTTACAACCCTTGAAGCTAGGTTGGGTTTGGTTCTTGAAGCCAAGTTGGGTTGATACTTAGCATTCTTTGTTTCCCTTGAAGCTTGGTTGAACCTAAATCCTTAAAGCCTAGTTGGGATAATGATAATGATAAATGTGATAATTGAACCAAAACATTAACTCTGAAAGTTGAATGGCATATTAGTGTCCTTTGGCCCATGCTTGTCTTTGTTTTAAATGTGATTCTTAAATGGTGAAATAAATAAATAATGAGATACATGCTTGTCTTTGCTTTAATATGAACTATGGAGTGAGATATAATGTTATGAGATGATTATAATTCATAAGTAACTTACTAAAAATGAATGTGGCTTGGAAAGCTATGTTGAGTAATGAATCTATGAAGATACAACATGATGTGTAGTATGTTTATGGATGTGGAAAATTGTGAATATTACTTCATGAATTGTTTTTAAAACTTGATTGTATGACATTGGCATTGCATTACAGCATAATATTATTGTAGTTTGTACCACTAAGCCGTTGGCTTAGCGCGATTGTGGTTCATCGCGCAGGTGACCGGGAAGAACCAGAGAGTTCATCTAGACCAAGTCGAGTCTAGATTCTGAAGTGTGGATAGTGGGCTTAAAGATCAGTTTTGTAAAACTTCAGTTTTGATGTATAAGTATTTGTATAAACCTTACGTTTTGTAAAAGCCTTACTGCCTAACATGTATAAACCTTACGTTTTGTAAAACTTCAGTTTTGATGTATAAGTATTTGTAAATACTGTTATATTTTCCGCTGCGTATTGAATAAATATTTCATCTACTGTGTTTCATAATATGACTTAATAAATGTTTTAAATTTGCACATATTATTATGAAGGAATGATTTGAATGTTTTAAGTGTTCTTATAATATTGTTAAATGGAAAGATCGGTTTGCTTATTATAAACCATAGCACTCCTGTATTTGGTATACGTATATTACAGGCGTAGGTAGTGTGCGTATACGGGGTATAGGGGTGTTACAATTGTTTTGGTATCAGAGCCTAGGTTTGAGATTCTCAACCTAGGTAAATTGTAAGAAAAAGAAAATTTTGATTTTAAAATATGGTTTTTAAATAAGATACATGTTTTGGTATTGGCAGTCTCTGATCTTTAATGAGGTATATTCTGCTGTGTTTGCAGATATAGGTAGTGATGGCGTCTCAGTCACGTCAGTCTGTAGAAGGTAGTGCTGAAAGTGTAGCTCCTAAAGAGGGTAGAGATGGAGCTAGAGTTGAGAAGGTTAGTGAGGCTCCTGCTTCTGTGCTAGGGAGATCAGCTGCTGATCAGGTTCCGCCAGGTTGGTTATGACATGTGGTAGAATTGTTGAGGGGAGCTCCCGTACAGCAGCCACCACAGCCTCAAGTGCCGGTGAGGCATTATGATAAATTGAGAAAATATGGGGCTGAGGATTTCTTGGCCACTACAGATCCTGCAGTAGCTGAGCAATGGTTGGATAAAGTGCAGAGGATATTTATCCAGTCGCAAGCCACTCCTGATGAAAATTTTGATTATGCTAGATCCCTTCTTCAGAAAGATGCTTATGATTGGTGGAAGACGGTTCCTCATGCCATGGATGATCCACCTACATTATCTTATGGTGATTTTCTGAGGGATTTCGAGCAGAAATATACTCCGAGGGAGTATAAAGATGTTAAGAAGATGGAATTCCTGAATTTGAGGCAAGACAATCGGACAGTGACAGAGTATGAGATAGAGTTCATCCGGTTGAGTCACTATGCCGGTGGGATTATCTCTGATGAGATTGACCGATGCAAGAGATTTGAGGAGGGGTTGAGGCCCTCTATTATGTGCATTGTTGCTGGTTCTCGGTACTGGGATTTTTCTCAATTGTTTGCAGCAGCTAGAAGTGTTGAGAGAGCACAGGGTATTGTAGCAGCTGCTACTGAAGAAGAGACCAGAGTTAGGAGACCCCAGTTTGAGGCAGGGTCTCCATCTATGAAGAGAGGCAGAGGAAGTTTTATTCTGAGAGTCAGTAGGAGTCAGAGGCAGTCTGGTAGGTTAGTTCAATATCAGAGGCAGAGACCGAGACCTTCAGTTTCTGTAGCTAGTGCTCCGACTCCAGTGGTTCAGAGATCTACTCCACCTGTATGTATTCATTGTGGTAGGACCCATGGGGGTGTTTGTTGGATGACGGGTGGATTAGGAGTATGCTTTAGGTGTGGGTCACCAGCTCATTTTATTAAAGATTGTCCTAAGCCACAGGATGATAAACAGACTGATACTGCAGCTTCTCGACCCAGTGTCAGCAGAGGTGGTCGAGGGGGCAGAGGTTTTAGTAGAGGTGGTAGACCTGGGTTTAGTCAGAGGGGAGGATCTTCATCCAGAGGCAGTAGGCCAGATGAGGCCGGATCTTCTCAGAGAGTATATGTGATGCAGAGGCAACTGGATGCTTCAGCAGTTATAGCTGGTACATTTTCTTTATTTGATATTCCAGTTCTTGCTTTGATTGATCCAGGATCTACTCATTCATACATAACTACATCCATATTGCCTGTGTCTGAATTGCATTCAGAGCCCTTAGGATTTGACGTCTTGGTGACAAATCCTTTAGGACATAGTGTTGTGGTGAGTAAGGTGCATCGTGATAGTGCAGTTGTGGTGCAAGGTGAGGAATTTTTGGGTGATTTGATTGAAATGCCTTTTAAGGAATATGATTTAATCTTAGGCATGGATTGGCTGTCTAAGCATGGAGCTATGGTAGACTGTCAAAAGAAGTGTGTTACCCTAAAAACCAGTGATGGTAAAAGTGTGATGGTATCTAGTGAGCAGAGACAACTTGCATCCTTGTTAGTATCAGCTGTAGCAGCTAGAAGGTTGATTAGAAAAGGGTGTGATGCTTATCTTGCTCATGTGGTGGATACCAGAGTAGTGGGTTCTCAATTTGATAGTATGCCCACAATTGCGGAATTTCCAGATGTTTTTCCTGAGGAGTTGCCAGGGTTACACCCTGAGAGAGAGGTTGAGTTTGGTATCGATTTGTTACCTGGTACCACTCCTATCTCTATTACTCCCTATCGAATGGCACCTGCTGAGTTGAGAGTGTTGAAGGTGCAGTTACAGGAGTTGTTGGATAAAGGGTTTATTCGCCCTAGTGTTTCTCCATGGGGAGCTCCTGTTTTGTTTGTGAAGAAGAAGGATGGTACTATGAGGTTGTGCATTGATTATAGGCAATTGAACAAAGTGACTATCAAGAATAAGTATCCTTTACCTAGGATTGATGATCTCTTTGATCAGTTGAAGGGAGCAGCAGTGTTTTCCAAGATTGATTTAAGATCAGGGTACCATCAATTGAGAGTTAGAGCTGAAGATATTTCTAAGACAGCTTTTCACACAAGGTATGGGCATTATTAGTTTTTGGTAATGCCTTTTGGATTGACAAATGCACCTGCAACTTTCATGGATTTGATAAATAGGGTGTTTAGGCCCTATCTGGATCAGTTTGTGGTGGTCTTCATTGATGATATTTTGGTGTATTCGCGTAATGAGGAAGAGCATGACAAGCATTTGCGGATTGTGTTGCAGACTTTGAGAGAGAAGCAGTTGTATGCTAAGCTGTCAAAGTGCGAGTTTTGGCTTTATCAAGTGACTTTTTTGGGTCATATGGTTTCAGCAGATGGTATTAGAGTCGATCCAAGTAAAGTTGAAGCTATTTTGAATTGGAGTCCACCGAAGTCTGTGACTGAAGTTAGAAGTTTTCTGGGTTTGGCAGGCTATTATCGACGGTTTGTGAAGGGTTTTTCTTTGATAGCTACCCCACTCACCAGATTACTTTGAAAAGGAGTTAGATTTGTGTGGACAGATCAGTGTCAAGCTAGTTTTGAGCAGTTGAAGGAGATGTTGACTCAAGCGCCTGTTCTTGCTTTGCCTGTGGAAGATAAACCTTATGTGATTTATAGTGATGCTTCACATAATGGTTTAGGATGTGTTTTAATGCAAGAAGGTAAAGTTATAGCTTATGCTTCTCGGCAGTTGAAGCCACATGAGCTTAATTACCCGATGCATGATTTGGAATTGGCAGCCATAGTTTTTGCTTTGAAGATTTGGCTACATTACTTGTATAGAGAAAAGTGTTTTATCTACACAGATCATAAAAGTTTGAAATATTTGGGTGTTCAGAGGGAGCTGAATCTTCGGCAGAGACGTTGGTTAGAGCTGATCAAAGATTATGACTATTTGATTGATTATCATCCTGGTAAGGTGAATGTTGTTGCAGATGCCTTTAGTCGGAAGTCTTTGGCAGGTTTGGCTGTTTATTCGCTTTCGTTGCTTGTTGAGTTGAGAGCATTGCATGCTAGTTTTGAATCATGTGATGATGGTGCATTGTTGACTCAGTTGCAGTTGAGACCTGTATTGTTGGATCAGGTTAAAGAGGCTCAATTGGCAAATGAGAAAATTCAGAAGATGGTTTCAGATTGCCAAAATGGAGAAAGTAAAGATTTCCATGTGAGAAGTGATGGTAGCCTTTGGTTTAGAGATAGGTTATGTATTCATGATGATGCTAGTTTGAGAAAGGTTATTTTAGAAGAAGCACATCAGTCGGTTTTTGCTATGCACCCTGGGAGTACGAAGATGTATCATGATTTAAAGCAGCATTACTGGTGGTTAGGTATGAAGAGAGACATAGCGGAGTTTGTATCCAAGTGTCTCACTTGTCAGAGGGTGAAAGCTGAGCACCAAGTTCCAACAGGGTTACTTCAACCTTTAACAGTACCTGAATGGAAATGGGAGAGAGTGACAATCGATTTTGTGTCTGGTTTGCCATTCACTCAGAAGAAGCATGATGCCATCTGGGTGATTGTTGATCGGTTGATGAAAACAGCTCATTTTCTTCCAGTTAGAATGGATTATTCTCTTGAAAAGTTGGCTGAGCTGTACATCAGTGAGATAGTGAAGTTGCATGGAGTCCCAATTTCTTTAGTGTCTGATCGAGATCCCCAGTTTACTTCGAGGTTTTGTAAGAGTTTACATGGTGTATTAGGTTCTCGATTGCACTTTAGCACTGCTTTTCATCCGCAGACAGATGGGCAGTTAGAGAGAGTGATACAGATTATAGAGGATATGTTGAGAAGCCGTGTCATTGATTTTTCTGGGAGTTGGGACAGATTTTTGCCACTTGTGGAATTTGCTTACAACAACAGTCATCAATCCAGTATTGGTATGGCACCATTTGAGGCATTGTATGGTAAAAGATGTAGGACGCCTCTAAGTTGGAATGAACTTGGAGAAGGCAAATTAATTGGTCCTGATTTGGTTAAAGAGACGGAAGAGAAAGTGAAGATAATTGGGGATCGGTTGAAAGCAGCTTCAAATCAACAGAAATCTTATTTAGATTTGAAGAGGAGAGACATAGAATTTGATGTTGGAAATAAAGTATTTATGAAAGTATCTCCTTGGAAAAGAATTTTAAGATTTGGTCGAAGAGGGAAGCTGAGTCCTCGTTTTATTTGACCGTATGAGATATTAGAAAGAGTTGGACCAGTTGCTTATCGTCTTGCTTTGCCACCTGAGTTGGATATAATCCATAATGTCTTCCACGTTTCTATGTTGCGGAGGTACAGATCAGATCCATCTCATATCTTGCCAGTTGAATCCATTGCAGTGAGTTCGGATCTGACATTTGAAGAAGAACCAATTGCTATTTTGGCACGTGAAGTGAAAGAGTTGAGAAATAAGAAGGTGCCACTGGTAAAAGTTCTTTGGAAGAATCATGGTAGAGAAGAGGCAACTTGGGAGAGTGAGCAAGAAATGCGAGATCAGTATCCTCAATTGTTCCAGACTTGATATCAGGTAATTTCGAGGATGAAATTTCTTTTTAGAGGGGGAGAATTGTAATATCCGAAAGTGTGCCCTAGAAGTTTTGGTATTATTGTTGTAATTGGATAGAGTGTATATGTTAAATTGGAAAGAGAAAATAATTAAAGAGAGCGTGTATATGTTGTATATATGGAAATATATACAACATATACAAGTCAAATTGTTATATGGTCAAAGGAAGATATTTATTGATTTTATTTAATTAAGTAATTAAAAGGAAATTTAAAATAAGTGGAAGAGAGAAAATTTATTATTTTATTATTAAAATACTTGATGGAGATTTAAGTGAAGAATAAATATTTGACTTTGTCTCTTTTTGTTCTTCATTTTCCTTTCTTCTCCTTGGTTGGCCGGGTATCCCAAAGACAAAAGAGAGCAAGAGAGGTTTTGATTTCTAAGATCAAATTGAAGGAAGATTCAAGTGATTAAGTTGGAATTTTGTGAAGTTTCTTCAACTTTGGTGAGTTTCCTCTTGATTTCCCTTGTTTTATTTGAAGTTATGTTTGAGTTTGATTGTTGATATGTGATAGTGTGATTATGTTTGATTTTGGTATGTTTAAGAGTGTTGGAATTGAATTAAAGATAAGAAGTTAGGTTGGTGTTGATGTTAGAAGTGTATGAGTTGTGTTTGTGTTAGGGTTTTGAATTGGTGATTGTTGTAGATGTTGAGTTTGAGTAATTATTCTTGTAGATCTTTATGATAATTGTGTTTGATGAAGTTTAATGCATAGAATATGTGAATTTGGTCTGAAACAGAAGCATCTTGGATGCCACGCCCGTGGCCCTTGGCTGCCACGACCGTGGCCATTGGAAGCCATGGTCGTGGGGGTTTTGAGTAAGGGAGGCAGAACCTTTTTCTAACCCACGCCCGTGGGGGTTGGGAGGCCAAGACCGTAGGGTCCTAGAGAGAGATGTTGGCTTGTAATTTATAATCTATGGGTCTAGTATGATGCTAATAGGTGTATAATTGTATTGGAATTCATGTGAATTTGTAATTAAGTGTGTATTATTCCTTTTGGATTAGGTTGTGAAGAGGTTGAATTGCCCTAACCTAAGTGTTGAGGATTCTTGGAGGAGGAAGTGTATAGATTGGTGTGAGTTGGTTTTGAGGTAAGTACAAACTACATGGTTGCATACCCTTACATGAGTTTGATACTTAACATATTTGGTTGTAAATATGTTAAGTAATCTATTGCATTGTTAATTTGATTGATTAATGTTATGTTTTGCATAATGTGAACTTTGTGGAATATATGTTGATGTTTCTAAAGATATGATGATGTAATGAAATATGAAATAGGAAATGTGAAAGATATGATGATATGATGAAATATGAAATGTATGTGCAATGCAATTTGGTTATGATGAATACTCTAATGATGAGTTATTTTAAATGTGAATTGAGATAATTGAAGCATGTTTGCCTAGATGATGATGTTCAATGTAATTGATTATGTATACTCTATTATTGAGATGTGAAGTCATTGTTGTTGGCTATAATGATGTAAATGAGGTGATTGAGGCATGGTTGCCTAAATGATGATGAGGAAATGAGAATGAAATTGATAATGAATTAATGAATGAATTGTGTGTCTAATGTGTTATTCCATTTTCAGAGTTTTGTTGTTGGTAGCATGCCTATAGTAACAATCTGTTGAAGTTAGGTTGGGCTTGATCCTTGAAGCCAAGTTGGGTTGAAGTTTAGCGTGCTTAACTCCCCTTGAAGCTTGGTTGGATCTAGTCCTTGAAGCCTAATTGAGATGTTACAACCCTTGAAGCTAGGTTGGGTTTGGTTCTTGAAGCCAAGTTGGGTTGATACTTAGCATTCTTTGTTTCCCTTGAAGCTTGGTTGAACCTAAATCCTTAAAGCCTAGTTGGGATAATGATAATGATAAATGTGATAATTGAACCAAAACATTAACTCTGAAAGTTGAATGGCATATTAGTGTCCTTTGGCCCATGCTTGTCTTTGTTTTAAATGTGATTCTTGAATGGTGAAATAAATAAATAATGAGATACATGCTTGTCTTTGCTTTAATATGAACTATGGAGTGAGATATAATGTTATGAGATGATTATAATTCATAAGTAACTTACTAAAAATGAATGTGGCTTGGAAAGCTATGTTGAGTAATGAATCTATGAAGATACAACATGATGTGTAGTATGTTTATGGATGTGGAAAATTGTGAATATTACTTCATGAATTGTTTTTAAAACTTGATTGTATGACATTGGCATTGCATTACAGCATAATATTATTGTAGTTTGTACCACTAAGCCGTTGGCTTAGCGCGATTGTGGTTCATCACGCAGGTGACCGGGAAGAACCAGAGAGTTCATCTAGACCGAGTCGAGTCTAGATTCTGAAGTGTGGATAGTGGGCTTAAAGATCAAAGACTGACTGCCTAACATGTATAAACCTTACGTTTTGTAAAACTTCAGTTTTGATGTATAAGTATTTGTAAATACTGTTATATTTTCCGCTGCGTATTGAATAAATATTTCATCTACTGTGTTTCATAATATAACTTAATAAATGTTTTAAATTTGCACATATTATTATGAAGGAATGATTTGAATGTTTTAAGTGTTCTTATAATATTGTTAAATGGAAAGATCGGTTTGCTTATTATAAACCATAGCACTCCTGTATTTGGTATACGTATATTACAGGCGTAGGTAGTGTGCGTATACGGGGTATAGGGGTGTTACATTCTGGGTCTAGAACCCAAGTCTTTTCCTAGTCCAAAACCCAAACCGGGTCCAGAATGCAAAACCTGAACCATCTCAGAAAAATTATGTCTATTTTGTTAAAATTAAGTCTTATTGCTTTTCACTCTCTTTTGACGTAGTCTTAGATCATTCAAGAAGTGGGCAAATTGTAAACCTTAATTTTTGACCCAGTTTTAATTAACTAGTATTTATTATTTATAATTTTTAATAAAAATAAAAATGGTAATTTGAGTAAAGTTAAAAATAAACAAATAAAAATTCGCGATGAAAAATTTCGTCGCTGAAGGAGAATTGGCCTAGGCCAATTCCCCGTAGGAAAATCCTGCGGCGAATCTGCCCCAGCAATTTTCGCTCGAAGTTTTTTCTGAAACCAAATTCTATTTGGTTTTGGTTTCTTTTCCTAATTAGTTTTAGTTTCCTTAGACAATTAGAAGTCGGTTTATGATTTTTCCTTATAAATACCACATTAAAACACAGTAAAAAGGGAGGAGAAAATTATTTTACTGGATCAAAATTTTTTTTTTACTGAGATAAACTTGGGATTTCTGACTTGGGAGGAAAAAGAGGACAGAAACCCTAAGGAGCAAGAGACATTAGCAACAAGTAGCAATCATCAAAGGCAACAACATTGCCTTTGTCATTGTTCATCCAGAAGCCAATTGTGGAAGAACCAACGAACGGAGGTTTGATTATAAATCTTTGATTTTATTTTATTTACAATGTTATTGCCATATTTTCTTTTAAATGTTTTTATCATTTGTTTTTATTTTGAGTCAGTAACCTAAATTATTAAACTTAGTAATATGTTTTTTTGTCTAGTAACCCTAAATTACTCTTCTGCTTCCAAAAAAACTTTTAAAACCTTAAATTGTTTTTTCTGTTTTCAAAAACTTTAAAACCCTAAATTGTTTTGCCCCGAACTATTTTCTTAATCATCTAAACTCTAACTTTTTGTCCAAAATTTTCAAATGCCTTCTTTAATCTCCAAACCCTAATCTTTTTTACAGTATCTAAAAACTTTAATCATAATTATTTCTATAAAACTCTAAACTATTTTATTAAATCCTAAGATCAAATATGTTTTCCAAAATACTAAAAACCCTGATTTTCTCAAAATCCTAATCCAGTAAACCCTAGTTTTCCTAAACCCTAATTCTTAAAACATCAAAACTTTATGACAAGTTCATTAACACCTAAAACCATACTCCAGTGAACCTAAAACTCAATCTTTTAAAATTATAAACCCTAATGTCTTAAAAAACACTAATTTCATGAAGTTTGCTTAAAACCCTAACTAAACCTATTTTTTTAATCACAGTAACATTATTTTCATAAAAACATCCAAAACCTTAAATCTTTTCAACATCCAGTAGCTATGTTATTACTTTAAAATATTTCTCAATAAATTAAACTAGTATATGCAAAACCTTAGTTATTGAACATAAAACCCTAGAAACCCTACTTAATGCATGAACCTCTAAAGTTAATATATTTACAGTTTTATTTAAATTGGATGAATGTTTATTATATATTTTGATTGATGTTTGATATCTTTGATTAATGATTTATTTATTATGAATGATTATTTACTTTTATTGATTTATTTCTATTTCTATATATTGTAAGAGGTATGTTTCCACTTTGTGGGTACCTCATTAATTAATTTCTATGTAATTTAAATTATTTTTATATTTTGGACCAATGTAAAGGATATGTTTCCACCTTTCGGCGGGTGTCCTATTTAGTTTAGACATGAACGATGTAAGGACATGTTTCCATCTTCGGATGGGTGTCCATTTACTTGCTTTGTTTGGACCTTGCTTTGATTTTAATATAATGATACTTTATTTTAATTATTGCATGTAATATGGATAATATTGTCATATTTAAGAATTTTATAATATTAAGACCTGCAAAGGTGGCGGGTTCCAATGAACAGGGGATTGTGGGGGTGCTGAGTCATTTCTCACCTTCCCCACACGTACCTAACTTTCCGAACCCATTAGGGGGTTGGGGATTCCTTAGGAATCGAGTCATCCACCCCTTTCTTTTTCCCAGCCTGTCCGGGTGGTCACTCCATTTTCTCCAGGCTTAGGCCCATGTTCTCTAAGGCCCCGAGCCTAAACAGTGCCAAAGTCGTAAGAACTATTCCAACAGGAGTGGGGGCGAAAATCCCCACTCACATAACTAATGAGAGTGCTTCAGTTGACCACCTTAGTCTGTGAGTCAGTACAACCACTATAAGTATCACCCATGCATAACATGCATTCATTAGCATATCACACTATATTTTTGTCTTTTATTACCTATTATTTGTCAAAGTGAACAGCATGCATAGTAAAGTAAATAATCAAAAGCAGACATAGAATCAGGAGGTATGAAAAGGCCATTACAAAAAGAAAGAGAAGATGAATGCTTGTGCAACGAACTAGACAAAATGTGAACATCAATCAAAGCTTATATGAGAACAAAATCATTGGTTTGAGCCTCCACAAGGGGCAAAGTTTCTCCTTTCAATTTTTGAATTTATGCGTGTACAAAATATTTTTAGACCCACTTTCAATATTTTGGCATGCAGGAGGCAAAGAGAGGATATGAGGACTAGATAAAAAATAGTTGAATTTTTTGTAAAAGGAAAAACAAAAAGAATAGAACAAGAAGAAATCAAAAACTCTAAAAGAATGTGTAACACCGTTATACCCTATATACGTACAATACATATTTTCAGCATATGTAAAATATGCATATATGGTATAAAAATGTCACAGACCGATTTAATAAAACTTTTTACATTTCTATTTTAAGATTTCAAATACTAATATATAAAATAAATAGTATATAAATATTCTTTGCTTGTTAGAGGAATCTAAAATAAAAATTTTATATGAAAATCTCTAGAAAAAATTAGCCAGAGTTTTGTTTATAATTTAGACGTTCCCAAAATTCAGCAAAGCACAACCTGCATAAAGCAAACACTCCCAATAAAAATCAATTCACCATTTCATCAATACTTCTCAATTTCTCCATATTTTCTCAAAATACTTATATATAGATATACAAATTAACAACACATATAAAATTCCATCTGAACAAATTATTCAAAACATTCTTTACAATTTACATTATATACTTCCAAAAACATATCATAACATATATAATATCAAAATACATTGTAATATCAAATATCTACATGCTGGCAACTGGCTTTGATCTTGATATACCCAAAAATAACTCTTCAAGCTCAATAAATACAAACCTAGACTCGACCAAGTCTAGTAGAACTCTCCGGCTCTACCAAATCATCCATGACACCTGCGCGACGAATTACAATCACGCTAAGCCGAAGCCTAGTGGTACAAACTTTGATAATAACAATAAAACTCAACGTAATGCCAATGCACAATGGATATAGATGTCACATCATTCTACTTTCTTATATTTTTCAAATATTTCATAATCGTAACTCATAGCAATATATTGCTCAGTTGTATCACAATTCATAATTCACATTAAAGCAAAGACAAGCATGGACCCAAAAAGGATCTAATATGCTATTCAAATTTCAGAGTTACTGCTTTGGTCCATAATATTACCATGTGTCTAGCCCCGTAAGCAATATATATCCATGGATAATATAACAGCCCCAGTCTCTTGGACCTCAACCCAGATAGACCCATTGGCCCCAATATCTTGGTCCTCAACCCGGCTAGACTGCTACAGTTTTTGAGGCTTACGACCCAGTCTTTTCACCCAAAAAATATCATATTTATCAGCTGGCCTGGCTTACGACCCAGTCTTTTCACCATTCCAGCGTTTAGCCCGTAGGCAATCATAGGCATGCCGCCAAACCCAGAACTCTGAAAATTGAATAACATACTAGGCACACAATTTATTCGTATTTTGCATTATCAAATTCTTTCAAAATTCCTTTATCAAAACTTTTCTCATTTTCTCATGATCAAACTAGGCATATTGCCTTATTATATCTTTTTCTCACGTTTTTTTCATTTATTCATTTTTCTCATTATTAATCTCTTTCTCATTGTCACATATTCAATCTCGGCACATTGCCTTGTTTTCACATTTTTTTCTCATTTTCTCATTTTTCACATCTTTCTCATTTTTCTTACTTTTTTCATTTTTTTCATTTTTATTAATATCAATTCATTTCATTATTCCACATATCTCATTTTTGCATTCACAACAGATTACCCAATTACTTTGGGTATTTTCACATAATATACATATTTCACATTCTACACAATTTAGCCATTATCAATGGCTTTTCACAATGCATTTAACACATATATGACATTACAAATGTCATAGCACATTATTCATACTCAATTAATGAACCAAGTAACTTAACACATTTTCCAACCAAAAAGTGTTAAGCCCAAATGTCATGCAAATATAAACAATGTAGACCTTAATTGCCCTTCCAAACCAAATATAAACAATATTGACCTTAATTGCCCTTCCAAAGCAAAAAGTTTGTACATACCTCCACTAGCAACCCAAAGCAAGCTTAACACAGCCTCCAATCCTATCCTTCCAACTTGCCCTTCACCACTTGGATGAAGCAAATCAACCTCCCTCAATGCCTATACCAAATGTGATCATACATAATCATTTAATATCACATTCTAAGGTATTCTCAATATCAAACCATAATTAAACATTACTCTAAACCAAATCCCAAAATTAAGCTTCACCTAACTTTAACTTTGAAAAACCATATAAAGCCATTTAAATTAGTATTTTAAGTTTATTAATATCATAGAAACATGTTTTATCATGTTTAAACTAATTACATTAATTAACCACATGCTTATGCTCAAAACCCTAAAATGGCATAACCTTCACCATTGAAGGATCTCCATTCCAACTCAATCCAATTATCATTTCAATCTTATTTCCACCACTTATATTATTAAATAACATGATTTAATCATTAAAATCAAACAATTAATCATTCTTTGAAAATTCACTTTTCCAAAACCCTAAATCAATACTACCATCTTCAAACTCTATCCAAACTTAACTAAATCCATCATTTGATTTTAAAATCCTTATTTATGCATCAAAACAACACATTTGGAACCAATTTACACAATTATTACATTTCAGATCAATTGATCAAACTATCACAATATGACCATCAGAATCTTATTCTATTCTAACCAACCTTTAGTCTATTTTAAATTCATCAATCTATTTTCAATTCATGACCTAATTCTATTAGGTCAAATTTATTCTCAAATTTTAATTCTCTTAGAATTCATCATTAAAGATAATATTCACTTTCCCTAGTCTTGTTTACTTTACACATCATTTTCATCAACTTATTCATTTTATACCACTTTCAAACACATTCATTTAAAGCTCATCATTTTTTCACAATTCTCTTCTGTTTCCACACTTTCTATAATTATAAACAAATTTCTAACATAAAATTATAAGATACAACTATGCAAACCATAAATCTTGACCATGTTTCTTATAGCATAACTATCAATCTCACCAAATCTATCCAATGGTCATGTCATCTCAGACCCATGCCCGTGGATAACAAAACTAATCGATCAATATACTAAACAAATCATACGACCATGGCATAATAACGGTCATGCCTGTGGCTTATATATAAATACTGCTCCTCTATTATTCTTCCTCAAACATTTCCAATCACAATGTTAAGTTCATATCACAAAAATCACATATTCATTTTCTAATCTTTTGCTACACAAAAAGTTAACACGTTTCAACTTAGTTTCAAAGCAATTTACTCTTGATCACTTGATCATCATTAGCCTAACTCATGGTTCAACAATATTATCATTAACATCTCTTACATATACACATTCGTTCATATGCTAAATTACATAATTTCCATTTATTACTCCATTTCTAATCTATCTCTTAAAAAATTTTCATTCATATATATATATATTTCCATTTCCATACTTTCGTCATTATACTTTCCTTTTCCTTACAATCTCTTATTTATAAGCATATACTTTAGGCCCAAAAAACTATACAATCATCAAGCTCAGTTGTTAAAATAACAATTTCACCGTCCAACTCTGTTCAGGTTCATTCTCAATCTCAATTCATCACATGACTTAACTCTACATAGGTCAAGACCTAATCTCTCTTAGGTCTATTAATACATACAATATCATTCTCAATATCACCAAACACGTATTTGTATAAGGTAGTAAGCACTCGACAATATATTTTTTTAATCATCCAAATACACCTTCGTAAGTCATAATCACAATGTGACTTACTTTCCACATTTTCTTACATATCATATTTGTGTTCATATTGAAAAAACAAATCTCATCACACAAATCACACAATTATACTCGATTTCTCTTTTACATACAACCTATACAAAGTTAACATTTATCATCTTTTAGAGAACATTATCATTTCTCATTCTTTTGACATTACTTAGGTTATTCATCAATTCAACATATATATACATGTTTAGATCATTTTTGTACTAGTTTTTAGTATGATTTTTATGTGTTTTTTGTTAATGTTTTGATTGATTTGTGTTTTAAGTGTGTTTAAAGTGTTTGTTTTAGGTTTAGGTGCAAAAACACCCTTGGAAGATCAAAACAGTGCAAGAAAAGCATGAACCAAGCAAGACATGGCCAAGCCAAAACTAGCTTGGCCGTGTCCCTCAAAGAATGAAGAGGGCAGAGCATGACACGGCCATGAGACACGGCCAAGCCTCTGGCCGTGTCTCATTCAAAGAGAAAAACAAAGAACAAACCAAAGAAAAGGAGAAAAAGAAGCAACACAAAAGAAGACACACTCAGTGACACGCCCAAGCTTGTGGCCGTGTCACATGACACGGCCAAGCCAAGAGCAAGCTTGGTCGTGTCCCATTTCATGCCAAAGACAAGTGGAGCAAGCAAAGAAGGAAAGAAAAAGAAGTAAAAGTGAACAAACCCAAGTGACACGGCCACTAGCTTGGCTGTGTCACCCCTTGAGACCAAAAGGAAAGAAGAAAGGAAAGAAGCAAGTAGTGAAGGACACGGCCAGCTAGCTTGGCCGTGTCCCATGAAAATTGAGGGACACGGCCACTAGCTTGGCCATGTCACCTCATGGAAAGAAAGAGAAGAACAAGAGACACGGCCAAGCTACTCTTGGCTTGGCCGTGTCACACCTGAAACAATTGATTTCTTTTGCATGAAGTGGGGAACAAAGTGGGAGACAATGCCTTGTGCTTGCCAAAAGAAATATTAAACAAATAAAAAGTGGGGAACAAAGTGAAATGGTGTGAGTTGGAAGGCATGGGTGTGTATTTTGAATGAATTAAAAATGAGAGGAAGAGCAAATTGGAGGGTTCTTGGTCTTGGTTCTTGTTGGAGCCAAATTTCTGCTACACGTTTGGGAGAGGGAGAGAGTGACACTCTCCCTTGTCCCTTCATCTCCATCTCCATTTCCATCCTCTTCATCTTCTCCATCTTCCATTGACAAGTTCTTTGAGATTCTTTGGGATAAGTTGGGTTATCAAGCTCTTGAAGGTTGAAGAAGCTTCATTGATGGGATTGGTGACTTGAGAAAGCTCCATTCCATCTTCCAAAGGCACAATCAATTGAAAGGTTGGTGACTTGAGAAAGCTCCATTCCACATTGCAAAGGGGAATCAACCATTGAAGAGGGCTTGAGTTCTTCATCAAATACATCAAGTGGAGCTAGGAGGAAGACTAGCAATCCTACTCTTGGCATCTTCACAAGGGGTTTTTCTATTCTCTCTTTTAATTCATTTCTATTGTTGTTATTGTATTAAGACATTGATATTGCAATGGACAATTTGTTTTTGTTTTATATTGAGTTAAATGAATGTTTTAAATTGATGATGTTGAGCTAAATACCCATGCCTAGGGTTTGTAGTATATTTGGTTGAATGTCTTGATTTGATATTTACATTGACGTACCTTGTTGTTGGTTGATTGTATTGTATTAAATGCTAGGTTGATAGATTAGCTACCTATTAATCTTTGAATATTGGATGACGGACCGAGAGGTGAAATTCGATATCGAAACTATACAATCGACCACCCTAAGAATGAATTAGAAATATAAGTTCTAGGGTTTCATTAATTTGATAATGTGAAATAATTGGTTATTGCTAATTCATGAATGTGAGAACTTATGGATTGGTAATTGACTAATTAACCTTAAGGAACAAATTAATTACAAGGTTATGTTAATGGATAATTGAGAATTGAGCTTTGATTGAATGGACCTATGACCCTAGGCACCTTCCCAAGAATCGATTTGATCTTGTACAACCTTCACACACATTAACCCTACGCACGTTAATTTTAGGTTTAAATTGTCCTTCCACAATTCCGAACAAAAAACACTTCTGTATTTAAATAACTTGTCAATCAAGCTATTACGAACCACACCTTCTTGGGGAAATGACCTTGGGGCGATCACCTTTGCTACAGCTACCTTGTATACTTGCGAGTGACGCTTTGCAGTAGTACTTAATTCGAGCGCAACAATACACTCTGACCACATCATAATTAACATCTTCCTTGTTTAATCGCCCATCTCTTAAATAAGTTTCTTATTATATATATATATATTTTTAAGACCTCACATAAATCTTAGTCACATTTCCAATGTGACATCTCTCTCACAATTTTTTTATGCATTTATCATACCCTTCATATCCCTTTTCATCATTTCCAATTCAATTACCTAAAGTAACTCATTTTTACTTACTTAATCATTTCCCTTTTATTTCATAACAAATTTCTATATTATCAACCACATTACACGTTACATGATATTTTTATAAATAATATTACTCATTCAAAATTACTCCCATGCTAATTAAACATTAAACTATCAATATCTAAACAATCTTCATCAAAATTCTCTTACAACTAAAATTCCAACTTACTACTTTACTTAAACTTCATTCTATTAATCTCATTTTCAAGAGCTAACTTTATAAACTTTATTTTTTTATTAATATAACATCAAAACACATCACTTTCACAATTATGGAAACCCATTTCAAAAATTCAAATTTCATATATTGCAACCAACAACATGAACCTCACCAAATCTCATCCATGTCACAATTCGAATCTTAAAATCATAACATTTACATTTAAACAACACTAATTCATTTCATCACACTAATTAACATCATCCATTTAGATACTTTAATTTTACACACTCAGCCCTAAATTGTGCATCATTATTCCATAATAAATAATTCGCTATCATTATTCCATCTTTAATTTTACACACTCAGCCCTAAATTTTTAATTTCTATTTTCTTAAATATCTAGTAATTATATTTTTTCTTTTAAATATTGAATATTGATAGTTGTTTGATCCAAAAGCTAATTAAATTGGGTTGCAATTTTGTACAATCCTTAACAATAATCACCAAAATAATACATTATTTTACAATACCCTAGAATTATCAAAACCCTAGTTACATGTTACATAAAATCAAAGCTTAATCTATTTCTTTCATCTAGTAGGTCACTTTATATTTATTTATTTTAGCTTCACAATAGTCTAAAATTTAATTTAAAACCTCTAATTCAATCATCCAAAACCCAAATTCCCAAACCCTGATTTGTAAAACCAGAACAACGTCCAAGCAAAACAAATAAATGGACACCCATCCAAAGATGGAAACATGCCCTTACATCATCCATGCCTAAGCTAATAGGACATCCACCGAAAGGTAGAAACATGTCCCTTACATTGGTTTAAAATATAAAAGCAATTTAAATTATTTAGAACTTAATTAATGAGGTACCCACAAAGTGGAAACATACCTCTTACAACATTTGAAAATCAAAATAAATTGATAAAGGTAAATAACCATTCATCATAAATAAATCATTCACCAAAGATATTAAACATTAATCAAAATATAATCATTCATCCATGATAATTTAAATAAACCAAGCATTGAACTTAAATAAATCAAAGCGTATAATAAACTACATAATTAAATCTAAAAATAAAGTAAGTCTAGATACAAATTAGGGTTACTGCTTCTCATTTAAAGTTCTTTAATTAATATCTAGGGTTTTGGAATTTATTAGTTTTGGCCACTGTAAATTTTAAGGGAATTGAAATGGATTAAGGTTTTACAATTAAAAGATTGATAAGGTTCTTTGATTAACCAAATTAGGATTTGAGGTGTAAAATCATGAAATTAAGGTTTTAGAATATCAAAAAATTAGGTTTATGATTATTAGCTACTGGATTGTTGTTTTTAGGCTTACTGTGTTGAGTTTAATATTTAGGTTTATAAGATTTTAAGGTTTTAAGGTTTAGGGCTTAGAAAAATTAGGGTTTACGGTTTTAGGGGAATTAGGGTTTTTGGTGTTTTGGAAAACATGTTTTGGTTTTAGGATTTGAGAAAACAGTTTATAGTTTTATAAAGCTTTATGTGATTTTAAAAAACTGTAAGATAAATTTAGGGTTTGGATATTTTAACAAAACATTTGGGAAATTTGGAAGAAAGTGAGAGGAAAATAGTTTAGGGTTTATTAAAAGCTTTTAGAAATAAACAAAACAATTTAAGGTTTTTGGAAATAGAAAGTATTTTTTAGGGTTTTTGGAAATAGAAGGATCAATTTAGGGTTTTAAGGTTTTAGAAAATTGGAAAGCATATTAGGGTTTTGGGAATTAATAAAATGATTTAAGGTTTTGGAAGGTTAGAAAGTAGATTAGGGTTTTAAGATTTTGAAGAAATAGTGTAGACCCTTAATTTTTTACCCAGTCCGGTCCAATATATTTTAATTAGTCCAAAATAAGTTTTGTATTGTCCAATATATTCTAATTAGTCCAAAATAATTTTTGTGTTATCTTAATTAAATAATATATGATTTAGTATTTAGTTTTTTTAATTAATAAAAAATAAAAAATAATAATAGTAAATAAATAGACAAAAATAAAAATAAAAATAAAAATCGGTAACGGAAAAATCGACGACGAAAAAATTCATCCCCGAAAAACAGGTTGGACAAAATGGCCATGGGCCATTTTGCCTGCAGGAGTTTCCTGCGAGCTAAATGGCCAAAAGCCATTTTGCCCGCAGAATTTTCCTGCGAGCGAAATGGCCCGCAGCCCGCTCTAGCAGTTTTTCGCTCGCCAGTCCTCGTAGCAAAATTTTTCCGCAGCAGTTTATTTTCGCCAGCAAAATTTTTCCGACACAATTTTTTTCGAAATCATATTCTATTTGGTTTCAGTTTCCTTTTCTTAATTAATGTTAGTTTCCGTAAACAAGTGGAATTAATCATCAAAAGTTTCTATAAATAAGACTAAAAAAAAACACAGAAAGGGGGGAGGACTTTTGGAAAGAAACTTTGGACGATCGGACTGGATTTTGAACTTTGGATTTAGACTTGAACTTTGGAACTTCATATTTGAGAGGGATAAGCAAGCAAGCAATCAATCCATCAAAGGCAGCCATCTTGTCTTTGTCTTTGTTCATCTAAGAAGTAATTTTTGGTGGAACCAACAAATGAAGGTATGAATATCAAATCTATTTTTTCTTTACAGTACTTGAATAATTAAATTGTTTCTATTGATTTTAAAAACCTTAAAACCCTAATCTTGTAACACCCCCATACTCTATATAAATACTATACATATACCGGGTATACATATAGTACGTATATAAGGTACAAGAATGTCACTTTTTGTTACAGTTTAAACCTTTATCAGAGTTCAAACAATATTATTATATATTTAAAGAACATTTACAAAATCATTATACTTTTAATAATCTTACATATATATAATAATCTTGTCTTTACCAAAACTTCATTTATACATATGAATACATTCTTGTCAGAAATACAATATAATTAAATTATACATGTATGCATCACCTTCTAGTTGGTCTCGAAACACTCTTACCCTTCACGTGGCATAACGATTGACTTCAGATCTACCACCTACTCACCTGCGCGATTACACAACCGCGCTAAGCCCAAGAGCTTAGTAGTACAAATAAATAATATAAACATATTCACATGCTAACTTCATGTATCTTTATTTTCTTATCATGTTTTCCCATTTCAATTACACTTCTCATATATTTCTACTAATCTCATAATTATTTACAGATATACATATCACCAACACAAACTTAAATTCCATAACTTATAAGATCATTCATAATTAATACTTACAATGTCCACATCCATCCACATTTTACATGTCATACTATATTTTCCGAATCTCATCTTTCAACTTAGCTTCTCAAGCCATATTTCTTCTCAATAGTTTACTTATGCATTGTAATCATATCATACTTCATAACATTACATGTCCTTATATTATTCAAGTAATTCGTTACTCACAATTCACCATTCATGAATCACATTTCATCATTCATAATGAAAACAAAGACAAGTATGGTTCTCATTATTCATTCATTTCACATTTCATAAATCACATCGAAAACAAAGACAAACATGGGCCCACAGACACTAATATGTCATTCAACTTTCAGAGTTAATGTTTTGGTTTAATTATCACATTTATCATTATCATTATCCCAACTAGGCTTCAAGGATTTAGATTCAACCAAGCTTCAAGGGGAACAAAGCATGCTAAGTATCAACCCAACTTGGCTTCAAGAACCAAACCCAACCTAGCTTCAAAGGTTGTAACATCTCAATTAGGCTTCAAGGACTAGATCCAACCAAGCATCAAGGGGAGTTAAGCATGCTAAACTTCAACCCAACTTGGCTTCAAGGATCGAGCCCAACCTAACTTCAAGAGATTGTTACTATAGGCATGCCACCAACAACAAAACTCTGAAAATGGAATAACACATTAGACACACAATTCATTCATTATTTCATTGTCATTTTCATTTTCATTTTTTTTATCATCAATTAGGCAAACATGCCCTAATTATCTCATTTACATCATTATAGCCAACAACAATGGCTTCATCTGGATATCATCATTTAGACAAACATGCCTCACTTATTTCATTTGAATATTTCTAGCCAACCACTATGGCATTACATCTCATTAGGCTCAAATCACATTAAAACAATTCATCATTCAAGTATTCATCATAAAACATTCCATCTCATCAATCTCAAATCACATTAAAGCAATTTATCATTCAAGTATTCATCATAACCAATTACATTGCACATACCTTTTGAATGATCATCATATCTTTCACTTTACATATTTCATCATTGAAATATACATAGCATTATTTATATGCATCAACAATGTCTTAACACATTTATAACCAAATGTGTTAAGTTTCATAATCATATACATGTATGCAATAATATAGGGTTTGTACTTACCTCAAGAACAACTCCCATCAGTCTGTATACTTCCTCTTCCAAGAATTCTCAACATTTAGGTTAAGGCAACACAATCTCTTCAAAACCTAATCCAAAGATAATTATACGTATAAGAAAGTAAGAATGATAACTAACTAGGGTAAACTCTACACATGACACGCTCACTAACACGGGCGTGTCCATGATCATGCCCTAAACCAACAATACAGAAGCTTTGACACGCTTAGTAACACGGGCGTGTCAATGGACGTGTCACTCATTCTGCCTCTTAGAACATTGACACGCCCAACAACACGGGCGTATTCATGGCCGTGTCAATTACTTTTTCTCACAGTAGCTATGACACGCTCAGTAACATGGCCATGTTAATGGTCGTGTCATAAACGTCAAACACAGTATCGTTGACACGTCCAACAACATGGCCTTGTCAGGAAAAAATCATGCATTTCGAACTCTCATCCAGATAAACACAAACACTTCAAAACCCATATTACACCACCCTTAATCAACATCTTGGTTATATTCATCAATTACCCATCAATTTAACACTTATATAACTTCAATATATCATAATAATAATCATTATATACATCACCATGTATCAACTACTCAATTCCCCAATTCATTTATACTAAAACCTTACTCAACAATTCCAACAATTCACCATCATCCTCACATATAACCATATTATCATCATCTAAATACCAATTCCACACATATATATACTTCAATCTTTCACTATCATCATCTTCACACATTAACCATATCAAATACAAACTCAATTAATAGAAATCCACACAAGGGAATGAACACTTACTTGAATATTTTGCCAAATCTTCAATCTCCACCTTCAATTCTTTTAAAGCCCTTAAGAATTTGATGTATAAACCAACCAAAATCACATCTTTCTCTCTCTCTCTCTCTCTCTCTCTCTCCCTCTCTCATTGAAGAAGAAGAAGAAGAAGAAGGAAAGAAGATCTTTTCTTCTTTTTCTCATACTTATCATATATATATATATATATAATAAAATAAACATTACAAAAATCCTCCATCACATATTTTCCCTTTGACTTTCCTTTCTTCTTTTTCTTTTATTATTATTATTATTTAATTATATAAATTTACTTTTCCTACACCATTTTATACATCATGTATATGTGATGTATATGTTGGTATATGTATACCTCTTATATATTGAATTTATATTTCCCATATTTATCAAATACCATATATACATTTTATCCTTTATATACATCTATCACTTATAATGTTTTCTTACATATTTTACCAACATATCTTCTCACTACTACTATTCCACTGTACACCAAAATCGGGTATTAAATTAATTCATTTCTCTTCTTTTGACCTTCATTAATTTAACTTGTATATATTCCCATAGATACAACATATACACTCTCTTCACTTCTTTTCTCTTTCCCTTAAACATACATATTAAATCCAAATACAACAATAATTATTCCAAAACTTTTAGGGTGTATTTTGGGATATTACAATTCTCTCCCCCTTAAATAATTTCGTCCTCGAAATTATCTAGTACAATAGCAATCCATTCTTAACATAATACCATCTTAACTTCCATATGAAGTTAATTATGTTCTTAAGTTATTATATCATCAAATTATATAACCTTTACTCTCCCCCTTAGATTCAATCATCTTCTCTAAATTTCATAATTCATCATTAGATCTATTTATATATCTTATTACTTTCTTATCCAAACATTCAAAATATCTCATTACATTCCCAATTAATTTATCTTGATGCAAGAATCAGATCATCTTATATTATACATGTACTTCGTCTAATTATTACATTCAAGATATTTATTACTTCATCTCTTTATAACTACTCTCTTAACCATTGATTGATTATCCCAATGATTATCATCAATGAATATCACATTATAATCATTGATTATCCCATCATTAAAATCACTTTTAGAATAGACATTTATCACACCTTAATTGATAATATCTTTATTTTTCCTACACTTAATTCCTTCTTTAACATATTTCTCACTTAACATAAGTATTATTATAATGTCTTTAAACTTACTTTACGGGTAATCAATCTTTTCCCTTAAAAATCATTTACAATTGATATAACTCAATTTATTCATGTCCATTCATTAGTTAGAATATTACATCATATACATTATCATTTAAATTTTATACTCTTAGTACAACTACACATATTAAATCTCAATATTGATTTGCAACCTTAGAGAAATCTAGATCAATTGATCTATCTGTCACAATATACCCACGTTTCAATCTTATTCAATTCAAACCAACGATTAATTTATTTAAACTTATCATGAAATTTCACAATATATATATATATCCTAATTCCATTAGGGCAAACTTATATTCAAATCCTGATCTCTTCAGATCCATATTCAGTCAAATTATCATGATAACAAATCACTTCAAATTATCTTTCAATATACATATAGTTTATTTTCTATTATCTTAGTATAATTTCCACCAATTCTCATGATAATCTCATACCATACTTTCTATCCATAGTTCACTCACTTAAACCTTAAGTCCATTTACTTATTCACTTTATACCATAAACATATTCAGTATAACTTTCAGTCACATTTTGTAATTTCTCCCTTTTAATATTTGCTCACATTTCATACCATTACTATATTTACAATAATTACCTTTTTATCACATTATCCATAACTCAAAACATTTTCATAATTCTCTTCTCTTTCCTTACTTTTCATAATCATAAACAAATTTCTAACATAAAATGATAAAGTATAACTTTACCAGTCATAACTCTTGACCATGTTTCTAGAAACATAATTATCAATCTTATCAAAACTATATTACAATCATGTTATCTCAGTCCCAAATATGTGGATAACAAAATTAATCGACCAAAAATATATTAAACAAATCATAGGAGATTAATGGTCATGCCTGAAGCGTATAAATCAATACTGTCTCTTTATTATTCTTTTTCCAACCCTTCCAATTACAATACTAAGTTGTATAACAATTATTACATATTCATTCTCTAAACTTTTGCTACACTAAGAGTTAACACATTTCAACTCCGTTTCAACCCAATTTGCACTCTATTATATGATCATCATTAAGTTAATTCATGTTTCAACAATATTGTTATTAACATCTCTTACGTATACATATTCAATCATATGCAAATCTTACAAAATTTCCATTTGTTATTCCATTTCTAATCCATTTACAATCTCTTATTATACACATATACATAAAACCTTCCCACATGTGGATACTTTGGGACTCATAATATTATATGATCATCAAATTCAGTGATTACCATAACAATTTCACCATCCAATATTACTCAAGTCCATTCTCACTCTTAATTTCGTTACATAGTCTATCTAGCTTTGCACAAGTCAAGACCTAATCTCTCTTAGGTCCACTAGTATATGCAATATCATTCTTAATATCTTTAGACCAGTAGTTATACCACCTACATATTCATAGGCCACATCCATAATATGATTCACTTCCCACATTCCTTGCATATTACAATTACATTCATATCGAAAACTCATCTCACATATCCTATTCATGTATACACATAATCATGCAATTTTATTTAATTTCTCTTTTGCATACAATCTGTACAAATTTAATGTTTTATTACTTTTCTTTGAACATTATCATTCTCATTTCTTTGACATGACTTAAGTTATTCACCAACTCAATATATATATACACTCTACTCATAATAATATTTTATAAAAATATTGGTCACATTTCTAATGTGACATTTCTCTCATTTTTTTTTAAATGTATTGAGTGTATCCTCCATATCCATTTTCACCCTTTTCAATCAAATGACTTACAGTAACTCATTTCCCTCTCTTAATCACTTTCCTTATATTTTTAAAATAAATTTTTATACTATCAATCACATTACTTAATTCATAGTATTCTCATATGCCATAGTATTCCTTTAAATAGCTCATATGTTTAACATACATTAAACTATCGATATCTAATTAATCTTTATCAACATTCCATCACAACTCTAAATTCTCAAATTACTACCTTACCTAGACTTCAATTTACTAATCTCATTTTTCTTAATATCAACTTTAAAAACATATTATATATATACCACAAAGCAACATCGAAACATATAATTTTCACCATTATTAAAGCTCCTTTCAAAAATTCAAATGTCACATATTACAACCATTAACATGAGCTTTAGCAACACTTAAACATATCTCATTTCTAACATTGAAATCACAATGTTGTATTACAATAACAATACAAACAACACCATTATATCTCCTTACTTAATCAACATCATCTCTTTTTCTTTTAAAAACCTTAACTTTACATACTCAAACTTTAAATAGTCACACATTGTATATACCAATCAACTCACTCAAGATTCCACCATACTCTCTTCATTTTAATAACATATCTATCTATTTTAACAATCCAACCATATTTCCTCTCTCTAATAATCCAAACAGAAGGTTTATTAGAAAGAGATCCAAATTGTAAAGGAAAGAGTACATACTTAAATCTTGATTTTGTTTTTAACTCATTTCCAACTTTATTCTCCTATTCATTTCATTATGACCTTTTTCACAAGCATACTTCCATAATCAGAAATTCCAAAATTTACTTTACTTAAATAAATTCCCATTCATTATTTTATCAAATAAACTTATATAAATTTTTCCGTATCATTTCTTTCTCTAATTTTCCTTTCATTTATAACTTCATCCACACACTATTATCCATCTCATCTAATTCAAATACATTACCATTCACATAATCCCACATACGAGACCAACCTAGGTGTTAAGGCATATGCATGTATCATAAATTTCATTTCAAAACTTTTCTTTTTAATTCTATTTAGGCTTTTCAAAACTTTTCTTTTTAATTCTACTTAGGCCGAGAATCTCGAACCTAAGCTCTGATACCAAAATAATTGTAACACCCCCATACTCTATATAAATACTATACATATACCGGGTATACATACAGTACGTATATAAGGTACAAGAATGTCACTTTTTGTTACAGTTTAAACCTTTATCAGAGTTCAAACAATATTATTATATATTTAAAGAACATTTACAAAATCATTATACTTTCAATAATCTTACATATATATAATAATCTTGTCTTTACCAAAACTTGATTTATACATATGAATACATTCTTGTTAGAAATACAATATAATTAAATTATACATGTATGCATCACCTTCTAGTTGGTCTCGAAACACTCTTACCCTTCACATGGCATAACGATTGACTTCAGATCTACCACCTACTCACCTGCGTGATTACACAACCGCGCTAAGCCCAAGAGCTTAGTAGTACAAATAAATAATATAAACATATTCACATGCTAACTTCATGTACCTTTATTTTCTTATCATGTTTTCCCATTTCAATTACACTTCTCATATATTTCTACTAATCTCATAATTATTTACAGATATACATATCACCAACACAAACTTAAATTCCATAACTTATAAGATCATTCATAATTAATACTTACAATGTCCACATCCATGCACATTTTACATGTCATACTATATTTTACGAATCTCATCTTTCAACTTAGCTTCTCAAGCCATATTTCTTCTCAATAGTTTACTTATGTATTGTAATCATATCATACTTCATAACATTACATGTCCTTATATTATTCAAGTAATTTGTTACTCACAATTCACCATTCATGAATCACATTTCATCATTCAAATTGCAAACAAAGACAAGTATGGTTCTCATTATTCATCCATTTCACATTTCATAAATCACATCGAAAACAAAGACAAGCATGGGCCCAAAGACACTAATATGTCATTCAACTTTCAGAGTTAATGTTTTGGTTTAATTATCACATTTATCATTATCATTATCCCAACTAGGCTTCAAGGATTTAGATTCAACCAAGCTTTAAGGGGAATAAAGCATGCTAAGTATCAACCCAACTTGGCTTCAAGAACCAAACCCAACCTAGCTTCAAGGGTTGTAACATCTCAATTAGGCTTCAAGGACTAGATCCAACCAAGCTTCAAGGGGAGTTAAGCATGCTAAACTTCAACCCAACTTGGCTTCAAGGATCGAGCCCAACCTAACTTCAAGAGATTGTTACTATAGGCATGCCACCAACAACAAAACTCTAAAAATGGAATAACACATTAGACACACAATTCATTCATTATTTCATTGTCAATTTCAGTTTCATTTTCTCATCATCAATTAGGCAAACATGCCCCAATTATCTCATTTGCATCATTATAGCCAACAACAATGGCTTCATCTGGATATCATCATTTAGGCAAACATGCCCCACTTATTTCATTTGAATATTTCTAGCCAACCACTATGGCATTACATCTCATTAGGCTCAAATCACATTAAAACAATTCATCATTTAAGTATTCATCATAAAACATTCCATCTCATCAATCTCAAATCACATTAAAGCAATTTATCATTCAAGTATTCATCATAACCAATTACATTGCACATATCTTTTGAATGATCATCATATCTTTCACTTTACATATTTCATCATTGAAATATACATAGCATTATTTATATGCATCAACAATGTCTTACACATTTATAACCAAATGTGTTAAGTTTTATAATCATATACATGTATGCAATAATATAGGGTTTGTACTTACCTCAAGAACAACTCCCATCAATCTATATACTTCCTCTTCCAAGAATTCTTAACATTTAGGTTAAGGAAACACAATCTCTTCAAAACCTAATCCAAAGATAATTATACATATAAGAAAGTAAGAATGATAACTAACTAGGGCAAACTCTACACATGACACGCTCACCAACACGGGCGTGTCCATGATCGTGCCCTAAACCAACAATACAGAAGCTTTGACACGCTTAGTAACACGGGCGTGTCAATGGACGTGTCACTAATTCTGCCTCTCAGAACATTGACAAGCCCAACAACACGGGCGTGTTCATGGCCGTGTCAATTACTTTTTCTCACAGTAGCTATGACACGCTCAGTAACATGGTAGTGTTAATGGTCGTGTCACAAATGTCAAACTCAGTATCATTGACACGTCCAACAACATGGCCGTGTCAGGCAAAAATCATGCATTTCGAACTCTCTTCCAGATAAATACAAACACTTCAAAACCCATATTACACCACCCTTAATAAACATCTTGGTTATATTCATCAATTACCCATCAATTTAACACTTATATAACTTTAATATATCATAATAATAATCATTATATACATCACCATGTATCAACTACTCAATTCCCCAATTCATTTATACTAAACCCTTACTCAACAATTCCAACAATTCAGCATCATCCTCACAAATAACCATATTATCATCATCTAAATACCAATTCCACACACATATATACTTCAATCTTTCACTATCATCATCTTCACACACTAACCATATCAAATACAAACTCAATTAATAGAAATCCACGCAAGGGAATGAACATGTACTTGAATATTTTGCCAAATCTTCAATCTCCACCTTCAATTCTTTTAAAGCCCTTAAGAATTTGATGTATAAACCAACCAAAATAACATCTCTCTCTCTCTCTCTCTCTCTCTCTCTCTCTCTCCCTCTCTCGTTGAAGAAGAAGAAGAAGAAGAATTAAAGAAGATCTTTTCTTCTTTTTCTCATACTTATCATATATATATATATAATAATAATAATAATAATAATAAAACAAACATTACAAAAATCCTCCATCACATATTTTCCCTTTGACTTTCCTTTCTTCTTTTTCTTTTATTATTATTATTATTATTATTATTATTATTTAATTGTATAAATTTACTTTTCCTACACCATTTTATACATCATGTATATGTGATGTATATGTTGGTATATGTATACCTCTTATATATTGAATTTATATTTCCCATATTTATCAAATACCATATATACATTTTATCCTTTATATACATCTATCTCTTATGATATTTTCTTACATATTTTACCAACATATCTTCTCACTACTACTATTCCACTGCACACAAAAATCAGGTATTAAATTAATTCATTTCTCTTCTTTTGACCTTCATTAATTTAACTTGTATATATTCCCATAGATACAACATATACACTCTCTTCACTTCTTTTCTCTTTCCCTTAAACATACACATTAAATCCAAATACAACAATAATTATTCCAAAACTTTTAGTGTGTATTTTGGGATATTACAAATCTACTTTCCAACTTTTCAAAACCTTAAATCGTTTTATTAGCTTACCAAAACCCTAATTTGCTTTCCAAATTTGCAAAACCTTAAAACCGTAAATTGAATCATTTTATCTCAAAAAACCCTAAAAATATATTTTCTGTTTCTATAAACCTTAAATCATTTTGTTTATTTCCAAAAGCTTGTAAAAATTCTAAACTGGTTTTCTTCTAATTATTTTCCAAAATTCCAAATGTTTTGTTGAATATCCAAACTCAAAACTCACTTTACATTTTCTAAAAATCACATAAAACTTTATAAAACTATAAATTGTTTTCTCAAATCCTAAAATCAAAACACGTTTTTCAAAGCACCAAAAACCCTAAATCTCTCAAAACCAAGACCGTAAATCCTAATTTTCCTAAACCCTAATCCTTAAAATCTTAAAATCTTATAAACCTAAATATTAAAATTCAACACAGTAAGCCTAAAAATAACAATCTAGTAGCTAATAATCATAAACCTAATGTTGTAAAATCCTAAAACCCTAATTTCATAATGTTACTCATAAACCCTAGTTTGATTCATGAAACCTTAATCCATTTTTCTTAAACCTTTTACAGTAGTTAAGAATTACAAACCTTAATATGCTAAAATTCCAAAACCCTAAACATTAATTAAAGAACTTTAAATGAGAAATTGTAAACTTCAATTTGTATCTTCACTTACTTTATTTTTAGATTTGATTATATAGTTTATTATATGCTTTGATTTATTTAAGTTCAATGCTTGATTTATTTAATTTATCATGGATGGATGTTTACTTTCTGTTGATGTTTAATATCTTTGATGAATGATTTATTTATTATGAATGGTTGTTTGTTTCTATCGATTTATTTTGATTTCCAAATATTGTAAGAGGTATGTTTCCACTTTGTGGGTGCCTCATTAATTAAATATCATGTAATTTAATTGCTTTTATATTTTAGACCAATGTAAGGGACATGTTTCAACCTTTTGGTGGGTGTCCTATTAGCTTAGGCTTGGATGTTGTTAGGGCATGTTTCCATCTTCGGATGGTTATTTGTTTTGCTTGGACGTTGTTTTGATTTTAATATAACGATGCTTTATTTCAATTATTGCATGTAATATGGATAATATTGTTATATTTAAGAATTTTATAATATTAAGACCTGTAAAGGAGGCCAGTTCCAATGAACCGGGCGTTGTGGGGGTGCTGGGCCATTTCTCACCTTCCCCACACGTACCCAACTTTTCGAACCCATTAGGGGGTTGGGGATTCCTTAGGAATCGAGTCATCTACCCCTTTCTTTTTCCCAGCCCGTCCGGGTGGCGACTCTATTTTCTTCGGACTTAGGTCCGTGTTCTCTAAGGCCCCGAGCCTAAACAGTGCCAAAGTCGCAAGAACCATTCCACCAGGAGTGGGGGCAAAAATCCCGGCTCACAGTGGTGACTCCACTGGGGATAAGAGAAGTTGATTCTGTTGGTCTTCTTATTATTCTATTCTTTCTTATAATGATATTATCTATTGCATCATATTAGATTGCATCGTGTGCGTGAGTTAGGACGCCCGTGTTACCTGTGTTGTGTTTTGTGAGGGATATCATACTTTCACTCAAGGTATGGAGATCGAGCATGGCATGACCACTCATAGCCTTGTACCATTTGGTATATACTTGCTATGGGAACCTAAGCCTTTTTAACCCAAAGACTAAAGCCCATGTAATTGGCCTAGTTACTTTCCTTAGGTTTTACCCCAAATGTATGTTGTTTGACTATGGTTAATTTGTCTTGGCTTAAATCATGGCTTATTTGTTTGTTCTTTTTCTAATATGACCTAAGTACATTGTAAGCTCAAAATAAATTTTTCTTTAAAGTCCAAAATACCAAAGTAATTTTCAAAACTTTTCAAGATGATCTTTGGACATAAAACTTTTCTAAAAACAAATCAAAAATTCTTTTGCTCATGGCCCGAATACTAAGCCCAAAATCCATTTTTCTAAAATCTTTTTATAATGGCTTAGAAATAAAATTATTTTTTCTTACAAAGAGGTTGCAAAATATTTAGGTCAATTACGAAATACTAAAAAACAATTGTGAGCCTACTTTATACTGAGAGTAATTAATCATGGGCTTGTTTTTGGCATGAATCATTAGTTACTTTTTCAAGTGAGAAATCTATTTATAATAAACCTCTTAATTTAGTTTTAATCCAATATAGCATAAAAGCTACTATAGTTGGTTGAACATATTAAAACCTAATTAATGGGAATTATTATGAACTGATTTCCATTTTCGAAAATATAACTATTGGTTGAAATATCCGAGGAAAATATTCAAAAACAAGATGCCCCATGTTGGTATTTTGTTAACCATATACCTAGGAAAAGAGACTCACCAATCGTGTGTGGATGTTATAAGGTTGGAAGGAACGTACTAATTATCCTTGTTTGTTAATTGTTTGTGCATACATGCATACATTTGCATCTCATATCATTGATCTTCTCTGGCTCACAGCCCTTTATTACAACGGTTCAAAAGCTTACGACAATCCGACCTACGCCGGAAGCAAAGAATCTAGCAATGACTCAATCACTTGCTCACCAAAAGCAATGGAGCCCAAACAAATTCAAAGAATGGTGGATGAAGCCCTCAATGCCAAGATGGAAGAAATAAAAGAGGCCCTAGCTGAGACCATGAAGAACCAATTGACTGCAATTTTAGAAAATCATATCAAAACATCTGCTAGCACTAAGAAGCCAAGGGACAAAGGGAAGACTAAAGTTGGTGAAGTGGTTTTTGATGATGAAAAGGTGATCATTGATGATGATGATGATTGGGCTCAATATTTCCAAGATCCTCAAGACAAGAAGAAAGAACCAAAGATTGTTGAAAGATCAGCTATGGAGAAAACCAAAACTTCTGATGTTGAAAAGATGATTGCTGATTTAGAAAAGAAATTTGAAAAGAAGCTAAAAATCAAAGAGATGTCTGAGATCGACAAACTATTTAAACAAGATGAGGAGGTCCCTTATAAATTCAAGATGCCTTACTTTTCTAGGTACAATGGTACTGGAAACCCCCATCTCCATGTGAAGCAGTATATCACTGCCATGCAGTCTGCCCGAGCTACTAAAGCTCAAACTCTGAGATATTTCATACTCTCATTGGACCCTGTTGTCCAAATTTGGTTCAATACCTTAGAGGAAAGTACTCAAAAAGATTGGGATCTGCTATACAAGTCCTTCATCCAACAATATGGATACAACGTTGAAATGGAAGTTACCTTAATGGAAGTTGAGTCCATTAGGAAAAGGCCAAATGAGAATTTTGTGGACTATGTGAAAAGGTGGAGAAATAAGGCTGCTTTGCTCAAGAAAAGGCCTGATGAATCTGACCAAATAAGGATGATTGTGAGAGGGGTGTTGCCTAGTCTCCATGAAAGGATGTCTCACACTCTTATAAGGGATTTCAAAGATCTTCTCCAAGCCGATCTATAAATTGAAGAGTGGGAAAGGGAGAAAAATCGCTTTTCAATAAGAAGGAATGAGAAAGGAAATTACCAGTCTGGAAATCAAAACACGTAAAAAGAAATTGTTGTCAATACAACCGGTCAAGCAAATAGAAGGCAGTTTTTAGATCTGGGGAAGCATTTGTCTTGGGTCTTCAATAAGCTACAAAAGAAGGGACTATTACAGCCATTGGCCCCTCGACCTTTGCCGAATTCTTTACCCCCAAAATTTAATACTAAAGCCTTTTGTGAGTTTCATCAAACGCAAGGACATGAGACAGACAAATGCTTGCAACTAAAACATGAGATCCAAAATTTAATTGACAGTGGTAAGCCGCCTGAGCCTGATAAGACTAGCACAAAAGACAATCCTTTGCCAAAATTCAACATAGTGCCACCACCAGCAACTTTCATGGTGGGAAAAGGATTGGAAGAAGATTTTATTTTATCCTCTTTTCAAGATGGGAATGTTGAAGATGTGAAAGGAAAGGAAGCTTAAACTCAACAAACTTTCCTTAGCTTGAATGTTGCTTTTCAATTTTACTTTCTTTAATTTGAACAATTATGTTTTTTAAGTTTAAATTTGTTTGAATGAATTACTTTTATCCAAATTTTATTGGTCTTTGTTCAATTTGATATTTATAAATTAATGTGTCTAGGCATCACGGCTTGAATGACTTTACTAGGTGAGGGAATTGCTCTATAGCATTGAGTTGTGTATGCTTACTTAGAGAGGGCTCCTGCATAATTACCTTTGTCTAGGTCCTAGTCAGTCTTAGAACATACTTTGACAAACTTTCGAGGTGAAATTGAACTCTGCTTATTTAATAGAGAAATGATTTAGGCATTGTTTGGTTAGCCAACAACTTGTATCCACCCTATTAAATATCAATCCCTAGTTGTCCCTTTTGATCCTTCATAAAATTTCAGCTTTCTTTTCATTGGCTTACAAACCCCAACAACCTACCCTGAGTTGTTGTGATACTTTTGACAAGTCTTATGACCACTAAGATGAAGAGGCAAGAAGATCAAAGAAAGGAATGAATAGTCAAGACCATGAAGATAGTTGAAGTTCTTAAGACCATGAGGGTAGTTGAAGTTTTTATGACCATAAGGATAGTTGAAGTTTTCCTAATATCTCTAATACATCAAGACAACATTAGAGTAACAAATGATTTATCCCTGTTAAAGAAGATTTATGCCACTCCACTCATCCATTATTGGAAGCTCAAGTTGGTACAAACAAGACAACTCTTTTAGAGCTAGAACCAAAAAAAAAGAGAAGAAAAGAAAACAAGAGAAATGAGAGCAAGGAAAAAAGAAGACAAAAAGAGAAAAGAAAAAAGAAAGAAAGAAAAGACAAAAAAAAACAAAAAAAAGAAAGATAAAACCTAAAAAGGTGGTTCAGAAAGCCAACTGAGTTCTCTTTTACCTAAAGCAGCAAAAGGATTCCATTTAGTTTATAAGGACAGTTTGACTTAAATTGGTCCAACCCAACTAAAGATTCAATCAAAACTGGAGGAAAAAAAAGAGAAAGACCATTCAGTTCTTGAAAGTTCTATACTTGATAGTCCTATAAGGAAGAAGGATAAAATGATAAAATGCTCAAAGAAAGGAAAGAGTAAGAAAAATAAAAAAGAAAGAAAAGGGAGAAGAAGAAAAGAAACGAATTTGGGTACCAAACTTTTTGCAAGGGAAAAGACTGTCCTAATCAAGATCTAGATTAAATGCCAAGAAGATAGAAGGAATTTGGAGTCTAGCAAGATTGCTCCCAGCTGCCTAAAGTTCAAACAAGAAATTTGTAGTGTGAGAGTTTGTCCATTGTGTCACATCAGCTTCTATCTCAAAATGGCCTTCACTTTAACCCATGTCCCTTATAGACCCCATTTCAAGCTTATCAAAGACCTGTTGATCTCTCTTGGTAGGTAGAGTCTATTAGTGGAGATAGTTTGAATAAGCATGCATATGAGATGGACAATATTTAAACTCAATTAGACCTTTGGCCAAGTAATGTGTATGTGCCTATCTGAAGTGCAACAGTTCTTGCTTAAATAGAAATAATTCCTGAGTTTAGTACGATAACTAGGGTTGTCATGTTATAGATATGTTAATTTGAAAAATCAAGTACTGAGGTAAATTGACATCGATTTGGCAAAGCCAACATTTGATTTCAAAATCAAAATTCAAAAAATAAAAAATGTTTTTTTCACACAAAGCTTTCAAGTTAAGGGGAGTATGTTGAACTATCAAATCTCAAAAGACACATTGGGCAAAGGTCATGAAGAAGCTACAAACTGACACGCTGAAACATAGTTTGAAATGGATGTATCCCTGACTTTGCAAGCTTGGGGTCTCCACCACTCATATTTTCAATATCCCAGAGATAAAAGCATTAAATGTGAAGCATCCTGTCATTCCGAAGCAAGGACTGAACAAGCATCTCAAAGGAGTCAATGAGAACACTTCTGCTGATCACCTCAGTCTGTGAGTCGATGGAATGATTGTAAGTATTATTCATGCATATCATGCATACATGAGCATATCACATTGCACTTTCTTGTCTTGTATTGTCTATTCCTTGTCAAAGTGAACAACAAACACCCTGCGAAGTAAAGAATCAAAAGAAGATATTGAATCAAAGGGGCATGGAAAGCCTATTTGCTTGTGGAAGCTCCAGTCATTTTGCAAAAAAAGAAATATGTGCTTGTGCGAAGAACTAGATGGCAAAAACATTAATCAGAGCCCGCACAGAAAAATCATGGGTTTGAGCCTACACAAGGGGCAAAGTTTCTCCTTTTCAATTTTTGAGTTTATGCATAAACAAAATATTTTAAATATCTTGCCATGCAGGGGGGCAAGGAGAAGATATGAAGGCTAGCTAAAAAATGGCTGAAATCTTTTGCTTTGCAAAAGTGCAAAGGAAGAACAAAAAGAATGGAACATTAGAACTATCAAAAGAATGAAAACCCAAAAGATAAAAGCCTAGTCCAGCTAAAAGAGCTGAAGCTAGGGTAAAGACCCGATCTCTAATGGATAAAGATCCATGTTTTAAAGGTAAAGACCCAATTTCTAATGGATAAAGATCCATTTTTTCAAGGGTAGAGACCCGATTTTCAATGGATAAAGATCAATGTTTCAAGGGTAAAGACCCGATTTCCAATGGATAAAGATCCATATTTCAAGGGTAAGACCCGATTTATAATGGATAAAGATCCATTTTTCAAGGGTAAAGACCCGATGTCCAATGGATAAAGATCCATGTTTCAAGGGTAAAGACTCAATTTTCAAAGGATAAAAATCCATGTTTTAAGGGTAAAGACCAGATTTCTAATGGATAAAGATCCATGTTTCAAGGGTAAAGACCCAATGTCCAATTGATAAAGATCCATGTTTCAAGGGTAAAGACCCGATTTCCAAAGGATAAAGATCCATGTTTCAAGGATAAAGACCCGATTTCCAATGGATAAAGATCCATATTTCAAGGGTAAAGACCCAATTTCCAATGGATCAAGATCCCTGTTTCAAGGGTAAAAACCTGATCTCCAATGGATAAAGATCCATGTTTCAAGGGTAGAGACCCAATCTCCAATGGATAAAGATCCATGTTCTTAGGCTGAAGACCCAATTTCCAATATCTATTTTTGGTGGGTAAAGACCTACAATTCATAAAAATAGAACAACCAGTTAGGCCAGAATTCTCAACTGATAAAAGGTCAGTCAAATCAAATTCAATCTCGTGTCCAAGTACCCAAAACAAATTCAAGTTACCATCTCATCAAAAATTAAGTCTTATTGCTTTTCACTCTCTCTTTCTAAAGTCTCAGATCGTTCAAGTAGGAGGCAAACTGTAGACCCTTAATTTTTGACCCAGTCCGGTCCAATATTTTTTAATTAGTCCAAAATAATTTTTGTGTTGTCTTAATTAAATAATATTTGTTTTAGTATTTAGTGTTTTAATTAATAATTAATAATAATAAATAAATAAACAAAAATAAAAATAAAATCGGTGACGGAAAAATCGGCGATGAAAAAATTCGTCGCCAAAAATAGGTTGGACAGCCCGCTCTCGCAGTTTTCGCTAGACAGTCCTCGTAGACAGCCACGGCAGTTTTTTTCGCCAGCAAAATTTTTCCGCAGCAGTTTTTTTTCGCCAGCAAAATTTTTCCGATGCAATTTTTTCCGAAGCCAAATTCTATTTGGTTTCGGTTTTCTTTTCTTAATTAATGTTAGTTTCCATAAACAAGTGGAATTAATCATTTACATTTTCTATAAATAAGACTAAAAAACAACACAGAAAGGGGGAGGACTTTTGGAAAGAAACTTTGGACGATCGGACTGGATTTTGAACTTTGGATTTAGACTCGACCTTTGGAACTTCAGATTTGAGAGGGATAAGAAAGCAAGCAATCAATCCATCAAAGGCAGCCATCTTGCCTTTGTCTTTTTTCATCCAAGAAGTAATTTTTGGTGGAACCAACAAACGAAGGAATGAATATCAAATCTCTTTTTTCTTTACAGTAACTTGAATCATTAAATTGTTTCTTTTGATTTTAAAAACCTTAAAACCCTAATCTACTTTCCAACTTTTCAAAACCTTAAATCATTTTATTAACTTACCAAAACCCTAATCTGCTTTCCAAATTTCCAAAACCTTAAAACCCTAAATTGAATCATTTTATCTCAAAAAACCCTAAAAATATATGTTCTGTTTCTATAAATCTTAAATCATTTTGTTTATTTCCAAAAGCTTTTAAAAATTCTAAACTGGTTTTCTTCTAATTATTTTCCAAAATTCCAAATGTTTTGTTGAATATCCAAACTCAAAACTCACATTACAGTTTCTAAAAATCACATAAAACTTTATAAAACTATAAATTATTTTCTCAAATCCTAAAATCAAAACATGTTTTTCAAAACACCAAAAACCCTAAATCTCTCAAAACCAAGACCGTAAATCCTAATTTTCCAAATCCCTAATCCTTAAAATCTTAAAACCTTATAAACCTAAATATTAAAATTCAACACAATAAGCCTAAAAATAACAATCCAGTAGCTAATAATCATAAACCTAATGTTGTAAAATCCTAAAACCCTAATTTCATAATGTTACTCATAAGCCCTAGTTTGATTCATGAAACCTTAATCCATTTTTCTTAAACCTTTTACAGTAGTTAAAAATTATAAACCTTAATATGCTAAAATTCCAAAACCCTAAACATTAATTAAAGAACTTTAAATGAGAAATTGTAAACTTCAATTTGTATCTTCACTTACTTTATTTTTAGATTTAATTATATAGTTTATTATATGCTTTGATTTATTTAAGTTCAATGCTTGATTTATTTAATTTATCATGGATTGATGTTTACTTTCTGTTGATGTTTAATATCTTTGATGAATGATTTATTTATTATGAATGGTTGTTTATTTCTATCAATTTATTTTGATTTCCAAATGTTGTAAGAGGTATGTTTTCACTTTGTGGGTACCTCATTAATTAAATATCATGTAATTTAATTGCTTTTATATTTTAGACCAATGTAAGGGACATGTTTCCACCTTTTGGTGGATGTCCTATTAGCTTTGGCTTGGATGTTGTAAGGGCATATTTCCATCTTCGGATGGGTGTCCATTTATTTGTTTTGCTTGGACGTTGTTTCGATTTTAATATAACGATGCTTTATTTCAATTATTACATGTAATATGGATAATATTGTTATATTTAAGAATTTTATAATATTAAGACCTATAAAGGAGGCCGGTTCCAATGAACCGGGCATTGTAGGGGTGCTGGGCCATTTCTCACCTTCCCCACACGTACCTAACTTTCCGAACCCATTAGGGGGTTGGGGATTCCTTAGAAATCGAGTCATCCACCCTTTTCTTTTTCTCGGCTCGTCCGAGTGGAAACTCCATTTTCTCCTATCTTAGGTCCGTGTTCTCTTTGGCCCCGAGCCTAAACAGTGCCGAAGTGGCAAGAACCATTCCACCGGGAGTGGGGGCGAAAATTCTCGCTCACAAATAGATTAGGGTTCTTAGGTTTTTGAATCAACAACAAAGTAATTTTAAAATTTTTGAAAATAAAGGAGATGATTTAAGGTTCTAAGCTTTAGAAGAAGTAAATTAGGGCTCTAACGTTTTTAGAATCAAAAGAAACAGTTTAATGATTGAAGCTACTGTAAGAAAAAAAAGATTAGATATTCAAACCTTCGTTTGTTGGTTCCACCAAAAATTGCTTCTTGGATGAGCAAGGACAAAGGCAAGATTGCTGCATTTGAGAGCTGGATTGCTTGCTTGCTTATTCTATTCTAAAAAGTCTGATCAATTTGTAAAGTGCCAGTTCCAAATTCAAGTCCAGTCTAAAGTCCGATTCCTCTCTTCTTGTCCCCCCCTGTGTTATTTTTTTAGTGTTATTTATAGGAGATTTATACGATTAATTCAATTTGTTTATGGAAACTATCATTAATTAGCAAAAGGAAACCGAAACAAAATAGAATTTGGTTTCGGAAAAAATTGCGTCGAAAAAATTTCACTAGCGAAAAAATTGCTGCGGGCTACTGTGAAGGATTGCGAGCGTCGGGCACTCTAGGCGGGCTGGGGGCCATTTTGTCCAACATTTTCGGCGACTAATTTTTCATCGCCGATTTTTCTGTCATCGATTTTTATTTTTATTTATTTTTTTATTATTTTTATTTATTATTATTTTTATTAATTATAAAAATTTAATACTAAAACAAATATTATTTAATTAAGATAACACAGAAATTATTTTGGACTAATTAAAATATATTGAACAACACAAAAATTATTTTGGACCAATTAAAATATATTGGCCCGGTCTGGGTCACACTACAAAAAAACACGCTATCTGCAACGGACAGAATCCGTCGCAGATCCGTCGCAAATCAAGTCTTGCGACCGATCTGCGACTGATACAATCCGTTAATAAAAAAGGCGTCGCAATTTTCAATTTTGCGACAGGCCGTTGCATATTGAGATGGATTTGCATCCACTCGGCGGTTGCAAATCTCGCGCTAAATTTTTGCGGGTAAAGGGCAGCCGTCGCAGATTTCGTCGCAAATTTTCGTCGCAAATTTCGTCACAGATTTTCGTCGCAAATTCATTGCAGATTCCGTCCCAGATTGCCGTCACAGATTCCGTCGCAGATTGTCGTCGCAGTATCTGTCGCAGATTTCGTCATAGATTTCAAATATCCATCGCAGATTCGTAGCAAATTCGTAGTAATTTAATATTGATTTTTATTGGAACTATTTGTATTATCAATTAATTTTATGAGAACTTTATAAATACATTTGGAACATTTAAACACAATCTAAAAAAAACACTAATTACATTGATAAAATAATTCTTTTATTAATCTTCAATAGAATAAAATATTTTATAATTTAACTATACAAGTGTTAAGAACACTACTATAAATAATCTATCTTGAAAATAACAATATAGATCTTCAATTATCATTTTTCATTGAATCATGACTTGCATCATCATTATTAACCTACAAATAATATTAAAAAGAGTAAATGAAAAGAATAATATGATACACGTTAACAAATATAATACTAACCGTGGTGTGTAGGCTTTTTCATTCAACTCATGTAGCTGCTCAGGAATTTTGTATATGCACAAGCTGTTTGTCATCGGGTGCAGGTTTTCCAACTCTCTTTGCATTGACTTTGCTAATTCATTCACATCAACTATTGTCTGAACCGCTGGCGTTGTTGCCTGCAACCAGAAGAAATAGAAATTTTATTTAATTAGAAATTTTATTTTATTTTATTACAGATTATTCATCAATATACATCATATGGATCTAATAAGTCCCAGTTTTGAAAACTGACTCTGTATCTTATATCAAATGCATTTGAGAAATGCCATTTACATGATGAGTCAATTTGTCAATACTGCAAGCATAGATTATTCAATGGGATTATTTAACTCGGTAAACAAATACAAGATTTAAACATGCTTGTATCACATTCACTATGGTTCACACACGAACCAAGTTTTGTTATATGTGTCCGAAATGGACACTTATCCAAGATTTGGTCTAAATTGAAGTGTCCAAGGAAAGTACCCCTGTTTGATCAATGAGCTGAAAAACCAACATCATGCATAAAGTAAGCTCATGCATTTGCACAAAGAGACCAAAACTTTGAAGTCACAAAAGCATAAAATAATTCTTTGAGAAGGCACTGAAAGCACCTTAAAGAATTAAATTGAAAGAAATTGTTATTGGCAAATGTCAAATAATCCTACTGAGTGGAAAGCAAGAAACAAAATTGCAAAAACATAATAATGGATGGCAATTCACTAATACCAAACTACTCTATCAAGTGGATCAAAATCACATTAGAAAGGGGACACTACTTTCCACATTCAGAGGATGAAAGCAAAATTGTAGATGTGAAAGCCATGAAAAGGATGTATTCCTTTTAAGATTAGAGAAAATTAAAAAAAAATCAGCATTTCCCATTTTATTCATGAAAGTTTATAGCATAGATCACCCTTTCATGAAAATTAGACACTAAATCTTCAATCATATAATTCATTTTCCCTAAATATTGTGTCTCTAAGTCATGTCATAGCAGAAATACCATAGAATACATTTTGACAGAAACTAGGAAAAGAACAGCAAAACAATAGCTCACACAAGTATAAAACTAACCTTGCCCGCCCTTGAGAAAAATTCATAGACATCTCTCTCATCAGCCTTCAAACATAACTGCAGAAATCATTGCCAAATAAACATCAAGAAAAATTGGATTTTAGAAAGTATAAGGCATTATGATGCAATTTAACTTTTGGATAAACATCCAAATTTACCTAATAAGCAAATATTGTTCTCTGATCGCGTTTAGGATCAGCCTCAGGCTCTGTAACTTCTTCCTTCTTTTCTTTATATCTTCTGCAAGGTAATGAAAATGAAAATCAATTGTCAGAACTGCCTGACAGCAGCAAATACTCCAGCAAAAAGTTTCAGTGGCAAAACAAGCCATGAACTAGGAAACATTCATAAAGCAAATAATAGAATTAAGGCATGTTGCTTCTTCAAATGAAAGAACAACTTTTTTTTCATTTTTAAAACAAAGTTTGCTTATTATATTATCATAAATGAATGGCAGAAAAGAACAATCCCAAAATGGCATCAAATTTCTCCACTATGAGTAAAAACGCCGAACCCTTGACATAGTCCTGCAGGCAACTACACAAAGTTAACATAAGTGGACTGGTGAATCCATATGCTGAAATTAATAGATGTGGCATAAAAGTTAATGAGAACCAACCTGGAGATTAATGAGGGAGCTAAGAGGAAATAGTAAAATTGAGACCAAATAGTCATGTACAAAATTCAAGTTCAAGCAACAAATCCATAAATTTGTACCTTCTATAAAAATATAATCTTAAAGGGAAACAGCAACATCAAGTTGTATCGATGGCAATACCAAAGCACCTATTTGCAATAGTTTAGAACCTGTTAACAACTTATATTCCAGTTCAAGTAGTGTATCCCCAAAAAATTAAAATTATTAAGGCCATCACTATAAAAAAGCAATGAGCTAATGTCATGGACCAAGTTTGTCACTGGCAAGGAAATTACAAAGAAATCAAAGCATGTGTAGATGAAACTGAAACTTAAAAAATTAAGATGTTGGTCATAGAATTGTGTGAAGATTTTATATGACAGATGATAAACATATTACCAATAGCATAACAGAAGAGCAATAAATTACTCAATATACCCCTGTCAAGCTATTCAAGACTGCATAAAAGGAAGTTGGTCAAATGACTGTTACGAGAGACATTGGAAGGAGTAAGGGAACATTTCAAAATTAGGGAGAAAAGAATTATTTTCTCATCTGAATTTAGAGGACGGGTATAGAGAGCTACCCCAAGAAATTTTAAGACAATGAGAAGCAATAACATAGCTAATAAGATTCTACAGAAATACTTTCAGTGGAAATCACTATCAGAAAAACTACATAAAAATTTTGACTCAAGGATAATAAGAAAGGGAAAAAATATCTAAGACTCCAACAAAAAATGGGAGCTTAACTACCAACGATTCTAGGCTCTGTCAACACACATATTTCGCTTTAAGGTGAAAATGTATGGTAGTAAGCTTCAGTCCAGGGCGCACAGAATGCTAAAAAACAAAAAACTCAGAGAAGGAAAAATAAAGATATAACTCTGATATTAGCATCCAAATGTACACAACCTAATCAATAATCCACAATTAGGCCTAATCATTTTACCACCAAAGTTTCAGCAAAGCAATCGCGCAGCCTTTTGTTGCAATACGAATCCCCAAATTAAAAACCGCCTATAAGCTTTAGGATAGTCAAAAACTTAACTAGACTATTGTTTCTTCTTCTCTCTACTAAACTATTAAGCAAACTGCTGCAAACGACTAACCCTAATTCACTGAACTACAAAATCTTCAGAGGGATAATAAATAAGTTAAACTATATACAATGAGAAACAGTCCAGACACACAAGAAATATTTTACAGCAATTTATTGGCAACCAAATCGAAAGCGAGAAATAACAGAACGATGAGATTGAAATATTACCTGTAAAAATAAACATTGTGATGAAGAGGACCAAATTGCTACTAATTAATGAAGCAAAAAAATCGAAGATTTTGAGCTCAAAACCTGTGTTCTGGAATACAAAATTTGGCTTTCGGGAGTTTCCCGCTCGCTCGCTTGCTATATCTCTGTCATTCTCTCAGTTTCGCTCGCTCGCTCGCTCTCTCTCTCTCGTGCTAGGGCAAAGAAAAAAAAGCATCGGAAGGGGTTGGGGCAGCGTTTTATTTCTTTATTTGTAGCCTTGTAGTTAGCCCATGTGGAATTGGATCTAGCTTTCAGCCGAAATAGTTTTTGTTGTTTTTTTTTTAACTTAAAAGCCCAAAAACTGTATCTAGTGCGAAGGCCTCCAAAAGTCATTCAAGCCACGCTTGACGTATTTAATTGGGCTTTTGACAAAAATATAAAAATAATAAAAATAATTTTAAATTTATTATATTTATAAAATATTTATTAAAATATTAAAATTTATAAAATATTTATTAAAATCTCATATTTTTATTAGTTTACAATGAGTTTATAATTAGAAGAGTGGTTTCACGTGCTTGGCACGTGCAGTATCTTTAAACTTAATTTGCGACTTATCTGCGACTGTGCTGCATATTTGCGACGCAAAGTAAGTCCGTCACAAATATCCGTTGCAAAATCAATTTTTTAGTGTAAGTCCGTCGCAAAGTAAGTCCGTCACAAAGTAATTCCGTCGTAAATATCCGTTACAAATATCTTTAAAAATTTTCCGCAAAAATCCTCGGCGGGAGTAATCCCCGCCAACTTTAGCGATGAAACTTTGTGACGAACAAAAATCCGTCACAGATTTATTATGGATTTGCAACCGATTTGCAACGGCTTTCTCAAAATTCCTTCAACTTGTTATTCTGTCGCAAATGCGCTGCAGATCCATCGCAAATTTGCGACGAAAATTTTTCGTTGCAGATTTTCGTCGTAAATGCCGAATATTTTTGTAGTGAAATTTGCGACGACAATAGACGGTAGCAGATCTCCATTGCAAATTAATTTTTTTAGTGTTTTATACAACCAATCTGCGACGGAAAAAATTTTTGCGAAAAAATATATGCGGGTCTCTCTCCCGCCAAGTATCCGCGCCAACTTTTGCGACGATTATTTGCGACGGAATGATTTTCGTCGCAGATTTACTACGAATTTGCAACCGATTTGCGACCAATTTCTCAAAATTCCTCTAACTTGTCCTTTCGTCACAAATCCGTCGCAGATACGTAGCAAATTTTCGATGAAAACAAGTCCGTCGCAGATATCCGTCGCAAATGCCAAATATTTTTGTAGTGTCAAAAATTAAGGAACTACAATTTGACTGACCATTTATCCGTTGAGGATTCTGGCTTAACTATTTGTTACATTCTTTTGTTCTTCCTTTTGCAAAAATTCAGCTATTTTTAGTTGGCCCTCATATCTTTTCCTTGCCCCCTGTGTCGCAAAATATTTGTAAGTGAGTTTGAAAATGTTTGGAATATAAACTCAAAAAATTGAAAAGGAGAAACTTTGCCCCCTGTGTAGGCTCAAACCAAATTTTTTTTTAATGCAGGCTCTGATTGATGTTTTTGTTGTCTAGTTCTTCGTAAAAGTATGCATTTCTTCTCTTTGCAAAACTACTGGAACTTTCTCAAGCAATGGGCTTTCCATGCCCCCCTGATTTGATATCTTCTTTTGATTGTTTACTTCACAAGGTATTTGCTATTCACTTTAATAAATAATAGACAATACAAGACAAGAAAGTGCGATGTGATATGGTCAAGTATGCATGATATGCGTGAATGATACTTACAGTCATTCCATCAACTCACAGACTGAGGTGATCAGCAGGAGTGTTCTCATTGATTTTTTTCAGATGCCTGTTCAGGTCTTGCACTGGAATGGCAGAAGGCTTCACTTTTATGGTTTTTATCTTTAAGATGTTAAAAATATGAATAATGGAGGCCCCAAACAACAGAGATACATTCATTTTAAATTATGATTCAGCATGTCAGTTGGTAGCTTCTTCATGACCTTGCCAGTAATCATTTCCCTTGCCCAATGCGTCCTTTGGAGGTTCAATGATTCGACAAACTTCCCTTAACTTGAAGGCCTTGTAATTTTTTTTCTAAAATTTTAAATTTTTTTTAATTTTGAATTTTGAATTTTTATTTTGAAATCAAATGTTGGCTTTGCCAAATCAATGTCAATGTACCTCAGGACTTGATTTTTCCAAATTAACATATCTATAACAGGACAACCCTATTTACCGTACTAAACTCGGGAATTATTTCTATTTAAGCAAAAATTGTTGCACTTCAGATAGGCACATACACATTACTTGGCCAAGGGTCTCATTTGAGTTTGAATATTATCTATCTCATATGCATGCTTATTCAAACTATCTCCACTAATATGCTCTACCTACCAAGAGAGATCAACAGGTCTTTGCTAGGCTTGAAATGGGGTCTATAAGGGACATGAGTTTAAGTGAAGGCCATTTTGAGATAGGAGATGATGTGACACAATGGACAAACCCACACACGTTAAACTTCTTATTTGAACTTTAGGTAGCTTGGAGGCAATCATGCTAGACTCCAAATTCCTTCTATCTTCTTGGCATTAATCTGGATCTTGATTAGGGTAGTCTTTACCCTTGCAAAAAGTTTGGTACCCAATTTCATTTCTTTTCTCCTTCTCCCTTTTCTTTCTTTTTATTTTTCTTACTCTTTCCTTTCTTTTAGCATTTTATTATTTTGTCCTTCTTTCCTATAGGATTGTCAAGTACAGAACTTTCAAGAACTGGATGGTCTTTTTTTCCTTTTCTTTAATTTTAATCGAATCTTTGGTTGGGTTGGACCAATTCAAGTCAAACTGTCCTTATAAACCAAATGGAAGTCTTTTGCTGCTTTAGGTAAAAGAGAACTCAGTTGGTTTCCCAAACCGCCTTTTTGGGTTTTATCTTTCTTTTTTTTCCTTTCTTCTTCTTCTTTTTTTTTATTTTTTTTGTTTGTTTTTTCTTTTCTTTTCTTTTTCTCTTTTTTTTTGGTTCTAGCTCTAAAAGAGTTGTCTTGTTTGTACCAACTTGGGTTTCTAATAATGGATGAGTGGAGTGACATAAATCTCCTTTAATAGGGATAAATCATTTGTTACTCTAATGTTATCTTGATAGATTGGAGATATTAGGTGAACTTCAACTACCCTTATGGTTTTGAGAACATCAACTTTCCTTATAGTCTTTGCTATGCATTCCTTTCTTAGATCTTCTTGCCTCTTCACCTTAGTGATCATAAGACCTATCAAAAGTATCACAACAGCTCAGGGTAGGTTGTTGGGATTTGTAAGCCAATGAAAAGAAAGCTAAAATTTTATGAAGGCTCAAAGGGACAACTAGGGATTGATATTTAATTGGGTGGATACTAGTTGTTGGCTAACCAAACAATGCCTAGATCATTTCTCTCTTAAATAAGTAGAGTTCAATTTCACCTTAAAAATTTGTCAAAGCGTGTTCTAAGACTGACTAGGACCTAGACAAAGATAACTATGCAGGAGCACTCTCTAAGTAAGCATACACAAATCAATGCTATAGAGTAATTCCTTCACCTAGTAAAGTCATTCGAGTCATGATGCATAAATATATTAATTCATGAATTATCAAGCTAGATTCCTCATTGGTTGAGCACCAAAACAAACAAAGACCAACAAAAATTTTGATGAAAGTAAATTATTCAAATAAACTTAAAATTTTAAAAACACGATCGTTACAATTAAATATTAAAGAAAGCAAAATAAATAGAGTAATATTCAAGCTAAGGAAAGTTTGTTGAGTTAAGCTTCTTTTCCTTTCACATCTTCAATTTTTCCATCTTGGAAGGATGATAAAACGAAATCTTCTTCCAATCCTTTTCCCACCATGAAGATTTTCGATAGAGGTACTCTTCCAAACTTAGGCAAATGATTATTCTTGGTATTGGGCTTGTCCGACTCCGGTAGCTTACCACTATCGATTAGATCTTAGATCTCATGCTTCAATCGAGTACATCTATCAGTCTCATCTCCTTGAGTCTGATGAAATTGACAAAAAGCCTTAGTATTAAATTTTAGGGGTAAAGTATTTGGCAAAGGTTGAGGGGCCAATGGTTGTAATAGTCCTTCCTTTTGTAGCTTGTTGAAAACCCAAGACAAAGGCTTCCCCAGATCTAAAAACTGCCTCATTCCTCCTTGACTAGTGACAATAACATCAGCTTCCTTTTGTGTACTTTGATTGCTAGGCTGATAATTTCCTTTCTCATTCCTTCTTGCCGAAAAGTGATTCTTCTCCCTTCCCCACTCTTCAATTTGTAGACCCGCTTGGAGAAGATCTTTGAAGTCCCTTATAAGGATGTGAGACAGCCTTTCATGAATGTTGGGCAGGACGCCTCTGACGATCATCCTTATTTAATCAGACTCATCGGGCCTCTTCCTGAGCAAAGCAGCCTTATTTCTCCATCTTTTCACATAGTCCACAAAATTTTCATTTGGCCTTTGTCTAATGGACTCAACTCCCATTAAGGTAACTTCTAGCTCGACATTGTACCCATATTGCTGAATCAAAGCCTTGTACAACATGTCCCAATCTTTTTGAGTACTTTCCTCTAAGGTGTTGAACCAATTTTGGACAACAAGGTCTAATGAGAGCATGAAATATCTTAGAGTTTGAGCTTTAGTAGCTCGGGCAGACTGCATAGCAGTGATGTACTGCTTCACATGGAGATGAGGGTTTCCAGTGCCAATGTATCTAGCAAAGGAAGGCATCTTGAACTTATAAGGGACCTCCTCATCTTGTTCAAATAGTTTGTCAATCTTGGACATCTCTTCGGTTTTCAGCTTCTTCTCAAATTTCTTTTCTACTTCACCAACTTTAGACTTCCCTTTGTCCTTTGGCTTCTTGGAGCTAGCAGACGCTTCGACATTATTTCCTAAACTTGTGGCCAATCGGTTCTTCACGGTCTCAGCCAGGGCCTCTTTTATTTCTTCCATCTTGGCATTGAAGGCGTCGTCCACCATTCTTCCAATTTGTTCGGGCTCCATTGCTTTTGGTGAGCAAGTGATCGAGTTGCTATTAGATTCTTCGTCTCTGGCGTAGGTCGGATTATCGTAAGCTTTTGAACTGTCATAATCCAGGGCTGTGAGCTAGAGAGGATCAATGATATGAGATGCAAATGTATGCATGCATGTATGCACAAACAATAAACAAACAAGGATAATTAGGACATTCCTTCCAACCTTATAATATCCGCACACGAATAGCGAGTCTCTTTTCCAAGGTATATGGTTAGCAAAATACCAACATGGGGTATCTTGTTTTCGAATAATTCCCTCAGACGTTTCAACCGATAGTTATATTTTCAAAAATGGAAATCAGTCCATGATAATTCCCATTAATTAGGTTTTAATCCATTCAATCAACTAATAGTAGCTTTTATGCTATATTGGATTAAAACTAAATTAAGAGGTTTATTATAAATATATTTCTCACTTGAAAAAATAACTAGTGGTTCTTGCCAAAAACAAGCCCATGGTTAATTATTCTTAGTATAAACTAGGCTCACAATTGATTTTTGGTATTTCGTAATTGACCTAAATAATTTGTAAGCTTTTTGTAAAAAAGGTTGGATTAAAATAATTTTGTTTCTAAGCCCATTGTAAAAAGATTTTTAGAAAAAATGGACTTTGGGCTTTATATTTGAGTCATGAGAAAAAATTTTTGATTTATTTTTAGAAAATGTTTTATGTCCAAAGACCATCTTGAAAAGTTTTGAAAATAGCTTTGGTCTTTTGGATTTAGAGAAAATTTTATTTTGAGCTCACAATGTATTTAGGTCATATTAGAAAAAGAACAAACCAAATAAGCCATGATTTAAGCCAAGATAAATTAACCATAGTCAAATAACATGCATTTGGGGTAAAACCTAAGGAAAGTAACTAGGCCAATTACATGAGCTTTAGTCTTTAGGTTAAAAGGCTTAGGTTCCTATAGCAAGTATATACCAAATTGTATGAGGCTATGAGTGCCATGCCATGCTCAATCTCCATACCTTGAGTGAAAGTATGGTATCCCTTACATAACACAACACGGGTAACACGGGCATCCTAACTCATGCACACGATGCAAATCTAATATGATGCAATGGATAATATCATGATAAGAAAGAATAGAATAATAAAAAGACCAATGGAATCAACTTCTCTTGTCCCCAGTGGAGTGGCCACTATGAGCGGTGATTTTTGCCCCCATTCCCGGTGAAATGGTTCTTGCGACTTCGGCACTATTTAGGCTAGGGGCCTTAGAGAACACGGACCTAAGTCCGGAGAAAATGGAGTTGCCACTCGGATGGACCGGGAAAAAGAAAGGGGTGGATGACTCGATTCCTAAGGAATCCCCAACCCCCTAATGGGTTCAAAAAGTGGGTATGTGTGGGGAAGGTGAGAAATGGCCCAACACCCCCACAACGCCCGGTTCATTGGAACCGGCCTCCTTTGCAGGTCTTAATATTATAAAATTCTTAAGTATACCAATATTATCCATATTACATGCAACAATTAAAATAAAAGCATCATTGTACTAAAATCAAAGCAATGTCCAAACAAAAGCAAATAAATGGACACCCATCCGAGGATGGAAACATGTCCTTTACATTGGTCCAAAATATAAAAGCGATTTAAATTACATAAAATTTAACTAATGAGGTACCCACAAAGTGGAAACATACCTCTTACAATTTTAATACCAAAACAAATAAATAATTATCATAATAATAAAGAAAATATCCATCCATGATAAATTAAATAAATCAAGTATTGAAATTAAATAAATCAACCATCAAAAAATATAATAAACTATATAATCAAATCTATAATTAAATAATGCAATAAATATATAAATTTAGGGTTTTAAAGAATTATCAATTGAATTTGGGGTTTCAGAACTTAGGGTTTTAGAAATGAAAGTTTTTTAATTAGGGTTTAGAAATTAGGATTTTTAGGGTTTTTGAAACTAGGATTTTGGAAACTAGGGTTTTGGAATTAGGGTTTTTAAAACTAGGGTTTTGGATAGTTAGAGCTTTTTGAATTAGGGTTTTGGATAGTTAGGGTTTTTGGATTTGACTTATTGCCTAAAAAAACATAATTTTGGATTTGGAAAAATAAATTAAGATTTTTGAAAAATAATCAATATTTTGGAGTTTAATAATGAAATGGTTTAGGCTTTTGGATAAAAATAGTTTGAGGTTTTGAGTTTTAATAAAATAACCTACAGTTCTTGAAGTTAAAGTGAATAAAATAAATTCTAACAGTTAATTTAAATCCTAGATGGCTACTGGATAGTTATATGTTTTTTATGAAACATGCAAGTGGGGTTACGAATATCAACTGATCCATGTGTTAATTAAAGCAAACGATTAAATTTATAGGAACAAAAATCAATTTACTGCTGTTTTATTAGTTTTAGTTATAAGTTTTGTGTCTTGTTTATTAGGTTAATTATTGTTTTATTTAGGTATTTTGTTAGTTTTTATCGGTTTGTCTAGTGTTTTCTTTAATTGTGAAGTTTTAGTTTATTTTTAGTTTTATGTCGTTTTTGATCTAGTTTTTAGTTTGTGTTTATGTTTTGTCGGTTATTGTTTATTTACTTCGTGTTTTAAGTTTGTTTTGAGTTTTGTGTTAGGTTAAAACAGGCAAGGAAACGAATTGAAGATGAAATGGGCAGTAGTTGACACAGGCAGAGGACAAGGCCAAGTCACTGGCCGTGTCCCATACCAAGTTAAAAGGAAGAACAAGTCCCAGTAGCAGACACAAGCAAGGGACACGGCCAAGTCATGTGGCCGTGTGCCTCCAAAGAAGAGCAACACGGCCAAGTCAAAATGACTTGGCCGTGTCCCACTTGTTACCAAAGGAAAGGGAGGTCAACAATTACACAAAAACGAACACAGGCAAGGGACATGGCGATGTCTCCTGGCCTTGTCCCTCCCATCTCACTCACACGGCCAAGTCAAGCTCCACTTGGCCGTGTCACTCAACAAAGAAGAAAAGAAGACCAAAAGCAACAGAGGAGGACACATGCAGGGGACACGGCCGTGTCACCTGGCCGTGTCCCTCCATCAAGCCCTCACACGGCCGTGTCCCTCATCACCTGGCCGTGTCCCTCATTTTCCAAGCCCGCATCGGATTTTTAACGCGTACGACTCATATAAAAGGAAAAGAAAGTTAGGGTTTAGGGGTCTTTTGACGATTTTGAGAGAAAATTAGCCATCTGAGAGAGATCTTAGGGTTTAAACATTTGTTTTCTTGGATTTTGATTTTACTTTGGATTAAACTAGTTTAGATTAGATTGTTCATGCCATTGTTTCATCCTTTTTGCAAGATTTGATCAAGAGATTCATCAAAAACTTCAAGGAGTTTGTAACTTGGTTTTATTCTTAAACTTTGACTCTTTAGTTTCATTGAAATTGTGTTTATGAACATTATCATGTCTAAATTGATTTCTTTGATTATTAATGAGATGAGTATGCTTGATAACATCATGAACTAATTTAATCTAGTCTAGGGTTTGTATGGATTTGCTATGAATTGTATGAATTGGTTATTCTCTTAACTATTGATTTCTTTAGCCTTTATTGAATGAAAAATTGTTACATATAATTGATTGGCAACCAATTGTGTGTTTTAGGTATTAGATGATGGATTGAGAGATGAAATCTAATGCTGGAACAATTCAATTAAGGACTTAGGTGAATTAGAGATATAACCTATTAAAAAGATTGTTTCAATTATAACAAGATTAGTTGTAAGAGGTTTGAATGCGAGAGCTTATTGCCTTGACTCAATTAATTAAGTTGCTTGAGATTTAATCTTAGAAATTAAATTAGTTAAGTGGAATAACCGTTCATACATATGAGTAGTAAAGAAGTGCAAACCCTAGACCATTCTATCAAGTGAATCAAAACACAGTTCAATTTACTTTTATTGTTTTAAACTTTAATCAATCTTCTTTATTATTTAGCAATTTATAAATCTCTTTATTACTGGTTAAACATAATCTGATAAGCAATTAACCACTTTGGCTTCCTTGAGAGAATGACCTTGGGGCAATCACCTTTGCTACAGCTACCTCGTATACTTGCGAGTGACGCTTTGTGGTAGAGTTAATTTGAGCGCAACAAGTTTTTGGCGCCGTTGCCGGGGAAGCTAATTGGCGTAATTGTTTAAAAAATAATAATAAAAAAAATAAAAAAAATATATTTCAGATTATTTTCATTGCTTTTCATTTTATTTTATTTGTCTTTTGCTTTTGATATTTCTTTTTCTAGAAATTTTTGTTTATGCAAGGCATGAGATCACTTGAAGGAGAACTGCATCCATTCATTCCAGAAATTCAGAGAATAAAAAGGAGAATAGAGGAGTTTGAGCTTTTCACAGGATTTGATACTTCAGAGGAAGACATTTCGGATTTTGAGTCAGAATCTGAAAAATCTGTTAAAATGGCTGAAGAAAGACAAAGAACCATGAGAGATTTTGCTAGACCTGTCATTGGGAATTCCACTTCTTGCATAAGACTGACAGATGCAGCAATGAACTATGAGCTGAAGAATATTCACTATAACATGCTGCCATCATTCTATGGAGTTCCAAATGAAGATCCTTTGAATTTTATTAGGGACTTCTACTCCACCCTCAACACTTTTCCTTTGGGAGGACTAACAGAAGATCAATTGAGGATGAGATGTTTCCCTTATACTTTGAAGGATAGGGCAAAGAGCTGGCTCATGATGTTACCAGAAAATTCACTGACAACTTGGGAGCAAGTTTACAATAAATTCATGGGCAAGTTCTATTCACACCAAAAGACAGCTGAGTTGAGAGGGAAGATTGCTACATTCTCTCAATTTGAAGGAGAGCCATTTCATGAGGCTTGGGACAGATTCAAGATGCTATTGATCCAGTGTCCACATCATCATTACCCACTTCAACTCCTTAATCAGTTTTTCTATGATGGTCTCACTCAGCAATTTCAGAACACTGTTGATAATGCAGCTGGGGGAGCCATGGGAGAAAAGACAGCTGATGAGACTTATGAGATCTTTGAGATGTTGGGAGCTAATTCTCAACAAAAGAGTGTAAGGGGAAGAAGCAAGGGGGTGAATCAACTGGAAGCCAATACTGAAATGGTTAGTCAAATAGCTGAGTTGACAAGACAGGTTCAGATGCTACACATGAAGAACAATATTTCTTCATCTACTCAAGAAGTGTGTGGAATCTGTGGGACATTAGGGCATGGAGCAAATATATGTCCCTCTGCATATGAGTCTTTTGGGAATGAAGCTGAGCAGGTCAATGTTATGGGAGGATTCCAACCTAGGGCTAGAAATGATCCTTACTCCAACACTTACAATCCTGGTTGGAGGAGTCACCCCAATTTTTCCTGGACGACAAATAATGCTCAACAGCCTTTCCATTTGCTCTAGAGACAGAACCAGCAGCAGGGCCAATCCTCAAGTCAAAATCAAGGTCATCATAAAAGAGAGAGTTTGGAGGACAGTTTACAAGCTTTCATCAAAGTCAGTGCTCAAAACCAAGAGATGAACAATAAGAGGTTGGATTCCTTGGAAGCATCTTTTAAGAAGGTGGAGACCCAAGTGGGGCAACTTGCACAACAGATGCAGATTCAACAAAAGGGGAAGTTTCCAAGTCAACCTGAGCAGGCACAAGCAGTGACTGTTCTTAGGAGTGGCAAGATAATTAATAACAATGTTGAAAATAAGTCTGTGAATGCAGGTGAGCAAGAGAAGAAAAAGGAAGGAGAATTAGAGAACAAAGGTGCTGAAGAAAGATCAATGGAGAAGACCCCTACACCAGATTTGCACAGGGCAAGCAATCCATACAGGCCACCTATACCATTCCCTAGCAGGTTGAAGGATGATAAAAAAGATAAGCAGTTTTCAGATATCTTCAACATGCTATCTAAGGTAAGTATCAACTTACCATTACTTGAAGCAATTAAGAACATGCCGGCTTATGCTAAATTCTTCAAAGAATTGAATACCAAGAAAGAAAGGTATGAGCCGAATGAAAAGGTGATAGTTTCTGAGGTAGCTAGTGCTGTTTTGCAGCATAAACTACCTCCTAAGCTAAAGGATCCTGGAAGCTTTATTATTCAAATTGCTATGGGGAATGGAAAATGTACTGATGGCATGTGTGATTTGGGAGCTAGTGTGAATTTAATGCCTTACTCTGTGTACCTTGACTTAGAATTAGGGGAACTTAAGCCAACAAAAATGGTGTTGCAATTAGCTGATAGATCTCTTAGATTCCCGAAAGGGGTTATAGAAGATGTGTTAGTTAAAGTTGGTGGTTTGATAGTTCCTGTTGATTTCATTGTTCTTGACATGGAAGTAGGTAATTCTTCACCATCTGCACACACCATTCTGCTGGGTAGGCCTTTTATGGCAACTACCAACACTTTGATAGATGTTAAAAATGGAAAATTATCAATGACTATTTTGGGACAAACTGTAGAATTTTCTATTTTTAATACTTCTCCTATTCCTACAACTGCTTTATATGAGGATTGTTCTTTTATTGATTGTATTGATGCAGTTGTTTCAGATGTTTTCTTGCAGACAGGTTCCTCTGATAAATTGGAGCTGGCATTGACTTTGGATAGTGATTTGGAAATTTTTGATGCAGAACTAGCCAGTTGCCTTGAGACTTTAGAGGGTGCTGAAATAGAGGAGCTTAAGGAGGACCCAATTTTTGAACCTTCCCCCATTGAAAAAGAAGAGAAGAACCCCTCACTAGAGTTAGAGCTGAAAGAGTTACCTAAGAACCTGAAATATGTGTTTTTGGGAGATCACAATACTTTACCTGTAATAATATCTAGTGAACTTAGTGAAGGGGAGGAGATGAGGTTAGTGAGTGAGCTTAAAAGATTGAAGAGAGCAATAGGATGGGGATTGAGTGACATAAAGGGTATTAGCCCTTCCATGTGTATGCATAGAATCACTTTAGAAGAGGGAGCTAAACCTGTGAGGGAAACCCAAAGGAGACTTAACCCAAATATGAGTGAAGTGGTTAAGAAGGAAGTGCTCAAATTGCTGGATGAAGGAGTAATTTATCCAATTGCTAATAGTGAGTGGGTGAGCCCAGTACATGTAGTTCCTAAGAAATCTGGAATCACAGTGGTGAAAAATGAGAATAATGAGTTGGTTCCTACTAGGACTACTACTGGGTGGAGAATGTGCATTGATTATAGGAAGTTGAACAATGCTACAAAGAAAGATCATTTTCCTCTTCCTTTTATTGATCAGATGTTAGACAAACTTTCTGGACACTCACATTATTGTTTTTTGGATGGCCTTTCAGGTTACTATCAGATGCCAATAGCTCCAGAGGATCAGTCAAAGACAACCTTTACTTGCCCTTTTGGGACTTATGCATTTCGACGTATGCCCTTTGGCTTGTGCAATGCACCTGCAACTTTTCAGAGATGCATGATGTCTATCTTCTCGGATATGATCGACGATTTTATTGAGGTATTTATGGATGATTTTTCTGTTTTTGGTAATTCTTTTGATAATTGCCTCGATAAACTTGTTCGTGTGCTTGAGAGATGCATTGAATGTAACCTCACTTTAAGTTGGGAAAAGAGTCATTTTATGGTTACTCAGGGCATTGTCTTAGGTCATGTGGTGTCGAGTAAAGGGATTGAGGTGGATAAGGCTAAAATTGAATTGATTGCTAAGTTACCCCCACCTAGCTCTGTTAAGGGAATAAGACATTTTTTAGGGCATGCAGGATTTTACAGAAGGTTTATTAAGGATTTCTCCAAAATAAGCCAACCATTGTGCCATTTATTGGGGAAAGATGTTCCATTTGAATTTACAGCACAATGCATGCAAGCTTTTAATTCTCTTAAGGAAAAATTGACTAGTGCACCTGTGATTGTAGCTCCTGTCTGGTCTTTACCTTTTGAAATCATGTGTGATGCTTCTAATCATGCAGTAGGAGCTGTGCTTGGGCAAAGGGTTGACAAATACTTAAGGGTAATTTATTATGCTAGTTTAACCCTGAACAGTGCACAAATGAACTACAGCACAACTGAGAAGGAAATGTTAACTATTGTTTTTGCTTTAGATAAATTTAGAGCATATTTAATAGGGTCAAAAATTATTGTTCATTCTGACCATGCAGCTCTTAAATATCTTTTAACAAAACAGCATGCTAAACCGCGCTTAATTAGATGGGTGTTGTTATTGCAAGAGTTTGATTTCCAGATCAGGGATACTAAGGGTAGTGAGAATGTTGTTGCTGATCATTTATCCAGATTACCCTACTTTAATGAAAATCTTGCATCTGATAGCATTCATAAAAATTTAGAAGCATTTCCTGATGAGCATTTGTTTGTGGTAATTGATGCACCGTGGTTTGCAGATATTGCTAACTATCTTTCTTGTGGTATTTTGAGATCTAACATGTCTTTTCAGGAAAAGAAAAGGTTTCTAAACTTAAGTAAGTTTTATTTTTGGGATGAACCTTATCTATTCCGGATTTGCAAAGATGAGATAGTTCGCAGGTGTGTTTCTGAGGAAGAACAACTGAGTGTTCTTCAATTTTGTCATGACCTTCACTGTGGGGGTCATTTTGGAGGAAGAAAAACTGCATAAAAGGTGCTTCAAAGTGGTTTTTACTGGCCCACTTTATTTAAAGATGCTCAAGATTATTGTAAGCACTGTGATCGTTGCCAAAGAGTAGGTAACATTGGGAGGAGGAATGAAATGCCCCTTCAATCATATGTTGTTGTTGAATTGTTTGATGTGTGGGGAATAGACTTCATGGGTCCTTTCCCCAAGTCCTTTGGTTATGAATACATTTTAGTTGCTGTTGATTATGTTTCCAAATGGGTGGAGGCAATCCCCACCCGTACTAATGATGCTAATATTGTTGTTAAATTTGTGAAGGAAAACATTCTTAGCAGGTTTGGCACACCAAGGGTGATAGTCAGTGATGGGGGGAGCCATTTTTGCAACAGGCTGTTTGAGAAATTAATGCATAAATCCGGCGTGAAGCACAAGGTGTCGACCCCATATCATCCACAAACCTCTGGACAAGTGGAAACATCCAACAGGCAGCTAAAAGGAATTCTGGAGAAAACAGTCAACACATCCAGGAAGGATTGGGCAAGCAGATTGCACGATGCACTATGGGCATATCGGACTGCTTTCAAAACTCCTCTAGGTATGAGTCCATATAGATTGGTGTTTGGAAAAGCTTGTCACTTACCAGTGGAGTTGGAGCACAGAGCATATTGGGCAATCAAGACTCTGAATTTGGACTTGGACAAAGCGAAGAAAGAAAGATTTCTACAAATTTCAGAGTTAGATGAGCTGCGGAATGAGGCTTATGAGAGCTCAAGAATTTACAAGGATCGCACTAAAGTACTTCATGATAAAATTATAGTGCGAAAGACATTGAGTCCAGGTATGAAGGTTTTACTTTTTAACTCACGACTCCGTCTTTTTCCAGGTAAACTCAAGTCTCGATGGAGTGGTCCTTTCGAGATAACTCAGGTATATCCTTCTGGTGCAATTGAATTACTTAACTCTAGAACAGGTGAGACTTTCAAAGTGAATGGACAGAGAGTTAAGCCATACAATGAAGGATTTCAGGAAGTAAGGGTCATTGATAGTACTTTGATTCATGAACCCTAGACCTTGCATGATGTCCAGCTATATGACATTAAAGAAGCGCTAAATGGGAGGCAACCCATCGGTTTGCATTTATTTTTTATAGTTGTACTTTTAAGTTTAACAAGTTTTGATTTATGTTTGGTTTCAATAATTGGACTGTGCTTTGATCGGTTTTTCTTTACTTTGTGTTTCAGGGTGTTTAAAGAAGAAGGGTTGCAAAATCATTAAAAAAAATATGATTAAAGTTTATAAAAAGGCAGAAGGTGACACGGCCAAAGGACTTGGCCGTGTCCCTTGGCCGTGTCACACATTGGACACGGCCAAAAATTCTTCAAAATTTGAACGATTTTGCAATGTTTTACAGATTTGGACACACCCAGGGGACACGGCCGTGTCACCTGGCCGTGTCCCCCAAAAACTATGAGACACGGCCGTGTGCTCTCCACTTGGCCGTGTCCCTTCACTTTCACACACAAACACGGCCATGTCAGCACACACACGGCCGTGTCCTTCAATTTTTGCCTTTAAAAAGCCCGATTTTGCCCAATTTTATTTCATAAATCCCTAACTTTTCTATCTTCTTCTCTCTCGCTCTCTCGTTCTCTGCAACACCAAACCCTTGATTTTTATTTTCAAATCTCCATCTCTTCCGTTAAAACTTCAAATTACTCCACCAAAACTTGAGATTATCACTTAAAACTTTCTCTTTACTCATATTATTTTGATTTAATTCAGTTTTGGGTGTTATTTTCTCAGATTTTATGTCGCCGAGAACTAAAATTGTACCACACCGAAAGAAGAAGAAATCTGGAGCCGAAGGAGCTTCGTCATCTTCCTCAACTTTATCTCACAAGAGGGCAAGTCTTTTGGCTCGGGGTTTTTTCCCGACAAGGTATGTGAATGATGAATCTTTAAATGCCTTGCAAATGAGAACTGCTTTTTATAGATATGTGCAATATCTTGGGTGGGAAACTTTTGTTTCATTGAGACCTCTGCAGTTTGAGGAGCTCACCCTAGAATTTTTGGCAACTCTTAAAGTGGAAAGAGATGATAAGAAAATTTGCAGGAGACTGATGTTTAAATTAATGGGTCAATCATTTGTGCTTACTATTGATCAGTTGAATGATATATATGGTTTTCATCACCATGAAGAAAGATCGATACCCAAAGATTTTAGACAACAGTTTGCTTGGGGTGCCTTAGGCTCGGGTACTTATGTGGCCAAATCGGCCAAAGTATCTAAATTACGGAACCCTACCTTAAGATATTTGCACAGGTTTATGTCATGTGGGTTCTTTGCAAGGAAGGAGAGCCCGGGTGTGGTTGAGTCGAGTGAGCTATTTTTCTTGGACTGTGTTTTGAATGAAATGAATATTAGTGCCGGCTATTGGTTAGCCGATATTTTTGATTCTGTAGCTAATAAAAGGAGGGGGGCTATTTGTGTTGGAGGATTGATCACTACATTAGCAGTAGCCCTTGTGGAGGATTTTGACCCGAGTACTACTCGGATGACTCGAATTTTGGGTAATGATTCCTTGGATTTAGCTATACTGGCGAAGATGCACATGGTGGTGCATAGAAGAGGGACCTTTGTGATGTTGTCAGCTGAGCCTGAAGCACCGGGGGACAGGCAGAAGAGAGCCCGGATTGAAGAGGAGTCTGACTCGGATTCTCTTGACTTAGATGAGGATGCTCCGGTCTCGAAACATCAAGAGGTACTTCTGAGGATTGAGGCCCTGGAGGGCAAAGTGGATCGATTGGATAGTAAGGTGGATCGTAACCATGCTGAGATCTTACAACAGATGGAACAGATTAACAGTAACCTTGCAACGATCTTGAGTCTCCATCCCTCAGCTGCATCATCTTCCCGCCCACATTTTCCATAGATTTTCAGTCCTTGCTTTATTTTATTTAGTGTACTCTTGTTTTATTTTTCGTTTTTGTTATTTATGTTAAAACTTTTGTGTTTGGATATTTTCTTGTACTTTTGTTATAAAACTTTTGTGTTTGTGATGGAAAGCTAGGATTTTGCCTCACCAGGTACGATGGAAGACAGGTTGTCCTTTAACTCTTATTATTTATTATTCTTGTTTTCCATTGAGGACAATGTCAATTTTAAGTGTGGGGTACTCTTTAAGCTTTCCTTTAATTCTTGTTTTGCTTATTGTGGTTGTTTTGTTTATTGTGTTTTTTGTGCATGGTATAATTGTTGAAAATTTATTGATCTTTTCTTTGATTCTAGCATTATAGTTGAGACTTTGGTATCAGCATAGAAATGAGCATTTGAATTCATTCGGGATTAATTTTCGCATTCTGCAATTCATGACATGTAAATCTTTGTGAACCCACCTGTGTGAGCTTTGAGCCTTATAAAATTGATATTTTTGTCAATTGATTTTCTTTTCTTAAGTGTGCACCTTCATGATGTTGCATCTCTAGAGTTTGCTTTTGCATACTTATTGAACTCACATTATGATTTAATCTCAAGTTTTAAAATGATGAAGGCAAATTAGGTTAGCCCCTTTAGCTTAAAGAGACTTCCCTTTATATTGATTTCCTTAGTGAGCCAAGTTGAGCCATTGACTGTTTCTTGTTTGATTAACACAATTCTCAACTTAACATGTTCTTACTATCATCATACCTATGCATTAAGGAATGGAGTTGTATGATTAGACAATAGGGTAGTTTATTTCAAGTGTGGGGTAAGTAAAAAAAAATAATATGGACTTCCTAATTGAGGGTTGAAATGCATACTTTGCATATTGTATTTGATTAAGAATCAGTATTCTTTTCCTCTACATTTTAAGCTAGATGTTCCATTAAGTTTATACTTTGTATATATATATATATATAATATATATAAACTCAATAAAAAAAAGTGAAAATAAAACAAAAAGAGATATATATATATATATATATAAAGTTCATATATTTTCTAGCCTTAGAGGAATTTTGACTCGTGTACTTTTCTTTTAGTGTGCAAGTATGTAAGATTGCTAAGGGTTGGTGAGTATGCTATTTGAAGGAGTTATGAAATTCTTAGCAAGAGTAGTGTCTAATTTAGATACTCCATTTCTTGATGCTCCACTTAAATGTCTTTTCTCACACCTTACCTTAGCCCCATTACATCCAAATAAAAGACCTTCGGATTATTTCTTGAGAAAATCAGTGAGAGAGATTGGATAATTAAGCAAGTTTATGGCATTATGCACTCATGAGTGGTATGAGTGATTAACCTTTGAAATCGAGTGAAACACTTAGTTGAGAGATAAGATTTGTATGTCTGGATCAATGAATGAGTTAAGAATATCTTGATTGAAGGAAATTGCAATTATTTATGTCTGATGTCTTAAAGTATTTCATCTATGTTCTAGAATTATAGTTAAGGTTGTTTGAATTTTTAATTTATGCCATGTGAATTTGCTTGAGGACAAGCAAAGTTTTAAGTGTGGGGTAGTTGTTTTATTAGTTTTTGTTATAAGTTTTGTGTCTTGTTTATTAGGTTAATTATTGTTTTATTTAGGTATTTTGTTAGTTTTTATCGGTTTGTCTAGTGTTTTCTTTAATTGTGAAGTTTTAGTTTATTTTTAGTTTTATGTCGTTTTTGATCTAGTTTTTAGTTTGTGTTTATGTTTTGTCGGTTATTGTTTATTTACTTCGTGTTTTAAGTTTGTTTTGAGTTTTGTGTTAGGTTAAAACATGCAAGGAAATGAATTGAGGATGAAATGGGCAGTAGCTGACACAGGCAGAGGACACGGCCAAGTCACTGGTCGTGTCCCATACCAAGTTAAAAGGAAGAACAAGTCCCAGTAGCAGACACAAGCAAGGGACACGGCCAAGTCATGTGGCCGTGTCCCTCCAAAGAAGAGCAACACGGCCAAGTCATCATGACTTGGCCGTGTCCCACTTGTTACCAAAGGAAAGGGAGGTCAACAATTACAAAGAAACGAACACAGGCAAGGGACACGGCCGTGTCTCCTGGCCGTGTCCCTCCCATCTCACTCACACGGCCAAGTCAAGCTCCACTTGGCCGTGTCACTCAACAATGAAGAAAAGAAGACCAAAAGCAACAGAGGAGGACACATGCAGGGGACACGGCCGTGTCACCTGGCCGTGTCCCTCCATCAAGCCCTCACACGGCCGTGTCCCTCATCACCTGGCCGTGTCCCTCATTTTCCAAGCCCGCATCAGATTTTTAACGCGTACGACTCATATAAAAGGAAAAGAAAGTTAGGGTTTAGGGGTCTTTTGACGATTTTGAGAGAAAATTAGCCGTCTGAGAGAGATCTTAGGGTTTAAACATTTGTTTTCTTGGATTTTGATTTTACTTTGGATTAAACTAGTTTAGATTAGATTGTTCATGCCATTGTTTCATCCTTTTTGCAAGATTCGATCAAGAGATTCATCAAAAGCTTCAAGGAGTTTGTAACTTGGTTTTATTCTTAAACTTTGACTCTTTAGTTTCATTGAAATTGTGTTTATGAACATTATCATGTCTAAATTGATTTCTTTGATTATTAATGAGATGAGTATGCTTGATAACATCATGAACTAATTTAATCTAGTCTAGGGTTTGTATGGATTTGCTATGAATTGTATGAATTGGTTATTCTCTTAACTATTGATTTCTTTAGCCTTTATTGAATGAAAAATTGTTACATATAATTGATTGGCCACCAATTGTGTGTTTTAGGTATTAGATGATGGATTGAGAGATGAAATCTAATGCTGGAACAATTCAATTAAGGACTTAGGTGAATTAGAGATATAACCTATTAAAAAGATTGTTTCAATTATAACAAGATTAGTTGTAAGAGGTTTGAATGCGAGAGCTTATTTCCTTGACTCAATTAATTAAGTTGCTTGAGATTTAATCTTAGAAATTAAATTAGTTAAGTGGAATAACCGTTCATACATATGAGTTGTAAAGAAGTGCAAACCCTAGACCATTCTATCAAGTGAATCAAAACACAGTTCAATTTACTTTTATTGTTTTAAACTTTAATCAATCTTCTTTATTATTTAGCAATTTATAAATCTCTTTATTACTGGTTAAACATAATCTGATAAGCAATTAACCACTTTGGCTTCCTTGAGAGAATGACCTTGGGGCAATCACCTTTGCTACAGCTACCTCGTATACTTGCGAGTGACGCTTTGTGGTAGAGTTAATTTGAGCGCAACAACTGCGCATTCAAAGATCAAGGTACTGTGTGTTCAAAGATAAAATTACTACATGCATGTTTTTAATAATCAAAGAAATGAAGCTACTGTGATCATGAGTAATTTATAATTAAAGATCAATCTCCATTCGTTGGTTCCTCCAAATTGATTTCTGGATGAACAATGTGAAGACAATATGTAATTTGCCTTCTTCTTTGGTTGTCTTGGTATTTCTATTTGTGGTTTCCTTCATCCTCCAAAAAGCTGCTGCTATTCTTCTCTCCTTGTTACCGTCTCTTCTGCTTTGTGGTTTAATCCTCTGTTAATCTCAATTGCCGACCCTTGTTCCTGTTAATTCTCCCTTGTTAATGTTCTTTTTATTCCTGAATTCTGAAATGTTAATATTTATAGCCGAACCTCACTCAGAATCCTTAACCTAATATTAATCAGTCCCTAAAATGAATTCTACTTAAATTATAAAGTTATTGAACTCATGTTGACCTGGTTGCCCTCGACCTTGGGCTACCCAGGTCGACATGAGGCATGCTCATGTCAACCATGGGCTGCCAAGGTCGACATGAAGCATGCTCATGTCGACCTGGCCTGCCAAGTTCGACATGAAGCATGCTCATGTCGACCTAGCCTGCCCAGGTCGACATGAGTCCAACCTCATGTTGATTTGGGCTGCCAGATCGACATGAGGCATGCTCATGTCTCCCCGGCCGGCCTAATTAGAATTAGTATTGCCTTTCTTTTAACTTATGGACCGAAAGGTTTAATTTGGGCTGATTCAACTTGATTTTAGGGTTTTACTGTAATATCCCAAAATATACCTTAAAAGTTTTGGAGTTATTATTGTATTTGGATTCAATGTATTTGTTTAATTGGAAAGAGGATAGAAGTGAAGAGAGTGTGTATGTTATATATATTGCAATATATAAGACATATAAATATACCAACATATACCACACATATGCATAAAGTATAAATTGGTGTTGGAAAGGTGAATTTATATAATCAATAATAATAATAGAAAAAGAAGAAAAGAAAGTCAAAAGATGGATTGTGTGGTAGAGGATTTTTGAGATGATGATGATGATTATTATTATTATTATTATTATATATATATTTGGGATAAGAACAAAGAAAGAAGATTCTTTCTTCTTCTTCTTCTTTTTCTTCTTCGTATACGAGAGAGAGAGAAAGAGAGAGAGAGAGAGAGATATGTGATTTTGTGAATTATATATCAAATTTCTTAAGGATTTTAGAGGATTGAAGATAGAGATGAAGATTTGATAAAGGATTCAAGTAAGTATTCATTTCTTTGAGTTGATTTTCATTGTTTGAGTTTGGATTTGATATGGTTGTTGGGTGATGATGATGATGATATTGAAAGATTGAAGTATGTATGTGTGTTGATTTGGTAATTGGATGATGATAATATGATTATTTGTGAAGTTGATGATGAATTGTTGAATAAGGGTTTAGTTTAATGAATTGGGGATTTGATTAATTGATGCATGGATGATGTTTATAATGATGATTGGTATGTGTTTTGAGTGGTGTTGGTGTTTTTGGTAAGTTTGTTATGGTTTTGGGTATGTTTGGTTGAGTTTGATTAAAGTAAAAGATGAGGAAAAATGGTTGTTTATGGGTTGAGTTGTTGTTTTGGCCGGATTTTGGATTTTTGGCCTGGCACGCCCAGGGACACGGCCAGACTGTTAGGCGTGTCATTGGTTCTGTTTTCTAGGTTGTGACACGAGCAGTGACACGCCCATGTTACTGAGCATGTCACAAGTTCTGTGTGACAGTAGAATTGACACGGCCAGTAACACGCCCGTGTTATTGAGCGTGTCATAGCTACTGTGAGTTTGGAGAATTGATACGGCCATGAACACGTTCATGTTGTTGGACGTGTCAATATGTTTGAGATACAGAAGGTATTACACGCCCAGTGATACACCCGTGGTTATGAGCGTGTCAATGTTTCTGTGTTGTGGAGTTAGGGCACGATCAGGAACATGCCCGTGTTGGTGAGCGTGTCATGTGTAGAATTTTCTCTAGTTGATTCTTATTTATATTATTCCATGTGTATCTCTAAGTAAGTGTGTATGCTCACTTTTGGATTAGGTTTTAAGAGATTGAATTGCCCCTAATCCAAGTATTGAAGGATTCATGAAAGAGAAGTTTAGATGGGTGTGAAATTCTTTGGAGGTAAGTACTAAATCTTATTTGATTATATTATTGATAAATATATATTAATAATGTATAGGCTATGAAATATGAAAGATATGAATGTAAATAATAAAATATATGAAATGTGAAAGCATTCAATGTATATATGTGTTATGAAAGGTGAAAGGTGCGAGGATAGGATAATGCAATTGATTGTTTATACTTGAATGATGAATGGTTATGTATATGTATATATATATATATAAAAGATGAAGTATGAAATGTATGTGATAGGGAATATGAATGATGTGATATTGTGATGAAATATGAAATGTGAAAGAGATGTGATATTGTGATGAAATATGAAATGTGAAAGAGATGTGATATTGTTATGAAAAATGAGATAAATGAGGCATGTTTGCCTAAACGATGCCATTGTGGTTGGCTATGATGATGTAAATGATGTTTGAGGCATATTTGCCTAAATGATGATGAGAATGAGAATGAAATTGATAATGAAATAATGAATGAATTGTGTGTCTAATATGTTATTCATTTTCAGAGTTTTGTTGTTGGTGGCATGCCTAATAGTAACAATCTCTTGAAGTTAGGTTGGGCTTGATCCTTGAAGCCAAGTTGGGTTGAAGTTTAACATGTTTTACTCCCCTTGAAGCTTGGTTGGGTCTAGTCCTTGAAGCCTAATTGAGATGTTACAACCCTTGAAGCTAGGTTGGATTAGTTCTTGAAGCCAAGTTGGGTTGATACTTAGCATGCTTTGTTCCCCTTGAAGCTTGGTTGAACTTAATCCTTGAAGCCTAGTTGGGATATTGATGAATGTGATAATTAAACCAAAGCATTAACTCTGAAAGTTGAATGGCATATTAGTGTCTTTGGGCCCATGCTTGTGTTTGTTTAAGTGTGATTTATGAATGGTAAATTATGGATAATGTACAAAATGAATGAGATGATGAGATGTAATATTATGAAGTATGACATGGTTGTATCATATAAATGAATTATTAGAAAGAGAAACTATGTTGAAATATGTTATTGTGAAATATAATATGACATATAATATGTATATGAGGTGAAAGTGGTAAGTATCATGTTAATGATTTTTCTACCAAGTGATGGAATTATGTTGATTGTAATGCTATATATGTATATGTATGTAATGTATGAGATTAATAGGAATATATGAAGAACGCATTGAAAAAGGGGAAAACAGATTAAGAAAACATGATGCTAAAAATATGAGGTATGTTTATCTTGTAATGTATATTTTAGTATTTATTTGTACTACTAAGCTTTCGAGCTTAGCGCGGTTATATTAATAGCGCAGGTAAATAGGTGATGGAGCTGGAGTTAAGCCACTATGTCACGAAGAGAGCAAGTGTAGTTCGAGACTAACTAGAGGGTGATGCATGCATGTACAAGTTAAAGATTTTGCATTTTCATAAGAATGTATTCATATGTATAAATGAATCTTTGGAAGAGACAATGTAATTTATATATATATGTATTATCATCAAAAGGATAATGATTTTGTAAATACTTTTATATAATGAAATGTATTATTGTTGTAGAATTAAAGTAAAGATTTTAAATTGTGACGAAAAGTGATATTCTTATATTCTATATATGTATTGTATATGTACTTGGTATATGTACAGTATTTATATAGGATATGAGGGTGTTACATTTACAATTGAATTTATGCATCTTAAATCCAAACGACTTCTTTAAAAATTATAAATTAGGTTTAAATATTTTAAAGTCAGATCAAATTTATTTTGATATCGTTTAATTAGGACCATATCAAATTGGGGTCAAAATTAAGGGTCTACATGGGTGCCTCATTTTTATTATGTAATTTAATTTATCTTTTAAATATTTTGGGACTATTGTAAGAGACACGTTTCCATCTATGATGGGTGCCTCATTTTTAGTTAATTTCTTTTCATTTTTGGGCATTATATTGGACATTGTAAAGGCATGTTTTAATCTATAGATGGGTGCCTATTTATTAATTTGTTTAGACTTGTTTTAATTTTAGTGCAATAATTCATTATTTTAATGTTTGCACGTAGTATGGATGATATCATAATTTTAAGAATTTAAAAATATATATACCTGAAAAGGAGGCCAATTCTAATGAACAGGGCATTATGGGGGTGCTAGGCCATTTCTCACCTTCCTTATACATGCCCCAAATTTTTGAATTCATTAGGGGGTTAGGGATTACTTAGGAATTGAGTCATCCACAATTTTCTTCTTTCCCCACCCATTTAGGTGGCGACTGCATTTTCTTCGGGTTTTGGCCCATGTTCTCTAAGGCCCTGAGCCTAATAGTACTAGAGTCACAAGAACCATTCCACCGAGAGTGGGGACGAAAATCCTCTCTCATAATTAGCACAGTATCCAACCTTACTTTTGAAGAGAGAGAGATATTAGAAAAAATATTTAAAAAGTATGAAGAAGTGTTTACTTGGTCTTATGAAGATATGCATGGAATTAATTGAAACATAGCTGAGCACATGGTTACCACTTATACTCACATAAAACCTTTCAACAAAAGTTTAGATAGTTATGGTTGGAATGGGTAGAACTAATCAAAGTAGAAGTCACTAAGTGGATAGAAGTAAAATTTCTTGAGGTGATAGATTATCCTCACTGGTTAGCTAACATAGTTCCCGTGCCAAGGAAAGATGCAAGAAATAGGATTTGTGTGGACTATAGATACTTAAACAAGGCTTCCCCTAAGGATGATTTCCTTTGCCCCATATAGATGTCCTTATTATTAGTGCAACCACTAATATGATACTCTTATTCATAGATGGATTTTTTTGATACAACCAAGTGTTAAAGGCCTAGGAGGATAAAGCTAAAATTGCTTTCATGACTATATGGGGTATATTTTGCTATAAGGTAATGTCGTTTGGGCTAAAGAATACTGGAGAAACCTACCAGAGGATGGCCACCGCCTTGTTCCATGACATGATGCATAAAGAAGTTGAGGTCTATCTTGATGGCATGATGGTGAAGTCAAATACAAGAGAGTGGCATTTTTAGAATTTAGAGATCTTCTTTGAAAGAGAATAAAGTATAAGTTAAGATTGAACCCAAAAAAGTGTGTGTTTGGGGTTACTTTTGGCAAGATGTTGGGACATTTGATTGGTCCAAATGGCATTGAGATTGACCCTGACAAGGTTAAGGAAATCAGGGATATGCCGACCCCTAAGACGGAGATAGAAGTTCGAGGGTTTATTGTTAGGCTACAGTGCATTAGCAGGTTCATAGAAAAGCATACCACGATTTGTGAACCAATTTTCAAATTGCTTGAAAAGAACCAACCAGTCAAGTAGAACTAACAGTGCCAAAGGGCCTTTGAGCATATAAAAGAGTATTTACTGAATCCACCTATTTTGAAACCACCTAAATTTGGCAGACCTTTGTTACTATACTTAACAGTAGAAGAAGAATCGATAGGCGCAATGCTAACCCATGCAGATGAATCAGGAGTTGAGCATACAGTTTAGTATATAAGTAGAAAGCTCCTACCTTATTAGATTAAGTATAGTATCATTGAGAAGACCTGTATAACTATGGTTTAGTCATATAAGAAGTTACGACATTACTTTCAATCTTATAGTGTGCAAGCGATTTCCAAGATGGATCCAGTGAAGTATATAAGGGAGACACCCTCGTTGATTGGGAAATATGGTAGATAGTTGATAATTTTAGAAGAATTTGAGAATGAATATATAAATAGGAAAGCCGTTAAAGGAAGAGCAGCAGCAAAATTTCTGGCCCAACAACCATTGCCTGACAATGAAGAAGTGATTTTGGAATTTCTCGATGAACATTTAGAGGCCATATAAGTACAAGGGTGGAAGATGTATTTTAACAGACCAGTAAATAGAAATGGAGCAGATGTGGGAGTAATTTAGGAATCGCCTAAAGAAAAGCTCATCCCTTTAGCCACATTGTTGAAATTTAGGGCAACCATCAACATGGTAGAGCATGAATCATGTATTTTTTTTGCCTGTAAACCATAATGATCATGAAGGTAGATGAAGTGCAAGTCTTTGGTGATTATTTGCTAGTAGTGTCCTAAGTAAATGGAGAATGGGAGTTGAAGGAAGAAAAGTTGAAACCATACCATGATTATTTAACCATGTTGAAGAAGAATTATAAGGAGTGCAGATTTATACACCTACCAAGAGAGGAAAATCAGATGGCCGATGTCCTAGGCACCCTGGCTTTGGTATGAGAAAACCATGTTAAGCTATTCCTTAAGCCTATAGTTTTGACCAGTTTGTTGACTCCTTATTATGAGTGTGAGATAGTCATGTAAACTGATACATACCATGATGTGTGCTATGACACTATAAGATGGTTTTTGGAAAGTAGGTAATACCCTCAGGATGCAACAAAGGAAGAATGAAGGGCTACAAGGTGATGGTCTTTGTATACATTGCCTTTCATGGGGAGTTGTATCAAAAATGTCCTGAAGGGGTGCACTTAAGATGCTCATGGAAGTCTGAAGTTAAGCAAATCATGTCTGAAATACATATGGAAAGTTATGGAGCCCACATGAATGGGTTGACCCTGGTTAAGAAGATAATTCAACAAGGTTAATATCTATTAACCATGGAAAGAGATTGTATAGATTTTGTGAAGAAGTTCCAGTAGTGACAAATGTATGGGAACTTGAATCATTTTCCTCCTGAAGAATTTCATTCTATGTCTTCACCCCGGGGAAATACATCGATGGCCTCAAATGGTCACTGATTCATTGTAATAGTAGTGGATTAATTTTCAAAATGGGTTGAAGCTAAATCTTTTAACAAGCTGAGGGCAAGGAAAATGCTAAGTTTATTTGAGAAAGATCTCATCTGTAGGGGGTCCCGCATAGTGTAATATTCGACAACAGAGTGCATTTTCAAGGAGCCATTAGGGATTTATTCTCGAAGTACCAGATCCATCATCACTGATCTTCCCCTTATAGATCTAAGGCTAATGTTGCAGTGGAAGCAACGAATAAGATAATTCAGTAGATTCTGTCCAAAATGACTAAGATGTATAGGGATTGGTCAAAAATGCTTCCTTGTGCTTTATGGGGGTACAAGACAAGTGTGCAAACCCTAACTAGAATGATGCCATTTTCTTTGGTTTATGGGATAAAAGCAATATTGCTGATTGAGATTGAGATCAAATCATTAAAGGTGGTCCTGGAAGTTGAATTGCCTGAGATAGAATGAGTAGCGAGTAGATATGTGGAGCTAGTCTTATTTGATGAAAGAAGGTTGAAAGCATTGTATCACCATTAGTTGTATCAAAGAAAGATAGCTCAGGCCTATAATAGAAGGGTTAAGATCATGAAGCTTAAAGTTGATAACTTAGTGTTGAAGCAATGCAAGCCTAATGTCCCTGATCCAAGAGGGAAGTTTAGACCTAGTTATGAAGGGCCATACGTTGTGAAACATGTCATGAACAAGGGTGTAGTCAAATTGTCAGACATGGGCATGAATGATTTTATTAAGCCAGTGAACATTGATAGATTGAAGAGGTTTTATGTTTGAAAAAAAAAAGAAACCCCGTTAGGTTAAAGAACCAATAAAAAAAAGTCTGCTAGATTGAAAAGCCGCAGGGGTGGCCTAGGCAAAAATTAGGATAGCTTACTAGTTTTGAAAACCCTTAAGGGCGGGATAGGAAAAAATTAGAGCAATAAAAATAAAAGCCTAAATTGAAAACCCAAAAGGGTAGTTTAGGTAATTACCTAATGCAATAAGGGACTTCCCACCAACCTCCTCAAAGAGTTTGTCTTGTATTGATCCAAGCAAACTAGGGTTTCAGCCAAGATCACGAGTATTAGTGACAGTCCTGCTTCCATTTGGTCCACTATATCTAGTACTCATGGATTGATGTCACAGTTAGGAGAAACAAGCAGGAATTGACCAAGCATGCATAGACAAAGAATGCATCCCCATGATTTGGTGGGAGCCAAATGGGAAGTGAAAAAATCGATTAAGGGACAAAGCAAAATTTTCTTACCTCTGATCAACTGCAGAACTTTAGATTTTGAGAGTTGGAACAACATCTACATCTTTTAATGAGTCTTTGAAGTTAGTATGGGTGATGATCACTTAGGTATTCAAGAATAGCTTCAAATTTTTTAGTCATAGGACATATTTCAAAGTCGTTTATCTTTAAAGTCCTAGTTTTATATCCTAAAAGGAGGCCATGGCATGCAAGGAGGAATAGTTCAACTTGACATTTTGAAAGCAATTTAAAGCATTAATTTGAGACCAAGATATTTATTCCCAATGTGTAGCTTTCATAGTCTTAAATAAACCTTTGATTTTCTTTAAATTAAATTCAGTCATTGGTAGGGTTTTAGAAGAATGGAAATTATTGGAGTTGTTTCTGTTACTATGACAAAACTCATGAGAAAAGGTGGTGGCTAGAATGGCAGGTTTACTAATATTTGTAACGAACAGATTTTTAGGATTGCTCTGGAATCGCCACTGATTTAAATAGACAATGGCTTGTAAACCGAAGTGCATAAGGAATGGAAAGTGACTTAGAACCAAAGCGCACGAGGAAAAACATTTATTTGAGCAATTATTGGACTACCGAGTCTATAATGGTTTTGTAAACCTTTATCCATGACTAATCCAAATTTGAATTTGTCATGGACATTCTATGTACATATATATTATTAAAAAAAGATATAGAAAAGCAAAAAAAAAAAAGAAAAAAAAGGTGAAAAGTCAAATTTGCTGAAAAAGTAAATGTCATTATTATTGTTATATTAATACAAGTTTTTAAAAATAATAATATTAATAATACAAGATGATCATTGTGAAGAGGGAGGTAGTCCATATCGGAGAAAGTATTCGCCTATTAGAGGAGGAGGCATATCGTCTGCCCAAAGTCCATTAGAGGAGGAAGCACATGAGCCCCCTATTACCCTGAGAATCAGTTCTATAATAATCATCACTTGAGAAAAGAGGAGGCATGTCATGGACTTCAGTCTGGGGCCTCCTTGATTAAGAAGCATTCAAATCCCTGTTGCCTTAAAATAAAAAATCCCAAAAGTTATGTGCCTCCTAATGGTATAATCATTTAAAATGAGATGCATGTTGATGACTATCATTTAACTCTTCTTAGAGCTTTCTATTCTGTTCCTCCAGCATTAATTGTGAGCCAGGCAAGGACAGGGTAAGTCCATACATTTTTATGCATACATACAACATATATTATTTTATGGGACAGTGAGGTAGACTAGGTAGGCCAGATCAAAACCCTCAGGATAAGATGGCATATTTTGTTAAAAAAATGGAGCGAACTGAGAGAATTGCCATTATATTGGAGCATCATACAGTTAGACAGCTTCAGCTTGTAATATTCATAAAAAAATAGTCATAACAAATTAAGAAGAAGCACTGTAATGGCAAAATATTAAGTGGTCACATGAGAAGCACCAACGCTGAATTCGCCATCCGAAAGGGAAGAAGACTCCCTCTCCACATCGTCTTCTTATTCTTCTTCTTCTTCTTCTTCTTCTCCTTCTTCTTCCTCTCCTTTTATTTCTTCCATTTCTTCTTCCCCAGGAAGCTATTTAGATCATATTTGTACTAGTTTTCAATATGAGTTTTATGTGTTTTTAGTTAATGTTTAGATTGATTTTTGTTTTAAGTGTGTTTAAAGTGTTGTTTTTAGGTTTAGGTACAAAAACACCCTTGGAAGATCAAAACAGTGCAGGAAAAGCATGAACCAAGAGAGACATGGGCAAGCCAAATCAAGCTTGGCCGTGTCCCTCAAAGAATGAAGAGGGCAGAGCATGACACGGCTATGAGACACGGACAAGCCTCTGGCCGTGTCTCAACCAAGGAGCAAAACCAAAGAAACCAAGAAAAGAAGAGCAAAAATTAAGAAGCAGGAAGAGACATGCTCAGTGACACGGCCAAGCCACTGGCCGTGTCACATGACACGGCCAGCAAGCATGGCCATGTCCCATTTCATGCCAAAGAACAAGGGAGCAAGGAAAGAAGGAAAGAAAAGAGACAGTAGTGGACACACCCACATGACACGGCCACTCCCTTGAGACCAAAATAAAAGAAAGAAAAAGAAAGAAAGAAAAAGGGCAGTGAAGGACACGGCCAGATGGCTTGGCCGTGTCCCAAAGGAAAATTTGAGACACGGCCAAGCCACTCTTGGCTTGGCCGTGTCACACCTAAAACATTTGATTTCTTTTGCACGAAGTGGGGGACAAAGTGGGAGACAATGCCTTGTGCTTGCCAAAAGAAATGCTAAACAAAGAAATAGTGGGGAACAAAGTGAAATTGTATGAGTTGGAAGGCATGGGTGTGTATTTTGAATGAATTAAAAGGAGAAGAAGAGGGAAATTGGAGGGAGTTCTAGTCTTGGTTTTTCTTGGAGCCAATTTCAGCTACACGTTTGGGAGAGGGAGAGAGTGACACTCTCCCTTATCCCTTCATCATCATCTCCATTTCCATCCTCTCCACCTTCTCCATCTTCCATTGATAAGATCTTTGAGGTTCTTTGGGATAAATTGGGTTAACAAGATCTTAGAGGTTGAAGAAGCTTCATTGAAAGGATTGGTGACTTAAGAAAGCTCCATTCCATCTTCCAAAGGCAAAATCAATTGAAGAGTTGGTGACTTGAGAAAGCTCCATCCAAAGGTTTGGTAACTTGAGAAAGCTCCATTCCATGTTGCAAAGGGAATCAACCATTGAAGAGGGCTTGAGTTCTTCATCATACATCAAGTGGAGCTAGGAGGAAGACTAGAAATCCTACTCTTGGCATCTTCACAAGGGGTTTTTCTATTCTCTCTTTTGATTCATTTCTATTGTTGTTGTTGTATTAAGAGATTGATATTGCAATGAACAATTTGTATTTGTTTTATATTGAGTTGAATGGTTGTTTTAAATTGATGATGTTGAGCTAAATACCCATGCCTAGGGTTTGTAGTATATTTGGTTGAATGTCTTGATTTTATATTTCTATTGATGTTCCTTGTTGATTGGTTGATTGTATGGCATTAAATGCTAGGTTGATAGATTAGCTACCTATTGATCTTTGAATATTGGATGACGGACCAAGAGGTGAAATCCTGTATCGGAACTATATAATCAACCACCCTATAAATGAATTAGAAATATAAGTTCTAGGGTTTCATTAATTTGATAATGTGAAATAATTGGTTATTGCTAATTCATGAATGTGAGAACTAATGGATTGGTAATTAACTAATTAACTTTAAGGAACAAATTAATTTACAAGGTTATGTTAATGGATAATTGAGAATTGAGCTTTGATTGAATGGACCTATGACCCTAGGCACCTTCCCGCGAATCGATTTGATCTTGTATCACCTTCACACACATCAACCCTACGCATATTACTTTTGCGTTTAAATTATTCTCGCACCATCCCAACAAAACAAATTCTTGTGCATTTAAATAATTGTCAATCAAGCTATTATGAACCACACCTTCTTGGGGAAACGACCTTGGGGCGATCACCTTTGCTAGAGCTACCTCGTTTACTTGCGAGTGACGCTTTGTAGTAGTACTTAATTCGAGCGCAACAAGTTTTTGGCGCCGCTGCCGGGGAGGGTTGTCGAAGTAGCAATAGTTTGATTTTTTTTTGTTTTACTCAGTTGTCTGTTTTCTTTAAATTTCTAAGTGTTGTTTGTTTTTTTTATTTTCTGCCGGGGAAGGCTGTTTAAGTAGTGATATTTTGAATTTTTTAATTGTTTGTTTGTTTTTCTTTGAATTGTTTGTTTGTTTTGTTTGATTTTCTTTTAATTTAATTGTTTGTTGTTTTCTTTAAGTTGCTAAGTGCCTTTTGTAAATATGCAGTTTTCGAGGTACGCAGGGGTTTATGATGATAACCTTGACTCTGAAATGGCATGGCAATTAGCAGAATTAACAAACCAACTTAAGATGCTAAATGTAAGAGGAAGAACACCTATGCCTACTCGTGAAGTATGTTCAGCATGTGACATTGCAGGACATAGCGCAAACATGTGTTCATTTGGTTATGGACAATACCAAGAGAGGCAAGAGGAAGAATATGCCTATGAAAGTTTCCAGCAAATGGGTGGAAATGACCTATATCCCAGACCTTATAATTCAAGCTGGGGAAGCCACCCAAAATTTGCTTGCGAAAATCAACAGCAAATTCCCTCAAAATTTTTTTCAACCTTACCGAAGAAGTTCTTACTCTCAAGAACAATATCCAAATCAAGAGTACCTTAAGCCACCCACATTAGAAGATAGTCTGAATGCCTTCATTCAAACTAGCGCACGAAATCAAGATTACCTTAAGGAACCCACCTTGGAAGATAGTTTGAATGCCTTCATTCAAACTAGCGCACAAAATCAAAATCACCTTAAGGAACCCACTTTGGAAGATAGTTTGAATGCCTTCATTCAAACTAGTGCACAAAACCAAAATCCATTTGAAAAATCCACAGTGGAAGATGATTTGAATGCTTACCTTCAAATTAGCACACAAAATCAGGAAGGGAGCAATGAGAGGTTTGATTCTTTGGAGGAATCATTGAAGAGGGTGGAAACTCAAGTTGGGCAACTGGCACATCAACTCCAAGCACAACAAAAGGAGGAATTTCCTAGCCAAGTGGAGCAAGTCAAGGTGATCAGAAATTTGAGAAGTGAACAGGTGATATATAACAGTTTTTGTGATTCCTTTGATGCAGGAACTAATCAAGAAGAAGATGGTGAGGAAATACAACCGTACATAGAGGAGTTAATTCAATCAAAGGAGGAGGAGAATTTGGAAGCATCAACTTCCACAAAATTACATGAACCTCCAAATCCTTGTATGCCACCAATCATATTCCCAAGCAGGCTGAATGAAGAGAAACAAGGTATGCAACTTTCTAAACTTTATGACATGCCCTATAATGAAGATAGTGAAGATAAGCTTGAGGTAGCTATGACCTTAGGAGTAGAGCCTAATTTTTCCAATTTAGAAATTGAGGAGAGCAATTTACTATTAAAAAATGAGATTGTTGAGGGGGAGCTTCAAATTGCTAAAGAGGATGAAGAAATGTTTCAACCAAACTTGGTTGAACTTAAAAAGACCCCAAGAATTTTGAAAGATGTTTTGGTTGGTGGGTACAGTATGCAACAAATTATCATCTCTCCCACTTTTGGTGGTGAGAACGAGCAAAAACCATATATAACCATGTTGCAAACTGAAAAAGGTTGTTACCACATCCCTATAGCATTAGAGAATCAAGCTAAGACAACCCTCACATGTTCTTTTTGGACAATTGCTCTTCCAAGGATGCTACCTAGGCTTTTCAATACATTGGGCACATTTCAAAGTTGTATGTTGTTCATCCTCTTACACATGGGCTCCAATTGCATTATGGGTGGAAGGAGCCCTACACATCGCATATGGGAATGATGGAAATCAGGTATCATCTAAACCCTCTTTTTTTTTTAGTTTATGCATGCTCACATTGAGGACAATGTGAATCTTTAAGTGTGGGGTGCATTTTGTGTTTTATGTTTTTACTTTTAATTGCATTTTGTGTTTTTGTGTTTTTGTTTAAGTTTTAGTTAATGTTTTCAATGTTTTTCTTTTAATAAATTAATTTTGGAAAGTTCAATTGTTATAAATTATTGATAGATTACCTTTGAAATTTTGAAGCATGAATTTGAGAATTGAGTAGAATTGGTGCTTATTGTCAATTTTGTTGGTTTTCCCTTGCATTGCCATTAACCTAGTGAGGAATTGAGCCATCAACTTATCATTATTGTTGTGAGTGAACATTGTTGATTGATGAATTGCTAGAACTTGCTTTGAAATGCATTTTAAGATTGCATAAAAATTTTCAATTAGGCATCAAGATGATTAAGGCAATTAGGTGAACCCACTTTGGCTTAAAAAGACCAACCCTATTTTTAACCTTAGTTAGCCAATTTTGAGCTTATTTTATTTTTCCTTTTCTTTCTTTTTCACAACACCATTAGCTTGAACCTTTTTGTTTAACTCTTATCCTTTCATTAGGTCAAGAGCTTTTTAAGAGCGTTTATGACCGAGTGTTGTGTTGAATTAAGTGTGGGTTAAATTTAGTAGGTATAAGATTGCAAAGCAAAATAATAATATATATATATAATAATAAGAATAATTGTTATTCTTGTTGAAAGGGTTGGAATGTATCATTTTAAGATTTAATAAGTGAGTTCCCTTGAAAAGCTCTTTAACATCAAGGGGTAGATGAGAGGAAGGTGTTTCGGGATTGTTGGGTTATGTATATGATCGGGTACTTCATTCTTAAAGTGCTCTTGAACTTAATGATTTAGCTCACATTTCCTAAATGCCATGCCTTTACCTTAGCTCCATTATAACCCAATAAAGACCTTTTGATTGATGCTTGATTGTAATTTTGTGGTGGAGAATTGATTGATAAGCAAACCTATGCTAATAATCTTTCATTGATTGTTATGAGTGTAAACACCACCATGATCAAACACTTGTAAGAGTTGGTGAGGGAGTGACAACATTGGTTATGCATGGAAAGCCACTTAATTGTATTGGTGTCGATTTTGTTTAATTCGATATTGATTGCGGATTTAGGGATAGGGAAGTCTTGATGCATCTTTATAACTCTTGAACTTAACAAAATTTATCTTGTTAGTGTGTTTTGATTTTAGCCTTACTTGGGGACAAGCAAGGAATTAAGTATGGGGTATTTGTTTAGATCATATTTGTACTAGTTTTCAGTATGATTTTTATGTGTTTTTAGTTAATGTTTTGATTGATTTTTTTTAAGTGTGTTTAAAGTGTTGTTTTTAGGTTTAGGTGCAAAAACACCCTTGGAAGATCAAAACAGTGCAGGAAAAGCATGAACTAAGCAAGACATGGCCAAGCCAAATCAAGCTTGGCTATGTCCCTCAAAGAATGAAGAGGGCAGAGCATGACACTACCATGAGACACGGCCAAGCCAAAAAAACCAAAAAAACCAAGAATAGAAGAGCAAAAATGAAGAAGCAGGAAGAGACACACTTAGTAACATGGCCAAGCCACTGGCCGTGTCACATGACACGGCCAGCAAGCTTGGCCGTGTCCCATTTCATACCAAAGAACAAGGGAACAAGCAAAGAAGGAAAGAAAAGAGACAGTAGTGGACACACCCACATGACACGGCCAAGCTAGTGGCCGTGTCACATGACACGGCCACAAGCTTGGCCATGTCACCCATTGAGAGCAAAAGAAAAGAAAGAAAGAAAAAGGGCAGTGAAGGACACTGCCAGATGGCTTGGCCGTGTCCTAAAGGAAAATAAGAGACACGGCCAAGCCACTCTTGGCTTTGCCGTGTCACACATAAAATGTTTGATTTCTTTTGCATGAAGTGGGGGACAAAGTGGGAGACAATGCCTTGTGCTTGCCAAAAGAAATGCTAAACAAAAAAATAGTGGGGAACAAAGTGAAATGGTATGAGTTGGAAGGCATGGGTGTGTATTTTGAATGAATTAAAAGGAGAAGAAGACGGAAATTGGAGGGAGTTCTAGTCTTGTTTTTTCTTGAGCCAATTTCTGCTACACATTTGGGAGAGGGAGAGAGTGACACTCTCCCTTATCCCTTCATCATCATCTCCATTTCCATCCTCTCCACCTTCTCCATATTCCATTGATAAGATCTTTGAGGTTCTTTGGGATAAATTGGGTTAACAAGCTCTTAGAGGTTGAAGAAGCTTCATTGAAAGGATTGGTGACTTGAGAAAGCTCCATTCCATCTTCCAAAGGCAAAATCAATTGAAGAGTTGGTGACTTGAGAAAGCTCCATTCCATGTTGCAAGGGGAATCAACCATTGAAGAGGGCTTGAGTTCTTCATCATACATCAAATGGAGCTAGGAGGAAGACTAGAAATCCTACTCTTGGCATCTTCACAAGGGGTTTTGCTATTCTCTCTTTTGATTCATTTCTATTATTGTTGTTGTATTAAGAGATTGATATTGCAATGAACAATTTGTATTTGTTTTATATTGAGTTGAATGGTTGTTTTAAATTGATGATGTTGAGCTAAATACCCATGCCTAGGGTTTGTAGTATATTTGGTTGAATGTCTTGATTTTATATTTCTATTGATGTTCCTTGTTGATTGGTTGATTGTATTGCATTAAATGCTAGGTTGATAGATTAGCTACCTATTGATATTTGAATATTGGATGACGGACCGAGAGGTGAAATCCGGTATCGGAACTATATAATCGATCACCCTATGAATGAATTAGAAATATAAGTTCTAGGGTTTCATTAATTTGATAATGTGAAATAATTGGTTATTGCTAATTCATGAATGTGAGAACTAATGGATTGGTAATTGACTAATTAACTTTAAGGAACAAATTAATTTACAAGGTTATGTTAATGGATAATTGAGAATTGGGCTTTGATTGAATGGACCTATGACCCTAGGCACCTTCCCAAGAATCGATTTGATCTTGTATCACCTTGACACACATCAACCCTACGCACATTACTTTTAGGTTTAAATTATTCTCGCACCATCTCAACACAACAAACTCTAGTGCATTTAAATAATTGTCAATCAAGCTATTATGAACCACAACTTCTTGGGGAAACGACCTTGGGGTGATCACCTTTGCTATAGCTAGCTCGTATACTTGGGAGTGACGCTTTGTAGTAGTACTTAATTCGAGCACAACAGAAGCCCCAAATGCCAGCAATAGAAACTTCAAAATTCAGCAACTGGTCCCAAATAAACTAGACATATGGCATACCAGGCAAAGGTAGAAAATCCCCAATATCAAAGCCATTGTGAGCATAGCTCTAATAAGGTTATGGAATGGATATGGTGTTCAACACAAATGATGGGATATCAACTGGTACCCTCCATTGGTCGAGACCAACAAACCAGTTGTGTACCCTTTCACCAAGGAGCCAGCCACAAGAAACTAGGCCGACAATGATCCGATCAAACTCTTGTATGGGCAGTGCATCAGTCATACATCCAGTCCATTTGTTTCTCTCTTCATCTCTCCACCAAGCCACTTCCACCTATAGAAAAGTAAATAGGTAAGTTGTTTTACTCATGAATTTTGATATTCATTTTAACATTTCTCTTACTTGGTCACCATGTTCATCAGATCCGTAAAAGCTGCTAGTGCATTTTTCAACCCAAAAGGCATCACCAAAAACTCATAATGCCATAACTCGTACGGAAAGCTATCTTAGGTACATCTTCATCTTTGACTCTCAACTGATGGTACCCTGATCTCAAATCAATTTTAGAGAAAACTGCTGCTCCTTTCAACTGATCAAAGAGATCATCTATCCTAGGTAATGGATACTTGTTCTTGATGGTTACCTGATTCAACTGCCAGTAATCAATGCACAATCTTAAGGTACCATCCTTCTTCTTCACAAAAAAATGGGCGCTCCCCACAGAGACACACTAGGGCCCTTTATCCAACAATTCCTGCAACTGCACCTTCAACTCTCTCAACTCAGCAGGTGCTATACGATAAGGAATAACAGAGATGGGAGTGGTATAAGGCAACAAATCGATACCAAACTCAACCTCTCTCTCAGGGGGTATCCCTGGCAACTCCTCAGGAAAAACATCTGAAAACTCAGCAACTATGGGTATACTGTCTAGCTGGGAACACATAACTCTGGTATCTACAACATGAGCAAGATAAGCCTCACATCCTTTCCGAATCATCCTCCTAGCTGAAACAGTTGAAACAAACATGGATGAAAGATGTCTCTGCTCACTAGATACCATCACATTTCTACCATCACAGGTTCTCAGGGTAACACACTTTTTCTGAGAATCTACCACAGCCCCATGCTTAGATAACCAATCCATGCCTAAAATTAAATCATACTCCTTAAAAGCCATCTCAATCAAATCACCAAGGAACTCCTCATCCTGAACAACAACTGGACTATTACGGTGCATCTTGCTAACTACAACACTAAGCCCTAAAGGATTTGTCACCAAAATATCAAATCCTAGGGACACAGAATGCAAATCAGTCATAGGCAAGATGGATGCACTAATGTAAGAATGAGTAGATCCAGGGGTTAATCAAAGCAAGAATTAAAGTACCAAATAAAGAAAATGTACCGGCAATGACGGCTGAAGCATTCGATTTCCTTTGCATAACATAAACCCACTGTGATGGCCCTGCCTCATCTAGTCTACTACCTGCGGTAGAACCTCCTCTCTGACCAAACTATGCGCGACCTCCTCTGCTAGCACCTCTGTCACCACGACCCCCTCTAACACTGGGTCAAGAAGCTGCAGTATTAGCCTGTCTATCCTTCGGTAGCTAAGGACAATCTCTGATGAAATGGTCTGGCGACCCACATCTATAACACATGGCTAGTCCACCTATCTTCCAACAAACACCCCCATGTGCCCTACCATAATGGACACATGTAGGTGGAGCAGAGCTCTGTACCACTGGGGTCGGTACACTAGTCACAGAAACTATAGGTCTCGACCTCTGCCTCTACTGTTGTATTGACCTATCAATTTGCCTCTGGCTCCTACTGAACCTCAGAAAATATCCCCCTCGGCCTCTCTTTATAGATGAAGATCCTACCTCACTCTGAGGCCTCCTAACCTTGGTCTCCTCATCTCTAGCAGCTGCTGCAAGACCTTATGCTCTCTCAACACTCCTGGCTGCTGCAACCAACTGGGAAAAATCCTGATACTGGGAGCCTGCTATAATGCACATGATAGAGGGTCTCAACCCCTCCCCAAACCTCCTACACCGATCAATCTCATCCGATATAATCCCGCCAGCATATTGACTCAACCGGGTAAACTCAATCTCATACTTTGACAAAGTCCTAGTATCCTGCTTCAAATTCAAAAACTCTATCTTCTTCGCATCTTTATACTCCCTCGGAGTATACTTATGCTCAAACTCTCACAGAAAATCCTCATTGGTCAAGGTTGGTGGATCATCTAAGGCATGTGAAACCGTCTTCCACCAGTCATATGCATCCCTCTACAAAAGAGATCTAGCATAATCAAACTTTTCTTCTGAAGTAGCCTTAAGTTGGATGAATACTCTCTAGAGTCTGTCTAACCACTGCTCAGCTACAGCAGGATCTGTAGTACCCACAATGTCCTCAGCTGCGACTACGGTGGCGTCGACTGCTGAACTGTAGCCTGCCTCAACAACTCCACCATATGTCATACCTAGGCCGGCGAAATCTCATCAACTCCTAGTCTCTCTGGCACAGGAACGGTGCCTCTCCAGCTATCTCAACTCTAGCTCCATCTCTACTCTTAACAGGAGCCACACTTGTAGCACTACCCTCAATTGACTAACGTGTTTGAGATGCCATAACTACCTATATCTGTAAACACAGCAGAAATTACTAAATCAGAGATTAGAAACTGCCAGTGCCAATGCATTATCTTATTTAAAAACCATATTTTAAAATCTAAATTTTCTTTTTCTTACAATTCACCTAGGTTGAGAACCTCAAACCTAGTCTCTGATACCAAAACAAGTGTAACACCCTTATACCCAATATACGTACACTACATATACCCTCTACATGCAATATACGTATAGAGGATACAAGAATGTCACAGCCCTTTTTAAACAAAATAAAACTTCACTTTTAAGAAACCGTTATAAACATAAAACATTCAATTGATATCATATAAATAGTAAATGAAACAATACTTGTTAAAACACATATATTTATATATACTTCATTACCAAAGAGTTTATTCAAAACATTTTTAATAAGCAGCGGAATATACTTATTTATATACATCAAAATCAATATGTATAAAATATGAAATTTATACATGCTGGCAGTTTGTTTTTTATCTTGATTTTCCACTAACAACTCTGATCTGAAAGTCTCAAGTCTAGACTCGACTCGGTCTAGACAAGCTCTCCGGCAAAACCGGATCTACCTATCACCTGCGCGATGAACCACAATCGCACTAAGCCAGAAGCTTAATGGTACAAACTTTGATAATAATATAGTCCAAATGTAATACCAATGCACAACACATATGAATATCACAACTAATAACATTATATCTCATTATATTACTCAATTGTTTCTCAAATCATAATTCACATTAAAGCAAAGACAAGCATGGGCCCAAAAAGAATCTAATATGCTATTCAAATTTCAAATGTTATCGCTTTGGTCCATAATAACACCTTGTGTTTAGCCCCTTAGGCAATATGTCCATGGGTCTTTTCACTCAGTCTAGCTTCAAGAATTTGTTTTTGAGGCTTACAACCCGGTCTTTTCACCCCAAAAATATCATATTTATCAGCTGGGCCTGGCATACGACCTGGTCTTTTCACCAGCCTAGCGTCTAGCCCGTATGCAATTCACAGGCATGCCGCCAAACCCAGAACTCTGAAAATTTAATAACATACTAGGCACACAATTTATTCATATTTCTCATTATCAAATCCTTTCATAATTCCATTCTCAAATCCTTCCTCATTTTCTCATGATCAAACTAGGCACATTGCCTTATTATATCATCTTTTTCTCACTTTTCTCATTTTTCTCTTTTATATCAATATCAATTTATTACATTATGTTTTCACATGTCTCATCACATTATTCCATATTTCTTTTCAATTACTACACATTACTTTGATACATCAGCATAATTCACATTATGCATATCATAACATATTTCTCATTCATCAACAATATATTAAGTAACTTAACACATTTTTCCAACCAAATGTGTTATGTCCCAATGTCATGTAAATGTATGCAATCATTCAAAGTTTATAATTACCTCTAAAAGCAACAGCACCACTTCAACCTGCTCTTCCAAGATATCCCTCAACACTTGGATTGATAACTCAATTCTCTTCAAAACCTAAACCAAAGGTGATTATAAATACTCACTCAGTGATACACATTGGAAATAAGGAAAAGCACTATCTAGGGCAAACTCTACACTTGACACGCTCAACAACACGGGCGTGTCCATGACCGTGCCCTAAACCCACAACACAGAAGATATGACACACTCTAAGACATGGGCGTGTCACTACATGTGTAAATACCCCAACAACACAGTAGCTATGACATGCTCAGTGACATGGGCCCCATGTCACTGAACGTGTCAATTCTACAACATCACAGTAGCTATGACACGCTCAGTGACATGGGCATGTCACTGCACGTGTCAATTCTACAACAACACAGTAGCTGTGACACGCTCAGTGACATGGACGTGTTACTACTCGTGTCACCAATACTAAAAATAGAACAATCGACACGCTCAAAGGCATGGCCGTTTCACCGGGCGTGTCAGGCCAAAAAACTAATATCGACACAAAAATGCTTCATCCAAACATCATCTTTCATTACCCTTTTCAACTCCAAACCAACACAACCAAAATCATCATAATACCACAATAAACTTGTATAAACATCAACACAACTCAATTAAAAGCAAAAATATACACAATCACAACCAAGACTCCCCAACTCAAAGTTACACAACTCATAACTTTTATTCTCTTCGCCAAACTTAACCCATTTTCTTCAATCCAACCCCAAATTTCAAAGTTAACAAGACAAAACAACTTCAAACATACCAAAATCAACCATAAACACAACTACATTAAGCATCCAACAAACTCATAAACACATTCTCAAAGGAAATCAAAGAAATAAGTTGAAAACTTACCAAATATGAACAAAAATCCTTAAAACTCCAACTTGATCACTTGAAATCCTTCTATTGCTTGGGTTAGGAAGAAACAAAACCTCTTTTCCCTTTGATGAACATGGTGATGGTTGACCCTCTTAGAGAAGAAAGAAGAAGATGAAAATAGTCATTCTCCACTCAAACCAACCACTTCTCTAATTAACCACACAAATATCCTCTTTTAATCTCCACCAAGCATTAATAATATTATATTATAATATCATCTTCCACTATCACAACATATTAATATCTTTATAGTTTAAAATATCATTTGACCAACTAAACATGTTGACTTGTATATAATGTATATATCTTCATATATACAACATATACACACTTCCCTTTTTCTTTTTTCCTTCCTTTTCACTTGATTAAATATATACACTTATAAATCCTTTAATTAATTTACAACAATTAATATTTATTTTCAAATTTTTTGGATATTACAATTCTCCCCCTCTACAAATAAATTTCATCCTCGAAATTACCTATTTTCAAGTCTAGAACAACTGGGGATATTGATTCCGCATCAACTGCTCACTTCCCATGTTGCCTCATTCATAGCGTGATTCTTCCAAAGAACCTTCACAAGTGGCACCTTCTTTTCTCTCAACTCATTCACTTCATGTGCCAAAATAGCCACTGGTTCTTCTTCATAGGTCAGATATGGACTCACCTCAATAGATTCCACTAGCAAAACATGAGATGGGTTTGATCTGTACCTCCGAAGCATAGAGACATGGAAGACATTGTGAATTCGATCCAATTCAGGTGGTAAAGTTAGATGATAGTCAACTAGTCCAACTCTTTCCAGTACCTCATAAGGTCCAATGAAACAAGGACTCATCTTCCCTTTGCAGCCAAATCTCAAAATTTTCTTCCAAGGAAACACTTTCAAAAATATTTTATCTCTCACACTGAACTCTATATCTGTTCTTTTTAAATCTGAATATGATTTTTGTCGGTCTAAAGCTGCTTTCAAACAATCCTGAATTATCTTCATTTTCTCTTCTGTTTCCTTAATAAAATCAGGACCGGCCAACTTACCTTCTCCAACCTCATCCCAACATAGAGGCATCCTGCATCTTCTACCATACAATGCCTCATAAGGTGCCATTCTAATACTAGATTGATGACTGTTGTTATAAGCAAACTCAATCAGTAGTAAAAATCTATCCCAACTCCTAGAGAAATCGATGATACAGCTCCTCAACGTGTCCTCTGAAGTCTGTATCACCCTCTCTAACTGCCTATTTGTTTGAGGATGGAAAGCAGTGCTAAAATGCAACCGAGAACCCAAAGCATCATGTAAACTCTTCCAAAACCCCGAAGTAAATCTAGGATCTCTATCAGATTCCAATAAAATTGGGACTCCATGCAATCTCACTATCTCACTGATATATAGCTCAACCAACTTCTCAATAGAAAAATCCATCCGAACTGGAAGGAAATGAGCTGTCTTCATCATCCGATCAACTATCACCCAAATGTCATCATGCTTCCTCTGAGTCAAAGGCAAACCAGTCACAAAATCAATAGTTACTTGCTCCCATTTCCACTCTGGCACTGATAATGGCTGAAGTAATCCCAAAGGAACTTGGTGTTCAACTTTCACTCTCTGACAAGTGAGACATCTAGATACAAACTCTGCTATGTTCCTCTCCATACCTGACCACCAATAATATTATTTCAAATCCTGATGCATCTTAGTACTCCCAGGGTGCATAGCATAAGCTGACTGATGTGCTTCTTCCAAAATTACCTTTTTCAGTCTTGCATCATTATAAATGGCCCAACAACCCCAAAATGCCCGGTTCATAGCAATTGGCATCCTTTTTAGCTCTAAATATTATTAAATTCTTAAGTATTATAATATTATCCATACTACATGCAAATTGAAATAAATAAATATTCATTGTATTGAAATCAAACAAATAAAATAAATGGACATCCATCGATTGATGGAAATGTGCCCTCATAAATGTCCAAATTTCCACAAAGAGAAAATAAAGCAAATGAAATAGGACATCCACCATAGGTGGAAACATGCCCTTTACATCAATCAAAAGACTTTAAAATAAACAAGGCACCCATGCTACATAGAAACATGCCTTTTACAATTCCCTTGAAAAGTACATCTAAATTTAAGGAAAAGAAAAAACTAAGGAAATAATACAACACATATGAAAACAATTGGATAATTAAAAAGAAAATAAACAAACACATCTTAATATTATCCCATTAAGGAAATATACTGCACTGCGATGAGGGTTGCAGGGGCAGTGCCCCCAAAAGGTAAATGATTTTCAAAAGAAGTTTTGTTCAGAAATTAGGATTTTTATCTAAACTATGGTTTTATATTTATATAAATTAGGGTTTTCCTAAACTAGAGTTTTTAAATCAAAATAGGTTGGTTTAGGGTTTCTAAATCAAGCTTATTATGGTCTTATGGTTTCAAGTTTTGAAAAATGGTTTTATTGGTTTTAGGGTATGAAAATTGCTTTCATTGATTTATAAATGAAATTTGTTTTGGTCTCTACAATAATGCTACTATTGAGAAAATGTAACACCCATATATCCTATATACGTACCATACATATGCCATGTATACATATAATATGCTTATAAAATATAAGATGTAACGTTACAGTGTTGTTTAAACCCTTACCTTAATTTCACACCAATTAAATATTTATTTAAAGAATAATTTAAATTATCAAATTTCATATTTGATAAGTAACATTTCCAAAATCAATAAACTTTACATTTGATTACATATATATAATTATACATTGTCTTTCCAAAATTCACTTATATACATATACGTATGATCAAAATACAACATAACAGAATTGTACATGCATGCACCACCTTCTAGTTGGTCTCAAAACACTCTTACTCTTCTCATGGCACAACCGTCTAACTCTCCGATCAACAATCTATTCACCGGCGAGATTCACACAACCGCGCTAAGCTCAAAAGCTTAGTGGTACATATAAACAACATATACATACATTAACATCATTTATCATCATATTTTCTTTATTTTCTTTATTATTATTAGCTTTATATTTATACTTAAATATATATATCATCCACAATTCATAATATCATTATTGTCTACCACAAACACATACATTTGGCTCAATTATCCTTATACAATAAAATAGTTCTAGAACCATTGCCCTGGCCTATCTCATCATAATGACACCAATGTGTCTCGCTAGTGGATGTAACAATATCTGTGACACCCAGTGTCCCATCCACAACTTATAGCAACAGTAATGACACGTAAGTGTCTAACACAGGGGTGTAGTAACATCTCTGTGGCACCTAGTGCCTACACCCCATCATGTAAGGCATGTTAATTACCAAGCACAATCTTCTTGCAACTAGATATTGCATATGGTAAACACAATACGTATTTATTTTTTAACATATTTTCACATCTCAACTCATATCATGGTTTCCATCAACCATCATCGTATATAATGCTAATGTGGCTTACATCCACATTTTAATGCACAAATTGCACTTCTCATATCTTTAACAAATATCACATCCACATTTTACATTACATGATTATCATAACAATAGCACGTCTTCTCTAAGCCAAGACTGTGCCTCGCACAAAATACAAAACAATTATCAATACACATTTCAAGTCTTTTAAATCTTTATATAAAATTATCACTTTCCATAATTCTATAGCTCACTCACATTGCACAACACTTCATACACATATTTCATATTAAATTGCTAATACTGTAGTATAACTCTTATATAAAGTATTTCAATATCATCATGGCATGTTTTATACAAAGATATTAATAATATCAATTTGTATATCTCTATTATACAACTCAAATCCTTTATTTCATTCTCAACTCATAACACTTAATTCAATACTCCATACTTTGAAGTTTCTCATTAACTAAGATTATATTAAGTTTCCAAACTAACAATAATATTATATTAATTTCGTCTTTATCATATTCATTATTCATTTTTAATTCACACTTGATATCCAACTGCATTTCTCATTTCATATTTTCATCATGCAATCATGAGCCATACTCACCATATGACTCCTCAACATTCCAACATTTTGCATAATCAACATATTTTATTAATATTTATTCACTTTATAATCACATATACATTTTTAATTCAATACATATAAAGATATAGCTATGCAAGCTATGAATCATTGATGAAAGACAATGAAAATAACTATTTTGGGAAAATTCTATAATTGACACTCCCAAAGACATGGGTGTGTCACTGACCTTGTCATTTATCCACTTTACAGAAGCTTTGACATGCTCAGTGACATGGGTGTGTCACTACCCCTGTCATTTATATTGAAAAATAACATCTATGTCATGCCCAGTGACATGTGTGTGTCACTGCCCCTGTCAGACTAATTTTTTGGGTATAAAATCTGAACTGGAGTATGAATTAGTCACCTAATAGCTATACCTATGGCATCTCAAAACCACTTTTTCATACCATATTTATCAACAAAACACACACCTATCAACTTAGAATGATGCAAACCAAAATCAAGAGCGTAATCTAAGTATATACTTACTCAAAATCATATGTACCAACCAAAAGATTATATGTACAAACCAAAGAAATTATATGTACAAACCTTAGTTAATCCAAGCTTACTCTTCTTCTCTTGATCCTCCTTAGCCTAAACAGAAAAATTATAACAATAATCATCATATAATTCATTCATACAATCATCCATATAACAATTCACAACTCATTTCTACAAAACCCTTACTCTTTTCCTCAATTCCAACTACCCATCATCATCCTCAACATCTAACCATATTTACTTTATCTATGCATCAATTCAACATTTATATATACTACACCTACTATAGTTATCATCTTATTAAATTAATCATCACTTTCTCTCACTAATCATATCACATATATATATACTTAAAATCCATAAAATCAACTTAAGAAAAAGAGCACTTGAATTCTTTCTCAAGTCTTCAATATGCACCTTCAAATCTCTTAAAACTCATATGAATTTGGTGTGTATACGAATAAAATAAAGCTCTTCTCTCTATCTCTCAATTCTCACGTTTAAAGAGGAAGAAGAAGAAGGAAGAAGAATATGCCTCTTCTTTTCCCATCTTTATCCCTTATAATAATATAACAAATTTCCCACCATTAACTTTCTCCCTATCATATATTTAAAAATATATAAAAATAATTAATCTCTTAATTAATTTAAGTAGCCATTCACCAAAAATATCTAGACTTTTCCATAATCTCCTTTTTTTAACTTTTATCTTTTTACCTAACTTCATCATTTAATGCCTTCATAATTTATATATATCTCATGTATATTTTATGTATTGGTATATGTCTTATATACTCCATTTATATTTCTCATTTATTTCAAAAACATAATATATTTGTATAACATCCATCTTACACATCCATCTCTTATTATATTTTCTCTACCTATTTCAACAATATACTCTCTCATAATTATTATTCGAAAGTATGTCAAAAATTGGGATATTATAGAAAACCAAGCTATTGTGAGTACGTTTAAAAATTTTAGATCACTGGAATATGTTTAATTCAAATTGACATTGCATGATATCAATTGCTATGGCTACCATGATATTGAAAATAGGTTAAACAAACTGCCATAGATAAAGTAGTTTACTAGATAATAAAAATAGGTTTTGTGGGTATGAGTCTTAAAATAATTTATTGGATAATTTATGAAACCAACAGAAGAATGAAATAAAATAATTCAATGAAATAATAATGGATGTAATGCTGTGAATGTTAAAACAAATTTTGACAAGAAATTTCAAACCTCCGTTGTTTATTCTATCGATACTTTACCTTGATCCAAGCTTTATATTTGTACTAGTAGTAAAGTCTCGATTGAACAAGAGGAAGGCAATCATCCACTGCCTTCTAATTTTATTATTTGATGTTCTGTGCCTCCACTCACTCAATGCTTAATATTGCTTAAATGCTGGCTGCTAGGGTTTTCTCCATTAATTATTGCCTACCTCTTGACAGTTGCTACTTGTTGATTGTTTGTTTTCTACCTATGCTTTCAAATCTTGTATTTATATAAAAATATGTTAGGTTAAGTCCTTAAGAACTCCCAATGCTAATTCAATTACAGTTAGAGTTGGGAGTTGATTCAAACTCCATCTTTACGTAAGCAGGCTTAATTTTAGAAATAACGTTGAAACTCAAGACCCGTGGCATGGGCTATGGTGAGTTCTCTACCAATTTGGGCCTGCAGCAAATTCGGCATGCCAATTTGTCCCGACCAAGGTCGTGTCCAAGGAAAGTAGTGAATTGGGGCTTATAATTCACTGCAAGTCTAGCCCTCAGTGAATTAAATACTCCAATTCATCATGGCCGGGCCGTGGCCAAAGGCTGCAAGTGAATTGGTTCCTCCAATTTGCTACAACCAAGGCATATGATGAATCGGGGCCTCCAAGTCTCCATAGCCAAGGCTTATGTGAAATTGGGAGCTCCAATTCGCCACAGCAGGTCCCTACAACAAATTAGATGCAAAAATTCACCGCAGCCAGGCCCCTAGTGAATTAGGATCCCTAATTTTCCAAGCCTGTGGTAGGGGAAAATTTAGAATTACAAAAAAAATATATTGGGATTGGATCGACTCATCTTGGATTTGTATCAGACATATTTTAGAATTTAAAATTCAACCAACTTATTTTAGGTCTTTTAAAAAATTAGACCGACCTAAATCGAAGCAATAAAATATGTTTAAGCTTTTACAATCGAATTGAATTTAGCTTGACCTTTTTTAATTGGGATTGACTAGCTTAAGGCCAAAATTAAGGGTCTACAGGATGCCCCCTGCTTGAGCGATCTTGGATTTATTCAGAGAGTGAAAAGCAACATGACTTTTGGACTTTTAAAATGGGTTTTGAACCTAAGGTGGTTTAGGTTCTGGACCTGGAGTGTGTTTTGGACACAAAAATTTATTTAGGATCTGGACCCAAGGTGGTTTTGGTTCTCGACCCGTTTGAGTTTTGGACTCAAGAAAGATTTGGGTTCTGGACTAGGGTTGAGTTTAGAACTAAAAAATGATTTAGGTTTTGGACTCGAGGCGGTTTGGGTTCTGGACCGGGATTGAGTCTTGACTAAAAAATGATTTGGGTTATGGACCCAAGGTGGTTTGGGTTCTGAACCCGAATTGTGTTATGAACTCAAAAAATATTTGGATTCTAGACTCAAGACTGGATTGATTGGGTTCTAGACCCGAATTGGATTGGACTATGGACCCTAAATTGGATTTGGGTTCTCGACCTGATGATGGATTTAATTTGGGTGCTCGACTCGATAGTGGATTTAAATTGATTACTCAACCTAAGACTGGATTTGGGTAGTCAACCCAAGACTGGATTATGGTGTATGACACGAAATCCGATTAGGGTGCTTGACCCAAAACTGGATTAGGTTTCTCGATCCAAGACTAGATTAGGGTTCTTGACCCGAAACTGGATTAGGGTGCTCAGCCCAAAATTGTATTGGATTTGGGTACTTGATCCTATATAGGTTTAGATTTTGTTGCTTAACCCGACACTAGATTAGATTTGGGTGCTCGACCCAATACTGGATTAGGGTTCTTAACCCAAGACTAGATTAGAGTTTTGGACCCAGATTGGATTGGCCCAATTGGTTCCATTCTTCAATGGATTGACTTCAACTCTTCTAGCTGGATTAACCTTCTGTCATCGGAGAGTTTTGGCTTTCTTCCAGTCAAACAATTTTAGCTCTTCTAGCTAGACTGACCTTCTATCAGTTGGGGGTTCTGGCTTTCTTCTTTTGTTCTTCGTTTTGGAAAAAATTCAGCTATTTTTTTACCTAGCCCTCATATCCTTTCTTTGCCCTCCTGCATGGTAAAATATTAAAAGTGAGTCTGAAAAAATTTTGTACACACATAAAATCAAAAAATTGAAAAGAGGAAGTTTTGCCCTCTGTGTAGGCTCAAACCAATGATTTTTTTCCCATGTAGGCTCTGATCGATGTTTGCATTTTCTTTGGTTCCTTGCACAAGCATGCATCTTCATTTCTACAAAGTGACTGGATATTTCTCAAGTGAGAGGCCTTAAATGCCCCTTGATTTCATATCTATTTCTTATTGTTTACTTCACAGGGTGTCTACTGTTCACTTTGACAAAAGAATAGACAATGCAGAGTGATATGCTCATGTATGCATGATATGCATGAATAATACTTACAATGGTTCTATTGACTCACAGACCAAGGTGACCACCTGAAGTGCCTCCATAGATTTCTTCCAGATGCTCATTCATGTCTTACATTAAAATGGTAGAAGACTTTACATTTATGGCTTTCAAGATTTTGAAAACATGAGTGATGGGGCCCAAGTGACATATAGATACAACCATTTCAAACTATGATTCAACACATCAGTTGGTAGCTTCCTCATAACCTAGTGATTGATTATTATTTTTTTTGCCGCATGTGTTCTTTAAATTTTGACGGTACAACATACTTCCCTTAACTTGAAAGTTGATATAACAAGAAAATATTTTTTTAATCAAATGTTGACTTATCAAATCAGTGTCAATTTACCTCAGGAATTGACTTTACCAAATCAATATATCTATAACATGATAACAATAGTTACCATACTAAACTCGAGAATCATTTCCATTTGAGAAGAACTGTTGCACTTCAGATAGGCACATACACATTACTTGGCCAAAGGTCTCATTGAGTTTAAATATTATCTATCTCAAATGCATACACATTCAAACTATCTATACTAATAGACTCTACCTACCAAGAGAGATCAATAGATTTTCAATAGGCTTGAAACGAGGTCTATAAGGGATATGGGTTAAAGGTGTTGTCTTGTTTGCACCATTCTATGCTTATGACTATAGATAAGTGGAGTAGAGTGAGTCTACTTCAGTGAGAATGAATCTTTCGTAATCTTGATGCCATCATACCTAAATTTAGGTAAACTTTAAATTTCTTCATTGTCTTGATTAAAGACCCCTTTCTTCAGTCTTCTTGTCCTTTTGGCAACTTAGTGATCATTGGACTTGTCATAAGTGTCATAATAGCTCAGGGTAGGTTATTGGGGTTTATAAGCTAATGAAAAGTAAGCTAAAAACTTATGAAGGTCCAAGGGGACAAACAAGGGATTGATATTAAACAGGGTGGATACTAGTTGTTGGCTAACAAAACAATGCCTAGATCATTTCTTCCTTAAAAAAGTAGAGTTCAATTTCACCTCGAACGTTTGTCAAAATATGTTCTAAGATTAACTAGGACCTAAGCACTCATAATTATGTAGGAGCCATCTCTATGTAAGCATACACAACTCAATGCTATAGAATAACTCCATCACCTAGTAAAGTCATTCGGATCATGATGCATAGATATACTAATTTATGAATATCAAGGTAGGCTCATCATCGATTAAGCACAAAATGACAAAGACCAACATAAGCAAAATTTGATAAAAGTAATTTATACAATCTTAATTTAAAAACATAATTGATCCAAAAATATTAAAGAAAGTAGAAATAAAACAAGTAGCACTCAAGCCTAAGGAAGTTTGTATACTTGATGGTACTTCATTTACTTAGACATGTCAGGGGAAATGGTCATCACATCCTCATCCATAATTCCTCCATCTACATCTTAAATGGATGACTAGACTGAACTTTCCATCAATCCTCATTATATCATGAAGGTTGCTGGTGGTGGCACTCTTCTAAATTTAGGTAATGGATTGCTTTTATTATTGGGTTTATCGGGCTCGGGCAGCTTACCACCGTCGATTAAATCTTGGATCTTATGCCTCAATCGAACACATTTATTTGTATCATACCCTTGTAGTTGATGGAATTGACAGAAGAACTAGGCATCAAAATTAGGTGGTAGGGGACTTGGCAATGGGAGTGGAGCTAATGGCTATAACAACTCCTTTTTTTGTAGCTTATTGAAAACCCAAGATAGTGGATTGTGCAACTCTAAAAATTGTCTTCTACCACCTTGGCTAGTTGCATTAACATCAACCGCATTTTGTGTGCTTTGATTTCCAGACTAGTAGTTCCCTTTCTCATTCCTCCTTGCCAAAAATCGGTTCTTCTCCCTTTCTCACTCTTTAATTTGCAAACCAGGTTGGAGGAGATCCTTAAAATCTCATTTAAATGTGTGGGACATCCCCTTGTGAAGACTAGGTAGCACCCCTCTTACAATCATTCTAATTTTATCTAATTTGTCAGGCCTTTTCTTGAGCAAAGCAGCCTTGTTCCTCCACCTCCTCACATAGTCAACAAGGTTTTCATTCAACCTTTGTGTAATTAATTCCACTTCCATCAAAGTAACCTCCAACTCAGCATTATACCCATATTGTTGGATGAAGGCCTTATACAACAAATCCCAACTCTTTTGAGTACTATCCTCGGAGGTGTTGTGTAACACCCCTTCCCGACCTACGTGTGTAAGCTGAGTAGAGGCGCCACCCTATCCTAATGTTGCTACCACTTTTACTTAGTCAAATTTTTGTTCCGATTTTTATAGAAATTTTGCCATAGTTTTGCCTAAAAATTCAATCCCAAGTGTCGACAAAACTGGTTTTTTTCTAATTTTTGAAAACATTTTTACACAAACCAATGCAAACAAAATCATTCTCAGTACACTTCCAATAAATCCCCCTTATAACCTCAACTACAACCTGCAAAAAGGATTTACACTTCTAGTACAAAATAAAGTAAAGGTTTATTATGAAATACAGCAGATAAAATCTTTGTTCACTATGCAACGGAAAGTAACAATATTTACAAATTCATATACATCAAAACTCAAGTTTTACAACACATAAAATTTATACATGTTTGGCAGTCAGTCTTCGATCTTAAAGCCCACTATTCACTCTTCAAAATCTAGGCTCGACTCGGCCTAGAGGAACTCTCTGGTTCTTCCTTGTCACCTGCGCGAAGAATCACATTCGCGCTAAGCCAACGGCTTAGTAAGATAAAACATGCTAATGGTATGCTTTAATGTAATGCAATGCCACATATGTTATTGATAAGATCAATATCATAAATATAAAGTTAACCACATAATTATGCATTTCACAAATCATAGTCATATGAGCATACCACATTTCAACATCTTTCCACATTCAACATTAATCAATCATACTCAATAACCAACATCTCATTTCATTAACTCATAACATTATTTAGGACATTCATATAACCCTGACACCTATGGGCCCAACAAGTATTTAATATGATATTCAGAGTTCAGAGTTACTGCTTTGGTTCATAGTCACAATAATCACGCCCGTAGGCAATGTATATACATGTATCTCTATCCATGGATAGTGTAACAGACCCAGTCTCTTGGATCATCAACTCAACACATATGAGGAGATCCTCAACCCGGCAAGACTGTTACAAATCATATATCTCATAGTGTAACAGACCCAGTCTCTTGGATCATCAACTCAACACATATGAGGAGATCCTCAACCCGGCAAGACTGTTACCTTTTATCATTTCTTAGGCATGCCACCCAAATCCAGAACTCTGAAACTGAATAACATATTAAACAAACAATTCATTTATTATATAGTTACCATTTCCATTCTCAAATTCTCATCACATTTAGGCAAACATGCCTTCTTTCTTTCAATATCATCATCATAGCCAATCACAATGGCATTGCCTCATATCATGTCTTATTTGAATTATCATTTCAATTTCAATGTATATTATTCATGAAACACATAACCATTCACAATGCATAACATAACATTGTTCAATCTCAACAATGCAATTAGGGCAAAGAACAATTGATATGATTCATATGAATAGTACATTCTGGTTTTAAACTCCATTTTATCCTTATTTTGAAAAATTGTATAAAATAATCTACTTGACTAAAAATTCTAAAATTTTTACAGAATTTAGTTTTGTATCTAAAAATCATTCCTTTAAAATTTCAGATCAAACTGAACACAAAATCTTGGTCAAATAGTTCACCTAACCAGACTGCCCCAATTGCCCTGCATCCTGGCAGCAGTTCTGAACTTTGTGAATTCCATAAATCAAATTCAATCAACGTGGTTCCAAATTATTTTTCTCAAATACTAGACTCACTAAGCAACAACATATCCAAAATTCGATTGGATATGATTTTTCTACATTTTATTAAAAATCCCGAAGTATAGCTGTCTCAGTTAAGATACCTGCTGGAACAGGTCTAATAAAAATAATCTTTCTAAACTCATAACCATTCCAAAATCGAATCAACATATTTTTCAGTCATTCTACACTCATAGAGGCACAACATATCAAAAATTCACTTCAAGAACATTTTTCTATAATTAATTAAAAATCATACAAATCACAGCCTTTACTAATTGTAAAACAGAAACAATTTCACTAAACACAACTCTTACTCAACACAATCACTTCCAACACCTTCACCAACTCAACTTCTCATCATCAAACCAACAAACCCTAATTCCTTTCTCACACCACTTCAAAAGAATTGAAGAAATTAAAGAAAAGATCTTACCTCAAATGAAGAAATCCACAAATCTTTAACCAAAACCCTTGCTTCCTTCTTCAAAATGCTTCAAACCTCAAGATCACCTCTCTTTCTCTCTTTGTCTATGGAGAATCCGGCCACTTCAAGAAAGAAAGAAGAAAATGCACAAGTCAAACACCTTTTCTTCTTTTAATCTCCACCATGCATCTTACAAGGAAAATTACCAAAACACCCTTAACCATATAACTAACTCTTTGTCTCATATAAGCCCTTTATAGTAATTTCATTAACAACCAAAAATATCTTCTTCCACTTAACCATCACCTTGACTCTTCATTTGACCAATGTATATGTTAATTATATCATCATATAAACAACATATACATTTGTCTCTAAACCCTAAATTTCTTCTCCAAAACACATATACATATACATTCTCTTCCCATTTCTTTTCTCTTACAATTTAACACATATATGCACAAACATTCACTTCCCAATATATATATCAACAACCACAATAACAACAACATACTCAAAACTTCTAGGGCATAAATGAGGATATTACAATTCTCCCCCTCTAAAAAGAAAATTTCGTCCTCGAAATTACCTGATATCAAAGCTGAAACAATTGCGGATACTGCTCTCGCATGGTATGCTCACTTTCCCAAGTCGCTTCTTCTTTTGCATGATTCTTCCAAAGAATCTTCACCAATGGCACTCTCTTGTTCCTTAACTCTTTCATTTCTCGTGCCAAGATAGCAACTGGTTCCTCTTCAAATGTCAAATCTGGGCTCACTTCAATAGACTCAAATGGCAACACATGAGATGGATCCGACCTATATCTCCTCAACATAGAAACATGGAATACATTATGAATACGATCCAACTCAGGTGGCAAAGCAAGTCGATACGCCACTGGCCCAACTCTTTCTAACACTTCATACGGCCCAATGAAACGAGGACTCAATTTTCCTTTCCGACCGAACCTCAAAATTTTCTTCCAAGGAGACACTTTCAGAAATACCTTATCTCCAACATCAAACTCTATATCTCTTCTTTTTAGATCTGCATAAGACTTCTGTCGGTTTGAAGCTGCTTTTAACCTGCCTCGAATCAACTTTACTTTATCTTCAGTTTCTTGAATCAAATCAGGACCAACCAACTTATTATCTCCAAGCTCATTCCAACAAAGAGGTGTCCTACACCGTCTGCCATATAATGCTTCAAACGGTGCCATACCAATGCTGGATTGGTGACTGTTGTTGTAAGCAAACTCCACAAGAGGTAAAAACCTATCCCAACTTCCAGAGAAATCGATGACACAGCTTCTCAACATGTCCTCAATAATCTGTATCACCCTCTCTGACTGTCCATCCGTCTGTGGATGAAAAGCAGTGCTGAAGTGCAGTCGAGAACCTAAAGCACTATGCAAACTCTTCCAAAATCTGGAAGTAAACCTGGGATCTCGATCAGACACTAAAGAAGTTGGAACACCATGCAGTTTCACAATCTCATGGATATACAGCTCAGCCAATCTCTCCAAAGAGTAATCCATTCGAACCGGAAGGAAATGAGCTGTCTTAGTCAATCTATCCACAATCACCCATATAGCATCATGCTTCTTTTGTGTCAATGGCAAACCAGACACAAAATCCATTGTCACTCTTTCCCACTTCCATTCTGGCACTGACAATGGTTGAAGCAACCCGGTTGGAACTTGATGCTCTGCTTTAACCTTCTGACAAGTGAGACATTTCGATACAAACTCAGCAATGTCTCTCTTCAAACCCATCCACCAATAATGCTGTCTCAAATCATGATACATCTTCGTATTACCCGGATGCATAGCAAACATTGACTGATGAGCTTCTTCTAAAATGACTCTTTTCAAATCAGCATCATCGGGTACACACAATCGGTTCTTAAACCAGAGACTCCCATCATCTTTCACAACAAAATCTCTAGTCTTCCCATTCTTGCAATCTGAAAAAATCTTCTGAATCTTCTTATCGGCCAACTGAGCTTCTTTGATCTGATCTAACAAAATCGGCTTTAATTGCAACTGTTCCAATAATGCACCATCAACACAAGGTACAAAACTGGCATGCAATGCTCTCAACTCAACAAGCAACGAGAGCGAGTAAACAGTTAAACCAGCTAAAGACTTCCGACTCAAGGCATCAGCAACAACATTTGCTTTACCTGGATGATAGTCAATCAAGCAGTCGTAGTCTTTAATCAATTCTAACCATCTCCTCTGACGAAGATTGAGTTCTTTCTGGACACCCAAATACTTCAAACTCTTGTGATCAGTGTAGATGAAACATTTCTCCCCAAACAGATAGTGGCGCCAAATCTTTAATGCAAACACAATGGCAGCCAATTCTAAATCATGGGTCGGATAGTTAAGCTCATGCGGTTTCAACTGTCGAGATGCATAAGCTATAACTTTCCCTTCCTGCATCAATACACACCCCAAACCTCTATGTGAAGCATCACTGTAGATCACATATGGTTTGCCTTCAACAGGTAAAGTAAGAACAGGCGCTTGAGTCAACAACTCTCTCAACTGCTCAAAACTAGCCTGACACTGATCTGTCCACACAAATCTCACTCCCTTTCGAAGTAATCTGGTGAGTGGAGTAGCTATCAAAGAAAACCCTTTCACAAACCGTCGGTAATAGCCTGCTAAACCCAGAAAACTTCTAATCTCTGTCACAGACTTGGGTGGACTCCAATTTAAAATGGCTTCAACTTTGCTCGGATCAACTCTGATGCCTTCTGCAGAAACAATATGTCCGAGAAAAGCAACTTGATCCAACCAGAACTCACACTTCGACAATTTGGCAAATAACTGATTCTCTCTCAAAATCTGCAACACAATCCGCAGATGCATATCATGCTCCTCTTCATTCCGCGAATACACCAGTATATCATCAATGAAGACCACTACAAACTGATCCAAATAGGGCCTAAACACCCTATTCATCAAATCCATAAAAGCTGCAGGTGCATTCGTTAGACCAAAAGGCATAACTAAAAACTCATAATGCCCATACCTGGTCCGAAAAGCAGTCTTAGGAACATCTTCACTTCTTACCCTCAGCTGATGGTACCCAGATCTCAAATCAATTTTGGAGAACACTGACGCTCCCTTCAACTGATCAAAGAGATCATCGATTCTAGGCAAAGGATATTTATTTTTAATAGTCACCTTGTTCAATTGCCTATAATCGATACACAACCTCATAGTACCATCTTTCTTCTTCACAAATAGCACAGGAGCTCCCCAAGGAGAAACACTGGGGCGAATGAATCCTTTGTCCAACAACTCCTGTAATTGCACTTTCAACTCCCTCAATTCTGCTGGTGCCATTCTATAAGGAGTAATAGAGATAGGAGTGGTACCAGGCAACAATTCAATACCGAACTCCACCTCTCTCTCAGGAGGCAACCCTGGCAACTCCTCTGGAAACATATCCGGGAACTCAGCAACTGTGGCAATGCTATCAATAGGGGAACCCTTCACTCTAGTATCCACCACATGAGCAAGATAGGCTTCACACCCCTTTCTAATCAACCTCCTGGCTGCAACAGCTGAAACAAATAAGGAGGCTAGTTGTTCCTGCTCATTAGATACTATCACCTCTCTACCATCACCCGTTCTCAAAGAAACAATTTTCTTTTTACAATCCACCACAGCTTCATGTCGAGATAGCCAATCCATACCTAAGATCACGTCATATTCCTTAAATGGCATCTCAATCAAATCCCCAAGGAACTCCTCACCCTGCACCACTACTGCACTATCTCTATGCACCTTACTCACAACCACACTATGCCCTAACGGATTTGTTACCAACACATCAAATCCTAGGGACTCAGCATGCAAATCAGATACAGGAAAAACAGATGCACTAATATATGAATGTGTGGAACCCGGATCAATCAAAGCAAGTACTGGAGTATTAAATAAAGAAAAAGTACCAGCTATGACTGCCGATGTATCTGGCTGTCTCTGCATAACATACATCCTCTGGGAAGATCCAACCTCCTCTGGTCTACCCTCCCTGGATGTAGCACCTCCTCTAGAACTGAATCCTGGTCTACCTCCCCGGCTGGCACCTCTGCCTCCTCTGCCTCCCCTCACACTAGCTCGAGAAGCAGCAGAATCAACTGGCATCTGCTCCTGCCTCTCAGGACAGTCTCTCACAAAGTGGTCAGGTGATCCACACCTGAAGCATACCCCTAATCTACTATGCCTCCAACAAACGCCCCCATGTCTTCCACCACACTGGTTACACACAGGTAAGGTGGATCTCTGAACTCCAGGAGTAGGAGCACTCGCTACTGAAGCTGCAGGTCTAAATCTCTGCCTCTGGAACTGCACTGACCTACCCACTGGTCTCTGGCTCCTACTACTCCGAGGAACAAAACTTCCTCTACCCCTCTTCGCAGAAGAAGACCCTGCCTCGAACTGGGGCCTTCTAACCCTAACCTCTTCCTCTGAAGCAACTGCAATAACTTGAGCTCGCTCTACACTTCGAGCTGCTGCCACAAGCTGTGAGAAATCCTGATATCTGGATCCAGCCACTAAGCACATGATCGAGGGCCTCAATCCCTCCTCAAATCGCCGACATCTATCAATCTCATCAGTAATGATACCCCCAGCATACTGACTCAGTCGAATAAACTCAACTTCATACTCAGTTACGGTCCGATGATCTTGCTTCAAATCTAGAAACTCTCTTTTCTTCCCATCTTTATACTCCCTAGGAGTATACTTCAACTCAAATTCTCTCAGAAAATCCGCATAAGACAAGGTTGGTGGATCATCCATAGAATGGGGCACTGTCTTCCACCAGTCGTAGGCATCCTTCTGTAGCAAAGATCTTGCATAGTCAAACTTCTCCTCTGAAGTGGCTTGCAACTGCACAAATACCCTCTGAACTCTATCAAGCCACTGTTCTGCTACAGCCGGATCAACTGTACCAAAGAAATCCTCTGCTCCATATTTCCTTAGCTTATCATAGTGCCTTACTGGTACTGAAGGCTGAGGGGGTGGTGGCGGTGGCTGTGGTTGCACAGGTGCTTGTCTCATAGCTTCCAACATAGGCCTAAACCAGGCTGGCGGAACCTCCTCCCCAGCTGGTCTACCCGACACCGAAGCAGGTGCCTCCTCAACACTATCAACCCTAGCTCCCTCAGCAGGAGCAATACTCTCGGCACTACCCTCAACAGATTGTCGCGAATGAGATGCCATCTCTACCTATATCTGCAAACACAGCAGAATATTCCTCATTAAAGATCAAAGACTGCCATACCAAAACATGTATTTTACTCAAAAACCCACTTTAAAAATCAAAATATTCTTTTTCTTACAATTGATCTAGGTTGAGAATCTCAAACCTAGGCTCTGATACCAAAAATTGTAACACCCCTTCCCGACCTACGTGTGTAAGCTGAGTAGAGGCGCCACCCTATCCTAATGTTGCTACCACTTTTACTTAGTCAAATTTTTGTTCCGATTTTTATAGAAATTTTGCCATAGTTTTGCCTAAAAATTCAATCCCAAGTGTCGACAAAACTGGTTTTTTTCTAATTTTTGAAAACATTTTTACACAAACCAATGCAAACAAAATCATTCTCAGTACACTTCCAATAAATCCCCCTTATAACCTCAACTACAACCTGCAAAAAGGATTTACACTTCTAGTACAAAATAAAGTAAAGGTTTATTATGAAATACAGCAGATAAAATCTTTGTTCACTATGCAACGGAAAGTAACAATATTTACAAATTCATATACATCAAAACTCAAGTTTTACAACACATAAAATTTATACATGTTTGGCAGTCAGTCTTCGATCTTAAAGCCCACTATTCACTCTTCAAAATCTAGGCTCGACTCGGCCTAGAGGAACTCTCTGGTTCTTCCTTGTCACCTGCGCGAAGAATCACATTCGCGCTAAGCCAACGGCTTAGTAAGATAAAACATGCTAATGGTATGCTTTAATGTAATGCAATGCCACATATGTTATTGATAAGATCAATATCATAAATATAAAGTTAACCACATAATTATGCATTTCACAAATCATAGTCATATGAGCATACCACATTTCAACATCTTTCCACATTCAACATTAATCAATCATACTCAATAACCAACATCTCATTTCATTAACTCATAACATTATTTAGGACATTCATATAACCCTGACACCTATGGGCCCAACAAGTATTTAATATGATATTCAGAGTTCAGAGTTACTGCTTTGGTTCATAGTCACAATAATCACGCCCGTAGGCAATGTATATACATGTATCTCTATCCATGGATAGTGTAACAGACCCAGTCTCTTGGATCATCAACTCAACACATATGAGGAGATCCTCAACCCGGCAAGACTGTTACAAATTATATATCTCATAGTGTAACAGACCCAGTCTCTTGGATCATCAACTCAACACATATGAGGAGATCCTCAACCCGGCAAGACTGTTACCTTTTATCATTTCTTAGGCATGCCACCCAAATCCAGAACTCTGAAACTGAATAACATATTAAACAAACAATTCATTTATTATATAGTTACCATTTCCATTCTCAAATTCTCATCACATTTAGGCAAACATGCCTTCTTTCTTTCAATATCATCATCATAGCCAATCACAATGGCATTGCCTCATATCATGTCTTATTTGAATTATCATTTCAATTTCAATGTATATTATTCATGAAACACATAACCATTCACAATGCATAACATAACATTGTTCAATCTCAACAATGCAATTAGGGCAAAGAACAATTGATATGATTCATATGAATAGTACATTCTGGTTTTAAACTCCATTTTATCCTTATTTTGAAAAATTGTATAAAATAATCTACTTGACTAAAAATTCTAAAATTTTTACAGAATTTAGTTTTGTATCTAAAAATCATTCCTTTAAAATTTCAGATCAAACTGAACACAAAATCTTGGTCAAATAGTTCACCTAACCAGACTGCCCCAATTGCCCTGCATCCTGGCAGCAGTTCTGAACTTTGTGAATTCCATAAATCAAATTCAATCAACGTGGTTCCAAATTATTTTTCTCAAATACTAGACTCACTAAGCAACAACATATCCAAAATTCGATTGGATATGATTTTTCTACATTTTATTAAAAATCCCGAAGTATAGCTGTCTCAGTTAAGATACCTGCTGGAACAGGTCTAATAAAAATAATCTTTCTAAACTCATAACCATTCCAAAATCGAATCAACATATTTTTCAGTCATTCTACACTCATAGAGGCACAACATATCAAAAATTCACTTCAAGAACATTTTTCTATAATTAATTAAAAATCATACAAATCACAGCCTTTACTAATTGTAAAACAGAAACAATTTCACTAAACACAACTCTTACTCAACACAATCACTTCCAACACCTTCACCAACTCAACTTCTCATCATCAAACCAACAAACCCTAATTCCTTTCTCACACCACTTCAAAAGAATTGAAGAAATTAAAGAAAAGATCTTACCTCAAATGAAGAAATCCACAAATCTTTAACCAAAACCCTTGCTTCCTTCTTCAAAATGCTTCAAACCTCAAGATCACCTCTCTTTCTCTCTTTGTCTATGGAGAATCCGGCCACTTCAAGAAAGAAAGAAGAAAATGCACAAGTCAAACACCTTTTCTTCTTTTAATCTCCACCATGCATCTTACAAGGAAAATTACCAAAACACCCTTAACCATATAACTAACTCTTTGTCTCATATAAGCCCTTTATAGTAATTTCATTAACAACCAAAAATATCTTCTTCCACTTAACCATCACCTTGACTCTTCATTTGACCAATGTATATGTTAATTATATCATCATATAAACAACATATACATTTGTCTCTAAACCCTAAATTTCTTCTCCAAAACACATATACATATACATTCTCTTCCCATTTCTTTTCTCTTACAATTTAACACATATATGCACAAACATTCACTTCCCAATATATATATCAACAACCACAATAACAACAACATACTCAAAACTTCTAGGGCATAAATGAGGATATTACATGTTGAACCAATTCTGCACCATAGGATCCAACAACCATGAAGTACCTTAGAGTTTGAGCCTTGGTAGCTCGAGCAAAGTGCATAACTGTGATATATTGCTTAACATGAAGATGAGGGTTGCCAATTCCATCGAACTTAGCAACATATGGCATCTTAAACTTATAAGGGACCTCATGATCTTGTTCAAACAATTTGACCACTTCTGATATCTCTTCGGTTTTCAACTTCTTCTCAAACTTTTTCTCTGGATCAGTAATCATCTTTTCAATATTGGAAGTTTCAATCTTCTCAACAGTTGGTGTTTTCACAACCTTCGTGTAGACCCTTAATTTTTGACCCAGTTCGGTCCAATATATTTTAATTAGTCCAAAATAATTTTTGTGTTATCTTAATTAAATAATATTTATTTTAGTATTTATTTTTTATAATTTTTAAAAAAATTAATAATAATAAAATAATAATAATAAAATAATAAATAATAAAAAAATAAATAAAAATAAAAATTCGCGACGAAAAAATCATCGACGAAAAAACAGTGTTGGACGAAATGGTCGTGGGCCATTCTGCTTGCAGAATTTTTCTGTGGGTAACCATTTCGCTTGCAGGAAAATCCTGCAGGAAAAATGCCCAGCATGCCGGCCAGCTCACAAATTTCCACAGCAATCCTCGCAGCAGCCTGCAGCAATTTTTTCGCCAGCAAAATTTTTGCGTAGCAGTTTTTTTTCGCCAGAAAAATTTTTCCGACGTAATTTTTTTCGAAACCAAATTCTATTTGGTTTCAGTTTTCTTTTCCTAATTAATGATAAATTTAGTAAACAATTAAGATTAATCATTGAAATTCCTATAAATAAGACTAAAAACTTTGAAAGGAGATCGGATTTTAAAAATTCCTTTTGGCAGTGAAAACAATGGGACTTTTTGAGAGAAGAATAAGCAACCAAGCAATCAATCCATCAAAGGCAGCCATCCTCCCTTTGTCCTTGTTCATCCAAGAAGCAATTTTTGGTGGAAACAACAAACGAAGGTATGAATATCAAATCTCTTTTTTCTTTACAGCAGCTTGAATCATTAAATTGTTTCTTTTGATTTTAAAAACTTTAGAACCATAATTTACTTTTTCTAAACCTTAGAACCTTAAATCATCTCCTCTATTTTCAAAAACCCTAAAATTACTTCTCTGTTTCTTCTAAAATCTAAGAACCCTAATTTATTTCCACAAAATCTTAAAACTTTAATTTGCTTTCCAATTTTCCAGAACCTTAAAACCCTAAATTAATCTTTCTATTTCCAATAAAACTCTAAATTATTTTTTTAATTCTAAAATCAAATACATCCTCCTAAACACTAAAAACCCTAATTCAACTTCAAAACCCAAAAACAGTAAACCCTAAACTAGTAATCTAAACCCTAAGTGTTCTTAAACCCTAATTCTCTTACAATCTTAAACCCTAGTTTTTTCTAAACCCTAATCCTTGAAACCTTATAAACCTAAATATTAAAATTCAACACAGTAAGCCTAAAAACAACAATCCAATAGCTAATATTCATAAACCTAATGTTTTAATATCCAAACCCTAATTTCATGATTTTACACCTCATACCCTAATTTGGTTAATCAAAGAACCTTATCAATCTCTTAAATTATAAAACCTTAATCCATTTTAATTCCCTTAAAACATACAGTAGCTTAAACCAATGAATTCCAAAACCCTAAACATTAAATAAAGAATCTTAAATAGAAACAGTAGCCTTAATTGGTATCTTTACTCGCTTTATTTATTTTTAGATTTGATTGTGTAGTTCATTATATACTTTGATTTATTTTATATTCTTTAATTTATTTATGTTTAATGCTTTGTTTATTTAAATTATCTTGGATGAATGTTTATATTTAGATTGATGTTTGATATTGTTGATGAATGGTTTATTGTTGATGAATGGTTATTTACCTTTATCAATTTATTTTGATTTCCAAATGTTGTAAGAGGTATGTTTCCACTTTGTGGGTACCTCATTAGTTAAATATCATGTAATTTAAATTGCTTTTATATTTTTTTGGACTAATGTAAAGGACAAGTTTCTACCTTTTGGTGGGTGTCCTATTAGTTTAGACATGGATGATGTAAGGACATGTTTCCATCCTTGGATGGGTGTCCATGTATTTGCTTTGTTTTGACATTGCTTTGATTTTAATATAATGATGCTTTATTTCAATTGTTGCATGTAATATGGATAATATTGTTATATTTAAGAATTTTATAATATTAAGAGCTGTAAAGGAGGGCAGTTCCAATGAAATGAGCATTGTGGGGGTGCTGGGCCATTTCTCACCTTCCCCACACGTACCCAACTTTCCGAACCCATTAAAGGGTTGGGGATTTCTTAGGAATAGAGTCATCCACCCCTTTCTTTTTTCCCAGCCCGTTCGGGTGGTGACTCCATTTTCTCTAGACTTAGGTCCATGTTCTCTAAGGCTCCGAGCCTAAACAATGCCGAAGTCGTAAGAACCATTCCACTAGGAGTGGGGGCAAAAATCCAGCTCACGGTGGCAACTCCACTGGGGATAAGAGAAGTTGATTCCATTGGTCTTTATATTATTCTATTCTTTCTTATAATGATATTATTCATTGCATCATATTAGATTTCATTATGTGCGTGAGTTAGGACGCCCGTGTTACCCGTGTTGTGTTATGTAAGGGATACCATACTTTCACTCGAGGTATGGAGATCGAGCATAGCATAACCACTCATAGCCTCGTACCATTTGGTATATACTTGCTATGGGAACCTAAGCCTTTTAACCCAAAGACTAAAGCTCATGTAATTGGCCTAGTTACTTTCCTTAGGTTTTTACCCCAAATGCATGTTGTTTGACTATGGTTAATTTATCTTAGCTTAAATCATGGCTTATTTGGTTTGTTCTTTTTCTAATATGACCTAAGTGTATTGTAAGCTCAAAATAAATTTTTCTTTAAAGTCCAAAAGACCAAAGCTATTTTCAAAACTTTTCAAGATAGTCTTTGGACATAAGACTTTTCTAAAAACAAATCAAAAATTCTTTTGCTCATAACCCAAATATAAAGCCCGAAATCCATTTTTTCTAAAATCTTTTTACAATGGGTGTTTAGTTCATTTTTGTACTAGTTTTTAGTATGATTTTATGTGTGTTTTAGTTAATGTTTTGAATAAATTTTGTTTTAAGTGTGTTTAAAGTGTTGTTTTTAGATTTAGGTGCAAAAACACCCTTGGAAGATCAAAACAGTGAAAGAAAAGCATGAACCAAGCAAGACATGGCCAAGCCAAGCAAGACATAGCCATGTCCCTCAAAAGAAATTCAAGGCAGAAGCAGACACACTCAGAGACACGGCCAAGCCACTAGTCGTGTCTCATTCAAAGAGCAAATCAAAAAACAAGCCAAAGAAGAGAAGGAAAATGAGCAACAGGAAGAGACACACCCAGGTGACACGGCCAAGCCTCTAGCCGTGTCACATGACACTGCCAGCAAGCTTGGCCCTGTCCCATTTCATGCCTAAGATAAGAGAGCCAGCAAAGAAGGAAAGAAGAGAAGCAGAGACGGACACTATCAAGGGACACGGCCAAGACACTGGCCGTGTCACATGACACGGCCGTGTCTCACAAGGAGAAAACAAAACAGTGAGGGACACGGCCAGAAGCTTGGCCGTGTCCCAAGAAAGAAAATCAAGAGACACCCCCAAGTTCCACGTGGCTTGGCCGTGTCACCTCTCACTACCAAAGAAAAGAAAGAAAAGAAAGAAAGAAAGAAAGAGAGCCAGTGAGGGACATGACCAGCTGGCTTGGCTGTCTCCCCATGGAAAATCAAGAGACACGGCCAAGACAACCTTGGCTTGGCCGTGTCATCTCATGGAAAGATGAAAAAAATGCAAGAGACACGGCCAAGCTACTCTTGGCTTGGCCGTGTCACACTTGAAAAATCTGATTTCTTTTGCACGAAGTGGGGAACAATGTGGGAGACAATGTCTTGTGCTTGCTAAAAGAAATATTAAACAAAGAAATAGTGGGGAACAAAGTGAAATGGTGTCAGTTGGAAGGCATGGATGTGTATTTTTGATGGAATTAAATAGAGAAGAGGGGAAAAATGCAGGGAGTTCTTAGTTCTTGGCTTCTTGGAGCCAAATTTCTGCAAAAACGTGGGAGAGGGAGAGAGTGACACTCTCCCTTGTCCATTCACCTCCAACCTCCATTTCCATCCTCTCCACCTTCTCCATCTTCCATCGATAGGATCTTTGAGGTTCTTTGGGATAAATTGGGTTAACAAGCTCTTGAAGGTTGAAGAAGCTTCATTGAAGGGAGTGGTGACTTGAGAAAGCTCCATTCCATCTTCCAAAGGCAAAATCAATTGAAGAGTTGGTGACTTGAGAAAGCTCCATCCAAAGGTTTGGTGACTTGAGAAAGCTCCATTCCACATTGCAAAGGGGAATCAACCATTGAAGAGGGCTTGAGTTCTTCATCATACATCAAGTGGAGCTAGGAGGAAGACTAGTAATCCTACCCTTGGCATCTTCACAAGGAGTTTTTTTTATTCTCTCTTTTAATTCAATTCTTATTGTCGTTGTTGTATTAAGAGATTGATATTGCAATGGACAATTTGTATTTGTTTTATATTGAGTTGAATGAATGTGTTAAATTGATGATGTTGAGATAAATACCCATGCCTAGGGTTTGTAGTATATTTTGGTTGAATGTTTTGATTTGATATTTCCATTGACATTCCTTGTTGATTGGTTGATTGTATTGCATTAAATGCTAGGTTGATAGATTAGCTACCTATTGATCTTTGAATATTGGATGACGGACCGAGAGGCGAAATTCGATATCGGAACTATATAATCGACCACCCTATGAATGAATTAGAAATATAAGTTTTAGGTTTTCATTAATTTGATAATGTGAAATAATTGGTTATTGCTAATTCATGAATGTGAGAACTAATGGATGAGTAATTGACTAATTAACCTTAAGGAACAAATTAATTACAAGGTTATGTTAATGGATAATTGAGAATTGAGTTTTGATTGAATGGACCTATAACCCTAGGCACATTCCCAAGAATCGATTCGATCTTGTACAACCATCACACATATTAATCCCTACGCAAGTTAATTTTAGGTTTAAATTATTCTCGCACCATCCAAACACAACAAACTTCTGCATTTAAATAAATTGTCAATCAAGCTATTACGAACCACACCTTCTTGGGAAAACGACCTTAGGGCGATCACCTTTTCTACAGCTAACTCGTATACATGCGAGTGATGCTTTGTAGTAGTACTTAATCCGAGTTCAACAATGGACTTAGAAACAAAATTATTTTCTTACAAAGAGCTTGCAAAATATTTAGGTCAATTATGAAATACCAAAAATCAATTGTGAGCCTAGTTTATACTAAGAGTAATTAATCATGGGCTTGTTTTTGGCATGAATCATTAGTTACTTTTTCAAGTGAGAAAATCTATTTATAATAAACCTCTTAATTTGGTTTTAATCCAATATAGCATGAAAGCTACTTTAGATGGATAAATGGATTAAAACTTAATTAATGGGAATTATCATAAATTGATTTCCATTTTTGAAAATACAACTATTGATTAAAGCATCCGATGGAATTATTCGAAAACAAGATACCCCATGTTGGTATTTTGCTAACCATATACCTAGGAAAAGAGACTCGCCATTCGTGTGTGGATGTTATAAGGTTGGAAGGAATGTCCTAATTATCCTTGTTTGTTGATTTTTTGTGCATACATACAAACATGCATACATTTACATCTCATATCATTGATCCTTACTGGCTCACAGCCCTGGATTACAACAGTTCAAAAGTTTATGACAATCCGACCTACGCCGGAGATGAAAATCTAGTAGCGACTCAATCACTTGCTCACCAAAAGCAATGGAGCCCAAACAAATTCAACGAATGGTGGATGAAGCCCTCAATGCCAAGATGGAAGAAATAAAAGAGGCCATGGCCAAGACCGTGAAGAACCAATTGGCTACAATTTTAGGAAATAATGCCGAAGCGTCTGCTAGTTCCAAGAAGCCAAAGGATAAAGGGGAGGCTAAAGTTAGGGAAGTAGCTTTCGATGATGATAAGGTGATCATTGATGACGATGATGATTGGGCTCAATATTTCCAAGATCCTCAAGATAAAAAGAAAGAATCGAAGATTGTTAAGAGATCAGCTATTGGAAAGACCGAGACTTCTGATGTTGAAAAGATGATTGTAGACTTAGAAAAGAAATTTGAGAAGAAGTTGAAAATCTAAGAAATGTCCAAAGTTGACAAATTATTTGAGCTAGACGAAGAAGTTCCATACAAGTTTAAGATGCCATCTTTTACGAAGTTTGATGGAATAAAAAATCCCCACCTCCATGTGAAGTAATATATCACTGCTGTGCAGTCTACCCAAGCTACTAAGGCTCAAACTCTAAGGCACTTCATGCTCTCATTGGACCCTGTTGTCCAAAATTGGTTCAACACCTTGGAGGAAAGTACTCAAAAAGATTGGGACATGTTATACAAGGCTTTCATTCAGCAATATGGGTATAATGTCGAGTTGGAAGTTACCTTAATTGAAGTTGAGTCCATTAGACAAAGGCCAAATGAGAATTTATTGGACTATGTGAAAAGGTGGAGAAATAAGGCTGCTTTACTCAAGAAAAGGCCCGATGAATCTTATCAAATAAGGATGATTGTGAGAGGCGTCCTGCCCAATCTCTATGAAAGGATGTCTCACACCTAAGGGATTTCAAAGATCTTCTCCAAGCTGGTCTACAAATTGAAGAATGGGAAAGGGAGAAAAATCGCTTTTCAATAAGAAGGAATGAGAAAGGGAATTATCAGCTTGGTAATCAAAGCACGCAAAAAGAAATTGGTATTAATGCGACTGGTCAAGGAAATAAAAGACAATTCTCGGAATTGGGGAAACCTCTATCTTGGGTTTTTAGCAAGCTGCAAAAGAAAGGTTGTTACAACCGTTAGCTCCTCAACGATTACATAATCCACTGTAACCAAACTTCAATGCCGAGGCCTTCTGTCAATTTAATCAAATGCGAGGGCATGAAATAGATAAATGTGCTCGTCTAAGGCATGAGATCCAAGATTTGATTGATAGTGGTAAGCTACCCGAGCCAGATAAGCCCAATACCAAGAACAACCCTTTGCCTAAATTTGGAAGAGTGCCACCACCAGCAACCTTCATAGTGGGAAAAGGATTGGAAGAAGATTCTGTTTTATCATCCTTTTAAGATGGGGATATTGAAGATGTGAAAGGAAAGGAAGCTTAACACACCAAACTTTCCTTAGCTTGAATGTTGCTTTTCAATTTTACTTTCCTTAATATTTAATTGGAACAATCTTGTTTTTCAAGTTTAAATTTGTTTGAATAAATTACTTTCATCAAAATTTTTGTTGGTCTTTATTCATTTTGGTGCTCAACCAATGAGGAATCTATCTTGATGATTCAATAATTAATATATTTATGCGTCATGACTCGAATGACTTTACTAGATAAGGGAATTGCTCTATAGCATTGAGTTGTGTATGCTTACTTAGAGAGGGCTCCTGCATAATTACCTTTGTCTAGGTCCTAGTCAGTCTTAGAACATGCTTTAACAAACTTTCAAGGCAAAATTGAACTCTGCTTATTTAAGGGAGAGATGATCTAGGCATTGTTTGACGAGCCAACAACTAATATCCACCCTATTAAATATCAATCCATAGTCGTCCCTTTGAGCATTCATAAAATTTTAGCTTTTTTTTCATTGGCTTACAAACCCCAACAACCTAACCTGAGTTATTGTGATACTTTTTACAAGTCTTATGATCACTAAGATGAAGAGGCAAGAAGATCGAAGAAAGCAATGATTAGTCAAGATCATGAGGATAGTCGAAGTTCTCAAGACCAAGAAGATAGTTGAAGTTCTCAAGACCATAAGGATAGTTGATGTTCTCAAAACCATAAGGGTAGTTGAAGTTCACTTAATATCTCCAATATATCAAGACAACATCGACATCAGAGTAACAAATGATTTATCCATGTTAAAGAAGATTTATGTTACTCCACTCATCCATTATTGGAAGCCCAAGTTGGTACAAATAAGATAACTTTGTTAGAGCTAGAACCCAAAAAAAAACAAATAAAAAAAGAAGAAATAAAACCTAAAAAGGTGGTTCAAAAAGCCAACTGAGTTCTCTTTTACCTAAAGGAGCAAAAGGCTTCTATTTGGTTTGTAAGGACATTTTAACTTGAATTGGTCCAACCCAACCAAAGATTCAATCAAAATTGGAGAAAAAAGGAAGAAGACCATCCAGTTCTTAAAAGTTCTATACGTAACAGTCCAACAAGAAAGAAGGACAAAATGATAAAATGCTCAAAGAAAGGGAAGAGTAAGAAAAATAAAAAGAAAGAAAAGGGAGAAGAAGAAAAGAAACAAATTTGGATACCAAACTTTTTGCAAGGGCAAAGACTGTCCTAATCAAGATCCAAATTAATGCAAAGAAGATAGAAGGAATTTGGAGTCTAGAAAGATTGCTCCTAACTGTCGAAAGTTCCAACAAGAAATTTGTAGTGTGAGGGTTTGTCCATTGTGTCACAATAGCTCCAACTTGCAAATGGCCTTCATTTAAACCCGTGTCCCTTATAGACCCCATCTCAAGCATTTTAAAGACCTATTGATCTCTCTTGGTAGGTAGAGTCTATTAGTGGAGATAGTATGAATAAGCATGCATATGAGATAGACAATATTTAAACTCAATGAGACCTTTGGCCAAGTAATGTGCATGTGCCTATCTGAAGTGCAACAATTCTTGCTTAAATAGAAATGATTCCAGAGTTTAGTACTGTAATTAGGGTTGTCATGTTATAGATATGTTAATTTGGAAAAATTAAGTCCTGAGGTACATTGACATTGATTTGGCAAAGCCAACACTTGATTTCAAAATCAAAATTCAAAAAATAAAAAATGTTTTCGTCACACAAAGCCTTCCAGTTAAGGGGAGTATGTTGAACTGTCGAATCTCAAAAGACACATTGGGAAAAGTAAATGAAGAAGCTACCAACTGACATGTTGAAACATAGTTTGAAATGGATGTATCACTGCTGTTTGGGGCCTCCATTATTCATGTTTTAAACATCTTAAAGATAAAAGCCATAAATGTGTAGTATCCTGTCATTTCGAAGCAAGGACTGAACAAGCATCTCAAAGGAGTCAATGAGAACACTTCTGCTGATCACCTCGGTCTGTGAGTCGTGGAACGACTGTAAGTGTTATTCATGCATATCATGCATACATGAGCATATCACATTGCAATTTCTTATCTTGTATTGTCTATTCTTTATCAAAGTGAATAGCAAACACCCTGTGAAGTAAATAATCAAAAGAAGATATCAAATCAGGGGGACATGGAAAGCCCATTGCTTAAGAAAGTTCCAGTAATCTTGCCAAGAGAAGAAATACATGCTTGTGCTAAGAACTAGACAACAAAAGCATCAATCAAAGCTTGCATGAGAAAAATCTTTGGTTTGAGCCTACACAGGGGGCAAAGTTTCTCCATTTTAATTTTTGAGTTTATGCGTATACAAAATATTTTCAAACTCACCTTCAAATATAGTTTAGGATCGAGTATCCAAATCTAGTTAGGATCGAGTATCTGTGAGCGGGGATTTTCGCCCCCACTCCCGGTGGAATGGTTTTTGTGACTTCAACACTGTTTAGGCTCGGGGCCTCAGAGAACACAGACCTAAGTCCGGAGAAAATGGAGTCGCCACCCGGATGGGATGGGAAAAAAGAAAGGGGTGGATGACTCGATTCCTACGGAATCCCTAACACCCTAATGGGTTCGGAAAGTTGGGTACGTGTGGGGAAGGTGAGAAATGGCCCAGCACCCCCACAATGCCCGGTTCATTGGAACCGGCCTCCTTTATAGGTCTTAATATTATAAAATTCTTAAATATAACAATATTATCCATACTACACACAATAAAAAGAAAGCATCATTATATTAAAATCAAAGCAATATCCAAACAAAACAAAACAAATAAATGGACACCCATCCGAAGATGGAAACATGTCCTTACATCACATGCCTAGATAGGACACCCACTAAAAGGTAGAAACACACCCTTTACATAGGTTCTAAAATAGGAAAGCAAATTAAATTACATGATGTTTAACTAATGAGGTACCCACCAAGTGGAAACATACCTCTTACAACTTTTGGAAATCTAAATTAATTAATAAAAGTAAATAATCATTCATCATAAATAAATCATTCATTAAAGCTATTAATCAAAATATAAAATAAACATTCATCCATGATAAATTAAATAAATCAAGTATTGAAATTAAATAAATTAAAGCATAAGAGGTAAATCAAAGCATAATCAAGTATAGAATTAAATAAAGCAAATCAAAGTCCAATTATAGCTACCGTGACTTTTTATGGAATTAAAATAGGTTAGAGTTTTATGTTTTAAAAGGTTGGTAAGACTCTTTGATTAACTAAATTAATATTTGAATGGTGAAATCATGAAACTAGGGTTTTAGACACTTTAAAATACTTTTGATTCATGGTTTTAAATGATGATTTCAAGCTACTGTGTAAAATTTAAAGTATTTATGTTTTTATGGTTTTTAATGTTTTAAAGGATTAGGGTTTTTAAAAAATTAAGGTTTAAGGTTTTAAAGGAGTTAGAGTTTAATATTTTAGGTTTAGAAGTTGAATTAGGGTTTTAGTGTATTAGAATTAGGGTCACGAGTGATGAATTTGAATTAGGATTTAGAAAGACAATTTGATGATTTCATGAGGTTTTATGAATTCAAACAAATGAATTGAAGTTTTTATATATAGAAAATATGTTTTTTATGGTTTTTTGGAAGAAACAGAACATAGTTTAAACTTTTGAAGAAAAAAGAATCAAATTTTATTTTTGTTGAAAAATATGTTTAATTAAGGTTTTAAGATTTTGAAGAGGTAAAAATAACAATTTTAAGTCTTTTTGGAATATAAAGTAACGTATTAGTGTTTTTAACTTTTCGAAAAACTAAATTAAATTTCTAAGGTTTTTTATTTAAAAAACAAAATTTCATAGTTTATGCTACTGTGAAAAAATAAAAAAAAAGAATTTAACATACCTCCTTTTGTTGATTCTCCAAAAATAATTCTTCTTTGATGAACAAGAACAAAGACAATTGCTGCCTTTGAATTGCTTAAATCATGTCCCTGCTATTCCAGAAAAAAAGAAATTGAATTGATCCTTTTCCTTCCCTTATTTGGTTTCAAATTTTCCAAAGCTACTGCCAATTTTCGGTCCCCCCAATTTAATTGTCTTTGGTCCTTATTTATAGTGGTTCGATGTGGTTTATTCCTAATTAGTCAAAACAAGTAATATTAATAAAAAAAAGAAACCAAAACCTAATTGAATTAGGTTTCAAAAAATTTGTGTCGGAAAAAATTGCACTGCCAAAAAAACATTGCCGCAAGAAAAAATACGCTGGCAAAAAAAACTGCCACAGAAAATTGCGACAGTAGGCGGGCTGGGGCGTCGCCGGCAGGAAATTTCTGTGGGCGAAATGCCCACGAGCCCGCTCGATGATTTTTTCGTCGCCGATTTTTTTGACTCCAATTTTTATTTTTATTTTTATTTTTTGACTTTTATTTGTTTATTTTTATTTTGGACCAATTAGACAACAAAAATATTTTGGACCAATTAGACAACAAAAATCATTTTGGACTAAATAAAACATATTGGACCGGATTGGGTCAAAAATTAAGGGTCTACAATATCCCAATCCAACTTAGGATTAAGTATCCAAATGCAGTTAGGATTGAGTATCCAAATACAGTTTAGGATCGAGTATCCAAATGCAGTTAGGATTAAGTATCCAAATCCAGTTAGGATCGAGTATCCAAATCTAGTTAGGATCAAGTATCCAAATCCAATTTAGGAATGAGTATCCAAATCCAGTTAGGATCGAGTATCCTAATCCAGTTAGGATCAAGTATTTAAATCCAATTTAGGATCGAGTATCCAAATCCAGTTATGATCGAGTATCCAAATCCAGTTAGGATCGAGTATCCAAATCCAATTTAGGATCGAGTATCCAAATCTAGTTTAGGATCGAGTATCCCAATCCAGTTAGGATCGAGTATCCAAACCCAATTTAGGATTGAGTATCCAAATCAAGTTTAGGATCGAGTATCCAAATCTATTTTAGGATCGACTATCCAAATCCAATTTAGGATCGAGTATCCCAATCCAGTTAGGATCGAGTATCCAAATCAAATTTAGGATCGAGTATCCAAATTCAATTTAGGATTGAGTATCCCAATCCAGTTAGGATCTAGTATCCCAATCCAATTTAGGATCGAGTATCCAAACCCAATTTAGGATCGAGTATCCATATACAGTTTAGGATCGAGTATCCAAATTCAGTCTAGGATTGAGTATCCAAATCCAGTTAGGATCAAGTATCCAAATCTAGTTTAGGATCGATATCCAAATTCAGTTTAAGATCGAGTATCCAAATCCAGTTAAGATCGAGTATCCGAATCCAGTTTATGATCGAGTATCCAGGTCTAGTTAAGGATCGAGTATCCAAATCTCTTAGGTCCAGAGCCTAAATTCTATTTAGGTCCAGAACCTAAAATTCCTTTTAAGTCCAGAACTTAACTCGGGTCCAGAACCCAAATTATCCTTAGGTCCAGAACCTAGAATCTCTTCTAACTCCAGAACTTAGCTCGGGTCAAGAACACAAATAATCCTTAGGTCCAGAACCTAAACAATGTTCTAAGTCCAGAACTTAGCTCGGGTCCAGAACCCAAATTATCCTTAAGTCCAGAACCTAAAAATTCTTCTATGTCCAGAACTTAGCTCTGGTCCAGAACCCAAATTATCCTTAGGTCCAGAACCTAGAAATTCTTCTAAGTCCAGAACTTAGCTCGGGTCCAGAATCCAAATTATCCTTAGGTCCTGAACCTTGAATCTCTTCTAAGTCCAGAACTTAGCTCGGGTCCAGAACCCAAATTATCCTTAGGTCCAGAACCTAGAATCTCTTCTATGTCCAGAACTTAGTTCGGGTCCAGAACCCAAATTATCCTTAGGTCTAGAACCTAAAATTACACTTAGGTCCAGAACCTAGAATATCTTCTAAGTCTAGAACTTAGCTCGGGTCCAGAACCCAAATTATCCATAGGTCCATAACCTAAAATCACACTTAGGTCCAGAACCTAAAATTATCCTTGAGTCCAGAACTCGAGTCGGGTCCAGAACCCAAAACCTCAACCATCTCAAAAATTAAGTCTTATTGCTTTTCACACTTTTTTACTAATGTCTCAGATCGTTCAAGCAGGGGCAAACTGTAGACCCTTAGTTTTTGACCCAGTCCGGTCTAATATATTTTAATTAGTCCAAAATAATTTTTGTGTTATCTTAATTAATTAATATTTGTTTTAATATTTATTTTTTATAATTTTTGAAAAAATTAATAATAATAAATAAAAATAAAAATCCGCGATGGAAAAATCGGCGATGAAAAAATTCGTCGCTGAAAAACAGTGTTGGATGAAATGGTCGTGGGCCATTTCGCCCGCAGGAAAGTCCTGCGGGTAAAATGCCCAGCATGCCGCCCAGCTCGTAAATTTCCATGGCAATCCTTGCAGCAGCCCACAGCAGTTTTTTTTTTCCAGCAAAATTTTTCTGCAGTAGTTTTTTTTCTCCAGCAAAATTTTTCCAATGCAATTTTTTTCGAAAACAAATTCTATTTAGTTTCGGTTTCCTTTTACTAATTAATGATAAATTTCATAAACAATTAAGATTAATCATTGAAATTTCCTAAAAATAAGACTAAAAACAACACAGAAAGAGAGGATGATGAATCGGAGGAAAAACTTTGAAAGGGGATCGGATTTTAAAAATTCTTTTTGGCAGTGAAAACAATGGGACTTTTTGAGAGAAGAATAAGCAACCAAGCAATCAATCCATCAAAGGCAGCCATCCTGCCTTTGTCCTTGTTCATCTAAGAAGCAATTTTTGGTGGAACCAACAAACGTAGGTATGAATATCAAATCTCTTTTTTCTTTACAGAAGCTTGAATCATTAAATTGTTTCTTTTGATTTTAAAAACCTTAGAACCCTAATTTACTTTTTCTAAACCTTAGAACATTAAATCGTCTCCTCTATTTTCAAAAACCCTAAAATTACTTTTCTATTTCTTCTAAAAGATAAGAACCCTAATTTATTTCCTCAAAATCTTAAAACTCTAATCTGCTTTCCAATTTTCCAAAACCTTAAAACCCTAAATTAATCCTTCTATTTTCAATAACCCTAAAAAATACTTTCTGTTTCCAAAAACCTTAAATCGTCTTGCCTATTTTCATAAATCTTTATAAAACTCTAAATTGTTTTTTTTTTTAAATTCTAAAATCAAATACATCCTCCGAAACACTAAAAACCCCAATTCAACTTCAAAACCCAAAAACAGTAAACCCTAAACTAGTAATCTAAACCCTAAGTGTTCTTAAACCCTAATTCCCTTAAAATCTTATATCCTAGTCTTTTCTAAACCCTAATCCTTAAAACCTCAGTAAGCCTAAAAATGACAATCCAATAGCTAATAATAATAAACCTAATGTTTTAATATCCAAACCCTAATTTCATGATTTTACACCTCAAACCCTAATTTCATTAATCAAAGAACCTTATCAATCTCTTAAATTATAAAACCTTATTCCATTTTAATTCCCTTAAACATACAGTAGCTTAAACCAATAAATTCCAAAACCCTAAACAATAAATAAAGAATCATAAATAGAAACAGTAGCCTTAATTTGTATCTTTACTTGCTTTATTTATTTTTAGATTTGATTGTGTAGTTCATTATATGGTTTGATTTATTTTATATGCTTTAATTTATTTAAGTTCAATGCTTGGTTTATTTAAATTATCATGGATGAATGTTTATATTTTGATTGATGTTTGATATCGTTGATGAATGGTTTATTTATGATGAATGGTTATTTTAATTTCCAAATGTTGTAAGAGGTATGTTTCCACTTTGTGGGTACCTCATTTGTAACACCCCTATATCCCGTATATGTACACAGCATGCTTATACGATCGTAATATACGTATACTGAATATAGAAAATGCCACAGTTTAAAAATACACAAGGCATATCTCGAAAAAGAAATAAAACAAACATCAATCGTTTAAAAGAAATCCATAAAATATAATAGATGAAGACATTTATTAATACACAGCGGAAGTTATAACAAGTACTTACAAGTACAAATACATAAAAATTTTAAATTTACAAAACATAGAATATATATATGATTGGCAGATTGACTCTCTGATCTTTAAGCTCTAGTCCAACTCTTCAAGCATAAACTCAACTAGGTCTAGAAGAATCCTCTGTCTCAACCCTATCAACCCTATCACCTGCGCGATAAATCACAATCGCGCTGAGCCAACAACTCAGTAGTACAAACCATAATGATATTATGCAATGTCAATAACAATGTTATGCATTCAACCAATAAAGATCATACTTATAAATGTTACATTTCATTATTTCAATAATTATATCATTATCCATTATACTCATTTATCATAGACACGTATGGGCCCAACAAGTATTTAATATGATATTCAAAGTTCATCATTATAGCCAACAACCATGGCTTCATATACGAAACCTTCCCCCAACCAGGTCGGTAGTCCAAGTTCGGTTGCCCAGCCCACTGGGTCCGCATGGTTCCGCAGGAGGCAGATAGGCACGTATAAGACTATCAGTAACGAACCTTCCCCCAACTGGTTCCGCAGGAGGCAGATGTAACACCCCTATATCCCGTATACGTACCAAGCATGCTTATACGATTGTAAAATACGTATACTGAATATGGAAAATGCCACAGTTTAAAAATACACAAATCATATCTTTGAAAATAAGTAAAGCAAATCTCAAACATTTAAAAGAAATTCAAAAGACACCATATATAAAAACGTTTATAAATCCGCAACGGAAGTTATTACAAACTTTTACAAGTTCAAATACATAAAAATCAAAATATACAAAAACATAGAATATATACATGATTGGCAGCTTGACTCTCTGATCTTTAAGCTCTAATCCAGCTCTTCAAACAAAAACTCAACTAGGTCTAGAGGAATCCTCCGCCACAACCCTATCAACTCTATCACCCGCGCGATGAACCACAATCGCGCTGAGCCAACAACTCAGTAGTACAAACCATAATGGAGTTATGCAATGTATATATCAATGATATGCATTCAACCAATAAAGATCATACTTATAAATGTTGCATCTCATTAATTCAATAATCATATCATCATCCATTATACTCATTCAAAATAGACACCTATGGGCCCAAACTAGTATTTAATATGATATTCAAAGTTCAGAGTTGCTGCTTTGGTCCGTAATCACAATAATCAAGCCCGTAGGCAATATACATATCTCTCTATCCATGGATAGGGTAACAGACCCAGTCTCTTGGACCATCAACTCAACAAGTTTGCGGAGATCCTCAACCCGGCTAGACTGTTACCTGTAACAAACCCAGTCTCTTGGACCATCAACCCGACTAAATCGAGGAGATCCTCAACCCGGCTAGACTGTTACTATTCGTATATTTCATATTCACAAATTTCATAGTGTAACAGACCCAGTCTCTTGGACCTCAATTTAACTCAAATTGAAGAGATCCTTAACCCGGCTAGACTGTTACCTTTTTCACATTTATTAGGCATGCCGCCAAATCCAGAACTCTGAAATTGAATCAACATATTAAACATACAATTATTTCATTTGCCTCTTTATCAATCTCTTTCTCAAATCATATCTCATACTCAAATAGGCAATCATGCCTTATCAATTACATTTGCATAACCATAGCCAACAACAATGGTTTTATTACATCTCTATTCATATCAAGACAATTCATCAACCTACATATAGTACACTACATTCCACAAGATTCACAATGTGCAAAATATCACATTATTCAAAAATATCAAGGATGCAATATCAAATGGATGGATGCAACAATACAAAGTTTATACTTACATTAAATGCAACCCACACAATAATAAACACTTCTTCTTCCAATAATCTTTCACTACTAGAATTAGGGTAATTCACCTTCTTCACAACCTATTCCAAAAGGAAGATGAAACTCACATAAGATCATAAGGCTAAGAACCAACTAGGGCAAACTCTAAACTTGACACGCTCAACAACACGGGCGTGTCCCTGACCGTGCCCTAACTCCACAACACAGAAGCTTTTACACGCTCAACAACATGGGCGTGTCACTGAGTGTGTAATACATTCTGCCTCTCAACAACATTGACACGTCCAACATCATGAGCGTGCTCATGGCCGTGTCAATTCCCAAAAAACACAGTGGCTATGACACGCTCAATAACACGGGTGTGTTACTGGACGTGTCAATCCTACTGCCACACGGAAGCTATGACACGCTCAGCGTCATGGGCGTGTCACTGCTAGTGACACCCATCAAAAACACATAACCATCAACATGCCCAAGATCCTTGATGTGCCCATGGGCATGTCAGGCCAAAAATCCAGATTCCGGCCAAACAACAACACAACCAACAAAACACTTCCTTTCACCAAAATCCACTTCAACCAAACTCATCTCAACATACTCAAAAACCATAACAAACTTACAAGAAACACCAAAACAACTAAAAACATACTTCCAACACAAATCAAAGTCATCAACACAAACCTAAAACACAACCTCAATACATTCTCTTCCAACTACTTACTCTTTCTTTCAAACCATCCCCAAAACCAGAAATAAGTTTACCCAAACACTCTTAAACCCATCTTAATCAAACATAATCACATACCATCCACAAACTCAACTCAAAAACTCAAAGAAATCAAAGAGTCAAGTGAAGAACTTACCAAGGATGAAGAAACTATTAACTTATCAACTTGATCTCTTGAAATCTTCCTTAGATCTTGTGTTTAGAGGTTCAAATCTCTCCTTTGTTCTCTTGTCTCTTTGTCAGCCGGCCAAAACAAAGCAAAGGAAGGAAAAGAAAGGGAGCCACGGCAAGGAAGAAAAGAAAGAAGAAAGAGAAAACACAAAGTCAACTTTCCTTAAAACCCTCTAATCCAAGCAATTATAATATTAAACTAATCCAATTAATCTCTTCCACTCAAATAATTTCTTTATTAATAAATCATTAAATCAAACACATAAATATCTTCTTCCACTATCTTCCTTGACTTTGACTTGGGTATATGTTGTATATATTCTAATATACACAACATATACACTCTCTTTAAAAACCTTTTCTCTTTCCAAAGAAATATATACATTAAATCCAATTTAAACTACAATAAAGCCAAAACATCTAGGGTATACTTATGGATATTACAATTCTCCCCCTCTAAAAAGAAATTTCGTCCTCGAAATTACCTGGTGTTATCTCTGAAACAATTGAGGATATTGATCTCGTATTGCTTGCTCACTTTCCCAGGTTGCCTCCTCTCTCCCATGATTCTTCCATAGAACCTTCACCAATGGCACTTTCTTATTTCTTAATTCTTTCACTTCATGTGCCAAAATAGCAACTGGTTCTTCTTCAAATGTCAGATCCGAACTCACTTCAATGGATTCAACTGGCAAGATATGAGATGGATCCGATCTATATCTCCTCAACATAGAAACATGAAAGACATTATGGATTCTATCCAATTCCGGCGGCAAAGCAAGACGATAAGCAACTAGTCCAATTTTCTCCAAAACTTCATATGGTCCAATAAAACGAGGACTCAGCTTCCCTATCCGACAATCTCAAAATTTTCTTCCAAGGAGACACTTTCAAAAATACCTTATCTCCCACATTATACTCAATGTCTCTCCTCTTCAAATCTGAATAGGATTTCTATCGATCTGAAGTTGCTTTCAATCTACTCCGAATTATCTTCACTTTTTCTTCAGTTTCTATAACCAAGTCAGGACCAATTAGTTTGCCTTCTCCAAGTTCATTCGAACATAAAGGCATTCTACATCTTCTACCATACAATGCCTCAAATGGTGCCATACCAATGCTGGATTGATGACTATTGTTGTAAGCAAATTCCACAAGTGGTAAAAATCTATCCCAACTTCCAGAAAAATCAATGACACAGCTTCTCAACATATCCTCAATAATCTGTATCACTCTCTCTGACTACCCATCTGTCTGTGGATGAAATGCAGTACTAAAGTGCAATCGAGAACCCATAGCCCCATGTAAACTCTTCCAGAACCTTGAAGTGAACCGGGGATCTCTATCAGACACTAAAGAAATCGGGACTCCATGCAACTTCAAAATCTCATAGATATACAGTTCAACTAACTTCTCAAGAGAATAATCCATCCGAACCGGAAGAAAAGGAGCTGTCTTTGTTAACCGATCCACTATCACCCAAATAGCATCATGCTTTTTCTGAGTCAAAGGCAACCCTGATACAAAATCCGTTGTCACCCTTTCCCATTTCCATTCAGGCACTGCTAAAGGTTGAAGCAACCCTGTTGGAACTTGATGCTCAGCTTTCACCCTCTGACAAGTGAGACATTTGGACACAAATTCCGCTATGTCTCTCTTCATACCAGACCACCAATAGTGCTTTCTTAAATCATGGTACATCTTTGTACTACCCGGGTGCATAGCAAAAACCGATTGATGTGTTTCTTCCAAAATGACCCTTTTCAAACTATCATCATCAGAAACACACAACCTATCCTTGAACCAAAGACTACCTTCACTCTTCACATGAAAACCTCGGCTCTCTCCATTTCGACAATCTGATATAATCTTTTGAATTTTCTCATCCGCCAATTGAGCCTCCTTTATCTGATCCAACAATACTGGTCTCAACTGCAGCTGAGCCAACAATGCACCATCATTACATACTTCAAAACTAGCATGTAACGCTCTCAACTCAACAAGCAACGAGAGCGAATACACAGCCAAACCTGCTAAAGATTTCCGACTTAAGGCATCAACAACAACATTTGCCTTACCTGGATGATAATCAATCAAACAGTCATAGTCTTTAATCAGTTCTAACCATCGTCTTTGCCTAAGATTCAGCTCCTCTGAACACCCAAATATTTCAAACTTTTGTGATCTGTGTAGATAAAGCATTTCTCCCCATACAAATAGTGGCGCCAAATCTTCAAAGCAAACACTATAGCTGCCAACTCCAAATCATGAGTCGGATAGTTAAGCTCATGCGGCTTCAACTGCCGGGAAGCATAAGCTATAACTTTACCCTCTTGCATCAAAACACACCCTAAACCACTATGTGAAGCATCACTGTAAATCACATATGGTTTATCTTCCACAGGTAATGTAAGGATAGGTGCTTGTGTTAGCATTTCTTTCAACTGCTCAAAACTAGATTGACACTGATCTGTCCACACAAATCTAAATCCTTTCCGAAGCAATCGGGTGAGTGGAGTGGCTATCAAAGAAAAACCTTTCACAAAGCGTCGATAATAGCCTGCCAAACCCAGAAAACTTCTAACTTCAGTCACAGACTTTGGTGAACTCCAATTCAAAATAGCTTCAATTTTACTTGGATCAACTCTAATACCATCTGCTGAAATTATATGACCCAGAAAAGTCACTTGGTCAAGCCAAAACTCACACTTTGATAACTTAGCATACAACTGCTTCTCTCAAAATCTGCAATACTATCCGCAAATGCTTGTCATGCTCCTCCTCATTACGTGAATACACCAAGATATCATCAATAAAAATCACCACAAATTGATCCAGATAGGGTCTAAACACCCTATTCATCAAATCCATGAAAGCTGCAGGTGCATTCGTCAGCCCAAAAGGCATTACTAAAAACTCATAATGCCCGTACCTGGTGCGGAAGGCTGTCATAGGAACATCTTCAGCTCTCACTTTCAACTGATGGTACCCTGATCTCAAATCAATCTTGGAAAACACTGATGCTCCCTTCAATTGATCAAAGAGATCATCAATTCTAGGCAAAAAATATTTATTCTTAATAGTCACTTTGTTTAATTGCCTATAATCAATGCATAACCTCATGGTACCATCCTTATTCTTCACAAACAATACAGGAGCTCCCCAAGGAGAAGCACTAGGGCGAATAAACCCTTTATCCAACAACTCCTGTAACTGCACCTTCAACTCTCTCAATTCAACAGGTGCCATACGATAAGGAGTGATAGATATGGGAGTGGTACCAAGCAACAATTCAATACCAAACTCAACCTCTCTCTCAGGTGGCAACCCTGGCAACTCCTCTGGAAACACGTCTGGAAAATCTGCAACTGTGGTTATACTATCAAGTTGAGAACCTCCTACTCTAGTATCCACAACATGAGCAAGATAAGCATCACACCCTTTTCTAATCAACCTTCTAGCTATTACGGCTGATACAAACAAAGATGCAAGCTGTCTCTGCTCACTAATCACCATCACACTCCTACCATCACTAGTTCTCAAAGTGACACATTTCTTTTGACAATCTACCACAGCTCCATGCCTAGACAACCAGTCCATGCCCAAAATCAAATCATACTCTTTAAAAGGCATTTCAATCAAGTCTCCATGAAACTCCTCACCTTTTACCTCAACTGCACTATCTCGGTGCACCCTGCTAACAATCACACTATGCCCTAACGGATTTGTCACCAACACATCAAATCCTAGGGACTCAGCATGTAATTCAGACATAGGCAACACAGATGCACTAATATATAAATGAGTTGAGCCTGGGTCAATTAAAGCAAGTACTGAAATGCCAAATAAAGAGAAAGTACCCACAATGACGGCAGAAGCATCTGGTTGTCTTTGCATCACATATACTCGTTGAGAAGGCCCAGCCTCATCTGGCCTAGTATCCCTGGATGAAGATCCTCCTCTATGACTATACCCAAGTCTACCCCCTCTGGTGAAACCTCTGCCCCCTCGACCTCCTCTGACACTAGGTCGAGAAACTGTAAAATCTGTCGGCCTCTGCTGTTGCATCTCTAGACACTCTCTAATAAAATGATCAGGAGAACCACATCTGAAGCACACAGCTGGTCCACTACTCTGCCAACAAGCACCTCTATGTGGCCCTCCACACTGAGCACACACAGGTAGAAGGGATCTCTGGACTACTGGAGTCGGAGCACTCGCTACTGAAACTGTAGGTCTCGATCTCGGTCTCTGTAACTGAACTGACCTACCAGCCTGCCTCTGACTCCGACTGATCCTAGGAACAAAACTTTCCCTACCTCTCTTCACAGATGAAGACCCTGCCTCAAACTGGGGCCTCCTAACCCTGGTCTCCACCTCAGTAGCAGCTACTGCAATATTCTGGGCTCTCTCCACACTCCTAGCTGCTGAAACAAGCTGAGAAAAATCCTGGTATCTCGAACCTGCCACAAGACACATAATTGAGGGTCTCAACCCCTCCTCAAACCTTCTACACCGGTCGATCTCATCAGAAATAATTCCCCTAGCATAGTGGCTCAACCGGATGAACTCTAGCTCATACTCTGTCACAGTCCGGTGATCTTGCCTCAAAGTCAAAAACTCCATCTTCTTCACATCTTTATACTCCCTCGGAGTATATTTTAGCTCAAACTCCCGTAGAAAATCACTGTAGGATAATGTTGGTGGATCATCCATAGCATGCGGAACCGTCTTCCACCAATCATAAGCATCCTTCTGCAATAGTGATCTAACATAATCAAATTTTTCTGCTGAAGTGGCTTGCAACTGAATGAAAATCCTTTGAACCTTATCCAGCCACTGCTCAGCTACCGCTGGGTCAATAGCACCCAGAAAATCTTCTGCTCCATACTTTCTTAATTTATCATACTGTCTCACTGGTACCATTGGCTAGGGTGGGGGTGGCGGTGGTTGCACTGGTGCCCGCCTCAATAAATCAACCATATGCCTAAGCCAAACTGGTGGAACCTCCTTACCAGCTGGTCTCCCTGACACAGAAACAGGGGCCTCTCCAGTTCTATCCACTCTAGCTCCATCATCAGGAGCTACACTCTCCGCACTACCCTCAACAGATTGACATGAATGAGGATCCATTATAACCTTTAACTGCAAACACAGCAGAATATACCTCATAAAGATCAGAGAATGCCAATACCAAACATGTATTTTATTCAAAAACCCACTTTTTAAAATCAAAATATTCCTTTTTCTTACACTTGTCCTAGGTTGAGAATCTCAAACCTAGGCTCTGATACCAAAATAATTGTAATACCCCTATAACCCGTATACGTACCAAGCATGCTTATACGATCGTAAAATACGTATACTGAATATGGAAAATGCCACAGTTTAAAAATACACAAATCATATCTTTGAAAATAAGTAAAGCAAATCTCAAACATTTAAAAGAAATTCAAAAGACACCATATATAAAAACGTTTATAAATCCGCAACGGAAGTTATTACAAACTTTTACAAGTTCAAATACATAAAAATCAAAATATACAAAAACATAGAATATATACATGATTGGCAGCTTGACTCTCTGATCTTTAAGCTCTAATCCAGCTCTTCAAACAAAAACTCAACTAGGTCTAGAGGAATCCTCCGCCACAACCCTATCAACTCTATCACCCGCGCGATGAACCACAATCGCGCTGAGCCAACAACTCAGTAGTACAAACCATAATGGAGTTATGCAATGTATATATCAATGATATGCATTCAACCAATAAAGATCATACTTATAAATGTTGCATCTCATTAATTCAATAATCATATCATCATCCATTATACTCATTCAAAATAGACACCTATGGGCCCAAACTAGTATTTAATATGATATTCAAAGTTCAGAGTTGCTGCTTTGGTCCGTAATCACAATAATCAAGCCCGTAGGCAATATACATATCTCTCTATCCATGGATAGGGTAACAGACCTAGTCTCTTGGACCATCAACTCAACAAGTTTGAGGAGATCCTCAACCCGGCTAGACTGTTACCTGTAACAGACCCAGTCTCTTGGACCATCAACCCGACTAAATCGAGGAGATCCTCAACCCGGCTAGACTGTTATTATTCATATATTTCATATTCACAAATTTCATAGTGTAACAGACCCAGTCTCTTGGACCTCAATTTAACTCAAATTGAAGAGATCCTTAACCCGGCTAGACTGTTACCTTTTTCACATTTATTAGGCATGCCGCCAAATCTAGAACTCTGAAATTGAATCAACATATTAAACATACAATTATTTCATTTGCCTCTTTTTCAATCTCTTTCTCAAATCATATCTCATACTCAAATAGGCAATCATGCCTTATCAATTACATTTGCATAACCATAGCCAACAACAATGGTTTTATTACATCTCCATTCATATCAAGACAATTCATCAACCTACATATAGTACACTACATTCCACAAGATTCACAATGTGCAAAATATCACATTATTCAAAAATATCAAGGATGCAATATCAAATGGATGGATGCAACAATACAAAGTTTATACTTACATTAAATGCAACCCACACAATAATAAACACTTCTTCTTCCAATAATCTTTCACTACTAGAATTAGGGTAATTCACCTTCTTCACAACCTATTCCAAAAGGAAGATGAAACTCACATAAGATCATAAGGCTAAGAACCAACTAGGGCAAACTCTAAACTTGACACGCTCAACAACACGGGCGTGTCCCTGACCGTGCCCTAACTCCACAACACAGAAGCTTTTACACGCTCAACAACATGGGCGTGTCACTGAGTGTGTAATACATTCTGCCTCTCAACAACATTGACACGTCCAACATCATGAGCGTGCTCATGGCCGTGTCAATTCCCAAAAAACACAGTGGCTATGACACGCTCAATAACACGGGTGTGTTACTGGACGTGTCAATCCTACTGCCACACGGAAGCTATGACACGCTCAGTGTCATGGGCGTGTCACTACTAGTGACACCCATCAAAAACACATAACCATCAACATGCCCAAGATCCTTGACGTGTCCATGGGCGTGTCAGGCCAAAAATCCAGATTCCGGCCAAACAACAACACAACCAACAAAACACTTCCTTTCACCAAAATCCACTTCAACCAAACTCATCTCAACATACTCAAAAACCATAACAAACTTACAAGAAACACCAAAACAACTAAAAACATACTTCCAACACAAATCAAAGTCATCAACACAAACCTAAAACACAACCTCAATACATTCTCTTCCAACTACTTACTCTTTCTTTCAAACCATCCCCAAAACCAGAAATAAGTTTACCCAAACACTCTTAAACCCATCTTAATCAAACATAATCACATACCATCCACAAACTCAACTCAAAAACTCAAAGAAATCAAAGAGTCAAGTGAAGAACTTACCAAGGATGAAGAAACTATTAACTTATCAACTTGATCTCTTGAAATCTTCCTTAGATCTTGAGTTTAGAGGTTCAAATCTCTCCTTTGTTCTCTTGTCTCTTTGTTAGCCAGCCAAAACAAAGCAAAGGAAGGAAAAGAAAGGGAGCCACGGCAAGGAAGAAAAGAAAGAAGAAAGAGAAAACACAAATTCAACTTTCCTTAAAACCCTCTCATCCAAGCAATTATAATATTAAACTAATCCAATTAATCTCTTCCACTCAAATAATTTCTTTATTAATAAATCATTAAATCAAACACATAAATATCTTCTTCCACTATCTTCCTTGACTTTGACTTGGGTATATGTTGTATATATTCTAATATACACAACATATACACTCTCTTTAAAAACCTTTTCTCTTTCCAAAGAAATATATACATTAAATCCAATTTAAACAACAATAAAGCCAAAACATCTAGGGTATACTTATGGATATTACAGCAGATATGTACGTAAATACTGACTATATCGAACCTTCCCCCAACCAGGTCTGTAACACCCCATCTTAGCCTATGTTTATAGACCAAGATGGACTGTTATTTCATGGTGGTTGTGTCTTAACATTTTACTTAGCCAATTTTAAGTGCAGATTTTAAAAAAAATTTTGCCAGAACCTCCCCTAAAAATGGAGGTCCCAAGTGTCGCCAAAACTGATTTTTTTAATTTTTGAAAAATATTTTGTTTCACAATTCAACTCAAGCACACTCCCAATAATCCACCCTTATAACCTCAACTACAATCCTGCAAGAAGAATTCACACTTCTATACTTGCATACATAAGTGCTAAACCCAAATAAGATTTATTAAATTACTAGCAGTGTACGTGTTCTAGCTTTTCATTATTATACATTTATTTGCTAGATCATACAAGCTTATGTACATGCCATATTGCTACAATCAATCATATCCAAACTCCTACCCAAAGTAGTAGTCAAGGCCAGCTGCGCAGGACATGCTGCAATCTCGTCTCCTCATTTAACCTACGAGTTTAGAGGGAAACTAAACTCGCTAAGCAATTGCTTAGTGGGTACTTAAATCATTGAAATAAAATAATAAAATGAAAGAATGATTTGAACATACATTTATATACTTTAAATACTTGAAAGGAATCAATACAAAACACAGATGGTAAAAAGGCTTGACTGAATAATTTGAATTTAAATCATTTCTCTTGCTTTTATCATTTTGGTTGCTCTACTGGTTTAACAGAACGTCAGCGGATAAGGAAGGGTCATGATAAACATATCTCGTCATGATCATATTTCATTATCTTTCATCATAATTCTTGCACATGTGCCAATGGCCATTATCATTGCATCATTGATCATGTCATTGCAATCATCGGCCTTTAGCCGGAATATCATATCATGTCAAAAGCAGTACTGCAGTAATAGTATGATGCATCATACCCTTATCTCAAGGGTTCTGTCATAACCAAGTAGAGCGTAAACAATTTATTACTTTATTTGATCATGATATTCAATAAGCCATGATTTTTCCATAATGCATGTATTGTCGGAATAACTTGTCATGATGCCTTTCCGGTCATTTCCGATTCTCCTTCATGTCACTTTATATGATTTAACATCAATCCATATCATAATATTCAAGTTTTAACACATTTAGAAAAATGACCAAATGAATAGTAGCGCGGTGCGTAAAATCGGCAACGCAATGGCGCGCGACAACTAAATAGTAAAATCTGTTTTTACTGCTGAAAATCAGTCAACTTGGCAACAGTTTTGACCAAGTAAACAACCTTATTTTTGGATGAATTTTTGCAGGGAAACACTTTCATAAGTTAACTAAATGCATGTAAAATTTCGTCGAAAAATTCTTTCGTTTGCCCCTTCAACGGACTGCCCAAAATGAAAGCTGCAGAATGGTGCCCAAAAGGGACCATTCGGCCCAATTTTCCAAACTTGAGGGAAATTCATTTTTTTCTTGCAAAATTGATTTTTAGAATCCTTTTGTGATACCATTGAAGGACTAAGGGTCCCTCTTCCAAAAATCAAACCAAAGGAGTGATTAAAAGTTCATCAAAATTTATGGATAATTGAGCAAAGTTTAGCTAGTTTGTTTTGTTTTCATTCTTTTCACAATCAATTGATTACAAATGGTTCAAGAGCACTTTCCCACATATTTACCACACAAAATAACATTATTTCAAAACCATTTCAAAAGTCCCATAATGCAAAATATGTGAATTAATTGAAAAGGGCAATGATTCAAGTACCAAACCTTGTTTATTTGCTTTGTTCCTTGCTTGTCCTATTCTTTCTTCCCTTATTCTTCTTTATCCCTTTGATTTCCTATAATTTTCATAACTTTTCTTTCATTGATAACTTGAAAACTATCAATCAAATGAATAAACTAAAGCTAGAATTGGAATCCTTACCTTAAAATTAAGCTTTTCCTTCCAAAATTCCACTTGAACACTTGAAAAATTCCTTCCCTTTTTTTGATGGAGAGAATTTCGGCCATACCTCTCAAAAATGGAGAGAAAAATGTGTCCTTTGTTCTTTAATCATCCTTCTCTCCCTTTTTATATTTTTCTATTTTCCATTTATTTAATTAATTTCATTTTGGAGGGTTAAGATATAACCACCACAAAAGTATCTTTAACTAGGATGGTGCCATATGGAGGGTTAAGATTAATCCAACCCAAAAGTGTCTTTAAACAAGATTTTTCCACGTGTCCTTTTCTAGAAAATTACTATGCCATGTGTCCCTTTTCTAGAAAATGGGTGGAAGTGAAAAGACCAAAATACCCTTCAATGGAAGGTTTTGCCTTTTCTTCGTACCCGGGTGGTTTTACGACGCGTAAAATGTACCGTTCTCCTCCTTTCAACCTCTCGTTTCCATTTCCGACATTCATTCTTGATTTTGAACTAATTTATAAAAATTACGCTCATGCCCTTGACTTTTGTAAAAATTTCCTTTAGGTCCTTACGTGATTCGGGTCTCCACTTAGGTTCGTTCTTCAACATCGATCACTGCGGAGTCCTTCCGTTTACTTTGGATACCTTTACGTGTCTTGTTTTCCAGTGTATACATTATTATCACAAGAATGACAAAAATACCCTTGGTCAAGAATCCACTGTATCTCTCAAACTATGCGTTTTCGGGAAAAACCGTGGTGTTCCATTTCGACCCAATTTTTCTCTACTTTCCATTTCTGGAGTCTGTTATATGCACTATTAAGAACCTCCAGTACAACTTTTGGAAATTATAGTTACCTCCCCAAAACTTTTACAATCTTTTCAGTTAGGTCCTTTTTGTCCTATAGAGCTTCCTTTCACTTCGTGTTCTTTGGTGATTACTCGGGACGGCTCCTGTTACTGTACGCGGATGTACGGTACATGGATGTACTGTACATATGTACAAATTGGGTCGTGACATTTCTTCCCCTCTAAAATTTAGGCTTCGTCCCGAAGCCGATCGGGTGTAAAATTTAGGCTTCCATCCTCATTATTCCTTCTTTTTCCCAAAATATCTCTTCCATTCTATGGTTCCTTCGCCGCACTTTAACTAGAGGAAATCTCTTATTTCTTAATCCTTTGACTTTTCATGCTAAAATTTCTATTGGTTCTTCTTCATAATTTAGGTCAGATTGGACTATGATGTTTTGTGTCTTTATATCGTGTGTGAAGTTCAACGATATTGCCTTATCATTGAAACGTGAAAAACATTATGTATTTTGTTCAGTTCTGGTAATAGAGTTAACCAATAGGCTATTGATCTATGCGTTCGATGATCTCGTATAGTCCAATAAGCCTAAGGCTTAACTTACTTTTCTGCTTAAATCTTAATACCTTCTTTCATAGGAAAGTCTTAAGAAAAACCTTGTCTTCCACTTAGAGTTCTATGTCCCTTCGTTTCAAGTCCGCATATGATTTTGCTCCTACCTACCCGCATATGATTTTATCTTGTCTCTACTTAATTCCATCCAACACTCTGGGCGTTACCCTATATCGGTGTTACTATTAATTCAGCATACGTTAACCTACCCACATCGGTGTTCCATGTTTTCTTTTGTATACTTCTTTATAGGGCGTTACCGTATGCTGAATTAATAGTCATTGTTATATGCATATTCAATTAAATTCAAATACCTATTCCAGCCACCCTTAAATTCTATAACACATACTCTTAATATGTCCTCCCAAAATTTGGATTACTCTTTCAAATCATCCATCTGTTTACGGGTGAAAGGCGGTGCTATAATTTGTTTGGGTTTCAGAAGCTGTTTGCGACTTCTTCCATAAATTCATGGTGAACTGTGGACCTCTGCCTAAAATGATAGACGTTGGAATCCTGTGTAATCGTACAATTTCCTTGGCGTACATTTTCACCAATTTATCTATTGAATAATCCTTTTGTAAAAGTAGAAAATGAGCTAACTTAGTTAGGCAGTCAATGATTATCCGAACAACGTTATGCCAGCCTTGTGTCATTGGTAATTCTATGACAAAATTCATAGTGATATGTTCCCATTTCAGTACTAGAGTGGGAATTAGTTGTAACAGTCCCGATAGTATTTGATATTTCGCTTTTGCTTGTTGACATATTAAACATTTGGTCATAAAATCAACAATACCTCTCTTCATTCCAGGCTACCATTAAAACTTCTTTAGATATTGATACTTTTGTAACTCCTGGATGCATTGCGTAGAGACTACTATATGCTTTTCGAAAAAAAAAATTTTTCTTTCTTATGTCTCCCATTGTTCGTATCATTATTCTATTGTCATAATACAAACCACTGTTCTTAGAAATTTAGAATTTTATATCCTTTCCTCCTTGCACTTGCTTGATCCATTTTTGTATTTGTTCATTTTTCTTTTGCACTTGATGAATTTCTTGAAAAGAAACATAGTTTATGCTTGCATTTCTATTACTAGTACTTCCTCTTCCATTGGAACCGAAAATCTTTATAGCGCCTAAGGCTGGTATCAAATTTCCACCAAGTGCATCGGCCACCACGTTAGCTTTTCCTAGATGATAATTTATAACTTAGCTGTTATTTCCAAAACTTGGGCTTACTTTCCTTGCCATAAATTGAGATCCTCATGGGTTGGCTGATATTTTAAACTTTTGCGTCTGTATAAATATAACACTTTTCTCCATATAAATCATATCTCCAAATCTTGAAAGCCAATACGATAACTGTTAATTCCAAACAGTGTGCCGGGTTATTATTATTATTTTTTTCGTATGGTTTAAATCATCAAAAGACTTATGCGACTATTTTATCCTTTTTCATATGCATATAACCTTAACCGATGTGTGAAGCATCACTATATATCACAAATTCTTTGCTGGACACGGGCCGTATGGGTATTGAAGCATTCGTTAACTTTTCCTTTAGTTTCTCAACGTTCCTCTAACATTTATCAGTCCATTGGAGTTTGGCATTCCTTTGAAACAACCTTGTCATTGGGATGATAATAATGGAAAACCCTTTTATAAAACATTAATAGTACCCAGTCAGTCCTAAGAAGATTCTTACTTCTATTACTGTCTTTGGTGTTTTCCATTCCAAAATGGCTTTTGTTTTCTTAAGACCTACTTTAATGCCTTATGCTAATATGGTGTGTTCTAAGAATGTCACTTTTTCCAATCAAAACTCGCATTTGTCATGTTTGATGTACAACTGCTTTTCTCACAACATTTGCAATATTGTGCAAAAGTATCGATCGTATTCTTCTTTGTTCCTTAAATAAACGAGGGTGTCATCTATGAACACCATTTACAAATTGGTCAAAGTATGGATGAAAGATATGATTCATTAAATCCATGAATACTGCTAACACATTTGTGGGCTCAAAAGGCATTACAAGGAACTTATAACGTCCGTATCGAGTTCTAGATGTAGTCTTTGGAATGTCTTTTCCTTTGATCCGTAGCTGCTGATATCCCAGTCGGTGATCTATTTTTTTATATTTTATTTTATTATTATTATTTTTTTAAAGACCTTGGTTCCTTTAAGTTGGTCGAATACATCGTCAATGGATGGTAATAGATATTTATCCTTAATCGCAAGCTCATTCAACTACTATAGTTCACATATGACCTTAAGGATTTATCTTTCTTCTTGACGAAGAGTACTGGCATGCCCCATGAAGAAATACTTGGCCGTATAAGACTCTTGTCGAGTAGCTTCTATAATTGTGTTTTCATTTCTTTGGGTTCCGCTGGTACCATTCAGTATGAGGCAACCGACACCGGTGCAATTCCTGGATATACATTTATAGTGAATCCTACTTTTCTCTTAGGTGATAATCCGGGTAGCTTGTCTAAAGAAACATCGAGAAAATCACGCATTGTTGATACCTCTTGAATCTTTATCACATTCTTCTTTGCTTCCATAGTGCTTACCAAGTGTGCCTCACATCTGTTTGTATGGAATGCCTTGTTGTAACTGCTGCTGTTACGTTGTTTAGGTAATCGGCTCTCTTTCCTACTACCGTCACTTCCTCCTTATGGGGAGTATGAAGTGTTACTCTCTTTCTTCTTATAATCTACCACTGTTTTATGCCTTGTTAGCCAATCCAATACCAACATTACGTCAAATTCTCAGAATGGTAACTCTATTAAATTTTCTGGAAATGCATTTTCATGTAACTCTATAGAACATTCTTTAATCACTTGTGTGTAACTACCTCGTCTCTTATCGAATTTATAACTAATGTTTCAAACTTAACATATCCTATTGATAATTCTTCTAAGTTTTCATCACGTAGGCTCTGGCTGGTGTACTTGAATTGAGCTAGTCAACGGTCTCTGATTGTGCTCTTTGAAAATTTGAATCACTTTCCTTTCCCCTGCTTAGGCCTCGGCCAAAAGTGGGTCATGATTTTTCTGTCGGTGCGGTTGCATTCACTTGTCTTTCTAGCAGTTTACCCTAACATGATCTGGTGCCCCGCATTCCCAGCATCCATTTGTTAAATCCTAGCATTCACTCTTATATCTTCATCCACAGTGTTTGCATAGAGGAGTAATATATCCTTCAAATCTATATTTCTTTCCAATCCTCTAGTAATTTTTGTATTGTTACTTTTTCCTTTTTCCTTTACCTAGTCCTTGGGTTGTTATTACTTTCATTCTTTCCTTTTTGATCTAATTTTAATTTTACACTTTCTACCTCTTTAGTTCTCAATTTCTCTCTTTCTCTTCTTTCTTTTTTTTTTTCCATCATTGACTGAATTCATAAATCTCATATATCTTCTTCTTATAATTTCTTAATTTTGATGATTACATTGGGGCATTTTCAGGAAAAATCACAATACAGTGTTTTGATTAGATTTCGTCTAGTTTCTACTCATATGGTACGTCACCTACCTTATTAAGACTTCACGGGATGGTCACCCATCATCATTGGTTGAGCACGTTTAACTCCGGTTTCCTGCTAAATTTCAACACGACGGTGTCGGGTCAGCAGTATCTTCTTAGTGCGCTTACTTTATCTGCATATGTGAATATTGTACATGGGGTTACTGTACATATTCTCTAATGGTCGGACATGAGAATTTCTCATATACTTATTTCTGTTCACTTATCTCTGTTATCTAAGTTCTATCTATTTTATCTCTTACCGTTTGGTCTTAACATTTTACGTACTTTTCTTTTTTCCTCTTATTTTGTTCCTCTTTTTATTCCATTCTTCAAATTTCATTTTCTTATATACATTTTCATTTTTTTCATTCATATACGCCTATCTAACCTTCTACTGGAACCCCTTATAAGGACCCCGGTATACTAGCTATGAATGTTTGGCACCTTGAACCTTGGCCGGATCCTTGGCTTTGCAATCGCTGGCTTTACTGTGTAAAACTATCTTCACTTCTAAACTTCTTCTCAACTTGTCAAAATCTTCCCAAGCTTTAAGTTTGTACTCTCTTTTGTTGCATACGTTGGTCTCTACTTCTCTAATCTATGTATACCCTCTCTATACCTAAAACTTTCACAACTAATCTTGTAAATTCAAACACATCCATGACTACTAATTGTACTTTAATTTCATTATTTAATCCTTCCAAAACCTTTGACGTCTTTCTTGCTTTGTTTCTATCATTTTCTTTGAATACTTACTAAGACGGGTGAACTCTCTATCATACTCAGATACTGTCATTCTTCCTTGCTGTAGATATATAAACTCAATTCTCCTTGCGTTTAAGTATGTTTTACCAAGTGTATGTTTCTTCTACCAAAAGGGACATGGCATAAATAAATCTTTTATCTGGCGTGCATCTCAGTTGTTCCAATGCCCTACTGGTACTGTCCAAACAGTACTCAACTTCTTCAAATCCTTCTTCCCTACTAGCCTTAAATTCTTTAGCCCCATATTTCCTTAACTACTCAATTGGGGACTTCCTTTCTCTTTTGGTAGCAACAGGTACCATTCTTGCCGTTTATTGCAATGGTACTATCATCTATCTTAAATAAACTTTGGGGCCTTCCACAGCCACCGTTGCGGGTCGTGGCATAAGTCCAAGATCCATTTCTACATTTATGGATACGAAAGCGTGTGATTCCTTTTCTTGATTTATAATTCTTTGTGATTCTACCTCTTGCAACCTTATACCGTATACATATATCGTGATAAGAATTAGCAGCTGGCTTGACTCAACACATTAACTTTCCTATATGGCATGTACGTAAGCACTATTAGATTTTCCTTTATCACATGTACCTTATATACTTATGTATTTATAATATTCTTTCTACTATACCGACATTTTGTACCTAAATGATATATGCTCTCATTTCTTATCTGCTATAGGATATCCCATTTTACATTGGTAATGGCCACTCCCAACATAAAATGTGTATCCTCCTATGTTGAATTTTCCAGGACCGGCTAAACCGGTGCTCTGATACCACTAAATGTAACACCCCATCTTAGCCTATGTTTATAGACCAAGATGGACTGTTATTTCATGGTGGTTGTGTCTTAACATTTTACTTAGCCAATTTTAAGTGCAGATTTTAAAAAAAATTTTGCCAGAACCTCCCCTAAAAATGGAGGTCCCAAGTGTCGCCAAAACTGATTTTTTTAATTTTTGAAAAATATTTTGTTTCACAATTCAACTCAAGCACACTCCCAATAATCCACCCTTATAACCTCAACTACAATCCTGCAAGAAGAATTCACACTTCTATACTTGCATACATAAGTGCTAAACCCAAATAAGATTTATTAAATTACTAGCAGTGTACGTGTTCTAGCTTTTCATTATTATACATTTATTTGCTAGATCATACAAGCTTATGTACATGCCATATTGCTACAATCAATCATATCCAAACTCCTACCCAAAGTAGTAGTCAAGGCCAGCTGCGCAGGACATGCTGCAATCTCGTCTCCTCATTTAACCTACGAGTTTAGAGGGAAACTAAACTCGCTAAGCAATTGCTTAGTGGGTACTTAAATCATTGCAATAAAATAATAAAATGAAAGAATGATTTGAACATACATTTATATACTTTAAATACTTGAAAGGAATCAATACAAAACACAGATGGTAAAAAGGCTTGACTGAATAATTTGAATTTAAATCATTTCTCTTGCTTTTATCATTTTGGTTGCTCTACTGGTTTAACAGAACGTCAGCGGATAAGGAAGGGTCATGATAAACATATCTCGTCATGATCATATTTCATTATCTTTCATCATAATTCTTGCACATGTGCCAATGGCCATTATCATTGCATCATTGATCATGTCATTGCAATCATCGGCCTTTAGCCGGAATATCATATCATGTCAAAAGCAGTACTGCAGTAATAGTATGATGCATCATACCCTTATCTCAAGGGTTCTGTCATAACCAAGTAGAGCGTAAACAATTTATTACTTTATTTGATCATGATATTCAATAAGCCATGATTTTTCCATAATGCATGTATTGTCGGAATAACTTGTCATGATGCCTTTCCGGTCATTTCCGATTCTCCTTCATGTCACTTTATATGATTTAACATCAATCCATATCATAATATTCAAGTTTTAACACATTTAGAAAAATGACCAAATGAATAGTAGCGCGGTGCGTAAAATCGGCAACGCAATGGCGCGCGACAACTAAATAGTAAAATCTGTTTTTACTGCTGAAAATCAGTCAACTTGGCAACAGTTTTGACCAAGTAAACAACCTTATTTTTGGATGAATTTTTGCAGGGAAACACTTTCATAAGTTAACTAAATGCATGTAAAATTTCGTCGAAAAATTCTTTCGTTTGCCCCTTCAACGGACTGCCCAAAATGAAAGCTGCAGAATGGTGCCCAAAAGGGACCATTCGGCCCAATTTTCCAAACTTGAGGGAAATTCATTTTTTTCTTGCAAAATTGATTTTTAGAATCCTTTTGTGATACCATTGAAGGACTAAGGGTCCCTCTTCCAAAAATCAAACCAAAGGAGTGATTAAAAGTTCATCAAAATTTATGGATAATTGAGCAAAGTTTAGCTAGTTTGTTTTGTTTTCATTCTTTTCACAATCAATTGATTACAAATGGTTCAAGAGCACTTTCCCACATATTTACCACACAAAATAACATTATTTCAAAACCATTTCAAAAGTCCCATAATGCAAAATATGTGAATTAATTGAAAAGGGCAATGATTCAAGTACCAAACCTTGTTTATTTGCTTTGTTCCTTGCTTGTCCTATTCTTTCTTCCCTTATTCTTCTTTATCCCTTTGATTTCCTATAATTTTCATAACTTTTCTTTCATTGATAACTTGAAAACTATCAATCAAATGAATAAACTAAAGCTAGAATTGGAATCCTTACCTTAAAATTAAGCTTTTCCTTCCAAAATTCCACTTGAACACTTGAAAAATTCCTTCCCTTTTTTTGATGGAGAGAATTTCGGCCATACCTCTCAAAAATGGAGAGAAAAATGTGTCCTTTGTTCTTTAATCATCCTTCTCTCCCTTTTTATATTTTTCTATTTTCCATTTATTTAATTAATTTCATTTTGGAGGGTTAAGATATAACCACCACAAAAGTATCTTTAACTAGGATGGTGCCATATGGAGGGTTAAGATTAATCCAACCCAAAAGTGTCTTTAAACAAGATTTTTCCACGTGTCCTTTTCTAGAAAATTACTATGCCATGTGTCCCTTTTCTAGAAAATGGGTGGAAGTGAAAAGACCAAAATACCCTTCAATGGAAGGTTTTGCCTTTTCTTCGTACCCGGGTGGTTTTACGACGCGTAAAATGTACCGTTCTCCTCCTTTCAACCTCTCGTTTCCATTTCCGACATTCATTCTTGATTTTGAACTAATTTATAAAAATTACGCTCATGCCCTTGACTTTTGTAAAAATTTCCTTTAGGTCCTTACGTGATTCGGGTCTCCACTTAGGTTCGTTCTTCAACATCGATCACTGCGGAGTCCTTCCGTTTACTTTGGATACCTTTACGTGTCTTGTTTTCCAGTGTATACATTATTATCACAAGAATGACAAAAATACCCTTGGTCAAGAATCCACTGTATCTCTCAAACTATGCGTTTTCGGGAAAAACCGTGGTGTTCCATTTCGACCCAATTTTTCTCTACTTTCCATTTCTGGAGTCTGTTATATGCACTATTAAGAACCTCCAGTACAACTTTTGGAAATTATAGTTACCTCCCCAAAACTTTTACAATCTTTTCAGTTAGGTCCTTTTTGTCCTATAGAGCTTCCTTTCACTTCGTGTTCTTTGGTGATTACTCGGGACGGCTCCTGTTACTGTACGCGGATGTACGGTACATGGATGTACTGTACATATGTACAAATTGGGTCGTGACAAGGTCGGTAGTCCAAGTTCGGTTACCCAGCCCACTGGGTCCGCATGGTTCCGCAGGAGGCAGATAGGTCCGTTCATTTATATCTTTAAACATTACTTTCTCAATTCATTTCATTTTCATCATTATAATATACAATATCAATTACATCAACATCAAATAAATTCATCATTATATTTCCATTCAAAACAAAGTAATTCATCATTATACATATCATTAATGCCAACTATAATTCCATAACTAATACTCACAATGTCTATCTCAATACACATATTACATGTCATACTTCATAACATTAATTTCACACCTCTTTATGTCTCAATTTACATTAAGGTAATTTATCATGAAAGTATTCATATGCATCATCAATATCCACATTATGTCCCACATTATACACAACATAACATTATTCATATGCATCATCAATATCATCAAATGTATGTTCAATCTCAACATCATATGAATGTATGCAATAATGTAGTTTGTACTTACCTTAAGCACCACTTAAACAACTCTATACACTTCTTTTTTCCAAGAACTCTTCACTTCTCAAATTAGGGCAAATCACCTTCTTCCAAAACCTAGTCCAAAATGATACAATACATGAATTCCAATACAATTTATCACTTGTTAACCTCATCATAGACCTTTAGATCACTAATAATAACCCAACATCACACATTATAGCCCACGACCGTGGCCACCCCAACCCCCACGGGCGTGGGTTAGAAACCACTTCTGCCTCCTTTGCACCAAACCTCCACGGCCATGGCTAAATTGGCCACGGCCATGGCAATCAAGGCCACGGGCGTGGCATCCCAAATGCTACTGCCTTCGACCAAATTCACATACTCTAGGCTTATAACTCCAACAAACACAAACAACATGAAGATCTATGAAAATAATTGATTAAACTCAAGTTAAACACCACTTACCACCTCAAAACCCTAAAACCAACAACACTCTTACTCTTTCAATACCAACATCCACTTAACTTATCATCTTCAAACCAAAACCAACACCACAATCAATTAAATCAAACATATTCCAACATATAACTATCAACTCGACCCCACGGTCGTGGCTTTTGAGTGTCACGGTCGTGGCCTGAGTTGGTTTGGTATGTTTGAGCACTTTAGAGCTGTAAAATGGTCGGTCTGGAAGGCCGCAAGCATGGCTTTTCAATGCCACAGTCGTGGCATTGAAGTTGAAACTGCCAACTTGATTTTTCTTCTCTTTCTTGGCTCAGACAGTAGAGAAATCAATCCCACGGTTGTGGCTTTTGAGTGCCACGGTCGTGACTTTCAATATGCTTCTAAATATGCAAAATCTCTTCACAATAGAGCCAAAATTCATGCCACGGTTGTGGCCTTTGAGCCCACAGTCATGGCTTTCAAAATGCTTCTGCCCTTGCAATTTCTGTCATTGAAAAACTTAGACAGCTTCAAATCAAATCCCATGGCCATGGCTTTTTGACAGCTTTGGCCCTTGGATTCAAAACGAATATGGACCTCTTGATTTCTCATCTTTAATTCCATTTTCATGTTCAAAATCATGTATCATGATTTATAAGACCATGTAAATTCATGATTTTCCATTTTTGAGATTGATTTGACCTCCTTTCCATTTTTCCATGATTTTTGGCAAAAATAAGCTTTTTCTTTATGCTTGCAACTCTATACATGAAATGATGAATATTCTAGCATTCACAATAAGGATTGATCAAATTCAATTGATAACAATAAAAAAATAACTAGAATAATCATTAAATTATGTGCAAAATATAGTCCTATCAACTCCCCCAAACTTAAATCATTGCTTGCCCTCAAGCAATAAGAATAATCTCATTCACAACAGGCCTTATTAAAATAGTCCCAAAAATTTAAACAAATAATTTTTTTAAAAAAATTCATTTCTAAATCAATTTTTTATAAATGTGCTTCCTTCATTCTCCCTTCCTTCATTCTAGAAGTTAGCAAATTGTAACCAATTGTTGCTCTTTAGATAAACACATACCCTTTGCATTCATTAAAAATTTTATAAGGTTTAAAGAAATTTGCCTATCTTATATGCATGTTTGATCAAACCTTCTCCACTAATAGACCTTACTAACTCAAGGGAAATCAAAAGGTCTTTTTAAGCTTGTAATGTGGTTTAAAAGAGGTTGAGGCTAAAGTGACGCTTAACTTTTTGAATACCTTCCAAGGTTTCGATTGCAGCTCTTCTTAATGTTTTTGGAGAGTTTGTTAATAGATATGATTTTTCCTCAATTGCTTTAGCACACTAGCAGGGAAATTTTATTTTTACTATCTTTTTCTCTTTTATATATATATATATATTTTTTTTTATTTTATATTTTCCCCCAAAACTTGAAATTTTATTAATGAGAAATCTAAAGGAGCTTTCCCATTTTATTTTCTCTCTCGAATTGAGCATAAATAATAGGAAGATATACCAAAAGATAATTAACCACAAAAGGTAGATATAAGTGTTTAATGAAAAAGAACAACAAGCTAGAATATTCAATTTGGCTCAAAGGGGACAACTAGAGACAATGTTCAAATATGGTGGATATAAGAATTTGGCTACACAAACAATGCCTAAATCATCTTTTCCCCTACTTAGCAAGGTTCAATTAAACCTTAAAAGTAATTTTAAACATGTTCTAGGCTTAGGCATAAGATAATAAAAAATACATGACAAAAGAGTAGGAGTCATCTCTAAGTAAGCATATACCATTGATACTTTCAACTAAAATCAAGAATGTATTCAGGTCAAAATCTATAAAGTACAGTTCTTCACAAAATCTTTATTTCAAAAGTTAAATTTAAGTATATCCATATAATTAGCATCATTAAGTCACAAAATTTTATTAGCCTGATGAATTCAATCATTCAAGTGCAAGATTGCAAGAAAATTTTTTTTTCGTAGGTACCCTATATCCAAACATTTATGAAAGAGTAATAAAATTCAAAAGGAAATAGAATACATTACTAAATTTTGGGCTAAACTCCCCTAAACTTGAAGCTTTACACTGTCCTTAGTGGTTTAGGCATTGGGTGGTGGAAGGGGTGTGCATGCCCATTCTTAAATTTGCCTTTTGCAAGAAGAATCCATCAAAAGCTCATTTCCATCCAAGTTCATGCTGAAATAAAAACACAAAACACAAAATCAAAACACAAAAATAAAAACAAAAATAAAAGACAAAGTTTAAATAAAACATTGGGTTGCCTCCCAAAAAGCGCTAATTTATAGTCTTTAGCATAACTATAACTTCTAATCCTCAAGGTGGGAACTCACAAATTACTTCCTTTCTCACTATGTTGCTGGCTATAGTTGACTTGGAATTTTGCTTCCCAAGTTCATTATACCCTTCAAATTGTGCTTGTGAGCTTGATGAGGCTAAATTGTATTTTCCCTACTTTGGATTGGAGTTTTGAATTTGGCAATCCTTGAGTGTATTTGGAGATTTGATCATGTTAATTTCCACTTGTTCATCTTCAATCTTTGAAGTGAGTTTGCCATTTTTCACATCAATTACAGCTCCAATCGTGGCTAAGAATGGTCTCCCAAAAATCAATGGAGCATCTTCATCCTTATTTAAATCAACTATCATGAAATCAAAAGGGATGTAAAATTTTTCCATTTTTTATAAGCACTGAAAGTCCTTTTGGGCATTTGACTGATTTATCTGCAAGCTGCAATACTAAATTGGTAGGTTTCATTTGCCAAAAACTCATCGCGGACTTAGCCTAGCCATCTGCAAGTGCACAGATCGTTAACAAGTAATATAATGATGAGTAGAGTATCGTTCCCATGAGGAGGTTAATTCTAAGTACCAAACAATTAAACTCATTAATATTTGGACAATCAAATTTAATTTTTATGATTTAACTAGCTAAAATGACAATGAATCAAGAATAAATTTCTAATAATTTAAGACTTAGGGTTTAGTCACTTTTATTGATTTATCATGGATTTTCTACGGTATCGATTTAATTCAGTCTTCCTTTTGATTAATGGTTGGATTCTCCTAAATTAAGTTCAAGTATCTCTCAAGTACTAGAACTAATATTGACTTTAATCCTTATGTCTACTTTCGTGATCATAAGTAATTAAATCAATTCATTAGGTTTTATGAGAATCTTGAATTAACCTCTTAAGGGTTTAACCTTATCTCTAAGTGAAAACTTACTTAAGATTGTTATCTCCTTGGACTAATGTCATGCTTCCTCTCTTACTTCATCACACAACATCTCAAATCAATTAATCATTGGCCAAATAATCAAAGCATTAAGATTAAAGATAACAAATTAATCAAAGGATAACTAATTAACCAAATAGACATTTATAGCTTCATGATAAATTCAATTAAAGGGACCAACCCTAAAGAGGATTAGTTCTTCATTATTGAAGTAAAAACATTACAAATATTAAAAATGATAAGTGAAGACATAATTTGAAAGGAATAAGAAATATCAAACTCTATTTCTTTGAAGAAGATATTGACTTGGATCTTGAACTCCTCCTTGAAGCATAATTTCACACTTCTAAACTAAATTTATTTGGATGAATCTAATCTAATCTATTACATCCCTCATACCTTATAGGAAGTGTGTTTAAATAGAGTGTTTGGAAGCTTCTTTAGTGGGGAAAAACTGAAAAGGTTAGGCCACATCATGTTTGGTTCACCACCAACCCAATTGTTTGCTCAAAGTCATGATTTTTGGCCCCACGGTCGTGGCTTTTGAGTGCCATGGTCGTGGCCTGATTTGGTTTGGTCGGTTTGAGCACTTTAGAACTGTGAAATGGTCAGTCTGGAAGGCCACGATCGTGGCATTGAAGTTGAAACTGCCAACTTGATTTTCTTCTCTTTCTTGGCTCGGACAGTAGAGAAATCAATCCCACGGTCGTGGCTTTCAAAATGCTTCTACCCTTTTAATTTCTATCATTGAAAAACTTGGACAGCTTCAAATCAAATCCCATGGCCATGGCTTTTTGACAACTTTGGCCCTGGGATTCAAAACGAATCTGGACCTCTTGATTTCTCATCTTTTGTAATACCCTAATTTTTTAAGTACTTTGGAATACTAGTTGAGAGAGAGTATGTTGGTGAAATATGTAAATAAAATATTATAAGAGGTAGATGTATAATAAGGATGATATGTATATATTGTATTTGAAAAATATGGGAAATATAAATACAATATTTAAGACATATACATATATATCAACATATACATTATGTATATATTGGTGTAGGAAAAGTAAATTGTAAATAATTAATTAATTAATAATAATAATGATAATAATCACAAGAGAAAAATGAAGAAAATAAAGTCAAAGGGAAGGACAAATATTGTGGTGGAGAATTTTTAGGGGTATTTAATTATATTATTATATGTATATATATATAAGATAAGTTTGAAAAGGGAAGAGAAGATTTTCTTTCTTTCTTTCTTATTCTTCTTCTTCCTCTAGAATGTGGGAGAGAGAGAGAGAGAGAAAGGTGTGACTTTGTTCACTTACACATCAAATTCATAAGGGCTTTAAGAGAATTGAAGATGGATATTGAAGATTTGGCAAAGAATTCAAGTAAGTATTCTTTTCCTTGTGTTGATTTCTATAGATTGAGTTTATATTTGATATGGTTAGTGTGTGAAGATGATAATAATGAAAGATTGAAGTATATATATGTGTTGAAGTGGTATTTAGATGATGATAATATGGTTATTTGTGAGGATGATGATGAGTTGTTGAAATTGTTTAGAAAGGGTTTAGTATAAATGAGTTGGTGAATTGAGTAATTGGTACATGGATGATGTATATAATGATTATTATGATGATATGTTGAAGTTATATAAGTGTTGAATTGATAGGTGATTTATGAAGATAAACTAAGATATTGATTAAGGGTGTTGTAGTATGGATTTTGGAGTGATTGTGTTTACATAGATGAGAGTTTGAAATGCATTATTTTTGCTTGACACGGCCATGTCGTTGGGCCTGTCAACGGTGCTGAGTTTAACATTTGTGACACGACCATTAACACTGCCATGTCATTGGGCGTGACATAGCTACTGTGATATAAAGTAATTGACACGGCCATGAACATGCCCGTGTTGTTGGGCGTGTTAATGTTTCTATGAGGAAGAATGAATGAAACATCCAGTGACATGCCCGTGTTACTGACCGTGTCAAAGCATCTGTGTTGTTGGTTTAGGGCACGATCAGGGACACGCCCGTGTTGTTGAGCGTGTCATGTGTAGAGTTTTCCCTAGTTAGTTCTTATTCTTATTTTCTTATGTGTATTACTAAGTGAGTGTATATAATCACCTTTGGATTAGGTTTTGAAGAGATCAAGTTGCCGTAATCCAAGTGTTGAAGGATTCTTGGAAGAGGAGTGTAGATTGGTGTGATTTTCTTTTGAGGTAAGTACAAACTTTGAGTGATTTCATACATTTATATGCCATTGGGACTTAACACATTTAGTTGAGAAATGTGTTAAGCTACATGAGACATTATTGATGAATGAATTATATGTTGTGATATGAATAATGTGAATTATGTTGATGTATCAATGCAGTTGAGTAAAGTATTGTATATGTGAAATATATATATAATGATCTTTCAAAATGTATGTACAATGCAATTGGTTGTGTATACCCTAATGATGAGATGTGAAGCCATTGTTGGTGGCTATAATGATGCAAATGAGATAATTGGGGCATGGTTGCCTAGTTTAATTACTAAAAATGAAATGAGAAATGAGTTGTGAAAGGGATTGATAATGAGATAAATGAATTAATTGTGTGGCTAGTATGTTATTCAATTTTAAGAGTTCTGGGTTTGGCGACATGCCTATGAATCGTTGGGCAGGTGAAACGACCGGGTCGTAAGCCGAGCCCAGCTGATAAAATGTGAAATATGATGTTTTTGGGTGAAAAGACTGGGTCGTAAGCCTCAAAAACTATAACAGTGTGGCCGGGTTGAGGTCCAAGAGACTGGGTCTATTAGATTATCCATGGATATATATATATCGCCTACAGGCTTGATAAATGTGATTATGGACCAAAGCAGTAACTCTGAACTTTGAATAACATATTAGATCCTTTTTGGGCCCATGCTTGTCTTTGCTTTAATGTGACTTATGGAATAAGATATAATGTTATGAGATATATGATGATAATTATGGTATGATATGATCACAATACATAAGCAAATTACTGCAAATGAATGTGGCTTGAGAAACTATGTTGAATGATGAGATTATGAAAATACAATATGATGTGTAATATGTATATGGATGCGGACATTGTGAGTATTATTTCATGAATGTTCTAATAAGCCATTGAAAATGGAAAAAACATGATAAGAAAATGATGATGCATGAAGTTAATATATGAGTATGACTTTCTGTAATATTTGTTTATAATATTTGTTTGTACTACTAAGCTTTTGAGCTTAACGCGGTTGTGTAAATCGTGCAGGTGAATAGATGATTGATTCGGGAGTCAAAACGTCATGCCACGGGAAGGGTAAGAGCATTTGGAGACCAACTAGAAGGTGTTGCATACATGTACAATTTGATTATGTTGTATTTGGATAAAAATGTATATATATACAAATGAATTTTGGAAAAGACAAGGTAATATATATATGTAATATCATCAAAAGTATAATGATTTTGTAAATGTTCTTTAAATCAAATGTATTATTGTTTGGAACTAAGGTAAAGGTTTTAAACTGTAATGAAAAGTGACATCCTTATACTTTATATAGGTATTGTATGTATACAAGGTATATATATAGTACTTATATAGAGTATAGGGGTGTTACAATTATTTTGGTATCAGAGCTTAGGTTTGAGATTCTCAGCCTAAGTAGATTTAAAAAGAAAAGAGAAAAATTTTTGAAAAGTGAAATTTGTGATACATGCAAATGCATTAACACCTAGGTTGGTCTCGAATGTGGCATTATGTGATTTGTAATGTATTTTAATTATATGAGATGGATGATAGTGTGTGAATGAGGTTTTATGTGAAAGTAAAGCTAGTGAAAGAAATGATATGGGAAAAATTTGTAGAAGTTTAATTGATAAATTAAAGAATGATAGTTTACTTAAGTAAAGCAAAGTTTGAAATTTTTTATTATTGAAGTGTGCTTGTGAAATAGGTTATAAAGAAATGAATAGGAGAATAATGTTGGAAATAAATAAAAAAAATCAAGATTAAAGTAAGTACTCTTTTCTCTAAAAATTTGGATTTCTTTCGAATAAAGATTATGTTTGGATTGCTAGAGAGAGGAAATATTGTTTGATTATTAAAATGGATAGATATGATATTAAATTTAAAAGAGTATGGTTGAATAGTGAGTGAAATTATTGGTATAGACAAAGTGTGAATATTTAAGATTTGGTTATGTAAAGTTAAGATATATATATATATATATATATAAAGACGATGTTGGTTAAAGTAAGGAGATATAATGATGTTGTTTGCATTGTTGTTTTAATGCAAACATTGTGATTTTAATCTTAGAAATGTGATATGCTTAAGTGTTGTTAAAGCTCATGTTAATGGTGGTAATATGTGAAATTTGGATTTTTGAAATGAGCTTTAATAATTGTGAAAAATGATATGTTTTGATGTTACATTATGGTATATATATAATGTTTTTAAAGTTAATATTAAGAAAATGAGATTAGTAAATTGAAGTTTGGTAAAGTAGTAGGTTGAGAGTTTAGAGTTTTAATGGAATTTTAATGAGGATTACTTAGTTATTGGTAGTTTAATGTATATTAAGCATATGAGTTATTTTGAATGAATATTATTGCTTATGAAAGTACTATGAATTGGGTAATGTAATTGATAATACGAGAATTACTTTAAGTAATTAGACTAGAAATGATGAAAATGGATATGAAGGGTATGCTAAATGCATTTAAAAAAGAAACGTAAGAGAGAGATGTCACATTAGAAATGTGACTAAGATTTATGTGAAGTGTTATTATGGTTAGAGTGTATATATATATTGAGTTGATGAATAACCTAAGTCATATTAAAAGAATGAGAATGATAATGTTCAATGAAAAGTAATAAATGTTAAATTTGTATGGATTGTATGTAAAAGAGAAATTACAAATAAATGTATGATTATGTGTATACATGTATAGGATATGTGAGATGAGTTTTTCGATATGAATGCAATTGTAATATGTAAGAAAATGTGGAAAGTAAGTCACATTATGAATGTGACCTATGAATGTGTATGTGGTATAACTACTCGTCTAATGGTATTGAGAATGATATTGCTTGAATTAGTGGACCTAAGAGAGATTAGGTCTTGACCTGCGCAAAGCTAGACTATGTGATGAAATGGGGAGTGAGAATGGACTTGAGTAATACTGGATAGTGAAATTGTTATGGTAATAACTAAACTTGATAATTATATAATGTTTTGGGCCCCAAAGTATCTACAGGTGGAAATGTTCTATGTATATGTGTATAATAAGAGATTGTAAGGAAAAAAGAGAAGTATAATGCATGAAAATTTTTATAAGAGATAGATTAGAAATGGAGTTATAAATGAAAGTTGTGTAAAATTTGCATATGATCGAATGTTGTGCGTAAGAGATGTTAAAGATAATATTGTTGAACATGACTTAGGCTAATGATGATCAAATGATCAAGAGCAAATTGTTTTGAAATGGAGTTGAAATGTGTTAACTCTTGGTATAGCAAAAGTTTAGAGAATGAATATGTATTCTTTGCGATACAAACTTAGCATTGTAATTGGAAATGTTTGAAGAAAAATAATAGAGGGACATTGTTGATTTATAAGCCACAGGCGTGACCATTAATCTATTATGGCCATATGATTTGTTTAGCATATTTGGCCAGTTAGTTTTGTTATCCACGGACATGGGTCTGAGATGATATGACCATAGGATAGTTTTTGTAAGATAGATAATTATATTTCAAGAAACATGGTCAAGAGTTATGGTTGGTATGATTGTACCTTATAATTTTATGTTAGAAATTTGTTTATAATTATAGAAAGTATAGAAAGAGAAGAGAACTGTGAAAATATTTTGAATTATGGATAATGTGAGAGAAAAAGGTGATTATGGAAATATAGGAATGGTATGAAAAGGTGAGGTGATGATAAATGGGAGAAAATGTGATTGAGAGTTATATTGAATATGTTCATAATGGTATAAGGTGAATAAGTTGATGGAAATAATGTTTAAGTGAATGAACTATGGGTAATAAATATGGTATGAGATAATCATGAGACTTATGTGAAAATTGTACTAAGATAATAGAAAATAAAATATATGAATATTAAATAATAATAATAATAAATTGAAGTGATTCGTTATAAATAATCAAAATTTTAGAAAGCTGAAAAGATTGATCCGAAGAGATTAGAATTTGAATATAAGCTTGACCTAATAGAATTAGGTCATATATTGAAATCTAATGATAAATTTTAATAAGTTAATTGTTGGCTTGAATCAAATAAGATTGAGACGTTGGTATATTGTGACAGACAGATCAATTGATCTAGATTTCGCTAAGATTGTGAATCATTATTGAGATTTAATATGTATAGTTGTACTAAGAGTATAAGATATATGTGATAATGTATATGATGTAATATTCTGATATATGTATGGACATGAATGAGTTAAGATATATTAGTTGTAAATGATGATAAAAGGAAAAAGGGTGATTATCTGTAAGGTAAGTTTAAAGGCATTGAATTAATATTAATGTTAAGTGAAAAGCATGTTAAAGAAGGAATTAAGTGTATGAAAAAAATAAGAATATTGTTATAAATTAAGATTTGATAAGAGTTTATTTTGAAAAGGACTGTCGTAACGGGATAATCAAAATTAAGATATAATTCAATAACCTCTAAATTTAAAGTTAAGAGAGTATCTATAAAGAGATGAAGTGACAAAATATATTGAACGTAATAGATGGGTGAGGTATATGTATACTATAAGAGGAGATGATTCTTGTATAAAGATAAATTAATTGGGAATGTAATGAGTTATCTTGATTGCTTTGTTAAGAAAGTAATAAGATGTATAGATATATAATGATGAGTTATGAAATTGGGAGAAGATGATTGACTTTAAGGGGGAGAGTAGAAGTTATGTGATTTGATGAAATAATAACTTAAGAATATGATTAACTTCATATGAAAATTAAGATGGTATTTTGTTAAGAATGGATTATTACTGTACTAGATAATTTCGAAGATGAAATTATTTAAGGGGGAGAGAATTGTAATACCCCGATTTTTGATTTACTTTGGAATAGTAGTTGAGAGAGAGTATGTTGGTGAAATATGTAAAGAAAATATTATAAGAGGTAGATGTATATGAAAGATGATATGTATATATTGTATTTGAAAAATATGGGAAATATAAATACAATATATAAGACATATACATATATATCAACATATACATAACATATACATGATGTATATATTGGTGTAGGAAAAGTAAATTGTAAATAATTAATTAATTAATAATAATGATAATGATAATAATGACAAGAGAAAAAGAAGAAAAGAAAGTCAAAGGGAAGAACAAATATTGCGGTGGAGAATTTTTAGGGGCATTTAATTATATTATTATATGTATATATATATAAGATAAGTTTGAAAAGGGATTTTCTTTCTTTCTTTCTTATTCTTCTTCTTCCTCTTGAATGTGGGAGAGACAGAGAGAGAGAGAAAGGTGTGATTTTGTTCACATACACATCAAATTCATAAGTGCTTTAAGAGAATTGAAGATGGATATTGAAGATTTGGCAAAGAATTCAAGTAAGTATTCTTTTCCTTGTGTTGATTTCTATAGATTGAGTTTATATTTGATATCGTTAGTGTATGAAGATGATAATAATGAAAGATTGAAGTATATATATGTGTTGAATTGGTACTTAGACGATGATAATATGGTTATTTATGAGGATGATGATGAGTTGTTGAAATTGTTTAGTATGGGTTTAGTAATAATGAGTTGGGGAATTGAGTAATTGGTACATGGATGATGTATATAATGATTATTATTATGATATGTTGAAGTTATATAAGTGTTGAATTGATAGGTGATTTATGAAGATAAACTAAGATGTTGATTAAGGCTGTTGTAGTATGGATTTTGGAGTGATTGTATTTACATGGATGAGAGTTCTAAATGCATGATTTTTTCCTGACATGGCCAGTGACACTGCCATGTCGTTGGGCGTGTCAATGATGCTATGTTTAACGTTTGTGACACGAACATTAACACGGCCATGAACACGACCATTAACACAGCCATAACACGACCATTAACACGGCCATATCATTGGGCGTGTCGTAGCTACTGAGAGATAAAGTAATTGACACGGCCATGAACACGCCTGTGTTGTTGGGCATGTCAATGTTTCTGTGAGGGAGAATGAATGACACGTCTAGTGACATGCCCGTGTTACTGAGCATGTCAAAGCATCTATGTTGTTGGTTTAGGGCACGATTAGGGACACGCCCGTTTTGTTGAGCATGTCATGTGTAGAGTTTGCCCTAGTTAGTTCTTAATCTTATTTTCTTATTTATATTACTAAGTGAGTGTGTATAATCACCTTTGGCCTAGGTTTTGAAGAGATTGAGTTGTCTTAATCCAAGTGTTGAAGGATTCTTGGAAGAGGAGTTTAGATTGGTGTGAGTTTCTTTTGAGGTAAGTACAAACTTTGAGTGATTTCATACATTTATATGACATTAGGACTTAACACATTTAGTTGAGAAATGTGTTAACTTACTAGAGACATTGTTGATGAATGAGCTATATGTTGTGATATGCATAATGTGAATTATGTTAATGTATCGATGCAATTGAGTAAAGTATTGTATATGTGAAATATATATATAATAATCTTTCAAAATGTATGTACAATGCAATTGGTTGTGTATACCCTAATGATGAGATGTGAAGCCATTGTTGTTGGCTATAATGATGCAAATGAAATAATTGGGGCATGGTTGCCTAGTTTAATTATTAAAAATGAAATGAGAAATGAGTTGTGAAAGGGATTGATAATGAGATAAATGAATTAATTGTGTGGCTAGTATGTTATTCAATTTTTAGAGTTCTGGGTTTGGCGGCATGCTTATGAATCACTGGGCAGGTGAAAAGACCGGGTCGTAAGCCAAGCCAAGTTGATAAAATGTGAAATATGATGTTTTTGGGTGTGAAAAGACCGGGTCATAAGCCTCAAAAACTGAAACAGTCTAACCGGGTTGAGGTCCCAGAGACTGGGTCTATTACATTATCCATGGATATATATATATATGTATCGCCTACGGGCTTGATAAATGTGATTATGGACCAAAGTAGTAACTCCGAACTTTGAATAGCATATTAGATCCTTTTTGGGCCCATGCTTGTCTTCGCTTTAATGTGACTTATGGAATAAGATATAATGTTATGAGATATATGATGATAATTATGGTATGATCTGATCACAATACATAAGCAAATTAATGCAAATGAATGTGGCTTGAGAAACTATGTTGAATGATGAGATTATGAAAATACAATATGATGTGTAATATGTATATGGATGTGGACATTGTGAGTATTATTTCATGAATGTTCTAATAAGCCATTGAAAATGGAAAAAACATGATAAGAAAATGATGATGCATGAAGTTAATATATGAGTATGACTTTCTGTAATGTATGTTTATAATCTTTATTTGTACTACTATGCTTTCGAGCTTAGCGCGGTTATGTAAATCGCGCAGGTGAATAGATGATTGATTCGGGAGTCAAAACGTCATGCCACAAGAAGGGTAAGAGTATTTCGAGACCAACTAGAAGGTGGTGCATACATGTACAATTTGATTATGTTGTATTTGGATAAAAATGTATATATATAGAAATGAATTTTGGAAAAGACAATGTAATATATATATATATGTAATTTCATCAAAAGTATAATGATTTTGCAAATGTTCTTTAAATCAAATGTATTATTATTTGGAACTAAGGTAAAGGTTTTAAACTGCAATGAAAAGTGACATCCTTATACTTTATATACGTATTGTATGTATACAAGGTATATGTATAGTACTTATATAGAGCATATGGGTGTTACATCTTTAATTCCATTTTCATCCTCAAAATCATGTATCATGATTTATAAGACCATGTAAATTCATTATTTTCCATTTTTGAGCTTGATTTGACCTCCTTTCCATTTTTCCATGATTTTTGGCCAAAATAAGCTTTTTCTTCATACTTGCAACTCTATACTTGAAATGATTAATATTCTAGCTTTCACAATAAGGATTGGTCAAATTCAATTGATAAAAATAAAAATATAACTAGAATAATCATTAAATTATGTGCAAAATATAGTCCTATCTACTATGGCAATTTCCACTTCTATAATAACAAAGGAGCAGGTTAGTTTTGTAAAAGTTGAAGGAGAGAAGAAATGTGAGGATGATCAGAAGAAGGATATGATTGATGTGGGAATGTTGTCATTTTCAGATGCTAATTTACCAGAAGAGGGAAGAGATCACATCTGCCTGTTGTTTATCAAAGTTGAGGTCAAAGAGAAAAGGACTCCATATGTGATGGTTGATGATGGGTCTACCATAAATGTCTGCCCACTCAAAATCTTGCCAAAGCTTGCAATGTCAACAAGGGATCTAAGCCAAACCGAAATGATTAGGGCATATAATAATACCTAGAGGGCATGCTAAGGGAATCTTTAAAGCTGTTGTGAAGGCTAGTCCCATTGAATTCATGGTAGAATTTATGGTTTTGGACATACTAGCCACTTTTGTACTACTATTGTGATGACCCTAGTTTCATCCTCTTAGTGGAGTTCCTTCTAAACTCCATCAAAAGATAAAGTTCCCAAATGGGTATGAGACAGTGGTCATTGAGGCCAAGGATAATGAAGTGGTGAATGCTTTAATGATTGAGAGGCCTCTCAATGGGTTCCAAGTAACTGTAATTTCTGATGATGAAGTGGTAGACCTCAAGGTCTTGTCTATGATGAAGAACATGAACTACCTACTTGGCATTGTCCTTGGAAAGGGAAAGATAGGTGTTACAAAGCCTCCAGACTTCAAGACCCAGACTTCCAAGAAAGGGTTGGGATATGATAAAGTTAATAAAGATGTTTAGCCTAAAAAGAATGAGAAGATGAGTTTCCCACCACTCTAGGAGGTTTTTGTCAAAGCTCCAGACATGGGATCACTCCAAGGGATGCTCGAGCCAATAATGTTCAAGTTGAAGATGATCCTAGGTTTTGATATATTTGTTGATGTTGTTGAACTGGTGGAATAGATGAAGAAAGAACTCATCCTACTAATGGACAAGGAGACTAAGCCATAAATGAAGAATAAAGTTGTCCAGGAGATTTAGAAGACTCCAGAGGAAATTACTGCTATGATTATAAGAATAATGATTTTAATTTTGATTTTAATCTGTCTGCTTTGTATGAGGATGATGATGTTTTCTTTTCTAAGATGAATGCAATAAAGTCTGATTTTGCTCACTTGAATGATGTTTTTCGTGATGGTTGCATACATTCAACTAGTGATTACATAAGCATTTTTAATATTAACTCTATTGACACACAATCATTAAATTTGGGAACAATTGATAATCCTAAAAATATTAGCATAGAATCCAACCTTACTACAGAAGATAGAGCGAGATTTGAAAAACTATTTAAAAAAGTATAAAGAAGTCTTTGCTTGGTCTTATGAAAATATGCCTGGGATTAATTGAGATATAGCTGAGAACTTGATTCCTACCTACGCTCACATGAAACCTGTCAAATAAAAGCTTAGATGGTTAAGGTAGGAATAAGAAGAATTGGTCAAAGAAGAAGTCACTAAGTAGATACAAGTAAAGTTTCTTGAAGTGATAGATTACCCTAACTGGTTAACAAACATAGTTCCTATGTGTGTGCGGGGATTTTTGCCCCCACTCCCAGTGGAATGGTTCTTGCGACTTCGGCACTGTTTAGACTCAGGGCCTTAGAGAACACGAACCTAAGTCCGGAGAAAATGGAGTCACCACCCGGACAGGCTGGGAAAAAGAAAGGGGTGGATGACTCGATTCCTAAGGAATCCTGAACCCCCTAATGGGTTCGAAAAGTTGGGTATGTGTGGGGAAGGTGAGAAATGGCCTAGAGCCCCCACAATGCCCGGTTCATTAGAACCGGCCTCCTTTGCAGGTCTTAATATTATAAAATTCTTAAATATAACAATATTATCCATATTACAAACAACAATTTAAATAAAGCATCATTATATTAAAATCAAAGCAATGTCCAAACAAAGCAAATAAATGGACACCCATTCGAAGATGGAAACATGTCTTTACATCATCCATGTCTAAAATAAATAGGACACCCACCAAAAGGTGGAAACATGTCCTTTACATTGGTCAAAAATATAAAAGCTATTTAAATTACATAAAATTTAACTAATGAGGTACCCACAAAGTGGAAACATACCTCTTACAATTTTAATACTAAAACAATTAAATAATAATCATAACAATAAAGAAAATATCCATCCATGATCAATTAAATAAATAAAGAATTGAAATTAAATAAATCAACCATCAAAAAAATATAATAAACTATATAATCAAATTGTAGACCCTTAATTTTTTACCCAATCCGATCCAATATGCTTTATTTAGTCCAAAATGATTTTTGATGTCTAATTGGTCCAAAATAATTTTAATTAAATAATTTTTACCTTAGTATCTAATTTTTATTAATAGAAAAAGAAAATAAACAAATAAAAATATAAAAATAAAAATAAAAATTGGAGTCGGAAAAAAAAATCGGCAGCAAAAAGTGGTCGTGTGGGCCCGTCGGCCCAGCAGTAGCTCACCCGCGGGCCCGCGGGTGTTTCGCCCGCAGGATTTTCCTGCGGGCAGGTGCGCCTCCTGCGGGTTGGCACGCCCAGCCACGGGCCCGCTGCCACAGTTTTTGCCAGCGCAAACTTTTTCAACGCAATTTTTTGAAACCTAATTCAATTAGATTTTAATTTCTTTTTTTTATTAATATTACTTACCTTAATTAATTAGTAATAAATAACCTTAAACCACTATAAATAAGGACCAAAGGCATTAAAATTAAAGGAGGAAAAATTTACACAAAAGCTTGAAAGTTTGAAACCAAATTAGTGAAGGAAAAGGGAAACTCAATTCAATTGATTTTTAAGGGAGTAGCAGCACGAATGAAGAATTCAAAGGCAACAAAGGCTTGTCTTTGGAGCTAGTTTATCCAAGAAGAATTATTTTTGGAAGAATCAACAAAAGAAGGTATGTTAAATTCTTTTTGATTTATGTTTTACAGTAGCAAATCTATAAACTTTAAGGTTTTTTAAATCAAAACTTTAGAACTTTAATTTAATTCTTCCAAGATTAAAACACTAAAACGTGACCTTTTTTTCTAAAAAGACTTAAAATTGTTATTTTTTCTTCTTAAAAATCTTAAAACTCTAATTGAACATATTTTTCAACAAAACCAAAATCAAATTTTGTTTCTTTCAAATTTTTAAAGTAGGTTCTATTTCATTCAAAAAGCCTTAAAAAACATCTTTTCTACTTATAAAAACTTCAATCCATTTGTTTAAATTCATAAAATTCATAAAATATAAAATTGATTTCTAAAATCCTAAAAATTACTCATTACCTGTAACCCCAATTTTAAAGCCTAAAATCCAAAATTCAACTTTTAAACCTAAAATAATGAACACTAACCCTTTTAAAACCTTAATCCCTAATTTTTATGAACCCTGATCCTTTTAAAACATTAAAAAACATAAAAATATAAAAAGTCTAAAATTACACAGTAGCTTAAATCACTATTTAAAATCATGAATTAAAAAGTATTTTAAAGTGTTCAAAACCTTAGTTTCATGATTTCATCATTCAAACCTTAATTTGGTTAATCCAAGAGTCTTACCAATCTTTTAAAACATAAAACCCTAATCTATTTTAATTCCATAAAAAATCACAGTAGCTATAATTGAACTTTTATTTGCTTTATTCAATTCCATATTTACTTATACCTTGATTTATCTCTTATGCTTTAATCTATTTAATTTCAACACTTGATTTATTTAATTTATCATGGATGGATGTTTATTTTATTGATATTTAAATACTTTTGATGAATTATTTATTTATGGATGATTATTTACTTTTATCAATTAATTTAGATTTCCAAAAGTTGTAAGAGGTATGTTTCCACTTGGTGGGTACCTCATTAGTTAAACATCATGTAATTTAATTTGCTTTTCTATTTTAGAACCTCTGTAAAGTGCATGTTTCTACCTTTTGGTGGGTGTCCTATCTAGGCATGTGATGTAAGGACATGTTTCCATCCTTGGATGGGTGTCCATTTATTTGTTTTGTTTTGTTTGGACATTGCTTTGATTTTATTATGATGATGCTTTCTTTTTATTGTGTGTAGTATGGATAATATTGTTATATTTAAGAATTTTATAATATTAAGACTTGTAAAGGAGGCCGGTTCCAATGAACCAGGCGTTGTAGGGGTGCTGGGCCATTTCTCACCTTCACCACATGTACCCAACTTTTCGAACCCATTAAGGGGTTGGGGATTCCTTAGGAATCGAGTCATCCACCCCTTTCTTTTTCCCGACCAGTCCGGGTGGCGACTCCATTTTCTCCAGACTTAGGTCCGTGTTCTCTAAGGCCCCGAGCCTAAACAGTGCCGAAGTCGCAAGAACCATTCCACCGGGAGTGGGGGCGAAAATCCCCGCTCACACAAATTTAAAATTAAATAAAGTGATAAATATATAAATTTAGGGTTTTAAAGAATTATCAATTGAATTTAGGGTTTCAGAACTTAGGGTTTTAGAAACTTAAGTTTTATAATTAGGGTTTTGAAATTAGGATTTGTAGGGTTTTGGAAACTAGGGTTTTGAAATTAGGGTTTTGGATAGTTAGGGTTTTTGGAATTGACTTACTGCTTAAAAAAATACAATTTTGGATTTGGAAAAATAAATTAAGGTTTTGGCAAAATAATCAATATTTTGGAGTTTAATAATGAAATGTTTTAGGCTTTTGGATAAAAATAGTTTGAGGTTTTGTGTTTTAATGAAATAACATATTGTTCTTGAAGTTAAAGTAAACAAGATTGATTTTAACAATTAATTTAAATCCTCAAGGCTATTGGATCTTTATATGTTTTTTATGAAACATGCAAGTGGGGTTACGAATAACAATTGATCAATGTGGTAATTAAAGAAAACAATTAAAGTTATTAAAACAAAAACCAATTTACTGCATGTTCAAAGATCAAGGTACTGTGTGTTCAAAGTTACTACATGCATGTTCTAATTAATCAAAGAAATGAAACTACTGTAAACATAAATAATTCATGATTAAAGATCAAACCTCCGCTCATTGATTCGTCCATAATTAACTTCTGGATGAAAAATGAACAAAGACAGTATTACTATCTTTGATGGATTATTGACTGATTAACGTTTGCTGCTAATCTTTTCTATTTGTTGTCGTCCCCTGTTAATGTTTTTCTCTTGTTAATCTTCCTTGTCGTCCCTTGTTAATGTTTTTCTCTTGTTAATGTTTTCTCCCCCCTTCTGAATTCTAAAATGTTAATCTTTATAGCCGAACCTCACTTAAAATCCTTAACCTAATATAAATCAGTCCCTAAAACAAATTCTAGTTGAATTAGGAAATGTATTGAACCCATGTCGACCTGATTGCCCTAGGTCGACATGAGACCAACCTCATGTTGACCTTGGGCTACCCAAGTCGACATGAGGCATGCTCATGTCGATCTTGGGCTGCCAAGGTCGACATGAAGCATGCTCATGTTGACCTAGCCTCCCAAGGTCGACATGAAGCATGCTCATGTCGACCCAGCCTCCCAAGGTCGACGTGAAGCATGCTCATGTTGACCTAGCTTGCCCAAGTCAACATGTGGCATGCTCATGTCTATCTTGGGCTGCCAAGGTTGACATGAAGCATGCTAATGTCTCCCAGGCCGGCCTCACTTAAATTATTCTGGCCTTTTTTAACTTATGGACCAAAAAATTTTAATTTGGGCCAAATCCACTTGATTTTAGGGTTTTACAATCAAATATATGCCTCTTTAAACCGAACCGACTCCTTTAAAAATTATAAACTAGGTTTAAATATTTAAAGTCGGATCAAATTTATTTTGGCATCCTTTAATTTGGACCATATCAAATTAGGGTCAAAATTAAGGGTCTACGGTTTGCCCCCTGCTTGAACGATCTGAGACTACAGCAAAAGAGAGTGAAAAGCAATAAGACTTAATTTTTTAGATGGTTGAGGTTTTGGGTTCTTGGATTTGATTTGGGTACTTAGACCCGAGATTGAATTTGATTTGATTGACCTTTTATTAATTGAGAATTCTTGTAATATCCCCAGGTACACCCTAAAAGTTTTGGAATAATTATTGTGGTATTTGGATTTAAGGAGTATGTTTAATGGAAGGAGAAAAGAAGTGAAGGTATATATAACATATATAAGTTAAACTAATGAAAGTCAAAAGAAGATAAATGAATTAATTTAATACCCGATTTTGGTGTAAATTGGAATGGTAGTTGTGAGAAGATATGTTGGTAAAATATGTAAGGAAAATATTATAAGAAATAGGTGTATATGAAGGATGATATATATTTATGTGGTATTTGAAAAATATGGAAAATATAAAGGAAATATAAAAGAGATATACATATACCAACATATATATTACATATACATAATGTATAAAGTGGTGTAGGAAAAGTAAGTTTATATAATTAATTAATTAATAATAATAATAATAATAATAATAATAATAATAATAATAATAAAAGAAAAAGAAGAAAGAAAAGTCAAAGGGAGAAAAGTGTGTGGTGGAGGTTTTTAGAAATAATTTATTTTATTTTATTATATTATTATTATATATATATATGATAAACATGAAAAGAAGAAGGGAAAAGGATATTTTTCTTCTTCTTCTTCTTCTTACACGAGAGAGAGAGAGAGAGAGAGAGAGAGAGAGAGAGAGAGAGAGAGAGAGAGAGAGATGTGATTTACTAATATTCACATCAAATCCATAGGGATTTTGAGAGAATTGAAGATGGATGTTGAAGATTTGGCATAATATTCAAGTAAGTTCTCTCTCTTGATTTCCTTTGTTCTTTTTGAAGTTGTGTTTGAGGTGGATGAATTATTATTGATAGTATGATTAAGGTTGTTGTGGTGTGTTTATAAGTGTTGAAATTGAATTAAGGATAAGAAGTTAGGTTGTTGTTGGTGATGAAAGAGTAAGAGTTGTGTTTAGTGAAGTTGAAATTTTTCTGTTTTACAATTAGTAAAGGCTGTGACTTGTATGATTTTTAATTAAATATAGAAAAATGTTCTTGAAGTGAATTTTTGATATGTTGTGCCTCTATGAGTCTAGAATGACTGAAAAAATATGTTGATTCGATTTTGGAATAGTTATGATTTTGGAAAGATTATTTTTATTAGACCTGTTCCAGCAGGTACCTTAACTGAGACAGCTATCTTTCGGGATTTTTAATAAAATGTAGAAAAATCATGTCTAATTGAATTTTGGATATGTTGTTGATTAGTGAGTCTAGTATTTGAGAAAAATAATTTGGAACCACGTTGATTGAATTTAATTTACGGAATTCACAAAGTTCAGAACTGCTGCCAGGATGCAGGGCAATTGGAGCAGTCTGGTTGGGTGAACTATTTGACCAAGATTTTGTGTTCATTTTGATCTGAAATTTTAAAGGAATGATTTTAAGATGTAAAACTAAATTCTGTAAAAATTTTAGAGTTTTTATTCAAGTAGATTATTTTATACAATTTTTCAAAATAAGGATTAAGTTGAGTCCAAAACCAGAATTTACTATTCATATGGTCATTTTGCTAATATTCCTTTTGGATTAGGTTGTGAAGAGGTTGAATTGCCCTATTCTAAGTGTTGAGGATTCTTGGAAGAGTAAGTGTATAGATTGGTGTGAGTTGGTTTTAAGGTAAGTACAAACTACATTATTGCATACATTCATATGATATTGAGACTTGAGACATATTTGATTATAAATGTGATAAGGAATCTAATGCATTGTGGTTGTATATTAATAATGTTATGTTTGGTATAATGTGAATGTTGTGATGAGCATGTAAAATATGTGTTAATGCCATTGATTATATCCATTTGAATAATGAATTGATTAATGTGATTTGAAATATAACGAAATGTGAAATGTGCAAGATGTGATGATGCAAATGAGATGATTGAGGCATGGTTGCCTAATTTGCTTATGAGAATGAAATGAATTGAGAAAGAAATGTATAAAGATATAAATGAAAAGAATTTTGTGTTTAATTTGTTATTCAACCTTCAGAGTTCTGGGTTTGGTGGCATGCCTATAAAGTACTGGATAGGTGAAAAGACCGGGTCGTAAGCCGATTCCAGTTGATAAATGTGAAATGTGAATTATAGTAACAGTCTTGCCGGGTTGAGGATCTCCTTGGTTTATCCGGGTTGAGGTCCAAGAGACTGGGTCTGTTACAGGTAACAGTCTTGCCGGGTTGAGGATTTCCTCGAGTTTAGCCGAGTTGAGGTCCAAGAGACTGGGTCTGTTACCCTATCCATGGATAGAGATATATATATCGCCTACGGGCTTGATGATTGTGATTATGGACCAAAGCAGTAACTCTGAACTTTGAATAGCATATTAGTGTCTTTTGGGCCCATGCTTGTCTTTGTTTAAATGTGATTCATGAAATGTGAAACGAATGAATAATGAGACCAATAATTATTTTTGTTTAAATGTGGATTATGGAATAAGATGTAATGTTATGAGATATATGATGATAATTATGAATGTTTTAATAAGTCATGGAATTGTGGGTTGTATTAATGAAATAAGTGCTTATGTATATAATTATGAGATTAGTAGAAATATATATAAGGTGTAATTAAAATGGGAAAATATGATAAGAAAATAATAATATATGAAGTTAACATATAAGTATGATTGTCTGTTATGTATGTTTATAATATTTATTTGTACTACTAAGCTTTCGGGCTTAGCGCGGTTGTATAAATCGCGCAGGTGAGTAGGTGATTGATCTGGAAGTCAAACTGTTATGCCACGAGAAGGGTAAGAGTATTTCGAGACCAACTAGAAGGTGATGCATATATGTATAATTTCGTTATGTTGTATTTTCTGACAAGAATGTATTCATAAGTATAAAAGAAATTTTGGTAAAGACAAGATTATCATATATATGTAAGATTATTGAAAGTATAATGATTTTGTAAATGTTCTATATTTAAATTAATGTAATATTATTTGAACTAAGATATAGGTTTTTAAACTGTAACAAAAGGTGACATTCTTATACTTTATATACGTACTGTATGTATACCCGGTATATGTATAGTACTTATATAGAGTATGGGGGTGTTACATTTATACTGTACGTTAGTAGTATGTGATAATAATAAACCTCTACTTATTTTGTATTAGAAGTGTGAACTCTTCTTGCAGGTTTGTAGTTGAGGGTATAAGGTGGATTCATTGGGAGTGTATTGAAACTGATTGCATTGGTTTGTGTAAAAATGTTTTCAAAAATCAGAAAAAAACCAGTTTTGTCGACACTTGGGATCCAATTTCTAGGCGAACCTCTGGCAAAATTTCTATAAAACCGGAACTAAAATTCGAATTAAGTAAAATTGGTAGCAACATTAAGATAGTGTGGCGCCTCTACTCGGCTAACACATGTAGGTTGGGAAGGGGTGTTACAATTCTTGCTTAACTAGTTGTTCCATTTTTTTGAATTGTGGGTCTTTACCCACCAAAAATAGATCTTTATCTATTGGAAATTGGGTCTTTATCCTGGGAACATGGATCTTTATCCATTGGAGATTGGGTCTTTACCCTTGAAACATGGATCTTTATCCATTGGAAATCAGGTCTTTACCCTTGAAACAGGGATTTTATCCATTGCAAATTGGGTCTTTACCCTTGAAATATGGATCTTTATCCATTAGAAATTGGGTCTTTACCCTTGAAACATGGATCTTTATCCATTGGAATTTGGGTCTTTACCCCTGAAATATGGATCTTTATCCATTGAAAATCGAGTCTTTACCTTTGAAATATGGATCTTTTCCATTGGAAATTGGGTCTTTACCCTTGAAACATGGATCTTTATCCATTAGAAATCGGGTCTTTACCCTTGAAACATGGACCTTTATCCATTGGAAATTGGGTCTTTACCCTTGAAACATGGATCTTTATCCATTGAAAATCGGGTCTTTACCCTTGAAAAATGGTTCTTTATCCATTAGAAATCGGGTCTTTACCCTTGAAACATGGATCTTCATCCATTGGAAATCAGGTCTTTACCCTTGAAACATGGATCTTCATCCATTGGAAATCAGGTCTTTACCCTTGAAAAATGGATTTTTATCCATTAGAGATCGGGTCTTTACCCTTGAAACATGGATCTTTATCTATTGGAAATTGGGTCTTTACCCTTGAAACATGGATCTTTATCAATTAGAGATCGGGTCTTTACCCTTGAAAAATGGATCTTTATCTATTAGAAATCGGGTCTTTACCCTTGAAACATAGATCTTTATCCATTGAAAATCGGGTCTTTACCCTTGAAACATGGATCTTTATCCATTGGAGGTTGGGTCTTTACCCTAGCTTCAGCTCTTTTAGCTAGATTAATCTTTTGTCTTTTGCATCTTCATTCTTTTGAGAATTCTAATTTTCTATTCTTTTGTTCTTCCTTTTTGCAAAAATTCAGCTATTTTTAGTTGGCTTTCGTATCTTCTCCTGCCCCCTGCATGGCAAAATATTTGCAAGTGAGTTTGAAAATGTTTTATATATAAACTCAAAATTTTGAAAAGGAGAAACTTTGCCCCTTGTGTAAGCCTAAACCCATGATTTTTCTATGTGGGCTCTGATTGATGCTTTTGTTGTCTAGTTCTTCGCACAAGCATGCATTTCTTCTCTTTGCAAAATTACTGGAACTTTCACTAGTAATGGGCCTTCTATGCCCCCTGATTTGATATCTTCTTTTGATTGTTTACTTCACAGGGTGTTTGTCGTTTACCTTAATAAAGAATAGACAATACAAGACAAGAAAGTGCGATGTGATATGCTCATGTATGCATGATATGCATGAAAGATAGTTATAGCGGTTTCTTTGACTCACAGACCGAGGTGATCAGCAGAAGTATTCTCATTGACTCCTTTTTGACGCTCGTTCAAGTCTTGCATTGGAATGATAGAAAGCTTTGTATTTATGGCTTTTATCTTCAAGATGTTGAGAACATGAGTGGTGGAGACCCCAAGCAGCAGAGTCAGGGATGCATCCATTTCAAACTATGTTTCAGCATGTCAGTTGATAGCTTCTTAATGACCTTGCCAATAATCATTTCCTTTGCCTAATGTGTCCTTTGGAGGTTCAATGATTCAACATACTTCCCTTAACTTGAAGGCTTTGTATGACAACATTTTTTTATTTTTTTTTAAATTTTGATTTTGAAATCAAATGTTGGCTTTGCCAAATTAATGTCAATGTACCTCAGGACTTGATTTTCCAAATTAACATATTTATAACATGACAACCCTAGTCACCGTACTAAACTCAAGAATCACTTCTATTTAAGCAAGAATTGTTGCACTTCAGATAGGCACATACACATTACTTGGCCAAAGGTCTCATTGAGTTTAAATATTGTCCATCTCATATGCATGCTTATCCAAACTATCTCCACTAATAGACTCTACTTACCAAGAGATATCAACAGGTCTTTGATAGGCTTGAAATGGGGTCTATAAGGGACATGGGTTAAATGAAGGCCATTTGTAAGTGGGAGCTATTGTGACACAATAGACAAACCTTCACACTACAAACTTCTTATTTGAACTTTAGGTAGCTTGGAAGCAATCTTGCTAGACTCCAAATTCCTTCTATCTTCTTGGCATTAATCTAGATCCCAATTGGAATAGTCTTTGCCCTTGCATAAAGTTTGGTTCACAAATTCGTTTATTTTCTTCTTCTCCCTTTTCTTTCTTTTTCTTTTTCGTGCTCTTCCCTTTCTTTGAGCATTTTATCATTTTGTCCTTCTTCCTTGTAGGACTGTCAAGTATAGAACTTTCAAGAACTGGGTGGTCGTCCTCCTTTTTTTTTTTGATTGAATCTTCTATTGGGTTGGACCAATTCAAGTCAAACCATCCTTATAAACCAAATGGAAGCCTTTTGTTGCTTTAGGCAAAAGAGAACTTAGTTGGCTTTCTGAACCGCCTTTTTAGGTTCTCTCTTTTTTGTTTTTTCTTCTTATTTTTTGCTTTTTGTTTTTTTCATTTCTTTTGTCCTTTTTTTTTCTTTTTTTTTCTTTTCTTCTTTCCTCTTCTTTTTTTGTTTTTTGTTTTGTTTGTTTTTTTTTGTTTGGTTCTAGCTCTGAAAGAGTTATCTTGTCTGTACTAACTTGGGCTTCCAATAATGGATGAGTGGAGTGACATAAATCTTCTTTAAGAAGGATAAATCATTTATTACACTGATGTTATCTTGATAGATTGGAGATATTAAGTGAACTTCAACTACCCTTATGGTCTTGAGAACATCAACTATACTTACAGTTTTGGCTATGCATTCCATTCTTTGATCTTCTTGCCTCTTCTTCTTAGTGATCATAAGACTTGTCAAAAGTGTCAAAATAGCTTAGGGTAGGTTGATGGGGTTTGTAAGACAATGAAAAGAAAGCTAAAATTTTATGAAGGCTCAAAGGGACAACTAGGGATTGATATCTAATAGGGTGGATACTAGTTGTTGGCTAACCAAACAATGCCTAGATCATTTCTCCCTTAAATAAGCAGAGTTTAATTTCACCTCAAAATTTTATCAAAGCATGTTCTAAGACTGACTCGGACCTAGACAAAGGCAATTATGCAGGAGCCCTCTCAAAGTAAGCATACACAACTCAATGCTATAGAGCAATTCCCTCATCTAGTAAAGTCATTCAAGTTATGATGCCTAGACACATTAATTTATAAACATCAAGCCAGATTCCTCATCGGTTGAGCATCAAAATGAAAAAAGACCAACAAAAATTTTAATGAAATCAATTTAATCAGACAATTTTAAATTTGAAAAACACGATTATTCCAATTAAATATTAAAGAAAGTAAAATTGAAAAGTTAAGGAAAGTTTGTTGTGTTAAGCTTCATTTCCTTTCACATATTCAATATTTCCATCTTGAAAAGAGGATAAAAAAAAATCTTTTTCCAATCCTTTTCTCACCATGAAGGTTGCCGGTGGAGGTACTCTTCCAAACTTAGGCAAAGGATTGTTCTTGGTATTAGGCTTGTCTGGCTCTGGTAGCTTACCACTATCAATTAGGTCTTGGATCTCATGCTTCAATCGGTTACATCTATCAGACTCATGTCCTTGAGTCTGATGAAATTGACAAAAAGCATTAGTATCAAATTTTGGGGGTAAAGGATTGGGCAAAGGTTTAGGAGCTAACGGTTGTAACAACCTTTTCTTTTGCAGCTTGCTAGAAACCCAAGATAGAGGTTTCCCCAATCATGAGAATTGTCTTTTATTTGCTTGACCAATTGTATTAACATCAACTTCTTTTTGTGTGCTTTGATTGCTAGGCTAATAATTCCCTTTCTCATTCCTTCTTATTGAAAAGTGATTCTTCTCCCTTTCCCATTCTTCAATTTGCAGACCAGCTTGGAGAAGATCTTTGAAATCACAGATGAGTGTATGAGACATCTTTTCACAAAGACTAGGCAACAACCCTCTCACAATCATCCTTATTTGATCAGATTCATCGGAACTTTTCTTTAGCAAAGCGGCCTTATTTCTCCACCTTTTCAAATAGTCCACAAAATTCTCATTTGGTCGTTGCCTAATGGACTCAACTTCCATTGAGGTAACTTCCATTTTAACATTATATCCATATTGTTGGATGAAGGCCTTGTATAGCAGATCCCAACTCTTTTGTGTTCCATCATCTAAGGTATTGAACAAATTTTGGATAATAGGATCCAATGAGAGCATAAAGTACCTTAGAGTTTGAGGCATAGTAGCTCGGGCAGACTGCATAGCAGTGATATACTGCTTCACATGGAGGTGAGGATTTTCGATTCGATCAAACATTACAAAAGATGGCATCTTGAATTTGTATTGAACTTCTTCATCTAGCTCAAATAATTTGTCAACTTCGGACATTTCTTCGATTTTTAATTTCTTCTCAAATTTCTTTTCTAAATCTGCGATCATCTTTTCAACATCAGAATTTTTAGTCTTTTCAAAAGTTGTCTTCTCAACAACCTTTGGCTCCTTTTTGTCTTGAAGATATTGAAAGTATTGAGCCCAGTAATCATCATCATCAATGATCACCTTATCATCATCAAAAGCTACTTCGCCAATTTTAGCCTTCCCTTTGTCCTTTGGTTTCTTGGAGCTAGCAGACACTTCGATATTTTTTCCTAAAATTGTAGCCAATTGATTCTTCACGGTCTCAGCCATGTCCTCTTTTATTTCTTCCATTTTGGCATTAAGGGCTTCATCCACCATTCTTTGAATTTGTTTGGGCTCCATTGCTTTTAGTGAGCAAGTGATTGAGTCGTTGCTAGAAAGGACCAAAAAGGACCAATGATATGAGATGCAAATGTATGTATGCATGTATGCATAAACAATCAACAAAGATAAGTTGAACGTCCCTTCCGACCTTATAACATCCACACACGAATGGCGAGTCTCTTTTCCTAGGTATATGGTTAATAAAATACCAACATGGGGTATCTTATTTTTGAATATTTCCCTCGGACGTTTCAATCATTAGTTGTATTTTCAAAAATGGAAATCAATTTAGGATAATTCCCATTAATTAGGCTTTAATCCATTGAACCAACCAATGTAGCTTTTATGCTATATTGGATTAAAACTAAATTAAGAGGTTTATTATAAATAGATTTCTCATTTGGAAAAAGTAACTAATGATTCATGCCAAAAACAAGCCCATGATTAATTATTCTTATTATAAACTAGGCTCATAATTGATTTTTGGTATTTCGTAATTGACCTAAATATTTTGCAAGCCCTTTGTAGGAAAAGGTTGGATAAAAATAATTTTATTTCTAAGCCCATTGTAAAAAGATTTTAGAAAAGATGGATTTTGGGCTTAGTATTTGTGCCATGAGCAAAATAATTTTTGATTTGTTTTTAGAAAAGTCTTATGTCTAAAGACCTTCTTGAAAAGTTTTGAAAATAGCTTTGGTCTTTTGTACTTTGAAGAAAAATTTATTTTGAGCTCACAATGTATTTAGGTCATATTAGAAAAAGAACAAACCAAATAAGCCATGATTCAAGCCAAGATAAATTAACCATAGTCAAACAACATGCATTTGGGGTAAAACCTAAGGAAAGTAATTAGGCAAATTACATGAGCTTTAGTCTTTGGTTTAAAAGCCTTAGGTTCCCATAGTAAGAATATATCAAATGGTATGAGGCTATGAGTGGTTACGCCATGCTCGATCTCCATACCTTGAGTGAAAGTATGGTATCCCTTACATAACACAACACGGGTAACACGACCCCCACTCCCAGTGGAATGGTTCTTGCGACTTCAACATTGTTTAGGCTCGGGGCCTTAGAGAACACGGACCTAAATCCAGAGAAAATGGAGTCACCGCCCGGACGGGCCAGGAAAAAGAAAGGGGTGGATGACTTGATTCCTAAGGAATCCCCAACCCCCTAATGGGTTCGGAAAGTTGGGTACGTGTGGGGAATGTGAGAAATAGCCCAGCACCACCACAGCGCCCGATTCATTGGAACCGGCCTCCTTTGCAGGTCTTAATATTATAAAATTCTTAAATATAACAATATTGTCCATATTAACACACAACAATTGAAATAAAGCATCATTATATTAAAATGAAAGCAATGTCCAAACAAAGCAAATAAATGGACACCCATCCGAAGATGGAAACATGTCCTTACATCATCCATGTTTAAACTAAATAGGACACCCACCAAAGGTGGAAACATGTCCTTTACATTGGTCCAAAATATAAAAGCAATTTAAATTACATAAAATTTAACTAATGAGGTGCCCACAAAGTGGAAACATACCTCTTACAATTTTAATACTAAAACAAATAAATAATAATCATAACAATAAAGAAAATATCCATCCATGATAAATTAAATAAATCAAGTATTGAAATTAAATAAATCAACCATAAAAAAATATAATAAACTATATAATCAAATCTAAAATTAAATAAAGCAATAAATATATAAATTTAGAGTTTTAAAGAATTATCAATTGAATTTAGGGTTTCAAAACTTAGTGTTTTAGAAACAAAAGTTTTATAATTAGGGTTTTGAAATTAGGATTTTTAGGGTTTTTGAAAATGGGGTTTTGGAAACTAGGGTTTTGGAATTAGGGTTTTTGAAGTTAAAATACAATTTTGGATTTGGAAAAATAAAATAAGGTTTTGGCAAAATAATCAATATTTTGGAGTTTAATAATGAAATGGTTTAGGCTTTTGGATAAAAATAGTTTGAGGTTTTGTGTTTTAATGAAATAACATACGGTTCTTGAAGTTAAAGTAAACAAGATTGATTTTAACAATTCATTTAAATCCTCAAGGCTACTGGATCGTTATATGTTTTTTATGAAACATGCAAGTGGGGTTACGAATACCAATTGATCAATGTGATAATTAAAGAAAACGATTAAAGTTATTAAAACAAAAACCAATTTACTGCATGTTCAAAGATCAAGGTACTGTGTTCAAATTTACTGCATGCATGTTCTGATTAATCAAAGAAACGAAACTACTGTAAACATAAATAATTCATGATTAAAGATCAAACCTCCGCTCGTTGATTCATCCACAATTAACTTATGGATGAACAATGAACAAAGACAGTGTTGCTGTCTTTGATGGATTAATGATTGATGAATGTTTACTGCTAATCTTTTCTGTTTGTTGCCATCCCATGTTAATGTTTTTCTCTTGTTAATCTTCCTTGCCATCCCCTGTTAATGTTTTTCTCTTTTTAATGTTTTCTCCTCCCTTCTGAATTCTGAAACATTAATCTTTATAGCCGAACCTCACTCAGAATCCTTAATCTAATATAAATTAGTCCCTAAAACAAATTCTAGTTGAATTAGGAAACGTATTGAACCCATGTCGACCTAGTTGCCCTAGGTTGACATGAGACCAACCTCATGTCGACCTTGGGCTGCCCAAGTTGACATGAGCATGACATGAGGCATGCTCATGTCGATCTTGGGCTGCCAAGGTCGACATTTAGCATGATAATGTCTCCTAGGCTGGCCTCACTTAAATTATTCTGGCCTTTTTTAACTTATGGACCAAAAATTTTAATTTGGCTCAATTCCACTTGATTTTAGGGTTTTACAATCAAATATATGCCTCTTTATTCCAAACTGACTCCTTTAAAAATTATAAACTAGGTTAAAATATTTAAAGTTGGATCAAATTTATTTTGGCATCCTTTAATTAGGAACATATCAAATAGGGTCAAAATTAAGGGTCTACACTATGCCTAAGAAAGATGGAAGGATTAGGGTTTGCATGGACTATAGAGACTTGAATAAAGCTTCCCTGAAAGATCATTTTTGTAATATCCTCATGTATGCCTTAGAAGTTTTGATTATGTTGTTGTTGTCAATTGGATTGAATGTATATGTTGTGTGATAAGAAAAGAAATTGGAAAAGAATGTTTATGCATATGTGTTTGGGAAAGAAAAGAGGGTTTAGAGAAAAGTGTATATGTTGATTATATTGTAATATATATAACATATAAATTGGTCAAATGAAGAGTCAAGGGGGGAAGAGATATTTATTTTGTTGAGTATGAAATTACATTAATGGGCATATAAGAGACAAGAGGCTAGTTAAATGGTTAAGGGTATTAAAGTAATTTTCTTTTGGAAATCTCTTGGTGGAGATTAAAAGGAAAATTTGACTTTGCTTCTTCATAATTTCTTCTTCTCCATTGTTGTGGCCGGCTCCTCCATAGACAAAGGAAGGCAAGAGACAAAGAGAAGATCTTGTTGAGTGAAGCTCATATTGTAGAAAGATTAAGTGATCAAGTGTTGATTCAAGAAGTTTTCAACTAAGGTAAGTTCTTTTCTTTGATTTCTTTATTCTTTTGAAGTGAATTAGGGTTTGTTGATTAGTTGATGATAGGTGTTTGTGATGTGTTTTCAAGTGTTAAAATTGGTGTTAAGTTAAGAGTTCAAAAAGGTATTGATGTTGGAAGTGGTGGATGTTGATTTTGAAGGATGGAGAAGGATGTTGGTTTTTGGGTTTTGGAATGGTTTGTATGTAAATGTTTTGTTAAAGTGATTATTGTGATGTTTATGTAAGATATGTGTTTATGTCATTGATTGTGTTCATTTGATTGAGATGATTGTTGTGCAAAAAGTATGGAAATGCAATTGAAAGAGTGTTGGTTTTTGGTTAGGGTTTTGTTCATGAGTGACACGGCCAAAAGCAAAGAGAGACACGGCCAAGTCATGAAAATTTTGGCCGTGTTGGGTTGATTTTTAGGAGACACGGCCGTGTCCCATGCCAGTGTCTGTCACTGCCAAAATTCAGTTGAGAGACACGGCCACAAGCTTGGCCGTGTCCCTCAAATATGTTGGCTACTGTTTTTATTTTTGTTCTTTTTGTATGGTTTTGATTCTTCAAAAATATCATTGATACTTAAACCTAAACATAAACACTTTAAATATACTTCAAAGATAAGAATGACCTAATCAAATATATGTGGAACATACATTCATTGATGTTGAGATTGTAGTACACATTTGTTGATATTGAGGATACATATGAACAATGTTAGGCTATATGCATTGTGAATGGTAATGTGGTATGTACTTTGAAATGTTTTATCAATGATGTTATATGAATAATATGAATTGAGATATTGTTTGATTTGAGGCCCTTGTGATTGGCTATGACGATTCAATTGAAAGATATATGGCATGTTTGCCTAATTGATGAGAATTGAGAATGAAATGTAAATGAATTGTGTGGCTAATGTGTTATTCCATTTTCAGAGTTTGTTATTGGTGGCATGCCTAATGATAGTAACAATCTCTTAAAGTTAGGTTGGATTGAATCCTTGAAGCCTAATTGAGATGTTACAACCCTTGAAGCTAGGTTGGGTTGGTTCTTGAAGCCAAGTTGGGTTGAAGCTTAGCATGCTTTGCTCCCCTTGAAGCTTGGTTGAACCTAATCCTTGAAGCCTAGTTGGGTATATGATATTGATAAATGTGATAACAAAACCAAAACATTAACTCTGAAAATTGAATGGCATATTAGTGTATTTTGGGCCCATGCTTGTCTATGTTTAATGTAAGTCATGAATGATAATTTGATTGATTAATGAAGGATGTGGAAATATGTTGAATTGTGGTATGCTTATATGATTTGTGATAGGCAAAAGGGTTGATGTTAACTTTTCACCTATGTTGTTGCTTTTATTAATAAGGTGTGTTGCATTGCATTGCACTTAAGCATAACATTAGCATGATTGGACTTACTAAGCCCTTGGCTTAGCGCGATAGTGTTTAATCGCGCAGGTGATAGAGTTGATAGAGTTGAACCAGAGAGCTCTTTGAGACCGAGTGAGAGTAGACGTTGAAGAGTTGATTTTGGGAACTTAAAGATCAGAGAAGATTTGCCAATCATGTATAACTCTCTTATATTTTGTAAATATTGTTTATAATGTGAATATATGTATATTTGTAAAAATGGATTTAAATGCTTCCATATATGTAACTATTTTATAAATTCCACTGCGTACTAAATAAACATATCTATATCTATTTTGTTGTATCTTACAAGCTAATTACTTATTATCTATATTGTATACTGAAAAATAATATTATGATATTATTTAAAAGGTGTTCTTGAAAGTTAAGAAAAATCCATAGCATTCCTATATTCGATACATGTATACTACAGTATGGTGTATGTAGTGTGTATGTATTGGGTGTGGGGGTGTTACAATTGTTTTGGTATCAGAGCCTAGGTTTGAGATTTTCAACCTAGGTAAAATGTAAGAAAAAGAAATGTTTTTGATTTTAAAAAGTTGGTTTTGAAATAAAATACATGTTTGGGATTGGCAATCTCTGATCTTTAATAAGGTATAATCAGCTGTGTTTGCAGACATAGGTTGTGATGGACTCTCACTTACGTCAGCCAGTTGAGGGTAGTGAGGAGAGTGTAGCTCCGGAGGATAGAGCTAGAGTTGATAGTGCTGAGGAGGCACTTTCTTCGGGTCGGGTAGACCAGTTGGTGAGGAGGTTCCACCAGCTTGGCTTAGGCATGTGGTAGAGGCTTTGAGGCAAGCACCAGTGCAACCACAGCCACCACCCCCTCAGCCTGTGGTACCAGTGAGGCACTATGATAAACTAAGAAAGTATGGAGCGGAGGATTTCCTTGGTACAGTTGATCCAGCTGTAGCGGAGCAATGGCTTGATAAAGTACAGAGGATCTTTATTCAGTTGCAAGCCACCTCGGAGGAAAAGTTTGATTATGCAAGATCTTTGCTACAGAAGGATGCATACGACTGGTGGAGGACAGTGCCCCATTCTATGGATGATCCACCAACCTTGTCATATGTGGATTTTCTAAGAGAATTTGAATTGAAGTATACTCCTAGGGAGTACAAAGACATGAAGAAGATGGAGTTCTTGAGCTTGAAGCAAGACAGCAAGACTGTAACTGAATATGAGGTTGAGTTTATTAGATTGAGCCATTATACTGGGGCATTATAGCTGATGAGATAGATAGATGCAGGAGATTTGAGGAGGGATTGAGGCCCTCTATCATGTGCTTAGTGGCTGGATCTCGATATCACGATTTCTCCCAGCTAGTGGCAGCAGCTCGAAGTGTAGAGCGAGCTCAAGTTATTGCAGCTGCTTCAGAGGAAGAGGTCAGGGTTAGGAGGCCCCAGTTGGAGGCAGGGTCTTCTTCTGTGAAGAGAGGTAAAGGAAGCTTTGTTCCTAGAGTTAGTAGGAGTCAGAGGCCAGCTGGTAGGTCAGTGCAGTTTCAGAGGCAGAGATTTAGACCTGCAGCTTCAGTGGCGAGTGCTCCGACCCCAATGATTCAGAGATCCACTCTTCCCATCTGCATTCATTGTGGTAGGCCACATGGTGGTCCTTGCTGGAAGACTGGTGTAGCAGGGGTTTGTTTCAGATGTGGATCACCAGATCACTTTGTTAGAGATTGTCCTGAGAGGCAAGAACAAATGTCAGTTGATACTGCAGTTTCTCGATCTAGTGTGAGGGGAGGTCGAGCAGGCAGAGATAGCAGCCGGGGAGGCAGATCTGGGTTCAGTGCTAGAGGAGGTTCTACATTTAGGGAGAGTAGACCAGAGGAGGTTGGATCTTCCCAGAGGATATATGTTATGCAGAGGCAGCCAGATGCTTCGACAGTCATAGCTGGTACTTTTTCTTTATTTGATACTTCAGTACTTGCTTTGATTGATCCGGGTTCCACACATTCCTATATTAGTGCATCTGTTTTGCCTGTATCTGATATGTATACTGAGTCCCTAGGATTTGATGTGTTGGTGACAAATCCGTTAGGGCATAGTGTGATTGTGAGCAAGGTGCACCGAGATAGTGCAGTGAGGGTGCAAGGTGAGGAGTTCCTTGGAGATTTGATTGAGATGCCATTTAAGGAATATGATGTGATTCTAGGCATGGACTGGCTATCTAGACATGGAGCTCTGGTAGACTGTAAAAGGAAAATTGTTTCTTTGAGAACTGCTGATGGTAGAGAGGTGATAGTATCTAATGAGCAGGAACAGCTAGCCTCCTTATTTGTTTCAGCTGTTGCAGCTAGGAGATTGATTAGAAAGGGGTGTGAAGCCTATCTTGCTCATGTGGTAGATACTAGAGTGAAGGGTTCCCCTGTTGATAGTATTGCCACAGTTGCAGAGTTCCCAGATGTGTTTCCAGAGGAGTTGCCAGGGTTACCTCCTGAGAGAGAGGTGGAGTTCGGTATTGAATTGTTGCCTGGTACCACTCCTATCTCTATTACTCCTTATAGAATGGCACCAGCAGAATTGAGGGAGTTGAAAGTGCAATTACAGGAGTTGTTGGATAAAGGATTTATTCACCCCAGTGTTTCTCCTTGGGGAGCTCCTGTGCTATTTGTGAAGAAGAAAGATGGTACTATGAGGTTGTGTATCGATTATAGGCAATTGAACAAGGTGACTATTAAAAATAAATATCCTTTGCCTAGAATCGATGATCTCTTTGATCAATTGAAGGGTGCAGCTGTGTTTTCTAAAATTGATCTGAGATCAGGGTACCATCAGTTGAGAGTCAGAGCTGAAGATGTTCCTAAGACAGCCTTTCGGACCAGGTATGGGCATTATGAGTTTCTAGTTATGCCTTTTGGTCTGACGAATGCACCGGCAGCTTTTATGGACTTGATGAATAGGGTGTTTAGGCCCTATTTGGATCAGTTTGTGGTAGTGTTTATTGATGATATTCTGGTGTATTCGCGGAATAAAGAGGAACATGACAAGCATCTGCGGATTGTGTTGCAGATTTTGAGAGAGAAGCAGTTGTTTGCTAAACTGTTGAAGTGTGAGTTTTGGTTGGACCAAGTAGCTTTTCTCGGTCATATAGTTTCAGCAGAGGGTATTAGAGTTGATCCAAGTAAAGTTGAAGCTATTTTGAATTGGAGTCCACCAAAGTCAGTGACTGAAGTTAGAAGTTTTCTGGGTTTGGCAGGCTATTACCGACGGTTTGTGAAAGGATTTTCTTTGATAGCTACTCCACTCACCAGATTGCTTCGAAAGGGAGTTAGATTTCTGTGGACAGATCAGTGTCAAGCTAGCTTTGAGCAGTTGAGAGAAATGTTGACTCAAGCGCTGTTCTTACTTTACCTGTAGAAGGCAAACCATATGTGATTTACAGTGATGCTTCACAAAGTGGTTTGGGGTGTGTGCTAATGCAAGAAGGTAAAGTGATAGCTTATGCATCTCGACAGTTGAAACCGCATGAGCTTAATTATCCGACCCATGATTTGGAGCTAGCAGCAATTGTGTTTGCATTGAGGATTTGGCGACACTATTTGTTTGGGGAGAAATGTTTCATCTCCACTGATCACAAAAGCTTGAAATATTTGGGTGTCCAGAAAGAGCTCAATCTTCGGCAGAGGAGATGGTTGGAATTGATTAAAGACTATGACTGTTTGATTGATTATCATCCGGGTAAAGCAAATGTTGTTGCTGATGCTTTGAGTCGGAAGTCTTTGGCATGTTTGACTATTTATTCGCTCTCGTTGCTTGTTGAGTTGAGAGCATTGCATGCCAGTTTTGTATCTTGTGATGATGGTGCATTGTTGGCACAGTTGCAATTGAAACCAATTTTGTTGGATCAGATTAAAGAGGCTCAGTTGGTTGATGAGAAGGTTCAAAAGATTGTTTCAGGTTGCCAGAGTTGAAAGAGTAGAGATTTTAATGTAAGAAATGATGGGAGTCTCTGGTTTAAGAATAGATTATGTGTACCCGATGATGCTAATTTGAAAAGGATCATTTTGGAAGAAGCACATCAGTCAGTGTTTGCTATGCATCCGGGCAATACCAAGATGTATCATGATTTGAGACAATATTACTGGTGGTCCGGTATGAAGAGAGACATTGCAGATTTTGTGTCCAAATGTCTCACTTGTCAGAAGGTAAAAGCAGAGCATCAAGTTCCAACCGGGTTGCTTCAACCGTTGTCAGTGCCTGAATGGAAATGGGAAAGAGTGACAATGGATTTTGTGTCTGGTTTGCCATTGACACCAAGGAAACATGATGCCATATGGGTGATTGTTGATAGGTTGACTAAGACAGCTCATTTCCTTCCGGTTCGGATGGATTACTCTTTGGAGAGGTTAGCTGAGCTGTATATCCATGAGATTGTAAAGTTGCATGGGGTTCCAACTTCTTTAATGTCTGATCGAGATCCCCGGTTTACTTCAAGGTTTTGGAAGAGTTTGCATAGTGCTTTGGGTTCTCGACTGCACTTCAGCACTGCTTTTCATCCGCAGACAGATGGGCAGTCAGAAAGGGTGATACAGATTATTGAGGATATGTTGAGAAGCTATGTCATCGATTTTTCTGGAAGTTGGGACAGATTTCTACTGCTTGTGGAGTTTGCTTATAACAACAGTCACCAATCCAGCATTGGTATGGCCCCATTCGAAGCATTGTATGGTAGACGGTGTCGGACACCTCTTTGTTGGAGTGAACTTGGTGAAAGTAAGTTAATTGGGCCTGATTTGATTCAAGAAACTGAAAAGAAAGTGAAATTGATTCGAGGCAGGTTGAAAGCAGCTTCAGACCGACAGAAGTCTTATGCAGATCTAAAGAGGAGAGACATAGAGTTTGATGTTGGAAATAAGGTATTTTTGAAAGTGTCTCCTTGGAAGAAGATATTGAGGTTCGGTCGGAAAGGGAAATTGAGTCCTCGTTTCATTGGACCGTATGAAGTTTTGGAAAGAGTTGGGCCAGTTGCTTATCGACTCGCTTTGCCACCTGAGTTGGATCGTATTCATAATGTATTCCATGTTTCTATGTTAAGGAGGTACAGATCGGATCCATCTCATGTGTTGCCAATTGAATCTATCGAAGTGAGCCCAGATTTGACATTTGAAGAGGAACCAGTTGCTATTTTGGCACGTGAAGTGAAAGAGTTGAGAAACAAGAGTGTGCCATTGGTGAAAGTTCTATGGAAGAATCATGGAATGGAAGAGGCAACTTGGGAAAGTGAGCAAATCATGCGAGAGCAATATCCTCAATTATTTCGGACTGATATCAGGTAATTTCGAGGACGAAATTTCTTTTTAGAGGGGGAGAATTGTAATATCCTCATGTATGCCTTAGAAGTTTTGATTATGTTGTTGTTGTCAATTGGATTGAATGTATATGTTGTGTGATAAGAAAAGAAATTGGAAAAGAATGTTTATGCATATGTGTTTGGGAAAGAAAAGAGGGTTTAGAGAAAAGTGTATATGTTGATTATATTGTAATATATATAACATATAAATTGGTCAAATGAAGAGTCAAGGGGGGAAGAGATATTTATTTTGTTGAGTATGAAATTACATTAATGGGCATATAAGAGACAAGAGGCTAGTTAAATGGTTAAGGGTATTAAAGTAATTTTCTTTTGGAAATCTCTTGGTGGAGATTAAAAGGAAAATTTGACTTTGCTTCTTCATAATTTCTTCTTCTCCATTGTTGTGGCCGGCTCCTCCATAGACAAAGGAAGGCAAGAGACAAAGAGAAGATCTTGTTGAGTGAAGCTCATATTGTAGAAAGATTAAGTGATCAAGTGTTGATTCAAGAAGTTTTCAACTAAGGTAAGTTCTTTTCTTTGATTTCTTTATTCTTTTGAAGTGAATTAGGGTTTGTTGATTAGTTGATGATAGGTGTTTGTGATGTGTTTTCAAGTGTTAAAATTGGCGTTAAGTTAAGAGTTCAAAAAGGTATTGATGTTGGAAGTGGTGGATGTTGATTTTGAAGGATGGAGAAGGATGTTGGTTTTTGGGTTTTGGAATGGTTTGTATGTAAATGTGTTGTTAAAGTGATTATTGTGATGTTTATGTAAGATATGTGTTTATGTCATTGATTGTGTTCATTTGATTGAGATGATTGTTGTGCAAAAAGTATGGAAATGCAATTGAAAGAGTGTTGGTTTTTGGTTAGGGTTTTGTTCATGAGTGACACGGCCAAAAGCAAAGAGAGACACGGCCAAGTCATGAAAATTTTGGCCGTGTTGGGTTGATTTTTAGGAGACACGGCCGTGTCCCATGCCAGTGTCTGTCACTGCCAAAATTCAGTTGAGAGACACGGCCACAAGCTTGGCCGTGTCCCTCAAATGTGTTGGCTACTGTTTTTATTTTTGTTCTTTTTGTATGGTTTTGATTCTTCAAAGATATCATTGATACTTAAACCTAAACATAAACACTTTAAATATACTTCAAAGATAAGAATGACCTAATCAAATATATGTGGAACATACATTCATTGATGTTGAGATTGTAGTACACATTTGTTGATATTGAGGATACATATGAACAATGTTAGGCTATATGCATTGTGAATGGTAATGTGGTATGTACTTTGAAATGTTGTATCAATGATGTTATATGAATAATATGAATTGAGATATTGTTTGATTTGAGGCCCTTGTGATTGGCTATGACGATTCAATTGAAAGATATATGGCATGTTTGCCTAATTGATGAGAATTGAGAATGAAATGTAAATGAATTGTGTGGCTAATGTGTTATTCCATTTTCAGAGTTTGTTATTGGTGGCATGCCTAATGATAGTAACAATCTCTTGAAGTTAGGTTGGATTGAATCCTTGAAGCCTAATTGAGATGTTACAACCCTTGAAGCTAGGTTGGGTTGGTTCTTGAAGCCAAGTTGGGTTGAAGCTTAGCATGCTTTCATCCCCTTGAAGCTTGGTTGAACCTAATCCTTGAAGCCTAGTTGGGTATATGATATTGATAAATGTGATAACAAAACCAAAACATTAACTCTGAAAATTGAATGGCATATTAGTGTGTTTTGGGCCCATGCTTGTCTATGTTTAATGTAAGTCATGAATGATAATTTGATTGATTAATGAAGGATGTGGAAATATGTTGAATTGTGGTATGCTTATATGATTTGTGATAGGCAAAAGGGTTGATGTTAACTTTTCACCTATGTTGTTGCTTTTATTAATAAGGTGTGTTGCATTGCATTGCACTTAAGCATAACATTAGCATGATTGGACTTACTAAGCCCTTGGCTTAGCGCGATAGTGTTTAATCGCGCAGGTGATAGAGTTGATAGAGTTGAACCAGAGAGCTCTTCGAGACCGAGTGAGAGTAGACGTTGAAGAGTTGATTTTGGGAACTTAAAGATCAGAGAAGATTTGCCAATCATGTATAACTCTCTTATATTTTGTAAATATTGTTTATAATGTGAATATATGTATATTTGTAAAAATGGATTTAAATGCTTCCATATATGTAACTATTTTATAAATTCCGCTGCGTACTAAATAAACATATCTATATCTATTTTGTTGTATCTTACAAGCTAATTACTTATTATCTATATTGTATACTGAAAAATAATATTATGATATTATTTAAAAGGTGTTCTTGAAAGTTAAGAAAAATCCGTAGCATTCCTATATTTGATACATGTATACTACAGTATGGTGTATGTAGTGTGTATGTATTGGGTGTGGGGGTGTTACAATTTTCCTTTATCCTACATAGATGTACTTATTGATAGTGCATCCTCTAGAGTGCTACACTCATTCATAGATGAATTTTTTTGATACAACAAGTGTTAATGGTACAAGAGGACAAAGCTAAAACTGTCTTTATTACTACATGGGGTATATTTTGCTACAGTGTGATGCCATTTGGGCTAAAGAAGTTGGAATAACCTACCAAAGGATGGCTACCACCTTGTTTCATAACATGATGCATATGAAAGTTCAAGTCTATGTTGATGATATGATGGTTAAGTCGGATATGAGAGAATAACTGTTGATATGATGGTTAAGTCGAATATGAGGGAACAACACTTTGAAGATTTAGAAGTCTTCTTTGAAAGAGCAGTGAAGTTTAGGCTAAGATTGAACCCAAAGAAGTGTGTGTTTGGGATTACTTCAGGCAAGTTATTGGGACATGTGATTGGTCTAAATGGCATTGAGATTGACCACGGCAAAGTTAAGGCAATACGGGATATGCTAGTCCCTAAGAATGAGAAGGAAGTCTGGGAGTTTATCGGTAGGTTATAGTACATTTGCAGGTTCATAGCAAAGCTTACCACAATCTATGAGCCCATCTTTAAATTGCTTCAGAAGAACCAACCAGTCAATTGGAATGATGAATGTCAAAAGGCCTTTGACCATATTAAAGAATATTTACCGAATCCACCTATTTTAAAGCTAGATAGACCCAGTAGACCTTTATTACTATACTTAGCAGTAGAAGAAGAATCGATAGAAGCAATGGTTGCCCAAGAAAATGAATCAGGGGTTGAGTATGCAATTTACTACTTAAGTAGAAAGCTCCTGCCTTACAAAATAAAGTACAGTATCATCGAAAAGACATGCATAGCCGTGGTTTGGTCTTTTAAAAAGTTAAAGCATTACTTATAGTCTGACAGTGTGCAAGCAATTTCCAACATGGATCTAGTGAAGTACTTAAGGGAAACACCTTAGTTTGTTGGGAAAGATGGCGGATGGTTGATCATTTTAGAAGAGTTTAAGATCGAATATATAACCAGGAAAACCATTAAAGATAGAACAATAGCATAATTCCTAACCCAACAACCATTGTTAGACAGTGAGGAAGTGGTTTTGAAATTTTTCGATGAACATTTAGAGGCCATAGAGGTATAGGGATGGAAGATGTACTTTGATTGAGTAATGAACAAAAAAGGTGCTGGTCTGGGAGTAATTTTGGAATCGCCCGAGGAAAGCTCATTCCTCTAGCTAAGAATTTGAAGTTTAGAGCAACCAACAACATGGTAGAGTATGAGGCATGTATCTTTTTCCTGGAAACCATAATGATCATGAAAGTAGATAAGGTGCATATTTTTGGTGACTCATTGTTGGTGGTATCCCAAGTAAATGATGAATGGGAGTTGAAAGAAGAAAGGTTAAAGTTGTACCATGATTATTTGACCTTAATGAAGAATAATTTCAAGGAGTGCAGATTTATACACCTGCAAAGTGAAGAAAACCAAATGGCCAATGCCTTAGCCACCTTAGCTTCTGTATGGGAAGATCCCGTCAAGTTATTTCTTAAGCCTCTGGTTTTGACCAGTTCATGGACTCCTTGTTATGAGTATGAAACAGTCATGAAAATAAATATGGACCATGATGTGTGGTAGGACATCATTAGATGGTTTTTGGAAAGCAGGGAATACCCATGAGATGCGACTAAAGAAGAGATAAGAGCTATAAGGTGATGGTCTTTATAGTACATCACCTTTCATGGGGAGTTCTATTGAAGATGGCCTGATGGAGTGCATCTAAGGTTCTTTAGGAAGTCTGAAGTCAATCAAATTATGTCAAAAATACATGTCGAAAGTTCCCCACATGATAGGGTTGGCCCTGGTTAAGAAGATAATTCGACAAGCTACTATTGGTTGGCCATGGAAAAAGACTATATTGATTTTGTAAGAAAATGCTTGCAGTGTCAGATGCATGGAAACTTGAATCACATGATTGTCGAAGAATTGCATTATATGTCTTCACCTTGGCCTTTTGCAACTTAGGGGATTGACATTATTGGGGAAATACATCTGACGACATCAAACGATCACCGATTCGTCATAGTAGCAATTGATTATTTTTCAAAATGGGTTGAAGCTGAGACTTTCAATAAGCTGAGTCTTTTAATGGCTAGGTTTATTGAGAAGAATCTTATATGTAGCTGTCGGGCCCTGCACAGTGTTATATCAGACAATAGGGTACAATTTCAAGGAGTAGTTAAGGATTTATTCTCAAAGTACTAGATCCACCATTGATGGCGAATCTATGCTATCGCAATGTTACCGCAAGTGCACGGGTCACACAAGTAATAAAATAGTGAGTAAGATATCATTCCACTAGGGGCAAGGTCAAGTACTTGTGCAAATTTTAACTATTTTTTAGCAAATCAATAGTTTTTGTGATGATTAAAATAAAAGACGAATTACTTAATAAATTGAAGTAAAGAAAAAATGAATATTGTGCAAAAAGAGTTGATGATGAAAATATTATCCAGATATGGAATCTCCCTAGCCATAAAAATATTTATGAATATCAAGTCAATTAAATCAAATAACAGAGCTAAATTGGCATTCTTCTAAACTAGATCAAAACCTCTCTCGAGTGAATTAATCCCTAATCGCTAAGTAGAATGCTAGGAATGTCTTCTCGAGCATAATTAAATAGATTTTACAATAAGAACAAGGAAATTTGAACCATAGGGTCTTTTAAGTCTATCTCTAGCACTCCAATCAACCCTCAATCATAATGAAAATTCTATTCATATGAAGTTTTCTTAAGTCAATAATATGAAAATTGCAACCAATCAATAAGCATGCTATTATCAATTGGAAATAAGAAAATAAGAATCAAAAGGATAAAATAACTCAATCAAATGATTTAATTTAATAAGAGCTATTCAATCCATACAACAAGGCTAGGGTTCATCAATATGTAGATAGAAACACTTTAGCTCAGGTTCATAACCAGAAAACCAAAACAAAAGAAATAAGTAAAAGAATTCAAACAATCCATAATGAATGATCTGTGTTTCTTCACTTCAAACCTTGAATCTTGATTTAATTCTTGTGTGAATTGGATCTTCACCTTCACTCCCAGCTGCCAAAAATCTCTTTTTTCTCAGGAAGTAGGCTCTAATAATAAAAACTGGATCCCTAATTCACACTTTAGCTAAAATTTTATAGCCCAAAAATTTTGCCTGACATGCCTATTGACACAGGCGTGTCTGTAGGTGTGTCAACGGTATTGTTTCCAACTTTAATGACATGGGCAGTGTCAACTTTAATGACACTCCCACGTCCTTAGGCATGTCATTGTTACTGTAATGCTGAGTTAAGGACATGATCATTAACACGCTTGTGTTTGTGGGCGTGTCACAACTTCTATAAGGCAGGATCAATGTCACATTCAGTGACACGACCATTTTTTGGGTGTGTCGAGGCTTCTGTAAAGTAGTTAAATGACATGGCCATTGACATGCCCATCTCACTGGTGTGTCAATTGAAGAATTTTCCCAAAATAGCTCTTTTCCTTGTCTTTCATCCATGATTCCGTCCTAAATAACCTTAAGGTCCCAACGTGTCAAAGGTTCCTGGAATCAACCCTAATAAACACTTGAACAAACAAATTAAACTCGATTTAACAATAAATATACTAATAAATAGGGGAAAATATCATCAACTATACACTTATTAAATTCCCCCACACTTGAGTTTTTGCTTGTACTCAAGCAAACCAAATCACTATAAAAAGCAGAAATGAAGGACACCTCTATATCCAAAGAAAATAAAAGTTTTACAATACATGAATTAGAAAACCCAACATTCTCAACAAAAACTAAATCTCAAACATGATATCTGAATTAAGAAGTTTCAAAACAAAAATCTCACATATCTAAAATTTAAAAATTCAGAGTTAAAACATTGAGCATAAAATTCGAAGAACTCCAAAGTCATGAACAAAGTAAGAAAGTGTAAATTTTCTTTTAAGTTCTTTGACCCTTTCGTAAAATGCATTGCATGAAACATTTTTTTTAAAGGAGCCCAACTTGTTTGAACTAATACTAACTTTTTGACTTGAAGGTAAACATTGGTGATGCCGACCCCCGGGTACTCAGTTGAAATCACCAATCAAATGGCTACTAGCACTATTCATGATTCCAACTCATTCATTTCAATTCAAGAGTTAAAATTAGTGGAACAAGGATATATTTTCAAAGCTCTTGAAAATTGTTTTAATTTATTATAATTGTTTATTTATTTATTTGCTCAAGGAAAGTGGTCAGGAACCTAAGATAATAAAGATGTCATGCTAAGCTCGACTCAAGTATCTAAGGAATTGGGACATGCTAAAAAATGTAACTAAGGTTTTAAACTTCAGATGTGCAACTCTCATCAATCAACTACCTAATTCAAACTATCACATTTAGTCTTTACCAATCAATTAAGAAATCAGAGTCAACCTCAACATGATATTGTTGTTCATTAAATCAACCATTAATTTAATAAAAAGATGAACCATTTCACTTCATATTATTATAATAATCTAGTTTGCTGAAGCCAAAAATAAAGTCAAAGAAACTAAATGAGACAAATGCATCAAATGGCAAGAATGAAAACAAAAGCTCAATCTAAAATAATATACCTCTCCCTCACACTTAAGACCCACATTGTCTTCAATGTGGGTAAAATAACAAAAAAGAACAAAAGAGAGAGATAACTGCTCTGACATGTCCATGAATCGACATATATGAATATGGTTCCAAAAGCATTGCGAAGTTGAATTAGCTACAAGACAAAAATGGACATCTAAAATTGTGAAGGTTCAAAGATATATATAATATAATAATAATAAGAAAGACAGAAATACAAAATTAAACGTACAATCATCCAAAAAAACAAAAATAATACAAAAAGAAAATAAATTGAAAGAAAATAATGAAGTAAATAAAAAGTGAGCTAGTAAGTCATGGGCTTAGCGCTGAAATCATCATTAGCATGGTATCATCACCGCTAGCACTGGCATCATCACTAGCACTGTCATTGAAAAATCAACATGGGGTGCTGGGGGTCGGTATGGTAAAGGCGGTAGCTATGAAGGGCTAAACCTTTGAGACCTCCAAAACTCAAGCATGGACTGCTCTAGCCATTGTCTCCTCAATATTTTGTTAGTGCAATAGGATGGACTAATACCCTTGATGTCTGTTATCTTCGAAGCTATAACTTGCTTATGCTTTTGTAACAACTCAATGATTTTTACCTTCTACTCAGAAGATAGGTGGGAACTCAAAATAACTGGCAATTTATTCTCCTCTCCCAGGAATCCATACGCAAAATGATCTAGAAGGGTCTTAAGTTCCAAATTGGGTGGATCAATAACAGATGGTTGTGATTCTATTCTTTTGGCATTTCAATGGTTTCATATGCCTGACTCTTAAATGATTCATTTGCTTCAAGATAGGAAGTACCTCCAGTGCTTCCTGATTCTCAACATTATCCTATAATAAACACAACTCAAGGGGATCCTTGGAAACAACGTTAGTAACGCAATTTAAGGTTTCATGCTCAATGATATCATTGCATGAATCCACCTCATTGAGTGTAAGTGGATCAATCACTATGATATCATTGCATAGTGTATATTAAATAAAACTTTCTCGCTTCCCACTCTTAAGGTCAATGTACCATCATGGACATCTATAAGGGCACGAGCTATATTCAAAAATGGCCTACAAAAGATAAGCTACATCCTCATCTACATCAATGACATCAAAATCATTGGGAAAAATGAATTTCCTTACCTTTACCAACACATCCTCTATAATACCACGAGGGTGGATTATTGACTTATCAGCAAGTTGAATGGTCATGAGTGTTGGTTAAGGTTCTCCGACACCTAACTCTTTCAACATTTTATAGGGCATAACACTTATGCTACCCCCCAAATCATCCAATGCACTTTTAATTTTAAGATTACGTATCAAACATGGAATAGTAAAACTACTAGGATCTTTTAATTTCTTAGATAACCTCTTTTGCAAAATTGCTTAACTCTTTTTTGACAATTGCACCAAAGATACTTCCTCAAGTTTCCTTTTTTTTTTAAAAAAAAGGAGATCTTTTAAAAATTTAGCATATTTGGGCATCTGTGATAAAGCTTCAACAAATGGAATATTAATGCGCAGTTGTTTAAAGAGTTTAAGAAACTTACTGAACTGAGCTTCCATCTTGTCCTTCTTCAACCTTGCTGGATATGGCACTCGAGGTCAATATTCCTTCACTATTGGGCTGGGTTCTTGTGGTTGATTCCCTTTCTCATTTTCCACTACAGCCTTCTCACCCAAAGCGATAATAGTATTATCTTCTTTTTCTTGTGTCTTAGCCTCTTCCTCAACCACTTCTTCTCTTTTCTCAACCTCTGCACCCTTAATTTCCTTTCCACTCTTTAGAGTAATTACCTTCAGCTACTCCTTTAGGTTTGCCTCAGTATTGCTAGGCAAACTACCTTGTGGTCTTTCACTGAGTAACTTTGCAATTTGTCCCATTTGGTTTTCCAAGTTGTGAATAGAAGCTTGCTGATTTCTAAGGGTGGTTTCAGTTGATTGAAATCTATTTTCTAAAGCTGTTATGAACTTCTCCATCATGTCCTCCAAATTGCTCTTTCTTGGATGGGCAACTTGTTGATGTTGAGGCTGCTGAAATCTAGGGGGAGGCCTTAGATTATTCTGATTACTCCAAGAGAAATTAGAATGATTTCTCCACCCCAGATTATATGTATTTTTGTAGGGGTTATTCTATTGTTGCCTTGGCATATTCCCGAAAAAAACCACTTGCTCCTGTCTAGAAAACATATTGCTGCTTTAGTAATCTTGACTTTGATGTCCACCCCCACACAATTCACACGACATCACTTGCATTGATTTCCCCAAAGATAAAGCTAAAGAATCAATCTTTTTATTCGTTGCTTCCAACTGTGCTGTCAAAGCCACCATAAGATCCAATTAATGTGAACTAGTGGCCCTCAGTTTTCCTTATTCCCTTGGAGTTTGACATTGATAATTGGTAAGGGCCATATCTTCAGTCAAATCCCTTGCTTGTTCTGGTGTCTTATTATTTATGGTACCCTAGCTACTGCATTAATGAATTGCTTGCTTGCATAATTAAATCCATTGTAGAAAGTTTGAATTTAAAGCCATAATGGAAGCCCATAATGAGGACACCTTCTCTATACATCTTTAAACCTCTCCCAGGCATCATAAAGGGTCTCACCATCTTGCTGGAGAAAAGATGAATTATCATTCCTCAACTTGGCAGTCTTGGACGGTGGGAAGTATTTCTCTAGGAATTTTTCTGCCAACTAACCCCATGTGATAAAAGTGTTTAGAGGAAAAGATTTCAGTCATTTTTTTGGATAGTCTCTTAGTGAAAATGGGAACAACTTCAACCTAATTGCATCTTCTAAGACATTCTGTGTCTTGAACACATCACATATTTCCACAAAATTCTCAATATCTGCATTAGGATCTTCATCTGGGAACCCATCAAACTAGCAAGTCTGCTACACCATTTGAATAACATTTGCCTTTATCTCAAATTTATTTACTGCAACTGTCGGCCTCTGTATGCTCGATTAGCCCGATTAACAGTGGGCTTAGCAAATTCTTGCATTGTCCTTGGCTCATTTCCTACCATCACTTCAAGTTCTTCTTCCAAGCTTGAATCTTCCAAGTTTGGTTCCGTTCCTACCAGAATTGCTTCCATTTCTTCCTTTTGTTTTCTCCTCAATGTTCTCTCTAGTTCTGGATCTAATTCAAGTAATTGGGAAGAGCTAGCTTAGGTCATAAACGGGAAGAAGTACTTAAAATGATAGTTAACAAGCAAGAACCAATGTTAAAACAAATAAAAATAGAAACTAAATCAACAGTCTTGATTATATTACTAATATTGAAAATCATTGTCCCGGACAATGGTGCCAAAAACCTTATGGCAAATCTGTGCTATCACAATATTGCTACAAGTTCATGGATCACACAAGTAAAAAAATAGTTAGAGACAAGGCCAAGTACTAGTGCAAATTTCAACTGTTATTTAGCAAGTCAATAGTTTTTGTGATGATTAAAATAAAAGATTAATTACTTAATAAATTAAAGTAAAGAAAAATTGAATATTTTGCAAAAAGATTTGATGATGAAAATACTATCCAGATATTGAATCCCCCTAGCCATAAAATATTCATCAATATCAATTAAATTGAATCAAATAATAGAGCTAAATTGGCATTCCTCTAAATTAGATCAAAATCTCTCTTGAGTGAATTAATCCCTAACCACTAAGTAGAATGCTAGGAATCTCCTCTCAAGCACAATTAAATAGGTCTTGTAAGTCTATCTCTAGCACTCCAATCAACCCTCAATCCTAATGAAAATTCTGTTCATATAACGCTTTCTCAAGTCAAAAATATGAAAATTGCAACCATTCAATAAGCATGCTATTATCAATTCGAAATAAGAAATTAAGAATCAAAAGGATAAAAAACTTAATCAAATGATTTAATTTAATAAGAACCATTCAATCCATACAACAAGGCTACGGTTCATCAATATCTAGATAGAAAGATTTTAGCTCATCTTCATAACCAAAAAATAAAAAAAAAAGTAAAAGAATTCAAACAATCCATAATGAATGATTTGTGTTTCTTCACTTCAATCCTTGAATCTTGATTTAAATCTCGTATGAATTGGATCTTCACCTTCACTCTCAGCTACCAAAACTCTCTTTTTCTCAAGAAGTTGGCTCTACTAATAAAAACTGGATACCTAATATGCACTTTGTCTCAGATTTTATAGCCCAAAAATTTTTCTTCACACGTCCATGACGGTGTTGTTTCCAACTTTAATGACATGGGCAGTGACACACCCATGTCATTGGGCATGTCATTGTTACTGCAATGCTGAGTTGGGGACACGGTCAGTGATATGCCCATGTTTTTGGGTGTGTCACAGCTTCTGTAAGGTAGGATCAATGGTAGGTTCAGTGACACACCCATGTTTCTGAGCATGTTGAAGCTTCTGTAAAGTAGTTGAATGACACGACCATTGACACTCCCATGTCATTGGGCGTGTCAATTGAAGAATTTGCCTAAAATAGCTCTTTTCCTTGTCTTTCATCCATGATTTCAGCCTAAATAACCTTAAAGTCCCAATGTGACAAAAGGTTCCTAGAATCAATCCTAATAAACATTTGAACAAATAAATTAAACTCAATTTAACAATAAATATACTAAGAAATAAGGGCAAATAAATCATCAACTATACACTTATCAACCATCACCGGTCTTCTCCCTATAGACCAAAGGCTAATGGTGAAGTTGAAGCAACAAATAAGATAATTAAGTATATTATATCAAAGATAACCAGGACTTATAGGGATTGGTAAAAAATGATGCCTTTTGCTTTGTAGGGGTATAGACCGGTGTGCAAACTCTGACTGGAATGATGTTGTTTTCCTTAGTTTATGGGATGGAAGTAGTGTTGCCAATTGAAATCATGATCAAATCGCTGAGGGTGGTACTAGAAGCTAAATTACCCAAACAAAAATGGGTAGCAAATAGATATGCACAATTGGCTTTATTAGAAGAAGGAAGGTTGAAGGCATTGTATCATCACTAGTTGTATTAATGGAAAATAGCTCAGGCCTACAATAGAAGGATTAAGGTTAGAAGGCTTAAGTCAGTTATTTAGTGATGAAACAATGCAAACCTTATGTCCCAGATCCAAGAGGAAAGTTTAGACCTAGTTGGGAAGGGTCGTATGTTGTGAAACAAGTCATGAGTAAGGGAGTAGTCAAGTTGTCAGACATGGAAGGGAATGAGTTTAGTGAGCCCATGAACATTGATAGATTAAAGAATTTTTATGTTTGAAATAAAAAAAAGCTCATTAGGTTAAAAACTAGAAAGGTCGGCCAAGGCAAAAGTTAGAGTAGTCCACTAGTTTTGAAATCCAAAAGGGCAGGTTAAGTAATAATTAGGGCTAAATGAATGAAAATTCTTAAATAGAAAACCCGAAAGGGCTAGTTAGCGACAGAAGTGATGTTGTGTATGTTGGCTTTGTGTTTTTTGGTTGTTCCCTAATTTAATATACAAAGTTAATTTTAAAATTTTTCTATGTGTACTATTTTGAATTATTTAACCATTTGGGTAAAATAAATACCACGATAGCAAAAGGTGATAACAAATTATAAAAGGAAAGAAAACATCTTTTGTTAATTATTATTGTTCATCCTAACATTATTATTTCTAAAAGATTGGTAAGTGTAAAATCTATGGCAGTTAATACGCGCAGCATGCAAACCAGCTTTGATTTAGTCTAACCAATAAGGCTTCAGTCAAATGAGGCATGTCCAAATCAGGCGTGAATTCAGAACCTCGAGGTTCGGCTCCATACAAGCATGAATTCAAAACCTCGAGGATCATAACATGTACCCTCAATGAATAGCAGCAAAATGAACATACATCAAATACATCTGAATGGTGACATGGGTAATCTTCCACCAGGGTACCAACCAGCAGATGTTAATCATAGCTCATGAGCAAATCCAGTCAATCCAGTCAGTATATGAGGAAGCCAGACGGAGCAAATTCCTAGTAGAATGATGTCGTGGTATATTTGATGAAGTCCACTAATAAGGTGTCCAGCAAGCAAGTGTTCTTGCAGCCAGATCAGTGAAAATAATAATAATAATAATAATAATAATAATAATAATAATAATAATAATAATAATAATAATAATAATAAAGCCCGTTAGGTCAAAAATCTGCAAGAGCAGGCGAAGCAAAAATTAAAGTGGTTTGCTAGATCCAAAAAACCATAAGGGCAGTCTAGCCAAAATTAGAACAAATAAAAAAAGAGTCTGCTAGGTTGAAAACCTGCACGAGCAGCCTAGGCAAAAATTAGGACAACTCCCTAGTTTCAAAAATTCGCAAGGGCAGACTATGCAAAAATTAGAGCAATAAAAATAGAAGTTTAAATTGGAAACCTAAAAGGGCAGTTTAGGCTATTACATGAAGCCGCAGAGGACTCCTAGCCAACCTGATGTATGTTCAGTCAAGATCACGGATACTAGTGAAAATAATCCTTCCATTTGGTCCATGATATCCAGTACTCACAGATTGATGTCGTTGTCAGGAGAAATAAGCAGAAATTAACAGAGTAAGAATAAATAGAAAATGTGTTCCCAATCTTTAGTGGGAGTGATATGAGAATTACAATAATAGATCAAGGGACTAAGCATAATTTTCTCACCTCCAGTTAATTGCAGAACTTTTGGTTTTGAAATTTGAAGCAACACCTGTATCTTTTGTTGAGTTTTGGAAGTCATTATAGGTAATGCCATTGGTTGATTGCTTGGATACCCAAGGATTGCCTCATATTCTTTGATTAATGTATGTATTTTAAATTTATTTATTTTGAAAGTCCTAGTTTTCACATCAAAAAAGGAAGCCACGACATGCAAAAATGGTTGATCCAACTCAATATTTTGAAAGCAATTTAAAATATTAAGTTGAGACCATGTTATTTTTTTCCAAATGAGTAGCTTTAATGTTCTTGAATAAATTCATTACCTTTTTCAAATTGACTTTTGTCATCATGGATAGCATAACAATTGAGTTTGATTTGGATTTATAAGGAAGCATTGGTGGATTACTGTGTTTTTTAATTGATGTGATGAAATTCATAAAATCGGAGTTTGTTTTATTGAAGCCAAGACTTATGGCAAATCTGGCAAATTCTAGCTAATTTATATAAGCATTATATAGAGGTGCATGAGGAATTAGTAGTGATTTGAATCTAAGACATGCTAGGAAAGGAATTTAGTTTGAGCCAGCCGAATATCTTAGGGTTTTGTAAACTTTAATCCATGACAAATCCAAATTTGGATTCATCATGGACTTCTGTACATATATATATATATATTAAAAAATACAAAAATATAAAAAAGTAAAAATAATTGAAAAGTCAAAGTTACAGAAACAAAGTTATTATTATATTGTTATTATTATTACATGTCAACTCTTTATTAAAATTTGACATAAGTTGATCATTGAGAGGGAGGAGGCAATCCATGAATGAATAAAGCTTTGAAAAAGTCATCACTTGATGGAAGAGGAGGTATACCTAAATCTCTATTATCTTGAAAGTTAGGTTTATAACAGTCATCATCTGAAAAAGGAGGCACATCATGGTCTTCAGTCTAGGGCTTCTTAGAAGATGATGCACCAGGATCCTTGATGCTATAGAACCAGAAGTCTCAAAAGCTTTGTTTTGATTGTTGATACAATCCTTTGAGATGGGCGATTTGTTGACTGCTAACAGCTAATTGTTCATGCAGCTTCATGTTTTGCTCCTCCACTGTTCGCTGTGAGTCAGAAAAGGAAAAGGTAAAAACATGCATAATCATATATACATACATCATAAATCATAATGACATACTAGGTAGTTCAATTCAAAGCCCTGAGAATTAGGCTACATATATGTGCAAGTGTTGCGCTAGAATTAAGTACTACTACAAAGCGACACTCGCAAGTATACGAGGTAGTTGTAGTAACGATGATCGCCCCAAGGTCGTCTCACAAGGAAGGTGTTGTTCGTAATAATTTGATTTAAACAAAATAATTTAACGAATGGGAATGTGGTGTTTTCAATATTGGTGAAATTATAACAAAAGTAAAATGGCAAGTGAATAATTAATGGTGTGCTTATAATTGGTTTAATTCTTGGAATGGTGCCTAGGGTTGTAGGTCAACTTAATCAAAGCTTAATTCTCAAATTATCTATTAATATAACCTTGTAATTTAATTTGTTCCTTGAGTTTAATTAGTCAAATACCAATTCATTAGTTTTTCACATTCATGATTTAACAACAACCAATTATTTTACATTTTCAAATTAATAAAACCCTAGAACTTATATTTCTAATTCAATAATAGAGTGGTTGATTATATAGTTTCGATATCGAATTTCACCTCTCGGTCCATCATCCAATATTAAAAGATTAATAGGTAGCTATTCTATCAACCTAGCATTCAATCCCATACAATCAACCATCAACAAGGTATATTAATGGAAATATCAAATTAAGTCTTTTAATCAAATCTACTACAAACCCTAGGCATGAGTAAATTAGCTCAACATCATCAATTTAAAAAAAAAATTCATCTCAATATAGATCAAATCACAATTATCCTTTGAAATATTAATTCTCTTAATAAACAACAACAATATAGAAATGAATTAAAAGAGAGAATAGAAAAATCCCTTGTAGATGCCAAGAGTTGGACTACTTGTCTTCCTCCTAGCTCCACTTTGATGTTGATGAAGAACTCAAGCCCTCTTCAATTGATGATTCTAACTTTCAAAGATGGAATGGAGCTTTCTCAAGTCACCAAATCTTCAATGAAGCTTTCTTCAAACACCAATCTTCAAGAGCTTGTTAACCCAATTTATCCCAAAGAACCAAGTTGAAGTGTTGTCTATGGAAGATGGAGAAGATGAAAATGGAGGATGAGGAAGAGAATGGTGTCTTCTTCTCCAAGAAGGAGGAGAATGGAATGGAATTGGAGAGTGTCACCCCCTCCAATGTGTCTTCTTTCTCTCCATCCTCTCCTTTTTAATTCTTTCAAAACACCAAGAGTGCTTGCCAACTCACCACACTCATCTTCGTCTCCCTCCTTTTTCTTTGTTTAATATTTCTTCCATAAAATTAGGCACCCTTTTTCTTATTTTAATATTTCTTTTGGCAAAAGAAAGGTCTTTGTTCCCCACTTGTCTCCCAATTCGTGCAAATAATTCAAAAATCTTAAGGGAGGCACGACCAAGCCATGAGTGGCTTGGCCGTGTTTCTCACTTTTCTTGGGACACGACCAAGCTTGCTGGCCGTGTCCAAGGTTGCCCTTCCTTCTTTCCTTCTTCTCAAGATGTGACACGGCCAAGCTCCTGACCGTGTCATGTGACACGTCCAGTGGCTTGGCCAAGTCTCTTGCCAGTGTCTCCTTCTGCCTTCTTTCTTTTCTTTCTTTGGGTTTTGGTTTTTAGGTGAAACACGGCCAGTGGCTTGGCCATGTCTCCTGCCGGTGTCAGTCTCTGCCTTTATTTCTTTGGGGGACACGGCCAAGCTTTCTTGATGTGGTCGTGTCTCTTGTTTGCTCCTTGCCTCAATGAGTGGCACGGCTAAGCTTGCTTTGACTTGGTCGTGTCTTGCTTGATTCATGCACTTCCATCATCGTTTTGATCCATCCAATGGAGTTTTTGCAGTTTAACCTAAAACCAACACTTGAAACAAACTTTAAACACAAATCAAATGAAAAACTAACTAAAAACAAATAATATTATTTATAAAATACAATCATAAATGATCTAAACAGCAAGAAGCATGAGCAAGGGGAGAAGATTGACCAATAGCCTACAACAAAAATAAAAGAGAGTCAACACACATTTAAGAATGGATAGTCCTAACTAATGAACAGTCCTAATGGACAACATGTTGGAAATTCACCTGAGAAGTATCGTGAGAAGTACTGGCCCTGGAGTCATCACCAGGATGAGAAATAAGTTCTCCTCCCTCTCCTTCATATTCTTCTTCACCGTTATTTTATTCATTTTCTCCTCCTTCTTCTTCTTCCCTTTCCCGCTTCTCAAGAACACCTCAGATGCCAATAGAAGACACATCAAAGTTCAAGAGCTATTCTTGAATAAATCGAACGTATGGCACAATAGGTGGAAAGAGATAAGTTTCAGCATCATAACAATTTCTGAGCCTGCTGCTAATAATTCTCTGGTATTGATGTAATGTTCCAAGTATACACTGGGCTATTCTTAGGAACCCTCTATTGTTTAGGACCAAGGAACCAGTCAACCACCCTCTCCCCAGTAAACCAACCTCTAGACACAGGACCAACAATGACTCAACGGGAATGCTGGTAAGGTAGTGCAGTGTTCATGAAAGGAGTCCAATTTCCCTACTCTTCCAGTTTCCACCAAGCCAAGTTGACCTATAAGGTTTCAAAAGGTAAGTAGGCTCTTACATTAAAATTTCCAAGTATAATAATATCTATTTTACCTAATCCTAGGTTAAGTGACTCAAATAATGGGAGTGGACATGATGAGAGCCGGGAACCGCTGCCTAATCAGATAACCAAAAGTTCAAACTTAGATGCTCGACTCTCTCCCAGGAAATAATAGGCACTCTAACAAGATTATGCTCATAAGCCCATACCTGCAAATGGCAATGACAGTCAAACTCATGTAAGTACCTAGATTGAATTGACAATGATGGAAAATAGTACCTCATCAATAACCATAAAGCCAACAAAAGACTTTTTATTCTTACAAATCATGTCAAAACCATGATACATGCAAGCAAGTCCAGCTTCACCCTAGCCATAGAGCTGCAAGATATCCATATCAACAAGGGCTCACAACACTAATAATTGAATGGCAGATTCGGTAGTGGATAAAATCATCGAGCATATGGTTCGGCCATTTCCCCATGCACCCATTGGACATAATTCATCCAATATCTCTGAATTAGTTCATTTTTATCTTGAACAGCTAATTTAATGAAGGTTCCATGCCTATTAACTATTGAATTTCATCGTGCGTCAGGATATCATTAATAAGAGGAACTGAAATACCATGGAATCGAAGTCTATATCAATTAAAATCAACTGGACCAATAGTCATTTCTCCCATTGGAAGGTGAAAAGTATGGGTTGTGACCATCGATCCTTCTGATAGCACTTGAACTACACTCCTATCTATCTGGCATTCTTCAGCTGGTAGTTGCAGAATGAAGTCCTCAAAACCAAACATTTGGATGATCCACTTCACCAGAGAAGGAGCCACATCATACCATTGTCGGGCCTTCTAAACACACCCTCCACCCTGGACAATGCAGCGATCACACAAATATCACACCAGGTAAGTCATTATGAGAAAACCATGTAAGAAAATCATCTCACAAATTCTACCATTTTAAAGTCAAATATTTTCATAAGTTACTCATTACTTTTTGTAACAATTTATTTACTTATTAAATTTTTTATCAGTCCATTAGTTCATCTATTTTTAGCTCTAAGTTAATTCTTAAATTGGCTAATCTACTTTTAATAACTAAATCATAACATTAAAAAAATCTGGTCCTTTGAGAATGTAATTTCTTATTCTTATATTCTTTATAATATTACTATAACTTTGTGCTGCTAAAACTTTAAATTGCAGTATAGTAAAGCTTACCTAAGTCTTTTTGCTAGAACTACGATGGAGCCACATCCCAGCTAAAAGCTTGACATTTCCATGTTCACGTTGTTAGATGTAGTCTAGCAATTTAGTGTTCGGTCAAGGCCTCGATCTGGAAGCATGATGTATCCCCTCCATTTACAAAACTAAATTATGTCTTATAGTTTAGATGAGAAATGGGTTGTTAGAATAGTTTAAATAGAAAAAAAATTCAAAAACAAAACAAAAAACAAAACAAAATAAAACAAAAAAATTAATAAAAAATAAAAATCAATAAAACAAAACGTAAATCAAAGGAAAGTGATGTGCAATAATAGTTACCATCAATTATTGCTATAAAGTAAATAAAAATAACATCCATGAATAGTTTATTTCAATTATTAATTTGAATGCCAGGCCTTTAAATATTTTTGCACGTAGGGAGCAAGAGTATATAGGTACCTAAATATAACAAAAAATAGCTAAATATTTTGCAAAATATTTTACTGACTACAATTATTTTTTTGCAAGTCCTCGGATCCAAAACCTAAATCTTTTTCAAGTCTAAAATACAATCCGGGTCCATAACCCAAAGTACTTTGGGTCCAGAACCCAAATATTTTTTTAGTCCAGAACTCAATCCGGGTCCAAAACTCAAAATACTTTGTGTGCAGAACCCAAATATTTTTCTAGTCTAAAATTTAATCTGGGTCCATAACCCAAAACACCTCAAGTCCAAAATCCAAATCTTTTTCGAGTCCAGAACTAAATCTGGGTCCTGAACCCAAGCCTCCATAGGTCCTATACCCAAATTGTTTTTTAAGTACAGAACTCAAACTGGGTCTAGAATCCAAAACTTTTCCTAGTCCAGAACTCAATCTGGGTCCTGAACCCAAACCGCCTCGGGTATAGAACCCAAATCTTTTTTTAGGCTAGAACTCAAACAGGGTGTGAGCGGGGATTTTTGCCCCCACTCCTGGTGGAATGGTTATTGCGACTTCGGCACTGTTTAGGCTCGGGGCCTTAGAGAACACGGACCTAAATCCGGAGAAAATGGAGTCTCCACTCGGACTGGCCGTAAAAAAAGAAAGGGGTGGATGACTCGATTCCTATGGAATTCCCAACCACCTAATAGGTTCAAAAAGTTGGGTACGTGTGGGGAAGGTGAGAAATGGCCCAGCACCCCCACAACGCCCAGTTCATTGGAACCGGCCTCCTTTACAGGTCTTAATATTATAAAATTCTTAAATATAATAACATTATCCATATTACACATAATAATTAAAAGAAATCATCAATATATTAAAATCAAAGCAAGGCCCAAGCAAAACAAATAAATTGACACCCATCCGAAGATGGAAACATGTCCTTACATCACATGACTAAATAGGACACCCACTGAAAGGTAGAAACATGCCCTTTACATTGGTTCTAAAATAGAAAAACAATTTTGAATTACATGACATTTAACTAATGATGTACCCACCAAGTGGAAACATACCTCTTACAACATTTGGAAGTCTAAATAAATTGATAAAAATAAATAATCATAAATAAGTCATTCATCAAAGGTGTTAAACATCAATAAAAAGTAAACATCCATCCATGATAAATTAAATAAACCAAGCATTAAACTTAAATAAATTAAAGCATATAAAATAAATCAAAGTATAATCACATATAGAATTGAATAAGGCAAATAAAAATCTAAATTATAGCTACTGTTTCCATTTAGGATCCTTTATTTCATGTGTTTAGGGTTTTGGAAATTCATGGGTTTAAGCTACTGTGACTTTTTAAAGAAATTAAAATAGATTAAGATTTTATGTTTTAAAAGGTTGATAAAGTTCTTTGATTAACCAAATTAGTGTTTGAATGGTGAAATAATGAAACTAGGGTTTGGACACTTTAAAACACTTAGATTTTGTGATTTATGGTTAATGAATTGTTGATTTGAGCTTACTGTGTAAAAAGTATAACCTTTGTATTTTTATGGTTTTTAAAGTTTTAAAGGATTTAAGGTATAGAAAAAATTAGGGTTTAAAGTTTTAAAGGGTTAGGGTTTACTATTTTGAGTTTTGGAATTGAGTTAGGGTTTAGTGTTTAAAATTCGGGTTTAGTGTTCTTAGAATTAACTTTTTAGAATTTGTAAATCGATTGAAAATTTTATGAAGTTTATGAAAGTAAACCAAACGAATTAAAGTTTTTATAAATAGAAAAGGTGTTTTTAGGGTTTGTTGTAAGAAACGGAATCAAATTTTGGTTTTGTTGAAAAACATATTCAATCAGGGTTTTAAGATTTTGAAGAAGTAAAAATAACAATTTTAAGTCTTTTTGGAAAATAAAGCAATGAATTATTGATTTTAAACTTTGAACAAAGGGAATTAAGGTTCTGGGATTTTTGATTTTGAAAGACACAAAAATTATTTTTAATAAAAATTAGATACTAAATCAAAAATTATTTAATTAAGATAACAAAAATTATTTTGGACCAATTAAAATATATTAGATAACATAAAAATTATTTTGGACCAAATAAAATATATTGGACTAGACTGCGTCAAAAATTAAGGGTATACAGTTTGCCCCCTGCTTGAATGATCTGAAACTTTAGTGAAAGAGAGTGAAAAGCAACAAGACTTAATTTTTGAGATGGTGGAGGTTTTGGGTTCTGGACCCGGTACGAGTTCTGGACTCAAGGATAATTCTAGGTTTTGGACCTAAGGAAAATTTGGGTTCTAGACCTGATCTAAGTTCTGAGACTTAGAAATAAATTCTAGGTTCTGGACCTAATGGTAATTTGTGTTCTGGACCCGAGCTAAGTTCTGGACTTAGAAGAGATTCTAGGTTCTGGACCTAAGTAAAATTTGGGTTCTGGACCCGAGCTAAGTTCTTGGACTTAGAAATAAATTCTAGGTTCTGGACCTAAGGAAAATTTGGGTTCTGAACCCGAGCTAAGTTCTTAGACTTAGAAATAAATTCTAGGTTCTGGACGTAAGGAAAATTTGGGTTCTCGACCCGAGCTAAGTTCTGGACTTAGAAACAAATTCTAGGTTCTAGACCTAAGGAAAATTTGGGTTTTGGACCCGAGCTAAGCTCTGGACTTAGGAATAAATTCTAGGTTCTGGACCTAAGGAAAATTTGGGTTCTGGACCCTAGCTAAGTTCTTGGACTTAGAAATAAATTCTAGGTTCTGGACCTAAGGGAAATTTGGGTTCTGGACCCGAGCTAAGTTCTTGGACATAGAAACAAATTCTAGGTTCTGGACCTAAGGAAAATTTGGGTTCTGGACCCGAGCTATGTTCTGGACTTAGAAATAAATTATAGGTTCTGGACCTAAGAAAAATTTGGGTTCTGGACCCGAACTAAGTTCTAGACTTAGAAATAAATTCTAGGTTCTGGACCTAAGGAAAATTTGGGTTCTGGACCCGAGCTAATAATTTTTAATTTTTTAAAAATGTTTGGTTAATTTTTATGCATATGTCTTCTTATTGCCCCCTGGGTGTAAAAATATTTATATACTCGCAATTATTTGAATGGTTAAAGTGAATAATTGAATTTACTATGTAGTCACTGTTAATGCACTATTCACTATTCATAAATAATAAAGTTACTATTTGTAAATAGTAGTAAATAATGAAATTTACTATTCATCAATAGTAATACTATTCATAAATAATAAAATTTACTATTAATCAATTAGTAAAGTTTACTATTCATGAATATTAAAATTTACTATTCATGAACAGTTTTGAATTTTGTTTTTTGCTTGTCGTTTCTCTATAAAAACTCACCATTCCTTCATTTCATTTCACAGCACGATTTCAATTTTATAATTCTCTTAAATTTCTTTCAATTTTAGCACATATTTTTCAAAAACAATGCATGCTTTGAGGTCAGGGACTCATTCCAATGTCGAGTTATTGGAGTTTATTCGGCATCATGAAGATGGAAACCTAGATATACTAGCCGGGATGCCGTTTCATCGCAGTTCCAACGAAAAGAGCGCGGTAATTATTTTCCCTTTTTCTTTTCTCTTGATCCTTTCGTCTTTTTGTTTTGCGCTCTTCTTTTTTTTTATATATTTTTTTTATATTTGTTAGAAAATTTAAGAAAAATATATTAATTTAAATAAATAGAATAATGTGTACTTACCTGGTATTAACTTACCTGGGTCTGTGTTAGCATGATCATTGCGTTGTTCGGGCTGGAGGGTGTATTTACAAAGCCCGACAATGGTACGATGTAGTGCCTTCTCGGTTAAGGCGGATTATTCGAGATTGTGGCTTCGAGCAGTTCATCTTGCAATTGCCATCCGAGGAATATCAGATAGACCGGAGGGTAGTCCAGGCGCTTGCAGAGCGATGGTTGGATACAATCCACACTTTTCACTTGCCCATTGGAGAGATGACAATTGGTCCGGTCGATTTTACTGCCATAACCGGCCTTCTATATGATTGTTTTTCGGCTCCTCTGACCAATAATATTTTAACATTTGATGAAATTCTAGAATTAATTGGTATGGAGCCATCATATAAAGGGCCTTTTAAGATAAAAATCGAGCCAATTCGTAGTTATTGGATGAACTACGAAGGACGGGTTGGCAGAGACACGGCCGAACAGTATGCTCGAGGATTTTTGTTATATCTGCTCGGGTCGACCATCTTAGGCAACACTGAATCCTCCATTCACTTGTCATTGTTGAGTGCCCGTTCTTATCTCAGAATGGTACCATCTTCTAGCTGGGGTGAAGCTGGTCTTACGTGTCTTTACCATGGTCTTGATAAGCTTTGCCGAAACAAGAAGTCTTTTGTCGGCTTGATGGCGATTGTCGAGGTATTCCTTTCCTTCACCAATGTTATTTCCACTCTTTTCTTACATGAATTTGATCTTTACTATTATTGTAGGTATGGGCATATGAACATAACCTCGTGAGGGTACCCGGTATTTCGCGAGAGAGAGTCGGGTATCCGAGATTAAATTTCTGGTTGTCCGATCGTGCAGACATTTCTGGCTCTCATCATGTGCATACTCACCGCTATTTGTTGAGCCGCTTAACCTGGGACCAAGTAAGATAATATTAGTATGCTTTAAATTTTATATGAGAGTTTTACTTACCTTATGTTATTTTGCAAGTGAATTTGGCCTGGTGGAGCCTAGAAGAGCGAGCAAACTGGTCTCCTTTGATGAGGGCTGCACTGTCTTTCCAACATTCTCGCTGAATTATTGTTGGCCTAATGTCTAGTGGCTGGTTTCTCGGGGAGAGAGTTTATGAATGGTTTCTTGGTCAAGAGCAGCGGAGGTTTCCGATGCGAATCCCAAAATATACTTTAAATATTATGTCAATGCCGGAGGATGCATGGTAGTCGGCCAGGTATTGTTATGGTGCCGAGTCATTTCTCCATTTACTGGGTCCATTTTATGCCTATTTTATTCAAATAAGACTCTTGAACTTTGATGTATCTCCTGTTGGTGTGCGGGAGATTTTTGACGAAAATGAGGGTAGAGATGAGGAGGAACATCATGGAGATACAGGAGAGTCTGTTCCACATTTCGGGGCCAATACTTCTCAGGTAAAACTTTTACCATTTTCCCTTGCAGCTGCTTCTTTCTTTTTTTTACTCTTTAATGATTGCTGCTGGCTGTTGGCTCATTTGATCATAAGGCTGGACCTTCTTTTACTGCCCTTCATTTGCTCACTCTAACCCGCCAGATATTCCATCTCACCCACAGGGCATTGATATGAATTACCTGGTACATTCCTTATTTCATGGTAGTTTATGCTATATGTATGCATGATTATGTATGCTCTTACCTTTTCCTTCTTGGCTCACAGCGGATGCTCGAAGAACAAAATAAGAAACTTCGAGAAGAGTTGGCTGCAAGTCGTCAGCAGGCTTCTCATTTTGAAAGTTTATTTGATCAATCCGAACAACATTTTCGAGACTTTCGATTTCAGGGGATGAGGGATCCCACTGATTCTTCATCAAGAGGCCCCAGACTGATGAACATGAGATCCTTTCGTCTGTTTCTGATAAGGACCATGACGGATTGGAACCTCAAGGTAATAGGGATTTTGGCACCCCTGCTTCGGGTGATCCCGAGATGAGTAATTTTCCATGTTTTGGTGCTCCTGCTTCGGGCGGACTTAGGATGAGTTATTTGCCCCCTCCACCAACAGGCGACGATTTTTTTAAGGCTTTATTTGATGACCTACCACCACCCTCTTAGTGATATGTAAATATTGTAGCCAATGTAAAATATTGTACAATAATGAAAAAATACAATTTTCCTCTTTACTGTAACTTTTTTTTTTGTTATTGCACCACTTTTTCTTTTTCTTTTTTTTATTACAGTACATCATAATTTTAGAATACACATCATTTGCTAAACCCAATCCAATGTGGTAAAGGAAATTGCCACTAATTCCTTTCCTTATGGCATATGGTCTTATTCTTTCCCATCACCTTTTCCTTTTCACTTTTGGAAAAGGTTTGTTTCTCCTATATAAATCACCCTTCATGCCATATTTCATACAGAAACCAAAAAACAATTCTTCCTCTTTCAATGTGTAGACTCTCTTTAATAATTTTAATTTTTTCTTTATTCATTCACCATGACCGAGCATCATTCAAAAAAGATAAAAATTCTATTTAAGAATATGGATGCCATTCATTGGAAGCAAATTTCATGGTCAAAACTTGATATTTTAAAATGTTTTCAAAATGTCAAATTGGACCGCTCCTTCTTACATGCGGTGGCTTCCTTTTGGAATGCGGATTCTAGGGTATTTAAAATTAATGGCTTCGAAATATGTCCCTTGATTGAAGAATTTGAGGCCATCCTTGGATAAGTAATCAACAAATGGCATTACCCAAATTGATTTCCAAGATTCAATAGAAGATGCAGATGTTATTTCAAATTCCAAAACCCGAAGTTCTTCGGTTGATGAGAGGTGAAAAAATTCTACTTGCTCCTTTAATTGACTTTTGCCTCTCTCATTTGGCCCCTACTAAGGCATGGGGATGCATGCTCTGTCTTTGCTTGCTCGGCCAATTCTTTCTTATTTCTGTCGACGGCGATATTGATCCATGAGTATTGGATATTATGGACCAAATGGAAGGAGGCTTGTCGCCGGTACCTGTGATCTTAGCCGAGACCTTAGTCGGATTAGATTGATTTAAATCAGGATTGTCAAAGAGACTAACTGGGAGTCCGTTGCTGCTTTAGGTAATTACCTAAACTGCCCTTTCGGGTTTTCAATTCAGGTTTGCTTTTTTCTTCCTTTCTTTATTGCTCTAACTTTTGCCTACTCTGCCCATGTGGGTTTTCAGAACTAGCGAGCTGTCCTAATTTTTGCCTAAGTTGCCCTTGCAGGTTTTTAACTTAGTGAACCTTTTTCTTTTTTTTTGTTATATTTTTTATTGCTCTAATTTTTGCATAGTCCGCCCATGTGGGTTTTCAGAACTAGCGAGTTTTCCTAATTTTTGGCTAAGCTGCCCTTGCGGGTTTTCAACTTAGCGGACCTTTTTCTTTTCTTTTTTTATTTAACTCTTTCTTCTCATATTTGGCTTCAGAAGCATCTTTGTTTGCTTGATACTCCATCCATGGACTTTGCCAGATACTTGTCACGTCATCATTCTGCTAGGAAGCTACTCCATCCTGTCTCTTCATATGTTGACTGGGTTAACTAAATCCACTCATGCTCCAAAGTCAATATTCATTTGTTGATACCTTGGTGGAAGATTTCTCATATCACCATGCGGACATACTTAATGTACGTTCCTCGACGACTCGGCCGTCAGTATGGAGCTCAGCCTCGTGATTCTGACTTTGCTCCCAACTTAGACATGCCTTGCTTGACTGAAGCCTACTTGGATCGGCTAAGGCAAAGCTTGCCTACACGTTACACTTATCGACTGCCATAGATTTTACATTTGTCAATTCAGAAAGTGTATTGTTAGGATGAAAAAATAATTACAGTAATAAAAAGATGCTTCTTTTCCATTTATAATTTGTCATCACCTTTTGGTATTGTGTTTATTTATTTCATCTATATCTGGTCAGATACTTATAACAGTGCACATAAAACAATTTTAACATTAATTCTATTTTATTAAATTGGGGAACAACCAAACATAAAGCCAGCATACACAAGATCACTCCTATTGCCAACTAGCCCTTTCGGGTTTTCTAATTGACGATTTTCTCTCATTTAGTTCTAATTGTTGCCTAGCCCACTGTTTTGGGTTTTCGAGACTAGCGGATTGCTCTAACTTTTGCCTAGGCCTTCCTTTTTGGGTTTTCAACCTAGTGAGCTCTTTCTTTTTTTTTATTTTTCATAAATAAAACTTCTTCAACCTATCAATGTTTACTGGCTCACTAAATTCGTTCCCATCCATATTTGACAACTTCACTGCACCTTTGTTCATGACTTGTTTCATGACATATGGCCCTTCCCAGCTAGGTCTGAAATTCCCTCTTGGATCAAATACATTAGGCTTACATTGCTTCAACACAAAATTCCCAACTCTGAATTTTTTGACCTTAACCCTTCTATTATAGGCCCAAGCTATCTTCTTTTGATACAGTTGGTGATGATATAGTGCCTTTAACCTTCTCTCTTCTAGTAGAGCTAACTGTGTGTATCTGCTTGCTACCCATTTTGTTTCAGGCAGTTCAGCTTCCAAGACTACTCTTAACGACTTGATCTCAATTTCAATTCGCAATACTGCTTCCATCCCATAAACCAAAGAGAACGGCGTCATTCCAGTAGGTGTTCTCACACTTGTCCTATATCCCCATAAAGCAAAGGGAAGCATTTCTGACCAGTCCTTGTAAGTCTTGGTCATCTTGGACAGAATTTGCTTAATTGTCTTGTTTGTTGCTTCTACTGCACCATTAGCCTTTGGTCTATAAGGAGAGGATCGATGATGATGGATGCGGTACTTGGAGAATAAATCCTTAACTGCTCCTTGAAACTGTACCCCATTGTCTAATATCACACTATGCGGGACCCCGTATCTGCAGATAAGGTTCTTTTCGATAAACCTAGCCATTTAGCTTACACCCAGCTTGTTGAAGGATTCGTCTTCGACCCATTTTGAAAAATAATCTACTGCTACCACAGTGCCCGTTTGAAGCTGTCAGATGTATCTCTCCTATAATGTCGATACCCCAGGTGGCAAATGGCCAGGGTGAAGACATAGAATGTAATTCTTCAGGAGGCATGTGATTCAAGTTACCATACATCTGACATCATTGGCACTTCTTTACGAACTCGATACAATCTCTCTCCATGGTCAACTGATAGTAACCTTATCGAATAATCTTCTCAACTAGGGCCAAACCACTCATGTGTGGACCGCAATTTCCTGCATGTATTTCTGACATGATGCACTCCACTTCAAGCTTTCTTAAACATCTCAAATGCACCCCATCAGGCCACCTTCGATGTAACTCCCCATGGAAGGTGATGTATTGCAATGACCACCGCCTTATGGCTCTTCTCTCTTTCTTCGTTGCCCCCGGCGGGTATTCTCTTTCCTCCAAAAATCGTCTTATAGTATCATACCACGTATCATGGTCTGTATCAATTTCTATGATTGTTTTATATTCATAGCAAGGAGTTGATGAACTGGTCAAGATCAGAGGCTTAAGGAATAGGCTAACAGGGTTTTCCCATACCGAATCCAATGTGGCTAGGGCATCAGCCATATGATTTTCTTCTCTCGATAGGTGTATAAACCTACACTCCTTAAAGTTCTTCTTCATCATGGTCAGGCAATGGTGGTATGGTTTTCATTTTTCTTCTTTCAACTCCCATTCTCCATTTATTTGGGATACAACTAGCAATGAATCGCCAAAAACATCCACCTTATCCACCTTCATAATCATTAGGGTTTCCAAACCAAAAATATAAGCTTCGTACTCCACCATATTATTGGTTGCCCTAAATTTCAATTTTTTAGCTAAAGGGATGAGTTCTCCTTCGGGCGATTCTAGTATAACTCCCAAACCTGCACCTTTCCTGTTTACTGCTCCATCAAAATACATTTTCCACCCTTGTACTTCAATTGCTTCTAAATGTTCATCCAGAAATTCCAAGATTACCTCTTCGCTTTCTGGTAAAGGTTGTTTGGCCAAGAGTTCTGCCACCACTCTACCTTTGATTGTTTTCCTGGTTACATACTCAATCTCAAATTCTTCTAATATTATCAACCATCGACCATATTTCCCAATTAAAGAGGGAGTCTCCCTCAAGTACTTTATTGGATCCAACCTGGAAATTGTTTGCAAACTATACGATTGAAAGTAATGCCGCAACTTCTTAGAAGACCAAACCACGGCTATACATGTCTTTTCAATGATACTATACTTAATTTCATAAGGTAGGAGCTTTCTACTCAAATAGTAAATTGCATGCTCAATCCCTGACTCATCTGTTTAGGCTAGCATGGCTCCTATTGACTCTTCTTCTACCGCTAAGTATAGTAATAGAGGTTTGCTAGGTTTAGGTGGTTTTAAAACAGGTGGATTCAACAAATACTCTTTTATTCGCTCAAAGGCCTTTTGACATTCTTCATTCCATATGACCGGCTGATTCTTTCTAAGCAATTTGAAGATAGGCTCACAGATTGTTGTGAGCTTTGTTATAAATCTGCTAATGTACTGCAGTTTACCAATGAATCCTCAAACTTCTCTCTCCGTCTTTAGGGCTGGCATATCCCTAATTGCTTTGACTTTGTCAGGATTAATCTCAATGCCATTCGGACCAATTACATGTCCCAACAATTTACCTGAGGTAACACCGAATGCACACTTCTTTGGGTTTAATCTTAGCTTATATTTCAAAGCTCTATCGAAGAATAATTCTATGTTTTGGAAGTGTTGCTCCCTTGTGTCCGATTTAACCATCATATCATCAACATATACTTCAACTTCTTTGTGCATCATGTCATGAAATAATGTGGTGGCCATCCTTTGTTAGGTTGCTCCAGCATTCTTTAAGCCGAACGACATCACCCTATAACAAAATATACCCCATGTAGTAATGAAAGAAGTTTTGGTTTTGTCCTCTTGGGCCATTAACACTTGATTGTATCTGGAAAATCCATCTACAAATGAGTGTAGCACGCTAGAGGCTGCACTATCAATGAGAACATCTATATGAGTTAAAGGAAAATCATCCTTAGGGGAAGCCTTGTTCAAATCTCTATAGTCCACACAGACCCTTATTCTTCCATCTTTCTTTGGCACGGGTACTATGTTAGCTAACCAATCTGGATATTCTATCACTTCAAGGAACTTCACTTGTATTTGCTTAGTGACCTCTTTTTTAACCAATTCAGCCCACTCAGGTCTTAATCGCCTAAGCTTTTGTTTGCAGGTTTCATGTGAGTGTGAGTTGGAATATGATGCTCGGCTATGTCTCGATCTATTCCAGGCATATCCTCATAAGACAAAGCAAACACTTCTTCATATTTTTTGAATATTTTTTCAAATCTCTCTCTCTCATTAGGAGTAAGGTCGGATGCTATGCTAATGTTTTAGGATTTTCAGTTGTTCCCAAATTTAATGATTGTGTTTTAATAGAATTAATATTAAAGATGCTCATGAAACTGCTATTTGAATGAATGCAACCATCAGGAGAAATATAATATCCCAAAGTATACCATAAAAGTTTTAGAATATTTATTATTGTATTTGGATAAATGTATATGTTTAAGGGAAAAGAGAAAAGAGGTAAGGAGAAGAGTGTATATGTAACGACCCTCCCCAACCAGGTCGGTATCCCAAGGTCGGTTGCCCAACCCACTGGGTCCGCATGGTCCGCAGGAGGCAAGCGATCGCTACAGTACTGGACAGCCCTCGCGGCCCACCCAGTAGGAATTTGTTTATTTGGCTCCCTAAGGAGTCGCCTCCTTGGATCGAACCCCTGACCTCCCACTAGCAGAAATGGTACTGGATGGTTCTCGCTGGCTCTCTTAAGTGGGAGGTCAGGGGTTCGATCCAGGGAGGCGACTCCTTAGGGAGCCAAATAAACAAATTCCTGCTGGGTGGGCCGCGAGGGCTGTCCAGTACTGTAGCGATCGCTTGCCTCCTGCGGACCATGCGGACCCAGTGGGCTGGGCAACCGACCTTGGGATACCGACCTGGTTGGGGAGGGTCGTTACGGTTAAGAAATGGTACTGGATGGTTCTCGCTGGCTCTCTTAAGTGGGAGGTCAGGGGTTCGATCCAGGGAGGCGACTCCTTAGGGAGCCAAATAAACAAATTCCTGCTGGGTGGGCCGCGAGGGCTGTCCAGTACTGTAGCGATCGCTTGCCTCCTGCGGACCATGCGGACCCAGTGGGCTTGGCAACCGACCTTGGGATACCGACCTGGTTGGGGAGGGTCGTTACAGTATATGTTGTATATATAGAGATATATACAACATATACAAGTCAAAGAAATGGGTGGTCAAAAGAAGAAATAATTAATTTTAATTAATTAAAATGGAAATTAAGTGAAAAGTGGATGATGATATTTGTAATATTATATTAATATAATTGCTTGGTTGAGAACAAAAGAGAGATTGAGTGGTTAAGTGAAGAGGGAGAGTTGACTTTGCTCTTTTCTATTCATCTTCTTCTTTCTTTGGTTGGCTGACCATCACCATAGCAAGAGAGGAAAGATAGATTTTGCTCTTCCAAACTCAAGATTGAAGGATGTTTCAAGTGATCAAATTGGAAATCTAAGAGTTTTCATCACTTTTGGTAAGTTCTCCACTTGATTCTTTAGTTTTCTTCTAAGTTTGTGTTTTGAGTTTGGTGTTTGATTGTTGATGGTATGTGTATATTTGAATATGGTGTATTTAAGGGTGTTTGATCTTATTGGTGTTGATTTTGAGATAGAGTTATGTTTGGTGTTGGAAGAAAACAAGTGTTGTGTTTGAGTTGTGTGTATATGATAGTTGTGAATTGGTGTTTGATATATGTATTGAGTTGTTTTGATGTTTTTGCAAGTTAGTATGGTTTATGGGTGTGTTTAGTTAAGTTTGTTTGGAGTGGAAGATGGTGGAAGTAAGAGGTTTGTTGGATGTGATGTTTTTGTTGCCGAAATCAGAATTTTTAGCCTGACACGCCCATGAGCATGGCCAAGTCTTTAGGCATGTCAATGATTCTATTTTCTGGATGGGTGACACGACCAGTGACACGCCCATGTCACTGAGCGTGTCACAGCTTCTGTGTTGTAGCAGCATTGACACGTCCAGTGACACGCCCATGTCACTGAGCGTGTCATAGCTACTGTGTTGAGGGAGGATTGACACGGCCAGTGACACGCCCATGTCACTGAGCGTGTCAAAGCTTCTGTGTTGTGAGTTTAGGGCACGGTCAGGGACACGCCCGTGTTGTTGTGCGTGTCATGTGTAGAGTTTGCCCTTGTTGATTCTTAGCCTTATTACTTATGTGTATCTTTAAGTGAGTGTGTATTATTCCTTTTGGAATAGGTTTTGAAGAGATTGAGTTGCCCTAATCCAAACGTTGGAGGATTCTTGGAAGAGGAAGTGTTTAGATTGGTATGAGTTACTCTTGAGGTAAGTACAAACATACATGGTTGCATACATTTACATGACTTTGAGACTTAACACATTTGGTTATAAATGTGTTATGTAATTTATTACTTTGTTAATACATTTGATTAATGTTATGATTTGCATAATGTGAAAGATATGATGATCATTCAAAATGTATGTCCAATGCAATTGGCTATGTATACTTTAATGATGAGATGTACAGCCATTGTTGTTGGCTATAATGATGCAAATGAAATAATTGGGGCATGGTCGCCTTGTTTGATTATGAGAAATGAAATGAGAAATGAATTGTGAAAGAGATTGATAATGAGATAAATGAATTAATTGTGTGCCTAGTATGTTATTCAATTTTCAGAGTTCTGGGTTTGGCGGCATGCCTATGAATTACTGGTCAGGTGAAAAGACTGGGTCGTAAGCTGAGCCCAACTGATAAATTTGAAAATGATATTTTTGTGGTGAAAAGACCGGGTTGTAAGCCTCAAAATAGTAACAGTCTAGCCGGGTTGAGGACCAAGATACTGGGGCCCTAGGGTCTAGCCGGGTTGAGGTCCAAGAGACTGGGTCTGTTACATTATCCATGGATAGATATATATATCGCCTACGGGCTTGATGAATGTGATTATGGACCAAAGCAGTTACTCTGAATTTTGAATAACATATTAGATCCTTTTTGGGCCCATGCTTGTCTTTGTTTCAATATGAATCATAAATGGTAAAACAATTGAATAAGATAATGTAATGTAATGTTATGAAATATAGCATTTTTGAATATGATCTCTATTGCTTGAAAGTATGACATTGGCATTGCATTAAAGCATATTGTTATTGTGGTTTGTACCACTAAGCCTATGGCTTAGCACGATTGTGGTTCATCGCGCAGGTGACAGGGTAGAACCGGAGAGTTCAGCTAGACCGAGTCGAGTCTAGACTTTGAAGTGTTGATTGTGGGCTTAAAGATCAGAGACAAACTGCCAAACATGTATAAACTTTATGTTTTGTAAACATGGATTTTGATGTATTTATATATGTAAATACCACTACATTTTCCGCTGCATAATGAATAAATGTTTTATCTACTATAGTTTATAATATAATATGAAGTGTTTTAAGTTTTCTTATATTATTGCAGAAGAGAAAAATTGGGTTATCTAATATAAACTGTGGCACTCCTGTATTTGGTATATGTATATTACCGGTGTAGTAGTATGTAGTGTGCATCTACGGGGTATAGGGATGTTACATCTGTTTTGGTATCAGAGCCTAGGTTTGAGATTCTCAACCTAGGTAAAATGTAAGAAAAAGAACATTTTGATTCTAAAAGTTGGTTTGTAAATAAGATACATGTTTTGGTATTGGTAGTCTCTGATATTTGATGAGGTATATTCTGCTGTGTTTATAGATATAGGTAGTGATGGCGTCTCAGTCACGTCAGTCCATAGAAGGTAGTGCTGAGAGTGTAGCTCCTGAAGAGGGTAGAGATGGCGCTAGGGTTGAGATAACTGGAGAAGCACCTGCTCCTATGCAAGAGAGATCAGCTGCTGATGAGGTTCCGCCGGTTTGGTTACGGCATGTGGTAGAATTGTTGAGGCAAGCTCCAGTGCAGCCACTGCCACCATAGCCACAAGTACCGGTGAGGCATTATGATAAATTGAGGAAATTTGAGGCTGAAGATTTCTTTGGTACTACAGATCCTGCAGTAGCTGAGCAGTGGTTGGATAGAGTTCAGAGGGTATTCATCCAGTTGCAAGCCACTCCTGAAGAGAAGTTTGATTATGCTAGATCCCTTCTACAGAAAGATGCTTATGATTGGTGGAAGACGGTTCCTCGTGATATGGATGATCCATCGACTTTGTTTTATAGTGATTTTCTGTGAGAGTTTGAGCAAAAATATACTCCGAGGGAGTATAAGGATGTCAAGAAGATGGAATTTCTAAATCTGAGATAAGATAACCGGACTGTGACAGAGTATGAGGTAGAGTTCATCCGGCTGAGTCATTATGCCAGGGGGATTATTTCAGATGAGATTGACCGATGTAAGAGATTTGAGGAAGGGTTGAGGCCCTCTATTATGTGTATTGTTGCTAGTTCCAGGTATCAGGATCTTTCTCAGCTTGTTGCAGCAGCCAGAAGTGTTGAGAGAGCACAGGCTATTGTAGCAGCTGCTACTGAAGAGGAGACCAAAGTTAGGAGATCCCAGTTTGAGGCAGGGTCTTCGTCTATGAAGAGAGGCCGAGGAAGTTTTGTTCCGAGAGTCAGTAGGAGCCAGAGGCAGTCGGGTAGGTAAGTTCAGTATCAGAGGTAGAGACCGAGACCTACAGTTTCTATAGCTAGTGCTCCGACTCCAGTGGTTCAGAGGTCTACTCCACCTACATGTGTCCATTGTGGTAGGATACATGGAGGTGTTTGTTGGAAAATTAGTGGATCAGCTGTGTGTTTTAGATATGGATCGCCTAACCATTTCATTAGAGATTATCCTGAGATGCATGAGCATAGGCAGGTAGATTCTGCAGTTTCTCAACCTAGTGTGAGAGGAGGTCGAAGTGGCAGAGGTGTTAGTAGAGGTGGTCGACCTGGGATCAGTCAGAGAGGAGGCTCTACATCCGGAGGTAGTAGGCCAGATGAGGCTGGGTCTTCTCAGTGAGTGTATGTGATGCAGAGGCAACCGAATGCTTTAGCAGTCATTGCCGGTACATTTTCTTTATTTGGCATTTCAATTCTTACTTTGATTGATCCAAGATCTACTCATTCATACATAAGTGCATCTATCTTGCCTGTGTCTGAATTGCATTCAGAGTCCTTAGGATTTGATGTCTTGGTGACAAATCCTTTAGGGCATAGTGTGGTAGTTAGCAAGGTGCATCGTGATAGTTCAGTTGTGGTGCAAGGTGAGGAGTTTCTTGGTGATTTGATTGAAATGCCTTTTAAGGAGTATGATTTGATTTTAGGTATGGATTGGTTGTCTAAGCATGGAGCTGTGGCAGACTGTCAAAAGAAGTGTGTTACCCTGAGATCCAGTGATGGTAGAAGTGTGATGGTATCTAGTGAACAGAGGTAACTTGCATCCTTGTTTGTTTCAGCTGTTGCTGCTAGAAAGTTAATTAGAAAAGGGTGTGATGCTTATCTTGCTCATCTTGTGGATACCAGAGTAGTGGGTTCTCAACTTGATAGTATACCCACAGTTGTGGAATTTCCAGATATTTTTCCTGAGGAGTTGCCAGGGTTACCCCCTGAGAGAGAGGTTGAGTTTGGTATTGATTTGTTGCCTAGTACCACTCCCATCTCTATTACTCCTTACCGAATGGCACTTGCTGAGTTGAGAAAGTTGAAAGTGCAGTTGCAGGAGTTGTTGGATAAAGGGTTTGTTTGTCCTAGTGTTTCTCCGTGGGGAGCACCTGTTTTGTTTGTGAAGAAGAAGGATGGTACTTTGAGGTTGTGCATCGATTATAGGCAATTGAACAAGGTGACTATCAAGAATAAGTACCCTTTGCATAGGATCGATGATCTCTTCGATCAGTTGAAGGGAGCAGCAGTGTTTTCCAAGATTGAATTGAGATCAGGGTACCATCAGTTGAGAGTCATAGATGAAGATGTTCCTAAGACAACTTTCCGCACAAGATATGGGCATTATGAGTTTTTAGTGATGCCTTTTAGATTGATGAATGCACCTGCAGCTTTCATGGATTTGATGAATAGGATGTTTAGGCCCTACTAGATTAGTTTGTGGTGGTCTTCATTGATGATATTTTGGTGTATTCACATAATGAAGAGGATCATGACAAGCATCTGCAGATTGTATTACAGACCTTGAGAGAGAAGCAATTGTATGCTAAGCTGTCGAAGTGTGAGTTTTGGCTTGATCAAGTGACTTTTCTGGGTCATATAGTTTGAGTAGATGGTATAAGAGTTGATCCGAATAAAGTTGAGGCCATTTTGAATTGGAGTCCACCTAAGTCTGTGACTGAAGTTAGAAGTTTTCTGGGTTTGGCAGGCTATTATCGACAGTTTGTGAAAGGTTTTTCTTTGATAGCTACTCCACTCACCAGATTACTTCGGAAGGGAATTAGATTTGTGCGGACAGACCAGTGTCAAGCAAGCTTTGACCAGTTGAAAGAAATTTTGACTCAAGCTCCTGTTCTTACTTTGCCTGTGGAAGATAAACCATATGTGATTTTCAGTGATGCTTCACATAATGGTTTAGGTTGTGTTTTGATGCAAGAGGGTAAAGTCATAGCTTATGCTTCTCGGTAGTTGAAGCCGCATGAGCTTAATTATCCAACGCATGATTTGGAGTTAGCAGCCATAGTTTTTGCTTTGAAGATTTGGCGACACTACTTGTATGGGGAGAAGTGTTTCATTTACACAAATCATAAGAGTTTGAAATATTTGGTTGTTCAGAGGGAGCTGAATCTTTGGCAAAGATGATGGTTAGAGTTGATTAAAGATTATGACTGTTTGATTGATTATCATCCTGGTAAGGCAAATGTTGTTGCGGATGCCTTGAGTCGGAAGTCTTTGGCAGGTTTGACTGTTTATTTGCTCTCGTTGCTTGTTGAGTTGAGAGCGTTGCATGCTAGTTTTGAATCATGTGATGATGGTGCATTGTTGGCTCAATTGCAGTTGAGACCGGTGTTGTTGGATCAGATTAAAGAGGCTCAATTGGTTGATGAGAAAATTCAGAAGATTGTTTCTGGTTGCCAGAAAGGAGAGAGCCGAGATTTCTATATGAGAAACAATGGTAGCCTTTGGATCAAGGATATATTGTGTGTTCCTGATAATGCTAGTTTAAGAAAGATTATTTTGGAAGAAGCACATCAGTCAGTTTTTGCTATGCACCCTGGGAGTACCAAGATGTATTATTATTTGAAGCAACATTACTGGTGGTCAGGTATGAAGAGGGACATAGCGGAGTTTGTATCTAAATGTCTCACTTGTCAGAGGGTGAAAGCTGAGCATCAAGTTCCAACAGGGTTACTTCAACCTTTATCAGTGCCTGAATGGAAATGGGAACGTGTGACAATGGATTTTGTGTCTGGTTTGCCATTGACTCAGAAGAAGCATGATGCTATCTGGGTGATTGTTGATCGGTTGACAAAGACAACTCATTTTCTTCCAGTTCGGATGGACTATTCTCTTGAGAAGTTGGCTGAGCTGTATATGAGTGAGATAGTGAAGTTGCATAGAGTCCCAATTTCTTTAGTGTCTGATCGAGATCCCCGATTTCCTTCGAGGTTTTGGAAGAGTTTACATGGTGCTTTGGGTTCTCGATTGCACTTTAGCACTGCTTTTCATCCGCAGACAGATGGGCAGTCGGAAAGAGTAATACAGATTTTGGAGGACATGTTGAGAAGCTGTGTCATTGAATTCTCTGGAAGCTGGGACATATTTTTCCCATTAATGGAATTTGGTTATAACAATAGTCATCAGTCTAGTATTAAAATGGCTCTTTATGAGGCATTGTATGGTAGAAGATGCAGAATGCCTCTATGTTGGAATGAAATTGGAGAAGGTAAATTGGTTGGTCTTGATTTGATTAAAGAAATGGAAGAGAAAGTGAAGATAATTCGGGATCGGTTGAAAGCAGCTTCAGATCGGCAAAAATCTTATTCAGATTTGAAGAGGAGAGACATAGAGTTCAATGTTGGAGATAAAGTATTTTTGAAAGTGTCTCCTTGGAAAAAGATTTTGAGATTTGGCCGCTAAGGGAAGCTAAGTCCTCATTTTATTGGACCTTATGAGGTATTGAAGAGAGTGGGACCAGTTGCTTATCGAATTGCTTTGCCGCCTGAGTTGGATAGAATTCACAATGTCTTCCATGTTTCTATGCTACGGAGGTACATATCAGACCCATCTCATGTTCTGTCCGTTGAATCTATTGAGTTGAGTACGGATCTAACTTTCGAAGAAGAACCAATGGTTATTTTGGCACATAAAATGAAAGAGTTGAGAAATAAGAAAGTGCCACTTGTAAATGTTCTTTGGAAGAATCATGCGAAGGAAGAGGCAACTTGGGAGAGTGAGCAAGCAATGCGAGATCAATATCCCCAGCTGTTTCAGAATTGAGATCAGGTAATTTCGAGGACGAAATTTCTTTTTAGAGGAGGAGAATTGTAATATCCTAAAGTATACCCTAAAAGTTTTGGAATATTAATTGTTGTATTTGGATTAAATGCATATGTTTAAGTGAAAAGAGAAAAGAGGTAAGGAGAAGAGTGTATATGTTGCATATATAGAGATATATACAACATATACGAGTCAAAGAAATGGGTGGTCAAAAGAAGAAATAATTAATTTTAATTAATTAAAATGGAAATTAAATGGAAAGTGGATGATGATATTTGTAATATTATGTTAATATAATTGCTTGGTTGAGAACAAAAGAGAGATTGCGTGGTTAAGTGAAGAGGAAGAGTTGACTTTGCTCTTTTCTATTCATCTTCTTCTTTCTTTGGTTGGCTGACCATCACCATAGCAAGAGAGGAAAGATAGATTTTGCTCATCCAAACTCAAGATTGAAGGATGTTTCAAGTGATCAAAATGGAAATCTAAGAGTTTTCATCACTTTTGGTAAGTTCTCCACTTGATTCTTTGGTTTTCTTCTAAGTTTGTGTTTTGAGTTTGGTGTTTGATTGTTGATGGTATGTGTATATTTGATTATGGTGCATTTGAGGGTGTTTGAACTTATTGGTGTTGATTTTGAGATAGAGTTAAGTTTGGTGCTAGAAAAAAACAAGTGTTGTGTTTGAGTTGTGTGTATGTGATGGTTGTGAATTGGTGTTTGATATATGTATTGAGTTGTTTTGATGTTTTTGCAAGTTAGTATGGTTTATGGGTATGTTTAGTTAAGTTTGTTTGGAGTGGAAGATGGTGGAAGTAAGAGGTTTGTTGGATGTGATGGTTTTGTTGCCAGAATCAGAATTTTTGGCCTGACACGCCCATGAGCACGACCAAGTCTTAAGGTGTGTCAATGATTCTGTTTTCTGGATGGGTGACACTACCAGTGACACGCTCATGTCACTGAGTGTGTCACAGCTTCTGTGTTGTAGTAGCATTGACACGTCCAGTGACACGCCCATGTCACTGAGCTTGTCATAGCTACTGTGTTGAGGGAGGATTGACATGGCCAGTGACACGCCCATGTCACTGAGTGTGTCAAAGCTTCTGTGTTGTGAGTTTAGGGCACGGTCAAGGACACGCCCGTGTTGTTGAGCATGTCATGTGTAGAGTTTGCCCTAGTTGATTCTTAGCCTTATTATCTCATGTGTATCTTTAAGTGAGTGTGTATTATTCCTTTTGGATTAGGTTTTGAAGAGATTGAGTTGCCCTAATCCACGCGTTGGAGGATTCTTGGAAGAGGAAATGTTTAGATTGGTGTGAGTTGCTCATGAGGTAAGTACAAACTTACATGGTTGCATACATTTACATGACTTTGAGACTTAACACATTTGGTTACAAATGTGTTAAATAATTTATTACATTGTTAATACATTTGATTAATGTTATGATTTGCATAATGTGAAAGATATGATGATCATTCAAAATGTATGTCCAATGTAATTGGCTATTTATACTTTAATGATGAGATGTGTAGCCATTGTTGTTGGCTATAATGATGCAAATGAAATAATTGGGGCATGGTTGCCTAGTTTGATTATGAGAAATGAAATGAGAAATGAATTATGAAAGAGATTGATAATGAGATAAATGAATTAATTGTGTACTTAATATATTATTCAATTTTAAGAGTTCTGGGTTTGGCGGCATGCCTATAAATTGCTGGTCAGGTGAAAAGTCCAGGTCGTAAGCCGAGCCCAGCTGATAAATTTGAAAATGATATTTTTGAGGTGAAAAGACCGGGTTGTAAGCCTCAAAATAGTAGCAGTCTAGCTAGGTTGAGGACCAAGATACTGGGGCCCTAGGGTCTAGCCGGGTTGAGGTCCAAGAGACTGGGTCTGTTACATTATCCATGGATAGATATATATATAGCCTACGGGCTTGATGAATGTGATTATGGACCAAAGCAGTAACTCTGAATTTTGAATAACATATTAGATCCTTTTTGGGCCCATGCTTGTCTTTGTTTCAATATGAATCATAAATGGTAAAACAATTGAATAAGATAATGAAATGTAATGTTATGAAATATAGCATTTTTGAATATGATCTCTATTGCTTGAAAGTATGACATTGGCATTGCATTAAAGCATATTGTTATTGTGGTTTGTACCACTAAGCCTATGGCTTAGCACGATTGTGGTTCATCGCGCAGGTGACAGGGTAGAACCGGAGAGTTCAGCTAGACCGAGTCGAGTCTAGACTTTGAAGTGTTGATTTTGGGCTTAAAGATCAGAGACAAACTACCAAACATGTATAAACTTTATGTTTTGTAAACATGGATTTTGATGTATTTATATATGTAAATACCACTACATTTTTCGCTGCATAATGAATAAATGTTTTATCTACTATAGTTATAATATAATATGAAGTGTTTTAAGTTTTCTTATATTATTGCAGAAGAGAAAAATTGGGTTATCTAATATAAACTGTGGCACTCCTGTATTCGGTATACGTATATTACAGGTGTAGTAGTATGTAGTGTGCGTATACGGGGTATAGGGATGTTACAAGAAACATCACAAAAGTAAGCAAAATTAGACTTTATTGCATTCATTTTGGAAAAGAAAACATCATCATCCTCATACAAAGCATATAAATTAAAATCAAAATCAAAATCATTGTTTTCAAAATCATAAAGCAGGATGTCTTCAAACTTTTCTTCGACCAGGGCAGCAATCTCTTCTGGAGTCTTCTCAGCTTTTAGGACAGCTTCATTCTTCTCTTTTGGATTAGATTCTTTGCTGGTTGGTAAGGTGAGTTCTTTCTTCATTTTATCCACTAGCTCGGCGACATCTGCAAAAATTTCAAAACCTGGGATTAACTTACCCATGAACATGATCTGCTCAGGCTTTCCTTGGAGTGGTTCCATATCTGGAGCCTTGACAAAGATCTCTTGAAGTGGTGGGAAGCTCATCTTCTCACTCTTATTTGGCTAGACATTGTTGTCTTCATCATATCCCAATCCCTTCTTGGAAGTTTGAGTTCTAAAATTTGGTAACTTTGTCAAGCCGGCCTTACCTTTTCCAAGACCAGCTCAGGGAAGGTAATTCATGTACTTCATCATATTCAAGACTTTGGAGTCCACTACTTCATTAGATCTCTTGTTGACATGGCTAGCTTTGGCAATATCTTAAGTGGACAAACATTTATGGTGGACCCATCATCGACCATTACACATGAAGTCCTCTTCCCCTTTACTTCTATTTTGATAAAGAGAGGGCGGATGTGGTCTCTCCCCTCCTCCGGTAAATCCGCATCTGAAAAAGAAAGTGCTCCCATATTAACTTCGCTCTTCTCTTGAACCTCTTCACATTTCATTACCCCTCCAATTTTTATGATGTTCATCAGCTCCTCTAGGGTCGTGGAGGTAGAGATTGGCATACTAGCCAAGGCTTTGGCCATAGTTTCTCGATGCTTTTTAGAAGTAGCTAATAAGTCCCAAATGTTAACACTTGCTTGGGTTCTTTTCAATTGCTTGAGCACAGCATCATCTTCTTCTACTTCAACTTCATTACCCTTATTAGTTTCTACCTCCTTAGGTGGTGGCTTTGCATAAGGCTTACCGGATCAAGTGTTCATCACCTCATCTTCTTCAGGCTCGGACCAAGTCCACTCCTTCTTCGATACAATATCATCATCACTATCACTTGAATCCCAAAACCCATTGACAACACAAATCGTTACTTCTCCACCCATCATAGATTGTTTAATTTCACCAAGTACCTCATTGTGAGTGGGGATTTTCGCCCCAACTCCCGCTAGAAATGTTCTTGCGACTTTGGCACTGTTTAGGCTCGGGACCTTAGAGAACACGGACCTAAGTTCGAAGAAAATGGAGTCGCCACCCGGACGGGCCGGGAAAAAAGAAAGGGGTGGATGACTTGATTCCTAAGGAATCCCCAACCACCTAATGGGTTTGAAAAGTTGGGTCGTGTGGGGAAGGTGAGAAATGGCCCAGCACCCCCACAACGCCCGGTTCATTGGAACCGGCCTCCTTTACAGGTCTTAATATTATAAAATTCTTAAGTATAATAACATTATCCATATTACACACAATAAAAAGAAAGCATCATTATATTAAAATCAAAGCAATGTCCAAAAAAACAAAACAAATAAATGGACACCCATCCAAGGATGGAAACATGTCCTTACATCACATGCCTAGATAGGACACCCACCAAAAGGTAGACACATGCCCTTTACAAAGGTTCTAAAATAGAAAAGAAAATTAAATTACATAATGTTTAACTAATGAGGTACCCACCAAGTGGAAACATACCTCTTACAAAATTTGGAAGTCTAAATAAATTGATAAAAGTAAATATCCATTCATAATAAATAAATCATTCATCAAAGCTATTAACCAAAACAAACATCCATCCATGATAAATTAAATAAATCAAGTATTAAAATTAAATAAATTAAAGCATAAGAAATAAATCAAGGTATAAATAAATATGGAATTGATTAAAACAAATAAAAGTTCAAGTATAGCTACTATTTCTATTTAGGGTTCTTTATCTCATGTGTTAAGGTTTTGGAAATTCTAAAGTTAAGCTACTGTCACTTTTTAGGGAATTAAAATAGATTAGGGTTTTATGTTTTTTAAAGGTTGGCAAGACACTTTGATTAAACAAATTAAGATTTGAATGGTGAAATCATTAAACTAGGGTTTTGGACACTTTGATATACTTTTTAATTCATGATTTTAAATAGTGATTTAAGCTACTGTGTAATTTTTAAGTTTTTATGTTTTTATATTTTTTTAATGTTTTAAAAGGACCAGGATTCATAAAAATTAGGGTTTAAGTGTTTTAAAAGGGTTAGTGTTCATTATTTTAGGTTTAAAAGTTGAATTTTGGATTTAGGCTTTGAAATTTGGGTTCTCGGGTAATGAATTTGAATTAGAGTTTTAAAAAGCAATTTGATGATTTATGAAGTTTTATGAATTTAAACAAATGGATTGAAGTTTTTATAAGTAGAAAAGATGTTTTTTAAGGCTTTTTGAATGAAATAGAACCTACTTTAAAATTTTAAAAGACACTGATGCAAGAAAGGATCCCTTGAAGCTAGCAAGTGGACCAATCACTAGGACCAAGGCAAAGAGATATCAAGCTAGTATGGCTTTGCACATTCAAGAAGAGATTTCCAAAGAGCTTCAAGAATTATCATTCAAGAAGATGGAGATAGAGCTTGAAGAAGGCACACCAAAGCTGACTATGATGCTTAGTGTGAAAATGGAAGCTAAAGGCTAGCTAAAGAGGTCCAACGTGCAAGAAAGGTCCATGGGGATTCATATAAAGCCTTGGGAAGTAATTTAAGGCCTTAGTAAGATGATGGAAGTGATTGGAAGAAAAGCTTGGAGTGCAGCCAGTTTCACATGTACCTGTGAGATTTCTGAAGCCCTGTGAGAATAGTTGGATGGACCCACTGCTTAAAGATTATTAATTCTGTTTAATGGGCCACGTTTTATATCATTATGGAAGGCTTAAAAATAGAATTTTGTTTCCATACTTTATATTTTCCTTAGTGGATTAGGATTTTGTTTCCATACTTTATATTTTCCTTAGTGGATTAGGATTACTTTATTTTTTCCTTATGCAATTAGGAATGTTTTTCCTTATGCAATTAGGAATGTTTTTTCCTTATGCAATTAGGAATGTTTTCCTTATGCAATTAGGAATGTTTTTCCTTAATGCAATTAGGAATGTTTTCCTTATGCAATTAGGAATGTTTTCCTTATTCAATTAGGAATGTTTTAGTCTTAATTTTCCATATGCAATTAGGAATTTTGTAACCCTTATTTAAAGGCACTATTAGGCTGAATTTGATATACAACATTTAATAAAAATTTTCGAATTCTTCTACAAGTTCTTCTTGTGAATTTTCGTGTGAGAGAGATTAGAGTGGATTCTTTAATTCTTTCTTTGCATCAAGAATTAGGTTTACTTATCAACAAGAGTTGTGGCGTTTTCCTTCTTCTTACCAACTAAACCCTTCAATCATAGTGAGTTCGCGTCTCTTTATAGGCGTTGGGTTCCTTAGGAGGTGATTATCAAGTTTCAAGGAGTTCTCTACCATTGTTATACGTTGGGTTTGCTGCCATTGTTGCTAAGGGTCCGCGTCATTTGGTATCAGAGCCTTGCTACAAGGTAATTTTTATCTACTTTGTCTTTCTTGGGTTTGTTAATTTAGGTCTTTTAAATTTCTGCGATTTATGGTTCTTAGAGAGTCTAGTCTTTAATTTTCGAAAAAGAGTCATATATCAAAATTCAAAAAGTCTAAAGATTGTTCAAAGAGTAATTCGAAAACTAGGAAAAGGAGTCTGATTGAATTTTGAAACCTAAGCCTTGCATCTGAATTGGATTCGAAACCAAGATTAGGGTTCTTGAAAGAAAGCAAAAGCTAGAGTTTTTGTTCAAGTTTGATTTCGATTTGATTTTGAGTGAATCTGGGGTTGCAAATTAAGTCCAGATTTGGAAAAAGCTCTTGGGACTAAATTAAGTCCCGAATCAAGGGGATAGTAAGAGGAAGCAAAAAAAAGAAAAAAAGAGTACAAAATCCCTCAACAAAAATTGTTTGATATTCTTGCTATTTGGGTGCTAAGGATCAGATCTAGGTGGGTGAGAAGTAATAAAATTTTTGGGCGAAAAATTTCACCTTTTGAGAGGCTTTTGGAATTCGAAAATCAGACCTTAATATTCATGTTATTTGAGTGTTATAGGTGGGAATTAGAGTCTAGAAGATAGTATTTTGGGTAGAATTGATTAGGTCCATAAAGCAGCTTGCCAAGTGTGGGTTGTTTTTTATTCATTATATCCAAATTTGTCTTGTTTATTGTCTTCATTGTTTCTGATTTCTTTATCTAGCTTTTAATTCCATTACATTGCTAAGTATCATTTGCTTGTGTCGATACTTGGTTCTATATCGAGTAATGCAAATTACCTTGCATTGCCTTTGGATACTTGTCTTGTTTTCTATCTAGTTCTAGGATTTAGGTTCTAGTTTCTTGAACGACTTGACAATTGTTGGTTGGTGAGCTTGGTTCTGAAGTGCAATCAAGGAAGATGAGAAAAGTGAGGTAATTCTAAACACTTGAGTGAATTTCGATTATTACTAATCTTGTTTCTTTGAGTTTGTTTGTTTGTTAACATGGCTGGAAAAGGAGAAGAGACTAGCAAAGAAGGAGCTATGGCCGAAAGCTTGGCTAGGCTTAATAAGACTTTGGCAGCAATGCTTGGTCGAATGGAGATGATGGATACTAGATTGCAAGAGAATGCAGCACGACAAGCACAACAAATTCAGCAAGTGCAACAAGGGCAGCCAGCCACACATCCAAATCCCATAATGCGAGCTAGAAGAGTGCTTAGGAGAGAAGGGCAAGGAAATCTTGAAGCCATAGAAGCAGCCGAAAGGGTAGAAGATGAAGATGAAGGTGGAAATCAACCTACCACTAATGGTGACCTTACTTCCATCAGGATGAAGATTCCTTCCTTTGAAGGGAAGAACAATGCAGAAGAGTTCATAGAATGGGAGAGAAAAGTTGAGCAGATTTTCGAATGCCATAACTACACCGAAGAGAAGAAATCAGTTTTGGCAGCCGTAGAGTTCAAAGGGTATGCAACCTTTTGGTGGGATCAATTGAAAGCTAATAGAAGAGGAAAAGGTATGAGGCCTATTCCTGAATGGTCAACCTTGAAAGAACTAATGAGAAGCCGATTTGTACCATCTCACTACATTCGGGATTTGTACAATCGACTAGCAAGACTAGTTCAAGGTGGAAGAAGTGTGAGTACCACAAAGAGATGGAGATGATCATGGCTAGGGCAAATATTGATGAAGATGAAGACAAGAAGATGTCACGATTTCTTGGGGGATTGAATTTGAACATAGCCAATGAATTGGAGATGTATGAATTCAACACAATGGAAGAGTTAGTTCAAAAGGCCATGAAGATAGAGAGAAGATTGAAGAATAAAGCTATTTCAAAAACTGGCTACTCTAAAGCTAGTGGAAATTTTTCAAACTTCAAGGGTTCAAGTTCGAGTGGAGGTTCCTACAAAGGGGATTACAAGGGTTCTTTCCAAAAGAATTCTTCCTACAATCCCAATTTCAAGAAGTCAAATAATGGGGATGCAAAAACAGCAAAGGAAACACCTTTTAGACCTACTCCAAGTAGGGAAATTAAATGCTACAAGTGTTTGGGAAGTGGACACATTGCTTCTCAATGTCCAAATAAGAGGGTGATGATTGCTACCCATGAAGGGGAAATTGAATCAGAATCTGAACATGAAGAAGAAGAGGAGGCCGAATGTGGTGATAGGGCAAAATATGATGAAGAGGCTTGGGAGAATCAAGTCTTAAATGCTGAACATGGAGAGATGCTTGTTACTAGAAGAGCCTTGAATATTCAAGTCAAGGAAGAAGGCTTGGATCAAAGGGAGAATCTTTTCCACTCTAGGTGTTTGGTGAATGGTAAGGTTTGTACACTTATCATTGATGATGGAAGTTGTACCAATGCTGCTAGTACTACAATGGTGGATAAATTGGGGTTAACTTGTTTTAAACATCCCAATCCTTACAAGTTGCAATGGTTCAATGACGTTGGGGAAGTAAAAGTGTTGAAGCAAGTCAAGGTACCATTCTCCATTGGGTGGTATAAAGATGAGGTTTTGTGTGATGTAGTGCCAATGCAAGCTGGACATTTGCTATTAGGAAGACCATGGCAGCATGATAGAAGGGCACAACATGATGACTTTTCTAATAAGTATACCTTTACTTATGAGGAAAAGAAGGTTGTTCTAGCACCATTATCACCTCAAGAGGTGTATGAAGATCAGACGAGGATGCTAGAGAGGGAGAAAGAAGTTTCGGCCAACATGAACCAAGGGGGTTCAAATTCGGCTAATGATGTTTCTTCAACACCCAAGGGTAATTCTAAGGGTTGGGAGATAGAAAATAATAAAGTGAGTGAGTGCAGAAAGGGAAAAGAGGCCGAGAGTCAAAAGAAAGTAAGCAAACAAATAAATGGCCCATTGGTGAGAGAAAATAAGAAAGGAGAAAAAGCAAAACATACTTTTTATGCAAGAGCAAGAGAGATATATGTAGGGCAGCCTGTACTCATTATTATGTATAAAGAATTGTTACTTGCTGACAGTGAAGAATCTCTTGATTCTTTACCTTCTAGTTTTTTGTCTTTGTTGCTGGATTTTAAGGATGTATTTCCTGAAGACCTTCCTAGTGGTTTACCACCATTAAGAGGGATTGAACATCAAATTGATTTCATACCCGGTTCTACAATTCCAAATCGGCCAGCATATAGGAGCAATCCTATGGAGACAAAAGAGATGCAAAGACAAGTTGAAGAGCTTTTGGAGAAAGGCTTGGTTCGCGAAAGCCTTAGTCCTTGTGCCGTTCCAGTCTTATTAGTACCCAAGAAAGAGGGTTCTTGGAGGATGTGTGTTGATTGTAGGGCTGTGAACAAGATTACTGTGAAGTATAGACATCCCATTCCTAGACTTGATGACATGTTGGACGAATTGCATGGGGCGAAATATTTCACAAAGATTGATCTTATGAGTGGTTATCATCAAATTCGCATGAAGCCTGGAGATGAATGGAAGACTGCCTTCAAAACAAAATATGGTTTGTATGAATGGTTAGTTATGCCTTTTGGTTTATCTAATGCACCTAGTACTTTCATGAGATTAATGAACCATGTTTTGAGAGCTTATTTAGGTAAGTTTGTGGTAGTTTACTTTGATGATATTCTGATTTATAGCAAAACTGAGGAAGAACATGTTGAACATGTTAGGAAAGTGCTTGAAATCCTTAGGGAGCAAAACCTTTATGCTAAACTTAAGAAGTGTTCTTTTTGTCTAGATAGGGTTGTTTTTCTTGGTTTTGTTGTAAGTATGCAGGGAATTGAAGTTGATCAAGAGAAGGTGAAAGCTATCCAAGAGTGGCCGAATCCTTCAAGTGTGACAGAAGTGAGGAGTTTTCACGGATTGGCAAGCTTCTATAGGAGATTTGTCCCTAATTTCTCTACATTGGCAGCCCCCTTGACTAGCATAATCAAGAAAGAAGTGGGATTCGTTTGGGGCAAGGAGCAACAAGAAGCATTTGATGCTTTAAAAGAGAAGCTTTCTACTACACCCGTTTTAGCTTTACCTAACTTTGATTCTACTTTTGAAATTGAATGTGATGCTTCTGGTGTAGGTATTGGAGCTGTTTTGATGCAAGAGAAGAAGCCCATTGCATACTTTAGTGAAAAGCTTAATGGAGCAAAGCTGAATTATTCAACTTATGACAAGGAGCTATATGCTTTGGTGAGAGCATTGGAAGTATAGGAGCATTATTTGCTGCCCAAGGAATTCGTGATCCATTCAGACCATGAATCATTGAAGCATTTGAGAGGGCAAGGCAAGTTGAATAAAAGACATGCAAAATGGGTTATGAAGATTGAGAAGTTTCCTTATGTGATCAAATACAAGCAAGGTAAAGACAATGTAGTGGCAGATGCACTTTCAAGGAGGTACGCTTTACTTAATGTTTTGAGTACTAAATTGCTTGGATTTGAATGTATAAAGGACTTATATGTTGGTGATTCTGATTTTGGCAATGTTTATGATGCTTGTGAGCATGGTGCTTTTAATTCTTTCTATAGACATGATGGATTTTTGTTTAAAGGTTTGAAATTATGCATGCCTAGATGTTCTATGAGAGATTTGCTAGTATTAGAATCACATTGTGGGGGTTTGATGGGGCATTTTGGAGTTGATAAGACTTTAGACATGCTAAATGAACACTTTTATTGGCCGAATATGAAAAGGGATGTAATTCGGATTTGTAAGGCTTGTTTGGCTTGTAAGCAGGCTAAGTCTAAGTCTATGCCTCATGGTTTGTATATGCCATTACCCGTTCCTAGTTCTCCTTGGATGGACATTAGTATGGACTTTGTTTTAGGATTACCAAGGACTAAAAGGGGGAGAGATAGCATATTTGTGGTTGTTGATAGGTTTAGTAAGATGGCACACTTTATCCCATGTCATAAGAGTGATGATGCTAGTTTAGTGGCCGAACTCTTCTTTAGGGAGGTGGTTCGAATTCATGGGATACCAAAATCCATAGTTTCTGATAGAGACACCAAGTTTTCGTCTCACTTTTGGCGTGTGCTTTGGGGAAAGTTAGGTACCAAGTTGTTATTTTCCACCACTTGTCATCCTCAAACGGATGGACAAACAGAAGTAGTAAACAGAACTTTAGGTACCATGTTGAGAGCTTTAGTGGGTAAAAATTTGAGTTCTTGGGAAGATTGTTTGCCATTTATTGAGTTTGCTTATAATCGTGCTATCATTCTTCTACAGGATATTCACCTTTTGAGCTTGTTTATGGTTTTAACCCACTAACAGTTTTGGATCTTGTTTCTTTACCTTCTCATGAGCTTGTTAGTTTAGATGGTGAGAAGAAAGCTAAATTGGTGAAAGAGATGCATGAGAAAGCAAGGGCGAATATTGAGAAAAGGAACAAGAGATATGCTGATTCTGCAAATAGAGGGAGACGTGAGATGAAGTTTCAAGTAGGAGATTGGGTTTGGGTGCATTTTCGAAAAGAGAGGTTTCCTAACCAAAGGATGAACAAGTTGCAAGCTAGAGGAGATGGCCCATTCCAAGTGCTGGAGAAGATTAATGACAATGCCTACAAGATCGACTTACTAGGTACGTATAATATTAGTGCTACTTTCAATGTAAGTGATCTTTCTCCTTTTGATGATGCAGATTTGAGGACAAATCTTTTTGAAGAGGGGGAGAATGATGCAAGAAAGGATCCCTTGAAGCTAGCAAGTGGACCAATCACTAGGACCAAGGCAAAGAGATATCAAGCTAGTATGGCTTTGCACATTCAAGAAGAGATTTCCAAAGAGCTTCAAGAATTATCATTCAAGAAGATGGAGATAGAGCTTGAAGAAGGCACACCAAAGCTGACTATGATGCTTAGTGTGAAAATGGAAGCTAAAGGCTAGCTAAAGAGGTCCAACGTGCAAGAAAGGTCCATGGGGATTCATATAAAGCCTTGGGAAGTAATTTAAGGCCTTAGTAAGATGATGGAAGTGATTGGAAGAAAAGCTTGGAGTGCAGCCAGTTTCACACGTACCTGTGAGATTTCTGAAGCCCTGTGAGAATAGCTGGATGGACCCACTGCTTAAAGATTATTAAATCTGTTTAATGGGCCACGTTTTATATCATTATGGAAGGCTTAAAAATAGAATTTTGTTTCCATACTTTATATTTTCCTTAGTGGATTAGGATTTTGTTTCCATACTTTATATTTTCCTTAGTGGATTAGGATTACTTTATTTTTTCCTTATGCAATTAGGAATGTTTTTCCTTAATGCAATTAGGAATGTTTTCCTTATGCAATTAGGAATGTTTTAGTCTTAATTTTCCATATGCAATTAGGAATTTTGTAACCCTTATTTAAGGGCACTATTAGGCCGAATTTGATATACAGCATTTAATAAAAATTTTTGAATTCTTCTACAAGTTCTTCTTGTGAATTTTTGTGTGAGAGAGATTAGAGTGGATTCTTTAATTCTTTCTTTGCATCAAGAATTAGGTTTACTTATCAACAAGAGTTGTGGCGTTTTCCTTCTTCTTACCAACTAAATCCTTCAATCATAGTGAGTTCGCGTCTCTTTATAGGCGTTGGGTTCCTTAGGAGGTGATTATCAAGTTTCAAGGAGTTCTCTACCATTGTTATACGTTGGGTTTGCTGCCATCGTTGCTAAGGGTCCGCGTCAGACACAGAATTTGATTTTGGTTTTGTTGAAAAATATGTTCAATTAGAGTTTTAAGATTTTTAAGAAGAAAAAATAACAATTTTAAGAGTTTTTAGAAAAGAAGGTCACGTTTTAGTGTTTTAATCTTGGAAAAATTAAATTAAAGTTCTAAAGTTTTTTATTTAAAAAACCTTAAATTTTATAGATTTGCTACTGTGTTACATAAATCAAAAAAAATTTAACATACCTTCTTTTGTTGATTCTCCAAAAAAATAACTCTTCTTGGATGAACTAGCTCCAAAGACAAGTCTTGGTTGCCTTTTGAATTTCTTAATTCGTGGTGCTGCTGCTTTTAAAAATCAATAGAATTGAATTTTCCTTTTCCTTCATTAATTTGGTTTCAAAACCTCAAGCTACTGTGTAAATCTTTTCCTCCTTTGATTTGGTTTAATTAGTCCTTTTTTATAGTGGTTTTTAGGTTGGTTATTCCTAATTCCCCACGGCAATTAATATTAATAAAAAAAAATTAAAACCTAATTGGATTAGGATTCAAAAAATTGCGTTGAAAAATTTTGCGCTGGCAAAAACTGTGGCAGCGGGCCCGTGGCATGCTAGCACGTGGGCATGCCAGCGTGCCAGCCCGCAGGAATTTCCTGGGGGAAGTTATTTTGCCCACAGGAAATTCCTGCGGGCGAAATAACTTCGCCCGCAGGAATTTCCTGCGGGGAGTTATTTCGCCCGCAGGAGCCTGCGAGCGAAATAACGCCTCGCCCGCAGGAAATTCTTGCAGGCGAATATTTCGCCCACTGGAGTTTCCAGCGGGCAAAGGTTTTGCCCGTAGGATTTTCCTGCAGGGCAAAATTCCCTCGGGCCCGTGCGACTATTTTTCGCTGCCGATTTTTTTTCCGACTCCGATTTTTATTTTTATTTTTTTGATTTTCTTTGTTTATTTTTATTTTTTATTAATAAAATTTAGATACTAACGTAAAAATTATTTAATTAAAATTATTTTGGACCAATTAAACAACAAAAATCATTTTGGGCTAAATAAAACATATTAGATCGGATTGGGTCAAAAATTAAGGGTCTACAGTTTGCCCCATGCTTGAATGATCTGAAACCTTAGTGAAAGAGAATGAAAAGCAATAAGACTTAATTTTTGAGATGGCGAATTGTTTTGGGTACTTGGACCCAATTTGAGTACTTGATTTAGGTACTTGGACCTGGGATTGGGTACTTGGACCCTAGCTTGAATTGATTTTGGGTACTTGGACCCGAGATTGGGTACTTGGACCCGAGCTTAGGTACTTGGACCCGAGGTTGAATTGATTTTGGGTACTTGGACCTGAGATTGGGTACTTGGACCCGGGATTGGGTACTTGGACCCGAGCTTGAATTGATTTTGGGTACTTGGACCTGGGATTGGGTACTTGGACCCGAGATTGATTTGATTTGGGTACTTGGACCCGAGATTGATTTGATTTGGGTACTTGGACCCGAGATTGATTACTTGGACCCGAGATTGGGTACTTGGACCTGAGGCTGATTTGAATTTGGGTGCTTGGACCTGAGAATAGGTGCTTGGACTCGAGAATGAATTTGACTAACCTTTTATCAGTTGAGAAGTCTGACTGCTCCGGCTGTTCTATGCATTGTGATTCTTCACCCTCAGAATGGATCTTTATCCTTGGAGATTGGGTCTTCACCCTTGCTAATGGATCTTCATCCTTGAAAATGAATCTTCATCTTTTGACATCGGGTCTTTACCCTCGAAAATGGATCTTCATCCTTTGAGATCGGGTCTTCACCCTTGAAAATGGATCTTCATCCTTTGAGATCTGGTCTTCACCCTTGAAAAGTGGATCTTCATCCTTTGGAGGTCGGGTCTTTACCCTGGCTTTAGCTCTTTTAGCTGGATTGGTCTTTTGTCTTTTTCATCTTCATTCTTTTGAGAGTTCTAATGTTCTATTCTATTGTTCTTCCTTTGTGAAAAAATTCAGCTATTTTTAATTGGACCTTATATCCTCTCCTTGCCCCCCTGTGTGGCAAAATATTTGTAAGTGAGTTTAAAGATATTTGGTATATAAACTCAAAAAATTGAAAAGGAGAAACTTTGCCCCCTGTGTAGGCTCAAACCAAAGATTTTATCCATGCAAGCTTTGATTGATGTTTTTGCCATCTTTTTCTTCGCATAAGCATGCATTTCTTCTCTTTGCAAGATTACTGGAGCTTTCTCAAGCAATGGACTTTCCATGCCCCCCTGATTTGCCATCTTCTTTTGATTCTTTACTTCACAGAGTGTTTGCTGTTCATTTTGATAAAGAATAGACAATACAAGACAAGAAAGTGCGATGTGATATGCCCATGTATGCATGATATGCATGAATGATACTCACAGCCATTCCATTGACTCACAGACTGAGGTGATCAGCATAAGTGTTCTTATTGATTCTGTTTTGACGCTTGTTCAAGCTTTGCATTAGAATGATCGAAAGCTTTGCATTTGTGGCTTTTATCTTCAAGATGATGAAAACATGAGTGGTGGAGACCCCAAGCAGCAGAGTCAGGGATGCATCCATTTCGAACTATGTCTCAGCATGTCAGTTGGTAGTTTCTTCACAACTTTTCCAATAATAATTTCCTTTGCCCAATGTGTTATTTGGAGGTTCAACATACTTCCCTTAACTTGAAGGCTTTGTATGACAAAACATTTTTTTTTGAAATTTTTGAATTTTCATTTTGAAATATTAATGTCAATGTACCTCAGGACTTGATTTTCCAAATTAACACATCTATAACATGACAACCCTAGTTACCGTACTAAACTCGGGAATCATTTCTATTAAAGCAAGAATTATTGCACTTCAAATAGGCACATACACATTACATGGCCAAAGGTCTCATTTGAGTTTAAATATTGTCTATCTCATATGCATGCTTATCCAAACTATCTCCACTAATAGACTCTACCTACCAAGGGAGATCAACAGGTCTTTGATAGGCTTGAAATGGGGTCTATAGGGGACATGGGCTAAATGAAGGCTATTTGTAAGTTGGGGCTGATGTGACACAATGGACAAACCTTCACACTACAAATTTCTTGTTTGAACTTTAGGCAGTTGGGAGCAATCGTGCTAGACTCTAAATTCTTTCTATCTTCTTTGCATTAATTTGGATCTTGATTAGGATAGTTTTTTCCCTTGCAAAAAGGTTTGGTTCCCAAATTTGTTTCTTTTCTTCTTCTCCCTTTTCTTTCCTCTTTGTTATTCTTACTCTTCCCTTTTCTTTCTCTTTCCTTTCTCTTCCCTTTCTTTTATCATTTTGTCATTCTTTCTTGTAGGATAGTCTTCCTCCTCTTCTCCAATTTTGGATTGAATCTTTAGTTGGTTTGGACTAATTCAAGTCAAACTGCCCGAATGGAAGCCTTTTACTGCTCAGGTAAAAGAGAACTCAGTTGGCTTTTTTAACCATTTTGGGTTTTCTCTTCTTTTTTTTCTTTTTCTATTCTCTTTTTTCTTTCTTTTCTTTTTCTATTCTTTTTTTTCCTTTTTTGGTTATAGCTCAAACATAGTTGCTTGTTTGTACCAACATGGGCTTCCAATAATGGATGAGTGGGGTAACATAAATCTTTCTAAACAGGGATAAATCATTTATTGCTCTAATGTTGTTGTTGTCGTCTTGATATTTTGGAGACATTAAGGGAACTACAACTACCCTTAAGGTTTTGAGAATATCAACTATCCTTATGGTCTTGAAAACATCAACTACCCTTATGGTCTTGAGAACTTAAACTATCTTCATAGTCTTGACTATTCATTTCTTTCTTTGATCTTCTTGCCTTTTCACCTTTGTGATCATAAGACTTGTCAAAAGTATCACAACAGCTCAGGGTAGGTTATTGAGGTTATATGCCAATGAAAAGAAAGCTAAAATTTTATGAAGGCTCAAAGGGACAACTAGGGATTGATATTTAATTGGGTGGATACTAGTTGTTGGCTAACCAAACAATGCCTAGATCATTTCTCTCTTAAATAAGTAGAGTTTAATTTCGCCTTGAAAGCTTGTCAAAGCATGTTCTAAGACTGACTAGGACCTAGACAAAGGTAATTATGTAGGAGCCCTCTCTAAGTAAGCATACACAACTCAATGCTATGAGTAATTCCCTCATCTAGTAAAGTCATTCGATTCATGATGCCTAGACACATTAATTTATAAACATGATGTGAACAGGACTAAGACATTTACTATCAGCAATGGGGTAGATTACCCCCTTAATCAAGCAATTTAAGAACCTCCTTCTTTACTACTTCGCTAGTATTAGGGTTAAGTCTCCTTTGAGCCTCTCTCACCAGTTTAGCCCCTTCCTCTAGAACTATCTTGTGCATGCACATAGAGTGACTAATACCCTTGATATCACTTAACCCCCAACCAATAGCTCTCCTAAATGTTTTCAACATCCTCACAAGTTTATCTTCCTTCTCTCTACCATGAGTAGCAGAAATGATCACTGGTTGTGAGTTGTTTTCCCCAAGAAAAACATGCTTTAAGTTCTTTGGAAGTTCTTTAAGTTCAACCCCTTTTGGTTGAATCTCCTCATTTGAACCCTGATCTTCTTCCTCCAAATTTAGAGCCCCTTGTAGTTTGTCTTCACCACTCTCCTGCAAGAAAACTTCTTCAACAACATTATCAGTAAAATCGATGAAAGAACAGTCCTCATATAAAGTAGTATTGGAAATAGGGGAAGTGTTAAAAATTAAAAATTCTATAGTTTGACCTAAAAAAGTCATGGTTAATTTTACATTTTTAACATCAATTAATGTGTTAGTTGTGGCCATAAAAGGTCTCCCTAACAAAATTGTATGTTCAGAATCTCTAGGAATTTCTTTCCCCATATCTAAGACAATGAAATCAATGGGTACCATTAAACCACCTACCTTAACTCGGACATCTTCTACAATTCCCTTAGGGTATCGAAGAGTTCTATCCGCAAGTTGCAAAACCATTTTAGCTGTTTAAGTTCCCCTAGCTCTAATTTCAAGTAAACAAAGTATGGCATCAAATTTATACTTGCTCCTAAGTCACACATACCTATAGTTTCTTTCCCATTCCCCATAGAGATACTAACTATAAAGCTTCCAGGATCCTTTAGTTTTGGAGGTAACTTGTGATGTAAAACAACACTTGTTACTTCGAAGACTATCACCTTCTCATTCAACTCATAATTTTTCTTTTTTGTGTTAAGCTCCTTAAAAAATTTGGCATATGATGGCATATTTTTAATCAACTCAAGTAAGGGGAGACTAATACTTACCTTTGAGAGTATATTATAAATTTCAGTAAATTGATTATCATGCTTCTCATTTTTTAACCTGCTTGGAGATTTGTGCAGCTTTGGTACCACTGATGCCTCCTTACTAACTTCCTTAGGCTCAATTGGTTGAGCTTTGCCTTCTTGTATTTCCTCGCCATCTTCTTCCAATGTTCATGCGTCCAAAGAATCATTAATGTTATTATCGTCGATTTTGTTATCAAGTACCTTACCACTTCTTAGGATTGTGATTGCTTTGGCTTGCTCTGGTTGGCTTGGAAATTTTCCTTTTTGATTAGCTTGTAATTGATTGGCCAATTGACCCACTTGAGTTTCAACCTTCTTAAGTGAGGCTTCCAAATAGTTGAATCATTTGTTGTTCACCTCTTAATTTTGAGTGCTTATTTGAATGAAAGTATTCAAATTGTCTTCAAGTGAAGGTTTCTTGACTTACTCATGATTTGCACCTTACCCTTAAAATTGGAGTCCCCTTTGATAAGGTTGGAATGAATGTTGAGGTGGAATTTTTTTGTTGGTTCTTCCATGCAAAATTAGGGTGATTTCTCCAACTAGGGTTATAAGAATTCTAGTACGGGTCATTCCTTCCCCTTTGTTGGAATCCTTTAAATGCAGAAGCTTGTTCTTGCCCTTCTTAAAATTGATTAAAGTTTGAAGGACACACATTTGCATTGTGACCTACCACACCACATGATGCACATGATTCTTGGCTTGGCCCCAGCAAGTTTCCTTTAGCATTCAACGATTTAACTTGCCTTGTCAACTCCACAATTTGCCTTGCCATTTCTGAGTTTGCATTCAGCTCATACACTCCTCTTCTCCTTTCCCTAATGCTCTTTTGTTGAGAATTTGCTCCCAACATTTCAAATAATGTAACCATTTTAGTTGCTATTTTCTCACCCATTGCCCCTCCTGCAACATTATCCACCGTGTTTTGACATTGTTGAGTTAACTCATCATAGAAAAACTGATTGGGCAATTGATGTGGATAATAATGATGAGGGCATTGAAATAATAGAGATTTGAAGCAATCCCATGCCTCATGAATTCCCTCCCCATCAAATTGGGTGAAAGTTGCAATACACCCCCTAAGCTCCTTTGTCTTTTGGTGTGAATAAAAGTTTCCATAAATTTGTTGTACACTTTGGTCCAAGTGGTCAAAAAATTTTCAGGTAAGGTCATCAACCATGCTTTTGCCTTATCTTTCAAACTATATGGAAAACATCTCATTTTGAGTTCATCCTCTGTAATAATTGGTCAGGTAAACTTCTTCATAGGTGGTTCCTCTATGTCACCCATTTCTACTTTCGTGTCCTCCTCAAATTGCCCGTTGCTTTCTTCTCCTTCCTGTCTCAAGGGATCTACTCCTTCGTCTCTTGGTAGTCTATGAATATCGTCTATATAAGGAACAAGTTCATTTTCTTGAGACCTTCGTTCTTGCATAAATCCCTAGGAAATTCAAAAAGGAACACTTTAAACAATAAAACAATTAAAATAAAAGAATCAAACTACAAATAACAATTGCCTCCCCCATCAGCGGCGCCAAAAACTTGTTGTGTTCGACTAATTATTACTACAAGCGACACTCACAAGTATATGAGGTAGTTCTAGCAACGGTGATCTCCCCAAGGTCGTCTCACAAGGAAGGAATTTTTTTCAATAGTTTGATTAACAAGTAAATTTAAAAGTAAGAGTGTGATGTTTGAAGTAGTGGTGAAAAGTAATTAAAATTAAAAGGAATGTGTGTAATGGTTGTATAAGATTATTTCAATTCTAAAAATCGTGCCTAGGATTGTAGGTCAATTTAATCAAAACTTAATTCTCAAATTATCCATTAATATAACTCTGTATTTTAATTTGTTCCTCGAGTTAAATTAGTAATTACCAATTCATTAGTAACAACCAATTATTTTGAAATTGCAAATTAATAAACCCTAGAACTTATATTTCTAGTTCATTCATAGGGTGGTTGATTACATAGTTCCAATATTGAATTTCACCTCTTGGTCAATCGTTCAATATTAAGTGATTAATAGGTGGCCAATCTATCAACCTAACATTCAATCCAATGCAATCAACCAACAACAAGGTATACTAATAGAATTATCAAATCAAGTCATATAAATAAATCTACTACAACCCAAGGCATGAGTGAATTAGCTCATCATCAATTTAAAACAAATATCCATCTCAATATTAATCAAATCAAAATTATACATTGTAATATTAATGTTCATAATAAAATAGTAACAATATAGAAATGAATCAAAAGAGACAATATGAAAACCCCTTGTAGATGCCAATAGTTTGACTATTTGTCTTCCTCCTAGCTTCCACCTTGATGTGCGATGAACAACTTCCAAGCTCCCTAAATCAATGGCTCTCTTCTTGAAAGATGGAATGTAACTTTCTCAAGCTTCCACTCCAATCAAGCTTTCTTCAAACCCTAATTGTCTAAGGAACTAGCTCACTCAATTTAATCCCCAATCTTGATTGGCTCTTGTCTATGGAAGAAATGAAGGATGAATGGGAATGAAGATGAAGAGAGAATGGTGTCTCCCCTGTTGAAAAATCAAGAACAAAAACTAAGAACTCCCCCCTCCCAAAAATAGACAATGTGTATATGCTCCCCCACTTTCATCTTCTTTCAATTTTTTTTAAGAAACCATCCATCTTTTGCCAACTCACACACCACACTTTGTCTCCCACCTTTTTCTTTGTTTTATATTTCTTCCCATAAATTAGGTAACCTTTTTTGATCTTTTATTATTTCTTTTTAAAAGATATCACCTATTGTCCCCCATTTTGTTCCCAATTCATGCAAAATGAATGAAAGAATTTTTACAAGACACGGCCAAGTCATGAGTGACTTGGCTTATCACTCATTTTCTTATGAACATGACCAACTCATGTGGTTGTGTCCATGGCTGCCTCAAAACCTTCTTTTTTTCCATGTGAGACATGGCCAAGGCCCTGGCCATGTCATCAGACATGGACAGTGGCTTGAACGTGTCTCTTGAGTGTGTTATCTACTACCTCCATCCTTGCTTCGAACTTGAACATTTCAACCAATAGTTATATTTTCAAAAATGAAAATCAGTTCATGATAATTCCCATTAATTAGGTTTTAATCCATTCAACCAACTAAAGTAGCTTTTATGCTATATTGAATTAAAACTAAATTAAGCAGTCTATTATAAGTAAATTTCTCACTTGAAAAAGTAACTAATGATTCATGCCAAAAACAAGCCCATGATTAATAGCTCTTAGTATAAACTCGGTTCACAGTTGATTTTTGGTATTTCATAATTGACCTAAATATTTGTGAGCTCTTTGTAAGAAAAGGTTGGATGGAAGTAATTTTTTTTAAGCCCATTGTAAAAAGATTTTAGAAAAAATAGATTTTGGGCTTAGTATTTAGGTCATGAGAAAAAGAATTTTTTTATGGAAAAGTTATATATCCAAAGACCATCTTGAAAAGTTTTGAAAATAACTTTGGTCTTTTTAAAGAAAAATTTATTTGGGCTCACAATGTAATTAGGTCATATTAGAAAAAGAACAAACCAAATAAGCCACGAGTTAAACTAAGATAAATTAGCCATAGTCAAACAACAAGCATTTAGGGTAAAATCCTAAGGAAAGTAACTAGGCTAATTACATGAGCTTTAGTCTTTGGGTTGAAAGGCTTAGGTTCCCATAGCGAGTATATACCAAATGGTGCAAGACTATGAGTGGTTATGCTATGCTCGATCTCCATACCTTGAGTGAAAGTATGGTATCCCTTACATAACACAACATGGGTAACACGGGCGTCGTAATTCACACACACGATGCAATCTAGTATGATGCAATGGATAATATCATTATAGGAAAGAATAGAATAATAAAAAGACCAACGAAATTAACTTTTCTTATCCCCAATGGAGTTGCCACTGTGAGCGGAGATTTTTGCCACCACTCCCGGTGGAATGGTTCTTACAACTTCGGAACTGTTTAGGCTCGGGGCCTTAGAGAACATGGGCCTAAGCCTGGAGAAAATGGAGTTGCCACCCTGACGGTCCGGGAAAATGAAAGGGGTGGATGACTCAATTCCTAAGGAATCCCTAACCCCCTAATGGGTTCGGAAAGTTGGGTACGTGTGGGGAAGGTGAGAAATGGCCTAGCACACCCACAACGCCCGGTTTATTGAAACCGGCCTCCTTTGCAGGTCTTAATATTATAAAATTCATAAATATAACAATATTATCCATACTACATGCAACAATTAAAATAAAGCAACATTATGTTAAAATCAAAGTAAGGTCCAAACAAAGCAAATATATGGACACCCATCCAAGGATGGAAACATGTCCTTACATCGTCCATGTCTAAACTAAATAGGACACCCACCGAAAGGTGGAAACTTGCCTTTACATTGGTAAAAAATATAAAAGAAATTTAAATTACATGAAAATTAATTAATGAGGTACCCACAAAGTGGAAACATACCTCTTACAATTTTAATACCAAAATAAACAAAAATATAATCATAATAATAAAGAAAATATCCATCCATGATAAGTTAAATAAATCAATTTAAGTAAATCAAGCATTTAAATTAAATAAATTAACCATCAAAACATAAAATAAACTATGTAATCAAATCTAAAATTAAATAAAGCAATAAATATATAAATTTAGGGTTTTAAAGAATTTAGGGTTATTAGAATTTAGGGTTTTGGAACTTAGGGTTTTAGAAACTAGAGTTTTGTAATTAGAATTTTGAAATTATGAGTTTTAGGGTTTTTGAAACTAGGGTTCTAGAAATCAGAGTTTGGAATTAGGGTTTTAAAATTAGGTTTTTAAAACTAGGGTTTTGGAATTAAGAGTTTGGAATTAGGGTTTTTGGGTTTAACTTACTGCCTTAAAAACATCATTTTGGATTTGGAGAGATAAATTAAGGTTTTGGAAAAATAATCAATATTTTAGAGTTTAATAATGAAATTGTTTAGGCTTTTGGATAAAAATATTTTGAGGTTTTGAGTTTAAATAAAATAATTTACGGTTGTTGAAGTTTTAGTAAAAGAATAGATTCTGATAATTAATTTAAATCCTCAACAGCTACTGGATAGTTTTAGGTTTTTTATGAAACATGCAAGTGGGGTTACAAATACCAACTGATCAATGTGTTAATTAAAGCAAACGATTATAGTTATTGAAACAAAGGTTAATTTAGTGCACGTTCAAAGATCAAGGTACTGTGTGTTCAAAGATCATGTTACTGCATGCATGTTCTTATTAATAAAAGAAATGAAGCTACTGTGAGCATGAATAATTTACGATTAAAGATCAAACCTCCATCGTTGGTTCAACCAAAAAATTTATTTTTGGATGAACAATATGAAGACAATATGTACTCTACCTTCTTCTTTGGTTGTCTTGATATTTCTGTTTGTGGTTTCCTTCGTTCTCCAAAAAGCTGATGCTATTCTTCTCTCTTTCTTGTCGTCTTTTCTGTTTTGTGGTTTAATCTCTCTTTATATTCATTGTCGACCCTCTTTAATGTTAATTGCTACCTTTCTAAATTTTGAAACGTTAATATTTATAGGCAAACCTCCATCAGAATCCTTAACCTTAATATTAATTCGTCCTTAAAATAAATTCTAGTTGAATTAGGAAATTCATTGAAACCATGTCGATCTGGGGCAACCAGGTCGACATGAGTTAAGTTCATGTCGTCCTAGTTGCCCTAGGTCGACATGAATCCAACCTCATGTCAACTTGGGCTGCCCAGGTCAACATGAGGCATGCACATGTCAACCTGGTCTGCCCAGGTCAACATGAGTCCAACCTCAAGTCGATCTAGGCTGCCAAATCGACATAAGGCATGCTCATGTCTCCCTGGCCGGCATGACTCGAATTATTCTTGGCTTTTTTTACTTATGGTATAACAATTTTAATTTAAGCTGATTCAAATTTATTTTAGGGTTTTATAATTGAATTTATGCCTCTTTAAGGCGACCCGACTTCTTTGAAAATTATAAACTAGAATATTTTAAAGTCAGATCAAATTTATTTTGGCACCCTTTAATTAGGACCGTATCAAATTTGGGTCAAAAATTAAGGGTCTAGAGTTTTCCCCATACTTGAACGACCTGAGACTTTCAGTAGAAGAGAGTGAAATGAGAGATGACTTTGAGCAGATGAGGATGGATACTTGAATTTGATTTGGGTACTTAGCTCAGGGTAAGTTCTGGGCTTAAGGGTAATTTGGGTTCTGGACTCGAGCTAAGTTCTGGATTTAAGAGTAATTTGGGTTCTGGACCAGAGCAAGATTTTGGGTGCTCGAAATGAAACTATATTTGGATGCTCAATCCTAAACTGGATTTGGATACTCGATCCTAAACTTGTTTTGGATACTCAATCCTAACTAGATTTGGATACTCGATCCAGAACTGGATTTGGATGCTCGATCCTAAACTAGATTTAAATACTTGATCCTGAACTGGGTTTGGATGCTCGATCCTAAACTAGATTTGGATACTCGATCCTAAACTAGATTTGGATTCTAGACCAAAATATTCGAAAGTGAGTTTAAAAATATTTTGTATACGCATAAACTAAAAAATTAAAATGGAGAAACTTTGCCCCCTGTGTATGCTCAAACCAATAATTTTTCTCATGAAGGCTCTGATTGATGTTTGTATTTTATCGTATTCTTTGCATAAGCATGCATCTCTTCTTTCTTTTGCAAAATGACTAGAGCTTCCTCAAGAAATGGCCCTTCCATGTCCCCCTGATTCAATATCATCTTTATGATTGCTTCATAGAGTATCTGTTGTTCACTTTGATAAAGAACAGACAATACAATACAATACAAGAAAATGCAATGTGATATGCTCATGTATGCATGATATTTATGAGTAATATGTATAGTGGTTCCATAACTCACAGACTAAGGTGATCAGCTAAAGTGTTCTCATTGTTCCTTTTTGACACTCGTTCAAATCTTGCATTGGAATGACAAAAAGCTTTGCATTTATGGCTTTTATCTTCAAGATGTTGAGAGCATGAATAATGGAGGCCCCAAGCAGCAGAGATACATCCATTTCAAATTATGATTAGTAGCTTCTTCATAACCTTCCCATTAATAATTTCCTTTGCCCAATGTGTCCTTTGAGATTCGATAGTTCAACATACTCCCCTTAACTTGAAGGCTTTGTGTGACAAAAACATTTTTTTTATTTTTTTAATTTTGATTTTGAAATCAAATGTTGGCTTTGCCAAATCAAGTATATGAGGATTGAGTATCCAAGTCTAGTTTAGGATCGAGTATCCAAATCTCTAGGGTCCAGAACCCAAATTATCCTTAGGTCCAGAACCTAGAATCTCTTCTAAGTCCTGAACTTAGCTCGGGTCCAAAACCCAAATTATCCTTAGGTCTAGAACCTAAAATTACACTTAGGTCTAGAACCTAAAATTATCCTTGAGTCCAGAACTCGAACAGGGTCCAGAACCCAAAACTTCAACCATCTCAAAAATTAAGTCTTATTGCTTTTCACTCTCTTTTACTAAAGTCTCAAATCGTTCAAGCAGGAGGCAAACTGTAGACCTTAATTTTTGACCCAGTCCAGTCCAATATATTTTAATTAGTCCAAAATAATTTTTGTATTGTCCAATATATTTTAATTAGTCCAAAATAATTCTTGTGTTATCTTAATTAAATAATATTTGTTTTAGTATTTAGTTTTTATAATTAATAAAAAATAAATATAAATAAATAAATAAATAAACAAAAACAAAAATAAAAATCGACGATGAAAAAATTCATCGCAGAAAAGTTAGGACGAAATGGCCTTGGGCCATTTCGCCGACAGGAGTTTCCTGCGGGCGAAGTGGCCTCTGGCCGCCCTGCTCGCAAATTTCCATGGCAATCCTCGCAGTAGCCCGCAGTAGTTTTTTCGCCAATAAAATTTTTTCGATGCAATTTTTTTCGAAACAAAATGCTATTTGGTTTCAGTTCCCTTTTCCTAATTAATGATAAATTCCGTAAATAATTAAGATTAATCATTGAAATTTCCTATAAATAAGACTAAAAACAACACAGAAAGGAGGATAATCGGAGGAGGAATCAAACTTTGGACTGGGACTTGGATTTTGAGCTGGAACTTTACAAATTGATCGGACTTTTTAGAATAGAATAAGCAAGCCAGCAATCAAGCCATCAAAGGCAGCAATCCTGCCTTTGTCCTTGTTCATCCAAGAAGCAATTTTTGGTGGAACCAACAAAAGAAGGTTTGAATATCTAATCTTTTTTTCTTCCAGTAGCTTCAGTCATTAAACTGTTTCTTTTGATTCTAAAAACCTTAGAGCCCTAATTTACTTCTTCTAAAGCTTAGAACCTTAAATCGTCTCCTTTATTTTCAAAAACTTTAAAATTACTTTTCTATTGATTCTAAAACCTAAGAACCCTAATCTATTTCTTCAAAATCTTAAAACCCTAATCTACTTTCCAACCTTCCAAAACCTTAAATCGTCTTGCCTATTTCCATAAAGCTTTATAAAACTCGAAATTGTTTTTTTAAATTTTAAAATCAAATACATCCTCCGAAACACTAAAAACCCTAATTCAACTTCAAAACCAAAAACAGTAAACCCTAAACTAGTAAACCTAAAACCTAAATTTCTCTTTAACCCTAATTCCCCTAAAACCGTAAACCCTAATTTTTCTAAACCCTAATATTTAAAACCTTAGAAACTTATAAATCTAAATATTAAAATTCAACACAATAAGCCTAAAAATAATAATCCAATAGCTAATAATCATAAACCTAATGTTTTAAGGTATCTGAACCCTAATTTCATGATTTTACACCTCAAACCCTAATTTGGTTAATAAAAGAACCTTATCAATCCCTTAAATTATAAAACCTTAATCCATTTTAATTCTCCTAAAACTTACTGTAGCCTAAACAAATAAATTCCAAAACCCTAAATATTAATTATAGAACTTTAAATGAGAAGCAGTAACCCTAATTTGTATCTAGACTTACTTTATTTTTAGATTTAATTATGTAGTTTATTATATGCTTTGATTTATTTAAGTTCAATGTTTTGTTTATTTAAATTATAATGGTTGAATGTTTATATTTTTTATTGATGTTTGATATCATTGATGAATGATTTATTTATGATGAATGGTTACTTACTTTTATCAATGATTTCCAAATGTTGTAAGAAGTATGTTTCCACTTTGTGGGTGCCTCATTAATTAAGCTCTATGTAATTTAATTTGCTTTATATTTTAGACCAATGTAAATGACATGTTTCTACCTCATGGTGGGTGTCCTATTTAGTTTAGACATGGATGATGTAAGGGCATGTTTCCATCTTCGGATGGGTGTCCATTTATTTGTTTTGCTTGCACATTTCTTTGATTTTTAATATATTGATGCTTTATTTTAATTGTTGCATGTAATATGATAATATTATTATATTTAAGAATTTTATAATATTAAGACCTGTAAAGGAGGCCGGTTCTAATGAACCAGGCATTGTGGGGGTGCTGGGCCATTTCTCACCTTCCCCACACGTACCCAACTTTTCGAACCCATTAGGGGGTTGGGGATTCCTTAGGAATCGAGTCATCCACCCCTTTCTTTTTCCCTGCCCGTCCGGGTGGTGACTCCATTTTCTCCGGACTTAGGTCCGTGTTCTCTAAGTCCCCGAGCCTAAACAGTGCCAACGTCACAAGAACCATTCCACCGGGAGTAGGGGCAAAAATCCCCGCTCACAATGTCCTTACATCTTCCATGTCTAAACTAAATGCGACACCCACCGAAAGGTGGAAACATGTCCTTTACATTGGTCCAAATATAAAAGCAATTTAAATTACATGAAAATTAATTAATGAGGTACCCACAAACTGGAAACATATCTCTTACAATTTTAATACCAAAATAAACAAATAATAATCATAATAATAAAGAAAATATTCATCCATGATAAATTAAATAAATCAAATTAAGTAAATCAAGCATTGAAATTAAATAAACCAACCATCAAAACATATAATAAACTATATAATCAAATCTAAATTTAAATAAAGCAATAAATATATAAATTTAGGGTTTTAAAGAATTTAGGGTTTTTAGAATTTAGGGTTTTGGAACTTAGGGTTTTAGAAACTAGAGTTTTGTAATTAGGGTTTTGAAATAAGGGTTTTTAGGGTTTTTGAAACTAAGGTTCTGGAATTCAGAGTTTACAATTAGGGTTTTAAAATTAGGGTTTTTGAAACTAGGGTTTTGGAATTCAGAGTTTGGAATTATGGTTTTTGGGTTTAACTTACTGCCTTAAAATAAAATTTTGGATTTGGAGAGATAAATTAAGGTTTTGGAAAAATAATCAATATTTTGGAGTTTAATAATGAAATGGTTTAGGCTTTTGGATAAAAATAGTTTGAGATTTTTAAATTTAATAAAATAATTTACAGTTATTGAAGTTTTAGTAAAAGAATAGATTCTAATAATTAATTTAAATCCTCAACAACTACTGGATAGTTTTATGTTTTTTATGAAACATGCAAGTGGGGTTACAAATACCAACTGATAAATGTGTTTATTAAAGCAAACGATTAAATTTATTGAAACAAAGGTCAATTTACTGCATGTTCAAAGATTAAGGTACTGCGTGTTCAAAGATCATGTTATTGCATGCATGTTCTTATTAAGCAAAGAATTGAAGCTACCGTGAGCATGAATAATTTATGATTAAAGATCAAACCTCCATCGTTGGTTCCACCAAAAAATTTATTTCTTGATGAACAATAGGAAGACAGTATGTACTCTACCTTCTTCTTTGGTTGTCTTGATATTTCTGTTTGTGGTTTCCTTCGTTCTCCAAAAAGCTGCTGTTGTTCTTCTCTCTTTCTTGTCGTCTCTTCTGTTTCGTTGTTTAATCTATCTTAATATTCATTGCCGACCCTCTTTAATGTTAATTGCTACCTTTCTAAATTTTGAAACGTTAATATTTATGGGCAAACCTCCATCAGAATCCTTAACCCTAATATTAATCCATCCTTAAAACAAATTCTAGTTGAATTAGAAAATTCATTGAAACCATGTCGGTCTGGGGCAACCAGGTCAACATAAGTTAGGTCCATATCGGCCTAGTTGCCCTAGGTCGACATGAATCCAATCTCATGTCAACCTGGGCTGCCCAAGTCGACATGACAGGTCGACATGAACATGTTCATGTCTACCTGGGCTGCCCAGGTCGACATGAGTCCAACCTCATGTCAATTTGGGCTGCCAGATTGACATAAGGCGCATGCCGACCTGGTCCCTCCAAGTCGACATGAGCAATTGCTTATGTCTCCCCGACAGGCCTGACTTGAATTATTCTTGCCTTTTTTAACTTAAATTGATTTTAGGGTTTTGTAATTGAATTTATGCCTCTTTAATCTGACCCAACTTCTTTAAAAATTATAAACTAGGTTCAAATATTTTAAAGTTGGATAAAATTTATTTTGGCATCCTTCAATTAGGACTATATGAAATTGGGATCAATATGAAGGGTCTACAAAGTGATTCGTACTTCAAACAAGCCCATAATTAAAGAGTCTTAGTGTAAACTAGGCCCACAATTGATTTTAAGTATTCCATAATTGACCTAAATAGTTGTAAGCCCATTGAAAAGGGTTTGCTTAAAATAGTTTTGTTTCAAAGCACCTTGCAAAAGATTTGTCTCAAAAGATAAATTTTGGGCCATGAGGTGAAAAATATTTTTGTTTTAAAGCCCATTGTGAAAAGATTTTTTTGAAGAATAGAGTTTGGGCTTATAACTTGGGTCATGAGGTAAAAAGAATTTTTGACTTTTATGCTTAAAAGACCATTGTGAAAATTTTGAAAATAGTTTTGGCATTTAGGCTTAAAAAATTATTTTGGGCTTATAATATAATTAGGTCATATTAGGAATGGAACAAATCAAATAAGCTATGATTCAAACTAAGATATATCAAACATAGTAAAAGAGCAGGCATTTGGGTATAAACCTAAGGATGGTAACTAGGCCAACTACATGGCCTTTAGCCTTTAGGTTGAAAAGTTTAGGCTCCATAGAAAGTATATACCAAAAGGTACTAGGCTATGACTAGTTATGCCAAGCTCAATCTCCATTCCTTGATTGAAAGTACGGTATCTGTAGACCCTTAATTTTTGACCCAGTCCGGTCCAATATATTTTATATAGTACAAAATAATTTTTGTGGTATTTTAATATTTATTTTAGTATTTAGTATTTATAATTTTAATGAAAATTAAAAATGTTGAAGTGAATAATAATAATAATAAATAAATAAATAAACAAAAATAAATAATAAATAAAAAAACAAACAAATAAAATTAAAAATCGGCGACAAAAAAATCGGCGATGAAATATTTTCGTCGCCGAAAGTCATTGGTCGAAATGGCCTGGCAGCCCGCAGCGCATAAATTTTCCACGCAGTTTCTCGCGATTCCTCGCAGTCCATCACAAATTTTGCCAGCGAGATTTTTCTAACATAATTTTTTCCAAAACCAAATTCTGTTTGGTTTCGGTTTTCTTTTCCTAATTAATTATAATTTCCTTAAACAATTGGAAGGAAGCTTCCAAAATTTCCTATAAATAACACTAAAAAACACAGAGAAAGGGATCAGACTTGATTTTAAGGGGAAAAACTTTGAGGGATCTGACGGGGACTTGGGGGGATCGGACTTGATTTTGAGGAGAAAAACTTTGGATTTGGACTGGAACTTGAGACTTCATATTTGAGAGGAGCAATAAGTAAGCCATTAACAATTCATCAAAGGCAGCAACCTTGCCTTTGTCCTTGTTCATCCAAGAAGCAATTTATGGTGGAACCAACGAACGAAGGTTTGAATCTCTAATTTATTTTTCTTTATTTTCTTACAGTAGCTTTGTTTCTTTAATTCATGAGAATAAACACTCAAAACCTTGATATATAAATATGTGGTAACATTGATCTTCGTTTCAATAATATAAATGATTTCTTCTGTTTCCAAATACCTCAAAAACCTTAATTCGTTTCTTTTTTTTTCAAAAAAACCCTAAAAATACTTTTTTATTTCTTCTAAACCCTAAAAACCCTATAAACACTTTTTTATTTCTTCCAAACCTTAAGAACCCTAAAAAATACTTTTCTATTTCTTCTAAACCTCAAAAACCCTAAATTGTTCCTTCTATTTCCAAAAGCCCTAAAAACTACTTTTTTGTTTCCAAAAACCTTAAATCGTTTTTCCTATTTCTAAAAGTTTTTAAAAACCCTAAACTGTTTTCTTCTAATTCTTTTCCAAATTTCCAAATGTTTTCTTAAATCACCAAACTCTAACTTACTTTACAGTTTCTAAAAATCACAATTACTTTATAAAACTCTAAACTATTTTCTTCAACTCCAAAACCAAAACAGTAAACCCCAAACTAGTTAATCTAAACCCTAAGTTTTCCTAAACCCTAATTCCCTCAAAACTAATACGTAAACCCTAAGTTTTCCTAAACCCTAATTCCCTCAAAACTAAAATGTAAACTCTAGTTTTCTTAAACCCTAATCTTTATAACCTTAAAACCTTATAAACCTAAACATTCAAACTCAATACAGTAAATCCAAAATAACAATTCAGTAACCAATATCTATAAACCTAATGTAATGCCAATGTCATACTTTCAAGAATTAGAAACAATACACAAGAATAACATATTTCATCACATTACATTTCATTATACTATTCAATTGTTTCATCATTCATGATTCACATTTAAGCAAAGACAAGCATGGGCCCAAAAGAAACTAATATGTCATTCAAATTGCAGAGTTACTATTTTGGTCCAATAATCACATTTATCAAGCCCGTAGGTGAATCATTATCAAAATGAGAAACCTCTCATATGTAACATCCCAACTAGGCTTCAAGGACTAGGCCCAACCAAGCTTCAAGGGGAGCTAAGCATCCACCCAACATGGCTTTAAGGACCAAGCCCAACCCAGCTTCAAGGGATTGTTACTTTTAGGCATGCCACCAATAACAAAACTCTGAAAATTGAATAACATACTAGGCACACAATTCTTTCATTATGTCATTATCAATTCCATTCTCATTTTCTCATAATCATCTATGCAACCATGCCCCAATTATTTCATTTGCATCATTATAGCCAACAACAATGGCTTCACATCTCATCATTTGGGTATACATAACAAATTGCATTGTACATACATTTTGAATGATCATTTTATCTTTCACATTATGCAAATCATAGCATTAATCAATTGTATCAACAATGTAATAGATTACTTAGCACATTTACAACCAAATGTGTTAAGTCCCAAAGTCATGTAAATGTATGCACTAATGTAGGGTTTGTACTTACCTCTAAGAGCAACACACACCAATCTAACCACTTCCTCTTCCAAGAATCCTTCAACACTTGGATTAGGGCAACTCAATCTCTTCAAAACCTAATCCAAAAGTGAATATACACACTCACTTAGAGATACACAAAAGATAATAAGGATAAGAACCAACTAGGGCAAACTCTACACATTACACGCTCAACAGCACGGGCATGACCCTGATCGTGCCCTAAACTCACTACATAGAAGCTTTGACACGCTTAGTGACAGGGGCATGTCACTGGCCATGTCAATCCTCCCCCAACACAGTGGCTATGACATGCTCAGTGACATGGGCATGTCATTGGACGTGTCAATCCATTAACATCACAGTAGCTATGACACGCTCAGTGACATGGGCGTGACACTGGACGTGTCAATACTACTCCAACACAGAAACTGTGACATGCTCAATGACATGGGCGTGTGACTGGTCATGTCACCCATCCAAAAAATAGAACCATTGACATGGCCAAAGACTTGGCCGTGCTCATGGGCATGTCAGGCCGAAAATCCTGATTTCAACACCAACAACACCACATCCAACAAATAACATACTTTACCCTTTTCCACTCCAAACAATCTTACCCAAAAGCATCAATAAACCATACTAAACTTGCATAAACACTAAAACAACTCAAAACAAGCATCAAATGCAAATCACAACCAAAATCACAACTCAACCCATACACAATCCACAACTCTTGTTCTTTCACTAAAATTAACCCTTTCTCCAAACCAAACCCAAAATCAAAGTCAAATAGGCAGCACCATCTCAAACACATCAAAATTAACCACAAACACATCAACCACAACCATTCACCATACTCAATTCACAAACTCAAAAGAAAACCAAAGAAACAAGTTGGAAACTTACCGAAAGTGATTAGAATTCCAACTTGATCACTTGAAACACCCTTCAATCTTGAGTTATAGAGCAACAAAAATCCCTCTCCTACAAGCTATGGTGATGGCCGAACAAAGAGAAGAAAGAAGAAGATGAAAATGAAAGTCAACCCATTCATAACCTCTTAAACCACACAATCTCTCTTTTAATATCCACCAAGCAATTATAATAATAAAATAATCATAAATATCATCATCCACTTAATAATTTAATTTCAATTAATCCAAATATAATTAAATATCTCTTTTGACCTACTAACTAGCTGACCTGTATATGTTTTATATATCTCTATATATACAACATATACATACTTCTCTTTTCCTCTCTTACCACTTACTCATAAATATATACTTTATATCATTTAATCCAATTTCAACAATAATCATTCCAAATATTTTAGGGTATAGTTTGGGATATTACTATTCTCTCCCTCTATAAATAAATTTTGTCCTAAAAATTACCTGATCTTAAATCTGAAGTAGCTGGTGATACTGGTCTCGTATCACTTGCTCATTCTCCCAAGTTGCCTCTTCCTTCGCATGATTCTTCCAAAGAACCTTCACAAGTGGTACTTTCTTATTTCTCAACTCTTTCACTTCATGTGCCAAAATAGCCACTGGTTCTTCTTCAAAAGTCAGATCCGAACTCACCTCAATACATTCAACTGACAAGATATGAGAAGGGTCTGACATGTACCTCCGCAGCATAGAAAAATGGAAGACATTGTGAATTTTATCCAATTCAGGCGGCAAAGCAAGTCATTAAGCAACTGGTCCAATTCTCTCCAATACCACATAAGGTCCAATAAAATGAGGACTCAACTTCCCTTTGCGGCCAAATCTCAAAATCCTCTTCTAAGGAGACACTTTCAAAAATACTTTATCTCCAACACAAAACTATATGTCTCTCCTCTTCAAATCTGAGTAAGATTTCTATCGGTCTGAAACTTCTTTCAACCGATCCCAAATTATTTTAACTTTCTCTTCTATTTCTTTAATCAAATCGGGACCAACCAACTTGCCTTCTCCAACTTCATTCCAACATGGAGGCGTCCTGCATCTTCTACCATACAATGCCTCATAAGGTGCCATTTTAATACTAGATTGATGACTGTTGTTGTAAGCAAATTTCATCAATGGCAAAAATCTATCCCAACTTCCAGAGAAATCAATGACAAAGCTTTTCAACATATCCTCTAAAATTTGTATCACTCTCTCTGACCGCCCATCTGTCTGAGGATGGAAAGCAATGCTAAAATGCAATCAAGAACCCAAAGCATTATGCAAACTCTTCTAAAACCTTGAATTAAACCTGGGACCTCGATCAGACACTAATGAAATTGGGACTCTATGCAGTCTCACTATCTCACCGATATACAACTCAGCCAACTTCTCCAGAGAATAGTCCATATGAATTGGAAGAAAATGAGTTGTCTTCATCAACCGATCAATAAATCACCCAAATGGCATCATGCTTCTTCTGAGTCAATGGCAAACCAGTCACAAAATCCATTGTCACTCGCTCCCATTTCCATTCAGGCACAGATAAAGGTTGGAGCAACCTTGTTGGAACTTGGTGCTCGGCCTTCACTCTCTAACAAGTGAGACATTTGCAAACTTCACTATGTCTCTCTTCATGCCTGACCACCAATAATGTTGCTTCAAATAATGGTACATCTTAGTACTTCCTGGGTGCATAGCAAAAGCCGACCGATGTACTTACTCTAAAATAATCTTTAATCTTGCATCATCCGAAACACACAATCTATCTTTGTACCAAAGGCTACCATCATCTCTCATAAGAAAATCTCGACTCTCCCCCTTTTGGCAACCCGAAACAATTTCTTGAAGTTTCTCATAAGCCAACTGAGCCTCTTTAATCTGATCCAACAACATCGGTCTCAATTGCAAATGAGCTAACAAAGCACCATCATCACATGATTCAAAACTAGCTGCAACGCTCTTAACTTAACAAGAAATGAGAGGGAACATCTCCTTCAATTGCTCAAAACTTGCTTGACACTGATCTGACCACACAAATCTAACTCCCTTTCGAAGTAATCTGGTGAGTGGAGTAGCTATCAAAGAAAAACCCTTCACAAACGTTCGATAATATCCTGCCAAACCCAGAAAACTTCTGACTTCAGTCACAGACTTCGGTGGACTCCATGTAAAATCCCAATGTATGCCTTAGAAGTTTTGAATATTGTTGTTGTTTTAAATTGGATAGAATGTATATGTTAATTTGCAAGAGAAAAGAAATTAAAAGAAAATGTATATGTTGTATATATGGAAGTATAAATAACATATACATAAGTCAAAAATGGAGAGTCAAGGGATGAAGATATTTATTTGGTTATTGGTGAAATTACTAATAAGGGCATGTAAGTAAAGAGAGTTAAAAGTAAGTGAGAAGAGGGTATTTGGATAATTGACTTTTTGGAAATGCTTGGTGGAGATTTAAAGAGAAGTTGACTTTGTTTCTTCATTGTTCTTTTCTTCTTTTCCATTGAAGTGGCAGGCTCCTCCAAAGACAAGAGAAAGCAAGAGACCAAGAGAGGATCTTAATGTTCTAAGCTCAAATTGAAGGAAGATCTAAGTGATCAAGTTGGTGATTCAAGAAGTTTCATTACTTTGGTAAGTCCTCTTTTGATTTCTTTGCTTATTTGAAGTTGTGTTTGAGTTTGATAGATTTGTAAGAGTATGTTGTTTGATTGTGATATGTTTAAGAGTGTTTGATTAGATTGATTATGGATTATAAGGATGGATTGAAGAAAAGAGTAAGTTGGTTGAAAGAGATGGTGTTGTATTTGTGTTTAAGGTTTTGTGATGATATTTGTGATTTGTGTTTGTTATAGATGTGGAGTTGTTTTGGTGTTTTTGTAAGTTTAAGATAGTTTTTGGGTATGTTTTGTTAAGTTTGTTTGAAGTGGATGTTGGTGAAAAGAAGTGTTTTGTTGGGTGTTTTGTTGTTTTGGCCGGAATCTGAGTTTTTGGCCTGACACGCCCATGAGCACGTTCAGAGTTTTAGGCGTGTCAATTGTGTTGGAGGCAGTAGGTTTGACACGACCATTAACACGTCCGTGTTATTGAGCGTGTCATAGCTACTGTGAGATTGGAGAGTTTACACGGCCATGAGCATGTTCACGTTGTTGGATGTGTTGATATTTTTCAGAGAGGCAGAATGTATTACACGCCCAGTGACATGCCCATGGTTCTAAGCGTGTAAAAGCTTCTGTGTTGTGGAGTTAGGGCACGGTCAGGGACACGCCCGTGTGGTTGAGCGTGTCATTTTTAGAGTTTGCCCTAGTTAACTCTTAATTTGATTATCTCATGTGTATCCCTAAGCAAGTGTATGCTATTATTTTTGGATTAGGTCTTGAAGAAAGTGATTTGTCATTGATCTAAGAAGTAAAAGAATCTTGGAAAAGGAAGTGTTTAGAGTTGTGTGAATTGTTATTGAGGTAAGTACAAATATTGCATTATTACATTGCTGACTTATATGAATAATGTATTTTGTTATGTTTGTATCAATGATGCTATATGTATAATGTGAAGGATATGATGATGTAAAGGATTGTGAATTTGAAAGATGAATTGCTATAATGTGGATTGAGATGTGATGGAATATAAAGCCATTGTGATTGGCTATAATGACTTTAATGAGGCATGTTTGCCTAATTGATAATGAAATAATGAATGAATTGTGTGGCTAATGTGTTATTCCATTTTCAGAGTTTTGTTGATTGGTGGCATGCCTAATAGTAACAATCTCTTGAAGTTAGGTTAGGTTTGATCCTTGAAGCCAAGTTGGGTTGAAGTTTAACATGTTTTACTCCCCTTGAAGCTTGGTTGGGTCTAATCCTTGAAGCCTAATTGAGATGTTACAACCCTTGGAGCTAGGTTGGGTTGGTTCTTGAAGCCAAGTTGGGTTGATACTTAGCATGCTTTGTTCCCCTTGAAGCTTGGTTGAACCTAATCCTTGAAGCCTAGTTGGGATAATGATAATGATCAATGTGATAACAAAACCAAAGCATTAACTCTGAAAATTGAATGACATATTTGTGTCTTTTGGGCCCATGCTTGTCTTTGTTTAAATATGATTCATTGAGGGTAAAATAATTGAATATTGAGATCTATGGAAGGACTTTGAAATGTGATATGTTTATATGTGTATGATTTATGAAGGTGTGATATTATCTTTCCACCTATGAGGTTGTCTCTATTGTTAAATGTGTGACATTGCATTGCATTGCATTAAAGTATAATGTTAGTATACTTTGTACTACTAAGCCGTTGGCTTAGCGCGATAGTGGTTGATCGCGCAGGTGACAGGGTTGAACCCGAGAGTTCCTCGAGACCGAGTGAGAGTAGACATTGAAGGATTTATTTTGGGACTTAAAGATCAGAGAAAAGCTGCCAATCATGTATAACTTCTTTATATTTTGCAAAGTATGGATTCTAATGTAAATATATGTATAATTGTAAATATGGATTTGAATGTATTCATATATGTAAATATTTTATAAATTTCGCTGCGTATTAAGTAAATGTATATATATCTATTTTGTTTTATATTATAAGTTAATTACTTATTTTCTATAATTTATAATGAGAAAGATTATGGTATCATTTTAAAATGATATGAATGTTAAGGAAAATCGTAGCATCCCTATGTTCAGTGCACGAATATTACATTGTGGTATTTGTAGTGTGCGTGTACCGGATGTAGGGGTGTTACAATTGTTTTGGTATCAGAGCCTAGGTTTGAGATTCTCAACCTAGGTAAAATGAAAGAAAAAGAATATTTTGATTTTAAAAGTTAGTTTTTGAATAGCATACATGTTTGGTATTGGCAGTCTCTGATCTTTAATGAGATGTATTCTGCTGTGTTTGCAGACATAGATTGTGATGGATTCTCATTTACGTCAGTCAGTAGAGGGGAGTGCGGAGAGTGTAGCTCCTGATGAGGTTAGAGAGGGAGCTAGAGTGGTTAGTGCTGGAGAGGTACCTGCTTCTGTGTTGGGGAGACTAGCTGGTGAGGAGGTTCCGCCAGTTTGGCTTATTCATGTGGTTGATTTGTTGAGGCAAGCACCAGTGCAACCACCGCCACCACCCCCACAGCCTTTGGTATCAGTGAGACAGTACGATAAATTAAAGAAGTATGGAGCAGAAGATTTTTTGGGTACTATTGATCCAGCTATAGCTGAGCAGTGGCTAGATAAAGTACAGAGAATATTTATTCAGTTGCAAGCCACTCCAGAAGAAAAATTTGATTATGCAAGATCATTGTTGCAGAAGGACGCATATGATTGGTGGAAGATAGTACCCCATGCTATGGATGATCCACCTACATTGTCCTATGCTGATTTTCTAAGAGAGTTTGAATTAAAGTATACTCCAAGGGAGTATAAAGATGTGAAGAAAATGGAGTTTCTAAGCTTGAAGCAAGATCACCGGACTGTGACAGAGTATGAACTAGAGTTTATCCGGTTGAGCCAGTATGCTGGGGGTATTATATCTGATGAGATCGATACATGCAGGAGATTTGAGGAGGGATTGAGGCCCTCTATTATGTGTCTTGTGGCTGGATCTAGATATCATGATTTTTCCCAGCTTGTTGCAGCAGCTAGGAGTGTGGAGAGAGCTCAGAGTATTGCGGCTGCTTCTGAGGAAGAGATCAGGGTTAGGAGACCCCAATTTGAAGCAGGGTCTTCATCTACGAAGAGAGGTAAAGGAAGTTTTGTTCCTCGGGTTAGTAGGAGTTAGAGGCCAGCTGGTAGGTCAGTACAGTGTCAAAGGCAGAGATCGAGACCTACAATTTCAGTGGCGAGTGCTCCGACCCCAGTGATTCAGAGATCCACTTTACCCATATGTATTCATTGTGGTAGGCCACATGGTGGTACTTGTTGGAAGACTGGTGTAGCAGGGGTATGTTTCAGATGTGGATCGCCTGATCATTTTGTTAGAGATTGTCCTGAGAGGCAGGAGCAGATGTCAGTAGATTCTGTAGTTTCTCGATCTAGTGTGAGAGGAGGTCGAGGAGGCAGAAGTTTCAGCAGAGGAGGCAGATCTGGGTTCAGTCCTAGAGGGGGTTCTTCATCCAGGGAGAGTAGACCATGGGAGGCTGGATCTTCTCAGAGGATATATGTGATGTAGAGGCAGCCAGATGCTTCAGCAGTCATAGCTGGTACTTTCTCTTTATTTGGTATTTCAGTACTTGCTTTGATTGATCCTGGATCCACACATTCATATATTAGTGCATCTGTTTTGCCTGTGTCTGAATTGCATTCTGAATCCCTAGGATTTGATGTGTTGGTGACAAATCCTTTAGGGCATAGTGTGATTGTTAGCAAGGTGCACCGAGATAGTGCGGTAGTGGTGCAAGGTGAGGAGTTTTGTGGAGATTTGATTGAAATGCCTTTTAAGGAATATGATTTGATCCTAGGCATGGACTGGTTATCTAGACATGGAGCTGTGGTAGACTGTCAAAAGAAAGTTGTTACCTTGAGAACTGATGATGGTAGAGATGTGATAGTATCTAGTGAGCAGGGACAGTTAGCATCCTTGTTTGTTTCAGCTGTTGTAGCTAGGAGGTTGATTAGAAAAGGGTGTGATGCTTATCTTGCTCATGTGGTGGATACTAGAGTAAGGGGTTCTAAAATTGATAGTATACCTACAGTTGCAGAGTTTCCAGATGTGTTTCCAGAAGAGTTGCTAGGGTTACCTCCTGAGAAAGAGGTGGAGTTTGGTATTGAATTATTGCCTGATACCACTCCTATCTCTATTACTCCTTATAGAATGGCACCTGCTGAATTGAGAGAATTGAAGGTGCAGTTACAGGAGTTGTTGGATAAAGGGTTTGTTCGCCCTAGTGTGTCACCGTGGGGAGCTCCTGTTTTGTTTGTGAAGAAGAAGGATGGTACTATGAGATTGTGTATCGATTATAGGCAATTGAACAAGGTGACCATTAAAAATAAATATCCTTTGCCTAGAATTGATGATCTCTTTGATCAATTGAAGGGTGCAGCAGTGTTTTCCAAGATTGATTTGAGATCAGGGTACCATCAGTTGAGGGTCAGAGCTGAAGATGTTCCTAAGACAGCCTTTCGTACAAGGTATGGGCATTATGAGTTTCTAGTTATGCCTTTTGGTTTGACGAATGCACCTGCAGCTTTTATGGATTTGATGAATAGTGTGTTTAGGCCCTATTTGGATCAGTTTGTGGTAGTTTTTATTGACGATATTTTGGTGTATTCGTGTAATGAGGAGGAACATGACAAGCATTTGCGAATTGTGTTGCAAATTTTGAGAGAGAAGCAATTGTTTGCTAAGCTGTCGAAGTGTGAGTTTTGGCTTGACCAAGTGACTTTTCTCAGTCATATAGTTTCAGCGGAGGGTATTAGAGTTGATCCGCTTAAGGTCGAAGCTATTTTGAATTGGAGTCCACCAAAGTCTGTGACTGAAGTTAGAAGTTTTCTGGGTTTGGCAGGCTATTACCGATGGTTTGTAAAAGGATTTTCTTTGATAGCTACTCCACTTACCAGATTACTTCGAAAGGGAGTTAGATTTGTGTGGACGGATCAGTGTCAAGCTAGCTTCGAGCAGTTGAAAGAGATGTTGACTCAAGCGCCTGTTCTTACTTTACCTGTGGAAGATAAACCATATGTGATTTACAGTGATGCTTCACATAATGGTTTGGGTTGTGTTTTGATGCAAGAAGGTAAAGTTATAGCTTATGCTTCTCGACAGTTGAAACCGCATGAGCTCAATTATCCAACCCATGATTTAGAGTTAGCAGCCATTGTGTTTGCATTGAAGATTTGGCGACACTATTTGTTTGGGGAGAAGTGTTTTATCTATACGGATCATAAAAGTTTAAAATATTTGGGTTTCCAAAGAGAGCTCAATCTCTGACAGAGGAGATGGTTGGAATGATTAAAGACTACGACTGTTTGATTGATTATCATCCTGGTAAAGCAAATGTTGTTGCTGATGCTTTGAGTCGAAAGTCTTTAGCAGGTTTGACTGTTTATTCGCTCTTATTGCTTGTTGAGTTGAGAGCGTTGCATGTTAGTTTTGTATCTTGTGATGATGGTGCATTGTTGGCACAGTTGCAATTGAAACCGGTATTGTTAGATCAGATTGAAGAAGCTCAATTGGCTGATGAGAAGATTCAAAAGATTGTTTCAGATTGCCAGAATGGAAAGAGTCGAGATTTTATTGTGAGAAGTGATGGGAGTCTTTGGTTTAAGAACAGATTGTGTGTACCTGATGATGTTAATTTGAGAAGGATTATTTTAGAAGAAGCACATCAGTCAGTATTTGCTATGCATCCGGGAAATACAAAGATGTATCATGATTTGAAATAGTATTACTGGTGGTCTGGGTTGAAGAGAGACATTGCAGATTTTGTATCCAAATGTCTCACATGTCAGAGGGTAAAAGCTGAGCATCAAGTTCCAACAGGGTTACTTCAACCTTTATCAGTGCCTGAATGGAAATGGGAAAGAGTGACAATGGATTTTGTGTCTGGTCTACCATTGACACAAAGGAAGTATGATGCTATTTGGGTAATTGTTGATAGGTTGACTAAGACAGCTCATTTTCTTCCAGTTCAGATGGATTATTCTCTGGAGAGGTTAGCTGAACTGTATATCCACGAAATTGTGAAGTTGCATGGTGTCCCAATTTCTGTAGTGTCTGATCGAGATCCCCGGTTTACTTCAAGGTTTTGGAAGAGTTTACATGGTGCTTTGGGTTCTTGACTGCACTTTAGCACTTCTTTTCATCCGCAAACAAATGGACAGTCAGAGAGAGTGATACAGATTATTGAGGACATGTTGAAAAGCTGTGTCATTGATTTCTCTGGAAGTTGGGATAGATTCTTGCCACTTGTGGAATTTGCATACAATAACTGCCATCAATCCAGCATTGGTATGGCACCATTCGAAGCATTGTATGGTAGACGGTGTAGGACACCTCTATGTTGGAATGAACTTGGAGAAGGTAAGTTAATTGGTCCTGATTTGGTTAAAGAAACCGAAGAGAAAGTAAAAATGATTCGAGATAGGTTGAAAGCAGCTTTAGACCGACAGAAGTCTTATTCAGATTTTAAGAGGAGAGATATTGAGTTTAATGTGGGAGATAAAGTATTTTTGAAAGTGTCTCCTTGGAAAAAGATTTTGAGATTTGGTCGAAGAGGGAAGCTGAGTCCTCGTTTCATTGGACCGTATGAAGTTTTGGAAAGAGTTGGACCAGTTGCTTATCGGCTTGCTTTGCCACATGAGTTGGATAGGATCCATAATGTTTTCCATGTTTCTATGTTGAGGAGATACAGGTCAGATCCATCTCATGTATTGCCAATTGAATCTATCGAAGTGAGTCCAGATCTGACATTTGAAGAAGAACCAATTGCCGTTTTGGCACGTGTAGTGAAAGAATTGAGAAATAAGAAAGAGCCACTTGTGAAGATTTTGTGGAAGAATCATGCAAAGGAAGAGGCAACTTGGGAAAGTGAACAAACTATGCGAGATCAGTATCCTCAGTTGTTTCAGACTTGATATCAGGTAATTTCGAGGACAAAATTTTTTTTTTAGAGAGGGAGAATTGTAATATCCCAATGTATGCCTTAGAAGTTTTGAATATTGTTGTTGTTTTAAATTGGATAGAATGTATATGTTAATTTGCAAGAGAAAAGAAATTAAAAGAAAATGTATATGTTGTATATATGGAAGTATAAATAACATATACATAAGTCAAAAATGGAGAGTCAAGGGATGAAGATATTTATTTGGTTATTGGTGAAATTACTAATAAGGGCATGTAAGTGAAGAGAGTTAAAAGTAAGTGAGAAGAGGGTATTTGGGTAATTGACTTTTTGGAAATGCTTGGTGGAGATTTAAAGAGAAGTTGACTTTGTTTCTTCATTGTTCTTTTCTTCTTTTCCATTGAAGTGGCCGGCTCCTCCAAAGACAAGAGAAAGCAAGAGACCAAGAGAGGATCTTAATGTTCTAAGCTCAAATTGAAGGAAGATCTAAGTGATCAAGTTGGTGATTCAAGAAGTTTCATTACTTTGGTAAGTCCTCTTTTGATTTCTTTGCTTATTTGAAGTTGTGTTTTAGTTTGATAGATTTGTAAGAGTATGTTGTTTGATTGTGATATTTTTAAGAGTGTTTGATTAGATTGATTATGGATTATAAGGATGGATTGAAGAAAAGAGTAAGTTGGTTGGAAGAGATGGTGTTGTATTTGTGTTTAAGGTTTTGTGATGATATTTGTGATTTGTGTTTGTTATAGATGTGGAGTTGTTTTGGTGTTTTTGTAAGTTTAAGATGGTTTTTGGGTATGTTTTGTTAAGTTTGTTTGAAGTGGATGTTGGTGAAAAGAAGTGTTTTGTTGGGTGTTTTGTTGTTTTGGCCGAAATATGAGTTTTTAGCCTGACACGCCCATGAGCACGTTCAGAGTTTTAGGCGTGTCAATTGTGTTGGAGGCAGAAGGTTTGACACTGTAACGACCCTCCCCAACCAGGTCGGTATCCCAAGGTCGGTTGCCCAGCCCACTGGGTCCGCATGGTCCGCAGGAGGCAAGCGATCGCTACAGTACTGGACAGCCCTCGCGGCCCACCCAGCAGGATTTGTTAATTTGGCTTAATTCCCTTTTTAGTTTTTCAAAACCTTCTCTTTTTAATTTCACTTAGGCCGAGAATCTCGAACCTAAGCTCTGATACCAAAATAATTGTAACACCCTGATACCCTATATAAGTACTATACATATACCTAGTATACATACAGTAAGTATATAAAGTATAAGGATGCCACTTTTCATTTTTACTTTTAAAAAACCTGTAACAAAATTCAAACTATAATAGGTCAATATAAAGAACACTTACGAAATCATTGTCTTTATCAAAACTTCACTTATACATATAATATAACATACTTAAAGTGGATACATGTATGCATTACCCTCTAGTTGGTCTCGACAAAATCTTACTCTTCTCGTGGCATACCAAAAGACTTCATATCTTCCACCAAGCTACCTGCGCGATAATACATCCGCGCTAAGCTCGAAAGCTTAGTAGTACAAATATAAAATACATACATATATCATGGAAACACTAACATATAAAGATATATCAATTCCATATACTTTTAGTTCTTATTAAGTTTATCCCTTTTCATTTGCACCTTTCATATCTTTCAACTAATTTCATATCTTATACCCATATATATATACATAACATTTCTACCAATTCCAACCCATCACTAATATTCACAATCAACATCTCAATACACACATTATACATCATACTAACCATAAGTCACATTTCTTTCTCTAGTTTTTACTTTCAAGTAAAAACCTCATTCAGACATTATCATCCCTCTCATATAATTCAAATTTATCCCACATCATATAATGCCACATCCGAGACCAACCTAGGTGTTAATGCATATGCATGTATTACCAATTACATTTCAAAACTCTTCTTTTTAATTCCCTTGTCTATGATGAGCCGGCCAACACAAAGAAGAAGAAGAAGAAATGACGAAGAAAACACAAAGTCAATATGCATTAAATAGCCATCCAAGAGAAAATTACCATAATACCCTCATCCACTTAACTAAGCTTTTGTCTCATATATACCCATATTGGTAATTTCACATCTCACAAATAAAATATCCTCTTCCCTTGACTTTCCATTTTGACCAACATATATTTTATATATATCACCATATACACTACATATACACTTCTCTCTACACAATGCATTCTCCAACTACATATACATATACATTCTCTTCCCATCTCTTTTCTCTTACAATTTAACACATATATTCAATCCAATATATAACAACAACAACACTAACAACAACATCAACAACATAATCAAACTTCTAGGGCATATATGAGGATATTACAGACACGACCATTAACACGTCTGTGTTATTGAGCGTGTCATAGCTACTGTGAGATTGGAGAGTTTACACGGCCATGAGCACGTTCACGTTGTTGGACGTGTTGATATTTTTCAGAGAGGCAGAATGTATTACACGCCCAGTGACACGCCCGTGGTTCTGAGCGTGTAAAAGCTTCTGTGTTGTGCAGTTAGGGCACGGTCAGGGACACGCCCATGTGGTTGAGCGTGTCATGTTTAGAGTTTGCCCTAGTTAACTCTTAATTTGATTATCTCATTTGTATCCCTAAGCAAGTGTATGTTATTATTTTTGGATTAGGTCTTGAAGAAAGTGATTTGTCATTGATCTAAGAAGTAAAAGAATCTTGGAAAAGGAAGTGTTTAGAGTTGTGTGAATTGTTATTGAGGTAAGTACAAATATTACATTATTACATTGTTGACTTATATGAATAACGTATTTTGTTATGTTTATATCAATGATGCTATGTGTATAATGTAAAGGATATGATGATGTAAAGGATTGTGAATTTTAAAGATGAATTGCTATAATGTGGATTGAGATGTGATGGAATATAAAGCCATTATGATTGGCTATAATGACTTTAATGAGGCATGTTTGCCTAATTGATAATGAAATAATGAATGAATTGTGTGGCTAATGTGTTATTCCATTTTCAGAGTTTTGTTGATTGGTGGCATGCCTAATAGTAACAATCTCTTGAAGTTAGGTTGGGTTTGATCCTTGAAGCCAAGTTGGGTTGAAGTTTTACATGTTTTACTCCCCTTGAAGCTTGGTTGGGTCTAATCCTTGAAGCCTAATTGAGATTTTACAACCCTTGAAGCTAGGTTGGGTTGGTTCTTGAAGCCAAGTTGGGTTGATACTTAGCATGCTTTGTTCCCCTTGAAGCTTGGTTGAACCTAATCCTTGAAGCCTAGTTGGGATAATGATAATGATCAATGTGATAACAAAACCAAAGCATTAACTCTGAAAATTGAATGACATATTTGTGTCTTTTGGGCCCATGCTTGTCTTTGTTTAAATATGATTCATTGAGGGTAAAATAATTGAATAATGAGATCTATGGAAGGACTTTGAAATGTGATATGCTTATATGTGTATGATTTATGAAGGTGTGATATTATCTTTCCACCTATGAGGTTGTCTCTATTGTTAAATGTGTGACATTGCATTGCATTGCATTAAAGTATAATGTTAGTATACTTTGTACTACTAAGCCGTTGGCTTAGCGCGATAGTGGTTGATCGCGCAGGTGACAGGGTTGAACCCGAGAGTTCCTCGAGACCGAGTGAGCGTAGACATTGAAGGATTTATTTTGGGACTTAAAGATCAGAGAAAAGCTGCCAATCATGTATAACTTCTTTATATTTTGCAAAGTATGGATTCTAATGTAAATATATGTATAATTGTAAATATGGATTTGAATGTATTCATATATGTAAATATTTTATAAATTCCACTGCGTATTAAGTAAATGTATATATATCTATTTTTTTTATATTATAAGTTAATTACTTATTTTCTATAATGTATAATGGGAAAGATTATGGTATCATTTTAAAATGATTTGAATGTTATGGAAAAGCGTAGCATCCCTATGTTCAGTGCACGAATATTACATTGTGGTATTTGTAGTGTGCGTGTACCGGATCTAGGGGTGTTACACTCCAATTCAAAATAGCTTCAACTTTACCCAGATCAACTCTAATACCATCTATTGTATCGAGCCAAAACTCACACTTAGACAGCTTAGCATACAATTGCTTCTCTCTTAAAGTCTGCAATACAATCCGCAAATGCTCGTCATGCTCCTCCTTATTATGCGAATACACCAAAATATCATCGATAAAGACCACCACAAACTGATCTAGATAAGGTCCAAACACCCTATTCATCAAATCCATGAAACCAGCTGGTGCATTCGTTAATCCAAAAGGCATCACCAAAAACTCATAATGCCCATACCTCGTGCAGAAAGCTATCTTAAATATATCTTTAGCTCTGACTCTCAACTGATGGTATCCTGATCTCAAATAAATCTTGGAAAATACTGCTGCTCCTTTCAACTAATCGAAGAGATCATCTATCCTTGTCAAAGGATACTTATTCTTGATAGTCACCTTGTTCAACTGTCTATAATCAATGCACAGTCTCAAGGTACCATCCTTCTTCTTCACAAACAAAACAGGTGCTCCCCACGAAGACAACTAGGGCAAAAAAACCCTTTATCCAACAACACCTGCAACTGCACCTTCAATTCTCTCAATTCAGCCGGCGCCATTCGATAGGGAGTAATAGAGATGGGAGTGGTACCAGGCAACAAATCAATACCAAATTCAACCTCTCTCTCAGGGGGTAACCCTAGCAACTCCTCGGGAAAAACATCTAGGAATTCAGCAACTGTGGATATACTATCAAGCTGAGAACCCACAACTCTGGTATCTACAACATGAGCAAGATAAGCCTCACATCCATTTCGAATCAACCTCCTAGCTGCAATAGCTGAAACAAACATGGATGCAAGTTGTCTCTGCTCACTAGATACCATCACACTTCTACCATCACTGGTTCTCAGGGTAACACACTTATTTTGACACTCTACCACAGCCCCATGCTTAGACAACCAATCCATGCCTAAGATCAGATCATACTCCTTAAAAGGCATTTCAATCAAATCACCCAAAAACTCCTCATCTTGCACCACAACTGAAATATCACAATGCACCTTGCTAACTACCACACTATGCCCTAAAGGATTTATCACCAAGACATCAAATCCTAGGGACTCTGAATGCAATTCATACACAGGCAAGATAGATGCACTTATATATGAATGAGTGGATCCTGGATACATTAGAGTAAGAACTGAAATGCCAAATAAAGAAAATGTACCCGCAATGACTGCTGAAGCATCCGGCTGCCTCTGCATCACATACACTCACTGAGATGACCCAGCCTCATCTGGCCTACTGGCCCTAGATGTAGAACCTCCTCTCTTACTAATCCCAGGTCCACCACCTCTACTAAAACCTCTGCCCCCTTGAACTCCTCTGTTGACACTAGGTCGAGAAGCTACAGTATCAGTCTGTCTATCTTCCAGTAGCTCAGGGCAATCTTCGATGAAATGATTCGGTAACCCACATCTCAAACATACTCCTGGTCCACCCATCTTCCAACAAGCACCTCCATGTGCCCTACCACAATGAACACATGTAGGTGGAATAGATCTATGACTAGCTACAGAAAATAGCTTCAACTTTACCCGGATCAACTCTAATACCATCTGCTGAAACCACAAGACCGAGAAAAGTCACTTGATCGAGCCAAAACTCACACTTAGACAGCTTAGCATACAATTGCATCTCTCTCAAAGTCTGCAATACAATCCGCAAATGCTCGTCATGCTCCTCTTTATTATGCAAACACACCAAAATATCATCAATAAAGACCACCACAAACTGATCTAGATAATGTCTAAACACCCTATTCATCAAATCCATGAAAGCTGCTGGAGCATTCGTTAATCCAAAAGGCATCACCAAAAACTCATAATGCCCTTACCTCATGTGGAAAGCTATCTTAGATATATCTTCAGCTTTGACTCTCAACTGATGGTATCCCGATCTCAAATCAATCTTGGAAAATACTGCTGCTCCTTTCAACTGATCAAAGATATCATCTATCCTAGGCAAAGGATACTTATTCTTGATAGTCACCTTGTTCAATTGTTTGTAAGCAATGCACAGTGTCAATGTACCATCCTTCTTCTTCACAAAAGAAATAGGTGCTCCGCACTGAGACACACTAGGGCAAACAAACCCTTTATCCAACAACACCTGCAACTGCACCTTCAATTCTCTCAACTTAGCCGGTGCCATTCGATAGGGAGTAATAGAGATAGGAGTGGTACCAGGCAATAAATCAATACCAAATTCAACCTCTCTCTCAGGGGGTAACTCTGGCAACTCCTCGGGAAAAACATCTAGGAATTCAGCAATTGTGGATATACTATCAAGCTGAGAACCCACTACTCTGGTATCTACAACATGAGCAAGATAAGCCTCACATCCCTTTCGAATCAACCTCCTAGCTACAATAGCTGAAACAAACATGGATGCAAGTTGTCTCTGCTCACTAGATACAATCACACTTCTACCATCATCGGTTCTCAAGGTAATACACTTATTTTGACAGTCTACCATAGCCCCATGCTTAGACAACCAATCCATGCCCAAGATCAGATCATACTCCTTAAAAGGCATTTCAATCAAATCACCCAAAAACTCCTCATCTTGCACCACAACTGAACTATCACGATGCACCTTGCTAACTACCACACTATACCCTAAAGGATTTGTCACCAAGACATCAAATCCTAGGGACTCTGAATGCAATTCATACACAGGCAAGATAGATGCACTTATATATGAATGAGTGGATCCTGGATCAATTAGAGCAAGAATTGAAATACCAAATAAAGAAAATGTACCCGCAATAACTGCTGAAGCATCTGGCTACCTCTGCATCACATACACTCGCTGAGATGACCCAGCCTCATCTGGCCTACAGCCCCCGGATGTAGAACCTCCTCTCTGACTAATCCCAGGTTGACCACCTCTACTAAAACCTCTGCCTCCTTGAACTCCTCTGCTGACACTAGGTCGAAAAGCTACCATATCAGTCTGTATATCTTCCAGTATCTCAAGGAAATCCTTGATGAAATGATTCAGTGACTCACATCTAAAACATACTCCTAGTCCACCCGTCTTCCAACAAGCACCTCCATGTGCCCTACCACAATGAACACATGTAGGTGGAATAGATCTATGACTAGATACAGAAACTGTAGGTCTCGGTATCTGCCTCTGATACTGAACTGACCTACTAGACTGCCTCTGGCTCCTACTAGCCCTCGGAACAAAGCTTCCTCTGCCTCTCTTCATAGATGAAGACCCTGCCTCAAACTGGGGTCTCCTAACTCTAGTCTCCTCCATAGTAGCAGCTGCTGCAATACCCTGTGCTCCCTCAACACTTCTGGCAGCTACAACCAACTGAGAAAAATCTTGGTACTGAGAACCAGCAATATACACATAATAGAGGGCCTCAATCCCTCCTCAAATCTCATGCACCGGTCAATCTCATCTGAAAAAATCCCACCGGCATAATAACTCAATCGGATAAACTCTATCTCATACTCTGTCACTCTCCAGTTATCTTGTCAAAAACTCAGAAACTCTATCTTCTTAGCATCCTTATACTCCCTCAAAGTATACTTCTGCTCAAACTCCAGCAGAAAATCACCATAAGACAAGGTCGGTGGATCATCCATAGCATGTGGAACTATCTTCCACCAATCATACGCATCTCTCTGCAGAAGAGATCTAGCATAATCAAATCTTTCTTCAGGAGTAGCTTGCAACTGAATAAATATCCTCTGCACTCTATCCAACCATTACTTAGCTACTGTAGGATCTGTAGTACCAAAGAAATCCTCAGCCCCAAACTTCCTCAATTTATCATACTGCCTCACCGGTACTTGTGGTTGTGGTTGCGGTGCCGGCTGCACTAGAACTTGCCTCAACAATTCCACCATATGCCGTAACCAAACTTGCGGAATCTCATCAGCAACTGGTCTCTCTGTCACAGGAGCAGGTGCCTCTCCAGCTCTCTCGACCCTAGCTCCATCTCTACCCTCTTCAGGAGCTACACTCTAAACACTATCTTCTATGGACTGACGTAACTGAGACGCCATCACTATCTATATATGCAAAAGCATGTATCTTATTTAAAAATCATATTTTAAAATCAAAGCATGTATCTTATTGAAAAATCATATTTTAAAATCAAAATTTTCTTTTTCTTACAATTCACCTAGGTTGAGAACCTCTAACCTAGGCTCTGATACCAAAACAGTTGTAACACCCTGGTACCCCATATACGCACACTACATACAACCACAATTGTAATGTACATATACCGAATACAGGAGTGTCACATTTTATATTAAACAAACCAATTTTTAAATTTAATAATATGAGAAAAACATAAAACATTTAAGATATATTATAGAACATAATAGATAAAACATTTATTTATTCAGCAGTAGAAAATATAGCGGTATATACATATAAACATCAAAATCAATATTTATAAAATATAAAGTTTATACATGTTTGGCAGTTCATTTCTGATATTGAAGTCCACAATCAACCCTTCAAAAGCCTAGACTCGACTCGATCTAGCTGAACTCTCCGGTTCAACCGGATCTACCCTGTCACCTGCGCGATGAACCACAATCGCGCTAAGCCATAGGCTTAGTGGTAAAAACCACAATAACAATATGCTTTAATGCAATGCCAATGTCATACTTTCAAGAATTAGAAACAATACACAAGAATATCATATTTCATAACATTACATTTCATTATATTATTCAATTGTTTCATAATTCATGAATCACATTTAAGTGATGACAAGCATGGGCCCAAAAGAAACTAATATGTCATTCAAATTCCAGAGTTACTATTTTTGTCCAATAATCACATTTATCAAGCTGTAGGCGAATCATTATCACAATGAGAAACATCTCATATGTAACATCCCAACTAGGCTTCAAGGACTAAGCCCAACCAAGCTTCAAGGGGAGCTAAGCATCGACCCAACTTGGCTTCAAGGACCAAGCCCAATCCAGCTTCAAGGGATTGTTACTTTTAGGCATGCCACCAATAACAAAACTTTGAAAATTGAATAACATTGTAATATCCCAAAATGTGCCCTAGAAGTTTTAATACAATTGTTGTTTTATTTGGATCAAGTGTATTTGTGTTTAATTGTAAAAGAGTAAATAAATGAAGAGAGTGTATATGTTGTGTATATGAAAATATATACAACATATACACAAGTCAATGAGAAAGTCAAAGGAATAAATTAATTATTGTTAATTGTGTTTAAGGGATTATTTAATTATAAGTGGGATTAGTGGAAGAAGATATTTGTATTATTTTATATTTAATGCTTGGAGGAGAGGATTTTAAGGAAAAGAGGATTTGACATTGTTTATTTGGTTTGTTTTCTTTTCTTCTTCCTTCGTGGCTCCCTATCTTTCCTTTCCTTCTCTTTTCTTTTCTGTTGTTGTCCGGCCATCAAGAAGCAAGAGAGCAAGAGGGAGATTTGCTTTTCCAAGTTCAAGATTGAAGAGAGTTTTCAAGAGATCAAGTTGGAGGTTTAAGAGTTCTTCATCATTGGTAAGTCTTTTCCACTTGATTCTTTGATTTATTTGGGTTTGTGAGTTGGAGTTGTGATGGATATGTGTTTGGTTAGATTGTGTGGTGTTTAAGAGTATTTGAATTAAGTGGTTTTGGATTTTGGGGTTGGATTGAAGAAAAGAGTAAGTTGGTTGGTATAGATTGAGTGGTGATTATGTTTAGAGTTTTTGATGATGTTTGTGATTTGTGTTTGATGTGTGTTTTGGCTTGTTTTGGTGTTGTTGCAAGTTTGAGATATTTTTGGGTGTGTGTAGTGAAGTTTGTTTGAAGTGGATGTGGGTGGATAGGAGTGAGTTGTTGGTTGTGGTGTTGTTTTGGCCGGAGTCTGGGTTTTTGGTCTGACACGCCCAGGAGCACGTCCAGAGTTTTAGGCGTGTCAATTGTTTTGGAGGCAGTAGGTTTGACACGACCAGTAACACGCCTGTGTTATTGAGCGTGTCATAGCTATTGTGAGATTGAAGAGTTTACACGGCCATGAGCACGCTCACGTTGTTGGACGTGTTGATTTTTTTTCAGAGAGGCAGAATGTATTACACGCCTAGTGACACGCCCGTGGTTCTGAGTGTGTAAAAGCTTCTAGGTTGTGGAGTTAGGGCACGGTCAGGGACACGCCCGTGTGGTTGAGCGTGTCATGTTTAGAGTTTGCCCTAGTTAACTCTTAACTTGATTATCTCATGTGTATCCTTAAGTAAGTGTATGTTATTATTCTTGGATTAGGTCTTGAAGAAAGTGATTTGTCATTGATCTAAGAAGTAAAAGAATCTTGGAAAAGGAAGTGTTTAGAGTTGTGTGAATTGTTATTGAGGTAAGTACAAATATTGCATTATTACATTGCTGACTTATATGAATAATGTATTTTGTTATGTTTATATCAATGATGCTATGTGTATAATGTGAAGGATATGATGATGTAAATGATTGTGAATTTGAAAGATGAATTGCTATAATGTGGATTGAGATGTGATGGAATATAAAGCCATTGTGATTGGCTATAATGACTTTAATGAGGCATGTTTGCCTAATTGATAATGAAATAATGAATGAATTGTGTGGCTAATGTGTTATTCCATTTTCAGAGTTTTGTTGATTGGTGGCATGCCTAATAGTAACAATCTCTTGAAGTTAGGTTGGGCTTGATCCTTGAAGCCAAGTTGGGTAGAAGTTTAACATGTTTTACTCCCCTTGAAGCATGGTTGGGTCTAGTCCTTGAAGCCTAATTGAGATGTTACAACCCTTGAAGCTAGGTTGGGTTGATTCTTGAAGCCAAGTTGGGTTGATACTTAGCATGCTTTGTTCCCCTTGAAGCATGGTTGAACCTAATCCTTGAAGCCTAGTTGGGATAATGATAATGATAAATGTGATTACAAAACCAAAGCATTAACTCTGAAAATTGAATGGCATATTAGTGTATTTTGGGCCCATGCTTGTCTTTGTTTAAATATGATTCATTGATGGTAAAATAATTGAATAATGAGATTTATGAAGGACTTTGGAAATGTAATATGTTGATATGTGTATGACATTGCATTGCATTAAAGCATAATGCTAGCATACTTTGTACTACTAAGCCGTTGGCTTAGCGCGATAGTGTTAATCGCGCAGGTGACAGGGTTGAACCCGAGAGTTCCTCGAGACCGAGTGAGAGTAGACATTGAAGGATTTATTTTGGGATTTAAAGATCAGAGAAAAGCTGCCAGTCATGTATAACTTCTTTATATTTTGTAAAGTATGGATTATAATTTAAATATATGTATAATTGTAAATATAGTTTTGAGAGTATTCATATATGTAAATATTTTATAAATTCCGCTGCGTATTAAGTAAACGTATATATATAAATATCTATGTTATTTTATATTACAAGTTAATTACTCTATTTTCTATAATATATAATGTGAAAGAATATCTTATCATCTAAAATGATTTAAATGTTAAGGAAAACTGTAGCGTCCCTATATTCAGTATACGTATATTACATTATGGTGTTATGTAGTGTGCGTGTACAGGATGTAGGGGTGTTACAAACATACTAGGCACACAATTCTTTCATTATTTCATTATCAATTCCATTCTCATTTTCTCATAATCATCTATGCAACCATGCCCCAATTATTTCATTTGCATCATTATAGCCAACAACAATGGCTTCACATCTCATCATTTGGGTATGCATAAGCAATTCCATTGTACATACATTTTGAATGATAATTTTATCTTTCACATTAAGCAAATCATAGCATTAATCAATTGTATCAACAATGTAATAGATTACTTAACACATTTACAACCAAATGTGTTAAGTCCCAAAGTCATGTAAATGTATGCACTAATGTAGGGTTTGTACTTACCTTTAAGAGCAACACACACCAATCTAACCACTTCCTCTTCCATGAATCCTTCAACACTTGGATTAGGGCAACTCAATCTCTTCAAAACCTAATCCAAAAGTGATTATACACACTCACTTACAGATACACATAAGATAATAAGGATAAGAACCAACTAGGGCAAACTCTACACACGACACGCACAACAACACGGGCGTGTCCCTGATCATGCCCTAAACTCACTACATAGAAGCTTTGACACGCTCAGTGACATGGGCGTGTCACTGGCCGTGTCAATCATGCCCAAACACAGTGGCTATGACACGCTTAGTGACATGGGCGTGTCACTGGACGTGTCAATCCACTAACATCACAGTAGCTATGACACGCTCAGTGACATGGGCGTGTCACTGGATGTGTCAATACTACTCCAACACAGAAACTGTGGCACGCTCAGTAACATGGGTGTGTCACTGGTCGTGTCAGCCATCCAGAAAATAGAACCATTGACACGCCCAAAGACTTGGCCGTGCTCATGGGCGTGTCAGGCCAAAAATCCTGATTTCGACACCAATTACACCACATCCAACAAACAACATACTTTACCCTTTTCCACTCCAAACAATCTTACCCAAAACCATTAATAAACCATACTAAACTTGGATAAACACCAAAACAACTCAAAACAAGCATCAAACACAAATCACAACTCAACCCATACACAAGCCACAACTCTTGTTCTTTCACCAAACTTAACCCTGTCTCCAAACCAAACCCAAAATAAAAGTCAAATAGACAACACCATCTTAAACACATCAAAATTAACCACACACACATCAACAACAAACATTCACCAAACTTAATTCACAAACTCAAAAGAAAACCAAAGAAACAAGTTGGAAACTTACCAAAAGTGATTAGAATTCCAACTTGATCACTTGAAACACCCTTCAATCTTGAGTTAGAGAGCAACAAAAATCTCTCTCCTTCGAGCTATGATGATGGCCGACCAAAGAGAAGAATGAAGAAGATGAAAATGAAAGTCAACCCATTCATAACCTCTTCAACCACACAATCTCTCTTTTAATATCCACCAAGCAATTATAATAATAAAATAATCATAAATATCATCATCCACTTAATAATTCAATTTCAATTAATCCAAATATAATTAAATATCTCTTTTGACCAACCAATTAGTTGACTTATATATGTTGTATATATCTCTATATATACAACATATACACACTTCTCTTTTCCTCTCTTACCACTTAATCATAAATATATACTTTATATCATTTAATCCAATTTCAACAATAATCATTCCAAAAATTTTAGAGTATAGTTTGGGATATTACACTTTCTATTTCCAAAAATCTTAAATCGTCTTACCTATTTCCAAAAATGCAATAAAGCTCTAAACTATTTTCCTCTCACCTTTTTCCAAAATTTCGAAATGTTTTGTTACATATCCAAACCCTAAATTTAGCTTATAGCTTCTAAAATCACAAAAAGCTTTATAAAACTATAAATTGTTTTTTCAAATTCTAAAATCAAATACATCCTCCGAAACACTAAAAACCCTATTTCAACTTTAAAACCAAAAATAGTAAACCTTAAACTAGTAAACCTAAACCCTAAAGTTCTCTTAGATCCTAATTCCACTAAAATCGTAAACCCTAATTTTTCTAAACCCTAATCCTTAAAACCTTAAAATCTTATAAACCTAAATATTAAAATTCAACACAGTAAGCCTGAAAATAATAATCCAGTAGCTAATAATCATAAACCTAATGTTTTAAGGTATCTGAACCCTAATTTCATGATTTTACATCCCAAACCCTAATTTGGTTAATCTAAGAACCTTATCAATCCCTTAAATTATAAAACCTTAATCCATTTCAATTCCCTTAAAACTTACAGTATCCTAAACCCATAAATTCCAAAACCCTAAACATTAAATAAAGAATCTTAAATAGAAATAGTAGCCCTAACTTGAATCATCACTTGCTTTATTTAATTTTATATTTGATTATGTAGTCTATTATATGCTTTAATTTATTTTCAATGCTTTGTTGATTTATTTAATTTCAATGCTTAATTTATTTAGTTTATCATGGATGGATGTTTACTTTCTATTTTGATTTATGTTTAATATCTTTGATGAATGATTTATTTATGATGAATGGTTATTTACTTTTATCGATTTATTGTGATTTCCAAATGTTGTAAGAGGTATGTTTCCACTTTGTGGGTGCCTCATTAGTTAAATATCATGTAATTTAAATAGCTTTTATATTTTGGACCAATGTAAAGGACATGTTTCAACCTTTTGGTGGGTGTCCTATTAGTTTAGATATGGATGATGTAAGGGCATGTTTCCATCTTCGGATGGGTGTCGATTTATTTGTTTTGCTTGGACATTGCTTTGATTTTTAATATAACAATGCTTTATTTCAATTGTTGCGTGTAATATGGACGATATTGTTATACCTAAGAATTTTATAATATTAAGACCTGTAAAGGAGGCCGGTTCCAATGAACCGGGCATTGTTGGGGTGCTGCGCCATGTCTCACCTTCTCCACACGTACCTAACTTTTTGAACCCATTAGGGGGTTGGGGATTCCTTAGGAATCGAGTCATCTACCCCTTTCTTTTTCTCGGTCCTTCCGGGTGGCGACTCCATTTTCTCCGAACTTAGGTTCGTGTTCTCTAAGGCCTTGAGCCTAAACAGTGCCGAAGTCGCAAGAACCATTCCACCGGGAGTAGGGGCAAAAATCCCCGCTCACAGTGGCAACTCCACTGGGGATAAGAGAAGTTGATTTTGTTGGTCTTTATATTATTCTATTCTTTCTTATAATGATATTATCTATTGCATCATATTAGATTGCATCGTGTGCGTGAGTTAGGACGCCCGTGTTGTGTTATGTAAGGGATACTATACTTTCACTCAAGGTATGGAGATCGAGCATAGCATAACCACTCATAGCCTCGTACCATTTGGTATATACTTCCTATGGGAATCTAAGCCTTTTAACCCAAAGACTAAAGCTCATGTAATTGGCCTAGTTACTTTCCTTAGGTTTTACCCCAAATGCATGTTGTTTGACTATGGTTAATTTATCTTGGCTTAAATCATGGCATATTTGGTTTGTTCTTTTTCTAATATGACCTAAATACATTGTGATCTAAAGATGGTCTTTAGATATAAAACTTTTCTAAAAACAAATCAAAAATTCTTTTGCTCATGGTCCAAATACTAAGCCCAAAATCCATTTTTTCTAAAATCTTGAAGAAAATCATTTTTATCCAACCTTTACTTACAAAGGGCTTGCAGATTATTTAGGTCAATTACGAAATACCAAAAATCAATTGTGAGCCTAGTTTATACTAAGAATAAATTAATCATGGGCTTGTTTTTGGCATGAATCATTAATTACTTTTTCAAGTGAGAAATCTATTTTTAATTAACCTCTTAATTTACTTTTAATCCAATATAGCATAAAAGCTACTTTAGTTGGATAAATGGATTAAAACCTAACTAATGGGAATTATCAAAAATTGATTTCCATTTTTGAAAATATAACTATTGGTTGAAACGTCCGAGCGAATTATTCGAAAACAAAGTACCCCATGTTCGTATTTTGTTAACCATATACCTAGAAAAAGAAACTCACCATTCGTGTGTGGATGTTATAAGGTTGGAAGGAACATCCTATTTGTCCTTGTTTGTTAATTATTTGTGCATACATGCATACATTTGCATCTCATGTCATTAATCCTCTCTGGCTCAAAGCCCTAGATTTCGACAGTTCAAAAACTTACTATAATCCGACCTATGCCCGAAGCGAAGAATCTAGCAATGACTCAATCACTTGCTCCCCAAAAATAATGGATCCCGAACAAATTCAAAGAATGGTGGATGAAGCCCTCAATGCCAAGATGGAAGAAATAAATGAGGCCCTAGCTGAGACCATGAAAAACCAATTGACTGCAATTTTATAAAATCACGCTAAAGCATCTACTAGCACCAAGAAGCCAAGGGACAAAGGGAAGACTAAAGTTAGTGAAGTAGTTTTTGATGATGAAAAGATCATTGATGATGATGATGATTAGGCTCAATACTACCAAGATGCTCAAGACAAGAAGAAAGAACCGAAGATTGTTGAAAGATCAGCTATGGAGAAAACCAAAACTTCTGATGTTGAAAAGATGAGTGCGGACTTAGAAAAGAAATTTGAGAAGAAACTAAAAATTGAAGAAATCTTCAAAGTTGAAAAATTATTTGAGCTAGATGAAGAAGTTTCGTACAAGTTCAAGATGCCATCTTTTGCGAATTTTGATGGAACCGGAAATCCTGATCTCCATGTGAAGCAGTATATCACTGCCATGCAGTCCGCCCGAGCTACTAAGGCTCAAACTCTAAGGTACTTCATGCTCTCATTGGACCCTATTGTCCAAATTTGGTTCAATACCTTAGATGATATAATGCAAAAGAGTTGGGATTTGTTATACAAGGCCTTCATCCAGCAATATGGATATAATGTCTAGATGGAAGTTTCCTTAATGGAAGTGGAGTCCATTAGGCAAAGGTCGAATGAGAATTTTGTTGATTATGTGAAGAGATGGAGAAACAAGGATGCTTTGCTCAAGAAGAGGCCCGATGAATCCGATCAAATAAGGATGATTGTGAGATGGGTGTTGCCTAGTCTTCGTGAGAGGATGTCTCATACTCTCATCCATGATTTCAAAGATCTTCTCCAAGCTGGTCTACAAATTGAAGAGTGGGAAAGGGAGAAGAACCGCTTTTCTGCAAGAAGGAATGAGAAAGGAAACTATCATTCTGGTAGCCAAAGCATGCAAAGGGCAATCAGTGTTAACGCTACTAACCAAGGAACAAGGAGACAATTTTTGAAATTGGGGAAACCGATGTCTTGGATTCTCAATAAGTTTTAAAGAAAGGGATTGCTACAACCCTTAAATCCTCGCCCTTTGCCTAACCTTCTCCCAACTAATTTTGACACTAAAGCATTTTGTCAGTTTCATCAAATGCAAGGGCATGACAAGGATAGATGTGTGAGGTTGAGACATGAGATCCAAAATCTAATTGATAGTGGGAAGCTACCCGAGCCCAATAAGTCAAACACCAAAGATAACCCATTACCAAAGTTTAATAGGGTACCACCACCGGCAACCTTCATGATTGGAGGGGGTTTGCATGAAGATTTTGTCATGTCTTCTTTCCAAGATGTGGGTGGAGAAGCAACCAAAGAAGAAGAGGTATTTGGCAAAATTAAACAAGCTATGGTGGGTAAAGAAGTAACAATTTGTGTTGTCAATGGGTTTTGGGATTCAAGCGATAGTGAGGATGATTTAGTATCTAAGAAGGGGGAGTGGACTTGGTCCGAGCCTGAAGAAGATGAAGTAATGAACACTAGATCCGGTAAGCCTTATGCAAGGCCACTACCTAAGGAGGTAGAAACTAATAAGGGAAAGGAAGTTGAAGTAGGAAATAAAGAAGAGGAAGATGATGCTATGCTCAAGCAATTGAAAAGAACCCAAGCAAATGTTAGCATTTGGGACTTATTAGCTACTTCTAAAAAGCACCGAGAAACTATGGCCAAAGCCTTAGCTAGCATGCCAATTTCTACCTCCACAACACTAGAGGAGCTGATCAGCTTCATAAAAATTGGAGGGGTAATGAAATGTGAAGAGGTTCAAGAGAAGAGTGAAGTTAATATGGGAGTGATTTCTTTCTCAGATGCGGATTTACCAGAGGAGGGGAGAGACCACATCCGCCCTCTCTTTATCAAAATAGAAATCAAAGGGAAAAGGACACCATGTGTAATGATCGATGATGGGTCCGCTATAAATGTTTGTCCACTTAAAATATTGCCAAAGCTAGCCATGTCAACAAGGGATCTAAACCCGACCGAGGTAACCATTCGTGCTTATGACAACACCAAGAGACATGCTGAAGGAACTTTCAAAGCCGCTGTCAAGGTTGGTCCAATTGAATCTATTATTGAATTTATTGTTTTAGACATACCTGTTACCTTCGCCTTACTCTTGGGGTGACCATGGTTTCATCCTCTTGGTGGAGTTCCTTCCACCCTTCATCAAAAGATCAAGTTTCCCAACGGATATGAGACAGTGGTCATCAAAGCTGAAGATAATGAGATTGTTAACGCTCTAATGATTGAGAGGACTCTCAATGGTTTTCAAGTAGTTGCAATTTCTGATGATGAAATAGTGGACTCCAAAGTCTTGAATATGATGAAGAATATGAACTACCTTCCCGGAGCTGGTCTTGGAAAGGGTAAGGCCGGTTTGACAAAGCTGCCAGATTTTAGAACTCAAACTACCAAGAAGGGGTTGGGATATGATGAAGCCAACAATGTCCAGCCAAAGAAAAAAATGAGAAGATGTGCTTCCCACCACTTGAAGAGATCTTTGTCAAAGCTCCAGATATGGGACCACTCCAGGGAAAGCTCGAACCAATCATATTCATGGGAAAGTTGATCCTGGGTTTTGAAATTTTTGCAGATGTTGCCAAGTTAGTGGAGTAAGAAAAGAAAGAGCTTACCCTGCCAACCAACAAAGAATCCAATCCAAAAGAGAAGAATGAAGTTGTCCTAAAAACCAAGAAGACTCCAGAGGAGATTGCTGCCTTGGTTGAAGAAAAGTTTGAAGAAAAGGAATTGAGCAATCAACTTATCATTATTGTTGTGGGTGAACATCTTTGATTGATGAATTGCTAGAACTTGCTTTGACATGCATTTTAAGATTACATAAAAATTTCAATTAGGCATCAAGATGATTAAGGCAATTAGGTGAACCCACTTTGGCTTAAAAAGACCAACCCTATTTTTAACCTTAGTTAGCCAATTTTGAGCTTATTTTATTTTTCCTTTTCTTTCTTTTCACAACACCATTAGCTTGAACCTTATTGTTTAACTCTTATCCTTTCATTAGGTCAAGAGCATTTTAAGAGCATTTATGACTGAGTGTTGTGTTGAATTAAGTGTGGGGTTAAATTTAGTAGGTTTAAGATTGCAAAGCAAAATAATAAAAAAAGAAAATATATATATATAATAATAAGAATAATTGTTGTTCTTATTCGAAGGGTTGGAATAAGTTGAAAATATCATTGCAATATTTAATAAGTGAGTTCCCTTGAAAAGCTCTTTAATGTCAACGGGTAGATGAGAGGAAGGTGTTTGAGATTGTTGGGTCATGTATATGATCGGGTACTTCATTCTTAAAGTGCTCTTGAACTTAATGATCAAGCTCACATTTCCTAAATATCATGCCTTTACCTTAGCCCCATTACAACCCAATAAAGACCTTTTGATTGATGTTTGATTGTAATTTTGTGGTGGAGATTTTATTGATAAGCAAGCTTATGGTAATAATCTTTCATTGATTTTTATGAGTGTAAACACCACCATGACCAAACACTTGTAAGAGTTGGTGAGGGAGCGACAACATAGGTTATGCATGGAAAACCACTTAATTGCATGGGTGTTGATTTTGTTTGATTCGATATTGATTGCGGATTTAGGGATAGGGAAGTCTTGATGCATCTTTATAACTCTTGAACTTAACAAAATTTATCTTGTTAGTGTGTTTTGATTTTAGCCTTGCTTGGGGACAAGCAAGGAATTAAGTGTGGGGTATTTGTTTAGATCATATTTGTACTAGTTTTCAGTATGGTTTTTATGTGTTTTTAGTTAATGTTTTGATTGATTTTTGTTTTAAGTTTGTTTAAAGTGTTTGTTTTAGGTTTAAGTGCAAAAACTCCCTTAGATGATCAAAACAATTAAGAAAAATGAAGAAAGAGCATGAATCAAGTAAGACATGGCCAAGCCAAAGCAAGCTTGGCCATGTCCCTAAAAAGAATTCCAAGACAGTAGCTGACACACCCAAGAGACACGGCCAAGCCACTGGCCGTGTCTCACCCAAGGAAAAAGAAACCAAGAAAGAAAAAAAATAGAGGCAGTACTTGACACACTCACAGACATGGCCATGTCTTTGCCCATGTCTGATTGACATGGCCATGTCGCTTGAAGCTTGGCCATACATGGCCATGTCTAATTGTCTTGGGCGTGTCCCTCAAAGAAATAGAAGGCAGAAGGCGACACTGGCAAGAGACATGGCCAAGTCACTGGCCATGTAACATGACATGGCCAGGAGCTTGGCCGTGTCACCACTTGAGAACAAAGAAAAGAAAGAAGGCAGAAGGCGACACTGGCAAGCGACAGGGCCAAGCCACTGGCCATGTCACATGACATGGCCAGGAGCTTGGCCGTGTCACTCCATGAAACCAAAAGAAAAGAAAGAAGGCAGAATGCGACATTGGCAAGAGACATGGCCAAGCCACTGGCCATGTCACATGACATGGCCATGTTGCTTGAAGCTTGGCCATGTTTGCTCGTCTTGGGACGAAAGAAAAGAAAAAGAAAGAAAAGATGCAGCAAGAGACACGGCCAACTAGCTTGGCCGTGTCCCAAAGAAAGATGAGAGACATGGCGAAGCCACTTATGGCTTGGCCATGTCATCTATTAAATATTTGAATTCTTTTGCACGAAGTGGGGGACAAAGTGAGGGACAAGACCTTTTGTTTGCCAAAAGAAATGCTAAACAAAGAAATAGTGGGGAACAAAGTAAAATGGTGTGAGTTGGAAGGCATGGGTGTGTATTTTGAATGAATTAAAAGGAGAACAAGAGGGAAATTGGAGGTAGTTCTTGGCTCTTCATCTTCAACCTCCATTTCTATCCTCTCCACCTTTTCCATCTTCCATTTACAAGTTCTTTGAGATTCTTTGGGATAAATTGGGTTAACAAGTTCTTAAAGGTTGAAGAAGCTTCATTGAAGGGTTTGGTGACTTGAGAAAGCTCCATTCCATCTTCCAAAGGCATAATCAATTGAAGGTTTGATGACTTGGGAAAGCTCCATTCCATATTGTAAAGGGGAATCAACCATTGAAGAGGGCTTGAGTTCTTCATCGTACATCAAGTGGAGCTAGGAGGAAGACTAGTAATCCTACTCTTGGCATCTTCACAAGGGGTTTTTCTATTCTCTCTATTAATTCATTTCTATTGTTGTTGTTGTATTAAGAGAATTGATATTGCAATGAACAATTTGTATTTGATTTATATTGAGTTGAATGGTTGTTTTAAATTGATGATGTTGATCTAAATACCCATGCCTAGGGCTTGTAGTATATTTGATTGAAAGTCTTAATTTGATATTTCTATTGATGTTCCTTGTTGATTGGTTGATTGTATTGTATTAAATGTTAGGTTGATAGATTATCTACCTATTAATCTTTGAATATTGGATGACGGAGCAAGAGGTGAAATTTGATATCGGAATTATGCAATCGACTACCCTATGAATGAATTAGAAATATAAGTTCTAGGGTTTCTAATAATTTGGTAATGCAAAATGATTGGTTATTGTTAATTCATGAATGTGAGAACTAATGAATTGGTAATTGACTAATTAACCTTAAGGAACAAATTAATTACAAGGTTATGTTAATGGATAATTTGATAATTGAGCTTTGATTGAATGGACCTATAACCCTAGGCACCTTCCCAAGAATCGATTTGATCTGGTACAACCTTCACACATCAACCCTATGCACATTAATTTTAGGTTTAAATTGTCCTTCCACAATTTCGAACAACAAACACTTTTGTATTTAAATAACTTGTCAATCAAGCTATTACGAACCACACCTTCTTGGGGAAACGACCTTGGGGTGATCACCTTTGCTATAGCTACCTCGTATACTTGCGAGTGACGCTTTTTAGTAGTACTTAATTCGAGTGCAACAGTCATCAAATAAAGCCTAAAAATCATCGCCCATTGGAGGAGGCAAATTACACGTTCCGAGTCCGCCTGAAGCAGGAGCACTAAAATCCCTATTACCTTGGAGTTTCTATCTATCACGGTCCTCATCAGAAGTAGATGAAAGGATCTCATGGTCATTAGTCTGGGGGTGTGAGCAGGGATTTTTGCCCCCACTCTCGGTGGAATGGTTCTTATGACTTCGGCACTGTTTAGGCTTGGGGCTTTAGAGAACATGGACCTAAGTCCGGAGAAAATGGAGTCGCCACCCGGACGGGCCGGGAAAATAGAAAGGGGTGGATGACTCAATTCCTAAGGAATCCCCAACCCCCTAATGGGTTCAGAAAGTTGGGTACGTGTGGGGAAGGTGAGAAATGGCCCAACACCCCCACAATGCCCGGTTCATTGGAACCGGCCTCCTTTACAGGTCTTAATATTATAAAATTCTTAAGTATAATAATATTATCCATATTACACACAATAATTGAAAGAAAGCATCATTATATTAAAATCAAAGCAATGTCCAAACAAAGCAAATAAATGGACACCTATCCAAGGATGGAAACATGTCCTTACATCTCATGCCTAAATAGGACACCCACTGAAAGGTAGAAACATGCCCTTTACATTAGTTCTAAAATAGAAAAGCAATTTAAGTTACATGATATTCAACTAATGAGGTACCCACCAAGTGGAAACATACCTCTTACAACATTTGGAAATCTAAATAAATTGATAAAAGTAAATAACCATTCATAATAAATAAATCATTCATCAAAGATATTAAATATCAATAGAAAGTAAACATCCATCCATGATAAATTAAATGAACCAAACATTGAACTTAAATAAAATAAATCAAAGCATAATCAAATATAGAATTGAATAAAGCAAATAAAAGTCTAAATTATTGCTACTGTGAGTTTTTTAAGAAATTAAAATAGATTAAGGTTTTATGTTTTAAAAGGTTGATAAAGCTCTTTGATTAACTAAATTAATATTTGAATGGTGAAATCATGAAACTAGGGTTTGGACATTTTAAAACATTTTTTATTTGTGGTTTATGGCTATTCATTGAATTATAGTTTCAAGCTTACTGTGTAAAACTAAATATTTGTGTTTATATAGTTTTTTAAAGTTTTAAAGGATTAGGGTTTAGAAAAAAATAAGGTTTAAGGTTTTAAGGAGGTTAGGGTTCACTATTTTAGGTTTTGGAGTTGAATTAGGGTTTTAGGAATTTTAAATTTAGGGTCTCGGGTAATGAATTTTATTTTAAGATTTGGAAAGACAATTGACAATTTCATGAAGTTTTATGAATTTAAACAAAAGATTTAAAGTTTATAAGAGCAAAAAAGATATTTTTTAAGTCTTTTGAAAGGATACAAAACCGAATTTTGGGTTTTGATAATTTGGAAAGCAAATCTTGGTTTTGGGGTTTTGAAGAAATAAAACTAATATCTTTAAACTTTTAGAAAATAAAGCCACGATTTAAGATTTGTAAGCCTTAGAAAAAGTGAATTGAGGTCCTAAAATTTTTGAATTAAAAGAAACAAAGTGATGATTAAGCTACTATGAAAAAAAAAAACAAAAGAAATTAAGAATTCAAACCTTTTTTTGTAAGTTTCACCAAAATTTGCTTCTTGGATTAACAAAGTCAAATACAAGTCTTTTTGCCTTTGAATTGCTTAAATCATTTTCCTGCTCCCTCAAAAAATCAGCTTGATTTACTCCCTTTCCTATTCAATTTCGGATCAATTTTGTTCCTAGCTTCTGTCCACTTTTCTCCTTTTTCGGCCTCCTTTTTTTGTGTTGTTTAGTCCATATTTATAGAATTTTTATATCCTTCATTCCTAATTATTCACGGCATGTTTATTGAAAAATTTGCATCGAAAAAATTTTGCTGGCAAAAAAAAAAACTGCTACGGAAAAACTGCACCGACAAAAAAAACTGCCCCAGCTGGCTGAGGCAGCACACGCGGAACGAGACCGTAAAGCTCTCGAAACGGGCCTGTAGGCCATTTCACCAGCAGGAAATTCATTAGAAAAAAGATTTTTCCCCATGACAACAATCTCGGGAGTGGGGCCATTTTTATAGATATGTTAAATTCATTGGTAAAGATCCATGACAAAACTTTTTTTTTACTTTTGAATTTTCAAATCAAATGTTGGCTTTGCCAAATTAATGTCAATGTACCTCAGGACTTGAATTTTCAAATTAACATATCTATAACATGACAATCCTAGTTACCGTACTAAACTCGGGAATCAATTCTATTTAAGCAAGAATTGTTGCACTTTAGATAGGCACATACACATTACTTGGCCAAAGGTCTCATTTGAGTCTAAATATTGTCTATCTCATATGGATGCTTATCCAAACTATCTCCACTAATAGACTCTACCTATCAAGAGAGATCAACAGGTCTTTGATAGGCTTGAAATGGGGTCTATGAGGGACATGGGTTAAATTGAAGGCCATTTTGAGATTGGAGCTGGTGTGACACAAGGGACAAACCCTCACACTACAAATTTCTTGTTTGAATTTTAGGCAGCTTGGAGGCAATCTTGCTAGTCTCCAAATTCCTTCTATCTTCTTGGCATTAATTTGGATCTTGATTAGGACAGCTTTTTCCCTTGCAAAAAGTTTGGTTCCCAAATTCATTTCTTTTCTTCTTCTCCCTTTTCTTTCTTTTTCTTTTTCTTACTCTTCCCTTTCTTTGAGTATTTTATCACTTTGACCTTCTTCCTTGTAGGACTGTCAAGTACAGAACTTTCAAGAACTGAATGGTCTTTCTCCTTTTCTTTGATTTTGATTGAATCGTTGGTTGGGTTGGACCAATTCAAGTAAAAATGTCTTTATGAACCAAATGGAAGCCTTTTACTGCTTTAGGTAAAAGAGAACTCAGTTGGCTTTCTGAATCGCCTTTTTGGGTTATATTTTTCTTTTTGTTTTTTCTTTTTGTTTTCTTCTTTTTTCTTCTTCTTCTTTTTCTCTTCTTTTTTCTTTCTTTTTTCTTTTCTTTTGTCTTTTTTGTTTTCTTTTCTTCTCTTTTTTTTGGTTTTTTTTTTAGTTCTAGCTCTAAAAGAGTTATCTTGTTTGTACCAACTTGAGCTTCCAATAATGGATAAGTGGAGTAACATAAATCTTCTTTAATAGGGATAAATCATTGGTTACTCCGATTTTGATGTTGATATATTGGAGATATTAGGAAAACTTCAACTACCCTTATGGTATTGAGAACTTCAACCACCCTTATGGTTTTGAGAACTTCACCTATGATCTGGAATAATCATTATTTTCATTGATCTTCTTGCCTCTTCACCTTAGTGATCATAAGACTTGTCAAAAGTATCACAACAGCTCAGGGTAGGTTATTGGGGTTTGTAAGCCAATGAAAAGAAAGCTAAAATTTTTTGAAGGCTCAAAGGGACAACTAGAGATTGATATTTAATTGGGTGGATTCTAGTTGTTGGCTAACTAAACAATGCCTAGATCATCTCTCCCTTAAATAAGCAGAGTTCAATTTCACCTTGAAAGTTTGTTAAAGAATGTTCTAAGGCTGAATAAGACCTATACAAAGGTAATTATGCAGGAGCCCTCTCCAAGTAAGCATACACAACTCAATGCTATAGAGCAATTCCCTCATCTAGTAAAGTCATTCGAGTCATGATGCATAAATATATTAATGAATTATCAAGCTAGATTCCTCTTTGGTTGAGCACCAAAATGAACAAAGACCAATAAAATTTTTAATAAAAGTAATTTATTCAAACAAATTTAAATTTGAAAAACACGATAGTTCCAATTAATTAAAGAAAGTATGATTGACAAGCAGCATTCAAGCTAAGGAAAGTTTGTTGAGTTTAAGCCTCTCTTCCTTTCACATCTTCAATATCCCCATCTTGAAAGGATGATAAAACAAAATCCTCTTCTAATCCTTTTCCTACCATGAAGGTTGCTAGTGGTGGCACCCTGTTGAACCTTGGAAATGGATTTCCTTTGGTATTGGGCTTGTCCGGCTCAGGCAACTTGCCATTATCAAATAAATTCTGGATCTCATGCCTCAACTTCATGCAATTGTTCATTTTGTGTCCAAGCCTTTGATGGAATTAGCAAAATGCATTAGTATCAAAGTTAGGTGGAAGAGGATTAGGCAAAGGACAAGGAGTCAAGGGTTGTAACAATCCCTTCTTTTGTAGCTTGTTGAGAACCCAAGACAGTGGTTTCCCTAATTTTGAAAACTGCCTCATTCCTCCTTGGCTAGTGGTATTAACATCAACTTCTTTTTGTGTGCTTTGATTGCCCGACTGGTAGTTCCCTTTCTCATTCCTTTTTATTGAAAAGAGATTTTTCTTTCTTTTCCACTCTTCAATTTGTAGACCAATTTGGAGGAGATCTTTGAAGTCACAGATGAGTGTATGAGACATCCTTTCACGAAGACTTGGCAGGACACCTCTCATGATCATCCTTATTTGATCAGATTCATCGGGCCTTTTCTTGAGCAAAGCAGCATTATTTCTCCATCTTGTCACATAGTCCACAATATTCTCATTTGGCCTTTGTCTTATGGACTCTACTTCCATTAAGGTAACTTCCATCTCGACATTATACCCATATTGTTGGATGAAGGCTTTGTAAAGCAAATCCCAACTCTTTTGTGTTCCATCATCTAAGGTGTTGAACCAATTTTGGATAACAAGATCCAATGAGAGCATGAAGTACCTTAGAGTTCGAGCCTTAGTAGCTCGGGCAGACTGCATAGCAGTGATATACTGCTTCACATCGAGATGAGGATTTGCGGTGCCATTGTACTTAGCAAAGGATGGCATCTTGAACTTGTACGGAACTTCTTCATCCAGCACGAATAACTTGTCAACATTAGACATCTCTTCGGTTTTTAGCTTCTTCTCAAATTTCTTTTCTAAATTAGCAATCATCTTCTCAACATCAGAAGTCTCATTCTTTTCAATAGTTACCTTCTCAGGCTCCTTTTTGACTTGAAGATCTTAGTAATATTGAGCCCAATCATCATCATCAATGATCACCTTATCATCATCAAAAGCTACTTCATCAACTTTAGCCTTCCCTTTGACTTTCTTGGTGCTAGCAGATGCTTCGGCATTGTTTCCTAAAATTGCAGCTAGTTGATTCTTTATTGTCTCGGCCATGGCCTCTTTTATTTCTTCCATCTTGGCATTGAGGGCTTCATCCATCATCCTTTGAATTTATTCGGGCTCCATTGTTTTTTGTGAGCAAGTGATTGAGTCATTGCTAGATACTTCATCTCCGGCATAGGTCGGATTGTTGTAAGCTTTTGAACTGTCGTAATCCAGGGCTGTGAGATAGAGAGGATCGATGATATGAGATGCAAATGTATGCAAGTATGCATGTATGCACGAACAATCAACAAATAAGGATAAATAGGGCATTCCTTCAAACCTTATAACATCTACACACGAATGGCGAGTCTCTTTTCCTAGGTATATGGTTAATAAAATACCAACATGGGGTATCTGGCTTTCGAATAATTCCCTCGGATGTTTCAACCAATAGTTATATTTTCAAAAATGGAAATCAATCCATGATAATTTCCATTAATTAGGTTTTAATCCATTCAACCAACTAAAGTAGCTTTTATGCTATATTGGATTAAAACTAAATTAAGAGGTTTATTACAGATAGATTTCTCACTTGAAAAAGTAACTAATGATTCATGCCAAAAACAAGCCCATGGTTAATTTATTATTAGTGTAAACTAGGCCCACAATTAATTTTTGGTATTTCATAATTGACCTAAATATTTTTGCAAGCTTTTTGTAAGAAAAGGTTGGGTGAAAATAGTTTTGTTTTGAAGCCCATTGTAAATAATTTTAGAAAAATGGATTTTGGGCTTAGTATTTGGGCCATGGGCCAAAGAATTTTTGATTTGTTTTTACAAAAGTCTTATGTCCAAAGACCATCTTGAAAAATTTTGAAAATAGCTTGGTCTTTTGGACTCTGAGCTTACAATATACTTAGGTCATATTAGAAAAAGGACAAACCAAATAAGCCATGATTTAGACTAAGATAAACTAACCATAGTCAAACAACATGCATTTGGGGTAAAAACCTAAGGAAAGTAACTAGGCCAATTACATGAGCTTTAGTCTTCGGGTTAAAAGGCTTAGGTTCCCATAGCAAGTATATACCAAATCGTACGAGGCTATGAGTGGTTATGCCATGCTCGATCTCCATACCTTGAGTGAAAGTATGGTATCCCTTACGTAACATAAAACGGCTAACACGGGTATCCTAACTCACGCACACGATGCAATCTAAGATGATGCAATGGATAATATCATTATAAGAAAGAATAGAATAATATAAAGACCAGCGAAATCAACTTCTCTTATCCCCAGCGGAGTCGCCATTGTGAGTAGGGATTTTCACCCCCACTCCCGGTGGAATGGTTCTTGTGACTTCTCGGGCCCTTAGAGAACACGAACCTAAGTCCTGAGAAAATGGAGTCGCCACCCGAACGGGCCGAGAAAAAAGAAAGGGGTGGATGACTCGATTTCTAAGGAATCTCCAACCTCCTAATGGGTTTTGAAAGTTGGGTACGTGTGGGGAAGGTGAGAAATGGCCCAGTACCCCCACAACGCCCGGTTCATTGGAACCGGCCTCCTTTACAAGTCTCAATATTATAAAATTCTTAAGTATAATAATATTATCCATATTACACACAATAATTGAAAGAAAGCATCATTATATTAAAATAAAAGCAATGTCCAAACAAAGCAAATAAATGGACACCCATCCAAGGATGGAAACATGTCCTTACATCTCATGCCTAAATAGGTCACCCACCGAAAGGTAGAAACATGCCCTTTACATTAGTTCTAAAATAGAAAAGCAATTTAAGTTACATGATATTCAACTAATGAGGTACCCACCAAGTGGAAACATACCTCTTACAACATTTGGAAATCTAAATAAATTGATAAAAGTTATTAACCATTCATAATAAATAAATCATTCATCAAAGATATTAAATATAAATAGAAAGTAAACATCCATCCATGATAAATTAAATGAACCAAACATTGAACTTAAATAAAATAAATCAAAGCATAATCAAATATAGAATTGAATAAAGCAAATAAAAGTCTAAATTATTGCTATTGTGAGTTTTTTAAGAAATTAAAATAGATTAAGGTTTTATGTTTTAAAAGGTTGATAAAGCTCTTTGATTAACTAAATTAATATTTGAATGGTGAAATCATGAAACTAGGGTTTGGACACTTTAAAACATTTTTGATTTATGGTTTATGGCTATTCATTGAATTATGGTTTCAAGCTTACTGTGTAAAACTAAATATTTGTGTTTATATAAACTAAATATTTGTGTTTATATAGTTTCTTAAAGTTTTAAAGGATTAGGGTTTAGAAAAAATTAAGGTTTAAGGTTTTAAGGAGGTTAGGGTTCACTATTTTAGGTTTTGGAGTTGAATTAGGGTTTTAGGAATTTTAAATTTATTGTCTCGGGTAATGAATTTTATTTTAAGATTTGGAAAGACAATTGACAATTTCATGAAGTTTTATGAATTTAAACAAAAGATTTAAAGTTTATAAGAGCAAAAAGATATTTTTTAAGACTTTTGAAAGGATACAGAACGCAATTTTGGGTTTTGATAATTTGGAAATCAAATCTTAGTTTTGGGGTTTTGAAGAAATAAAACTAATATCTTTAAACTTTTAGAAAATAAAGCCATGATTTAAGATTTTTAAGCCTTAGAAAAAGTGAATTGAGGTCCTAAAATTTTTGAATTAAAAGAAACAAAGTGATGATTAAGCTAAGAAATTAAGAATTCAAACCTTATTTTGTAAGTTTCACCAAAAATTGCTTCTTGGATGAACAAGGTCAAAGACAAGTCTTTTTGCCTTTGAATTGCTTAAATTGTTTTTTTGCTCCCTCAAAAAATCAGCTTGATTTACTCTCTTTCCTGCTCAATTTCGGATCAATTTTGTTCCAAGCTTATGTCCACTTTTCTCCTTTTTCGTCCTCCTTTTTTTTGTGTTGTTTAGTCCATATTTATAGAATTTTTATATCCTTCATTCCTAATTATTCACGGCATCTTTATTGAATAAGAAAAGGAAACCAAAACCTAATTGTATTAGGTTTCGGAAAATTTGCGTCGGAAAAATTTTGCTGGCGAAAAAAAACTGCTGCGGAAAAACGGCGCTGGCGAAAAAAACTACAGCAGCTGGCCGCGGCAGCGCTCGCAGAACGGGCCGGTAACATGCACAGAACGGTCCTGTAGGCCATTTCACCTACAGGAGTTTCCTGCGAGCAAAATGCCCACGGGCCCGCGCTGACTTTTTGCGCCGATTTTTTCATCGCCGATTTTTCCGTCGCTGATTTTTTTTTGTTATTTTTTATTTTTTAATATTTTTGAATTTTTATTCATTTCACCATTTTTACTAAAATAAATATTAAAATTAATTAAGATACCATAAAAATTATTTTGGACTCACTAAAATATATCAGACAACACAAAAATTATTTTGGACTAATTAAAATATATAAATTATTTTCCTATAAATAAGACTAAAAACAACACAGAAGGAGGACGATTAGAGGAGGAATTTTTGAAATGAGATCAGACTTTAAAAAATTCTTTGGCAGTGAAAATGATCAGACTTTTTTTAGAGGAGAATAAGCAAGCAAGCAATCAATCAATCAAAGGTAGCCATCTTGCCTTTGTCCTTGTTCAACCAAGAAGCAATTTTTGGTGGAACCAACAAACAAAAGTTTGAATATCTAATATTTTTTTCTTTATAGTACCTTCAATCATTAAAATGTTTCCTTTGATTTTAAAAACCTTAATTCGTTTCTTTGTTTTCCAAAATCTTAAAATTGTTTTTTCGTTTCTTCTAAAACCTAAGAACCCCCATCTATTTCTTCAAAACCTTAAAACCCTAATCTTCTTTCCAACTTTCCAAAACCTTAAATCGTTTTAATAATTCCCAAAACCTTAATCTGCTTTCCAATTTTCCAAAACCTTAAAACCCTAAATTGATCCTTTTTTATTTCCAAAAACCCTAAAAAAATATACTTTCTGTTTCCAAAAACCTTAAATCGTCTTACCTATTTCCAAAAACACCATAAAACTCTAAACTATTTTCCTCTCACCTTTTTCCAAAATTCCCAAATGTTTTGTTACATATCCAAACCCTAAATTTACCTTACATCTTATAAAATCACATAAAACTTTATAAAACTATAAATTGTTTTTTCAAATTCTAAAATCAAATACATCCTCTGAAACACTAAAAACCCTAATTCAACTTCAAAACAAAAAATAGTAAACCTTAAACTAGTAAACCTAAACCCTAAAGTTCTCTTAAACCCTAATTCCCCTAAAATCGTAAACCCTAGTTTTTCTAAACCCTAATCCTTAAAACCTTATAAATCTAAATATTAAAATTCAACACGGCAAGCCTAAAAATAACAATCCAGTAGCTAATAATCATAAACCTACTGTTTTAAGGTATCCGAACCCTAATTTCATGATTTTACCTCCTCAAACCCTAATTTGGTTAATCAAAGAACCTTATCAATCCCTTAAATTATAAAACCTTAACCATTTCAATTCCCTTAAAACATACAATATCCTAAACCCATAATTTCCAAAACCCTAAACATTAAATAAAGAATCTTAAATAGAAATAGTAGCCCTAACTTGAATCTTTACTTGCTTTATTTAATTTATATTTGATTATGTAATCTATTATATGCTTTAATTTATTTTCAATGCTTAATTTATTTAGTTTATCATGGATGGATGTTTACTTACTATTTTGATTAATGTTTAATATCTTTGATGAATGATTTATTTATGATGAATGGTTATTTACTTTTATCGATTTATTTTGATTTCCAAATGTTGTAAGAGGTATGTTTCCACTTTCCTCATTAGTTAAATATCATGTAATTTAAATAGCTTTTATAATTTGGACCAACGTAAAGGACATGTTTTAACCTTTTGGTTGGTGTCCTATTAGTTTAGATATGGATGATGTAAGGGCATGTTTCCATCTTCGGATGGGTGCCCATTTATTTGTTTTGCTTGGACATTGCTTTGATTTTTAATATAATGATATTTCAATATTTGCATGTAATATGGACGATATTGTTATACTTAAGAATTTTATAATATTAAGACTTGTAAAGGAGGCCGGTTCCAATGAAACGGGTGTGGTGGGGGTGCTGGACCATTTCTCACCTTCCCCACACATACCCAACTTTACCGAACCCATTAGGGGGTTGGGGATTCCTTAGGAATCGAGTCATTCACCCCTTTCTTTTTCCAGTTCTGTCCGGGTGGTGACTCCATTTTCTCCGTACTTAGGTCCGTGTTCTCTAAGGCCCCGAGTGTAAACAGTGCCGAAGTCGCAAGAACCATTCCACCGGGACTGGGGGCAAAAATCCTAGCTCACAGGTCGAATGGTTCTTGCAACTTTGACATTGTTAGGCTCGGGACCTTAGAAAACACGGGCCTAAACCCGAAGAAAATGGAGACACCATCCTGTCAGGCCGAAAAAAGAAAGGGGTAGATGACTAGATTCCTAATGAATTCCCAACCCCCTAATGGGTTCGAAAAGTTAGGTTTGCGTGGGGAAGGTGAGAATGACCCAGCACCCCCACAACGCCCGATTCATTGGAATCGGCCTCCTTTTCAGATCTAAATATTATAAAATTCTTAATTATTACAATATTATCCATACTACATGCAAATGATAAAATAAAGTATCATTATATTAAAATCAAAGTAATATTCAAAATAAAATAATAAATGGGCACCCACATGAGGTGGAAATGTACCCTTACAACCAACTACAATGTCTAAAACTAAATAAATAGGATACCCACCAAAAAGGTGAAAACATATACTTTTACATTAATCCAAAATCTTTAAATAATAAATTAAATTACATAATAAAAACTGAGGTACCCACAAAGTGGAAATGTGCCTTTTACAATTTAAGAAATCTAATAAATAATTAATTAAGCAAATTAAATCATTCAAGCATGATAATTAAAGTAAAACATCCATCATAAAGTAAAATAAACCATCCATCAGATAATAAAAGGCAAACCAAATAAATAATTAAAACTATAGTTTAAATCACTAAGTAAATAAAATTAGGATTTGAGATCATAATGTTTGGATTTATGGTTTCTTGGAAACTAGGGTTTAGGGTTTTGAATTAGGGTTTGAGTTATAGGTTTTGGATTTAGGGTTTGGTTTTAGGTTACTAGATTTAGGGTTTGGTTTAAGTTACTGGATGTTTAGGATTTGGATTAAGTTTTGGGAATTAGGTTTACTAGATTAGGGTTTTAGGTTAGCTGGATTTAGGTTTTAGGTTTGCTGAATTTGGGTTTAAAGGTTTGATGAACTTGTCCTAGGGTTTGGTGTTTTAGGTTCGGGAATTTGAGAGTAGGGTTCACTGGATGAAGGTTTCAAAGAATATTTAGGGCTTTTAATTAATTATTTTAAGAATACAGTTTAAGGCTTGTGAAAATAAGTTAGTGTTTTGATTATTAAGAAGACCTTTTAGGGTTTTTGATATTTTGAAAACAATTAAGGTTTTGGATTAGGTTTTAAGGGTTTTAGGCTCAGTGGATATTAGGGTTTTGATATTTTGAAATTTAGAAAACTAGTTTTGGTGTTTTGACTTTGGAAAATAGAATTTATAAATTAGGGTTATAAATTGAAAATGGCTTTAGGGTTCATAAATTGAAAACAATTTAGGGTTTTGTAAATTATAAAAAAATTAGGGTTTTTATAAATTGGAAACAGTTTAAGGGTTTTTGAATTTATAAAACAAATTATGGCATTTGGAAATTGTAAAGCATATTAGGGTTTATCAATTTAGAACATATTAAAATAAAAATAAATTATTTAAATATTTAAATGACAAAAAAAACTTAGCTACTATGTGTTTTAACAAATTAAGTTTAGGAAACGAAGCCTCTGTTTGAAGGCTTCACTAAACTGGTTGTTGATTCTAAGATGTTGCCTGCAACAATAATTGTTTTTGTCCTAGCAAAGATCAAAGACAGTGATCACTACGTTTGTTGATGTTTTTTTTTATGAAAGTTGATTCCCACTGATTATTGTTGCTTTCCTTCCTAAAATTGTCGATCCCTGTTAAAGTTTTAAACCTCATTACTTATAGGCAATGTCAGGATTAACCTAAACCTAATCTGCCTAGTCGAAGATATAAATGGATTCTAATTTAATTAGGAAACTTAATTGTTGGCCAAATTGCTTTCGAGTGAAAGCTCATGTCGATTTGGTTGCCTGAATCAACATGGACGAAGGCCATGTTAATTTGGTGTGCCAAATTGTCGATTTGGTATGCCAAATTGACATGAGCAATGGTTCATGTCAAATTTGGCCCTCAAGGTGAACATGAACCATGGTTCAGGTCGGCTGGGGCCCTCCCGACTCAAAACTGACATAAAAAAATTGAATTGGACCAAACAATTGAATTTGGGCCGAATAAATTAAGCTTGGATATTTAAAATATTAATCAATTGAATATATGTCCTTCAAAATTTGACCAATCTATTTAAAGACCAATTTAAAATTTATAAATTAGGTTTAAATATTTTAAAGTTTGTCCAAATTTATTTTGGCATCATTTAATTAGGATTGTACCAACTTAGGGCAAAAATTAAGGGCCTACATAAGGGTTTTATGAATAAAATAAAAGTTAAATGCATTCTAAAACAAATTTAGGGTCTAGAGCTTGAAAACTAGGGTTTTATGGTTTGAAAAAATAAATTAGGGTTTTGGATGAAAGTCTAGAGTTTTAAAGTGAAATTAGGGTTTTATTTTTAAAAATATACAATTAGGGTTTTAAATGAACTAATTAGGGTTTTGGGTTTTAAAACATGATTTTAGGACTAAACCTAATGGATTAGGGTTTATAGAAAATAAGTTATCTAAAGTTATGTTATTTAGATTGGGTTCACAATTTTAAAATAGCAGAACAATTTGCAAAATAATAGGTGGAATGAAATTAGAGTTATAAATTATTTACTAGAATAAATTTAAAGCACTGGAACAAGTGAAACCCTAAGTTTGTTTTAGATTAGGGTTTTAAAATACTGGAACATGTAATAACCAAACTTAGCTACTGGATGAAAGAGTATATCAATTGAATGAAAGAACAACTACTAGATGAAATAAATATAAAGTAATATAAAGAATAAAAGCTATTTGTAATTTTAAAGAATTAAGGAAACTAAACCTCCATTTTTTGGCTCCACCAAATTGAAAGAGCATTTATCCAAGCTATTGCCTACACCAATCTGTGGTTTTGGTCAAGCAGGATGTGTTGTTTGCTCAGTATTGATTGTAAATTACCCTTTAGTATTGCTACTGCCTCTAGCTGAATTTTTTTTTTGTTATTGTGACCGTAATAACTCAGCTGCCAAGAGTCCCCTTCTACTGTTTAAGCCCCATTTATAATGTGGCAATTGGTGTTCCCAGTCCCGAAGTTAAACACTATTAGGATTATTAAATTGGCTAAATTCTTTCTAAATTAGGATTCATGTTGATTTGGAGTGTCCATTTTGACATGGATCTGACTTATGTCGATTTGGAGTGGCCAAATCGATATGGATCTGGCTCATGTCGATTTTGAGTGTCCAAATTGAGATGAGCCATTGCTTATGAGCCATCACTCTAGCAATCTGAGACTTTAGCAAAAGAGAGCAAAAAGCAAAATGACTTTTGAATTGATTTTGGGCAAGAATGGGTTTTGGACTTAAGAATTGGATTTTGGGTTCTAGACCCAAGATTGGATTGGGTTCTCGACTCGAGATTAGATTTGAGCTTTTGACCCAAGACTGAATTGGGCTTTGAACCCGAGATTGGTTAGGGTTCTGGAACTGAATTGAGTTCTGATGGGGTTTTGAACCCAAATTGAGTTTTGGGCTTGAAAATGGTTTGAGTTCTGGACTGGAGATTGGTTTTGGTTTTGGACTAAAAAATGGTTTGGGTTCTGGACTCGAGGCTAGTTTGTGTCCTGGACCTGAGATTAGATTAGGTTATGGATCCAAGATTGGTTTAGGATCTGGACCTAAAACTTTCAAAGCCCATAAAAATAATTTTTATCAAAGCCCATCATAAAAAGATATGTTTGAAAAAAAAAGATTTTGGGCTTTGAGCTTTGGTTGTAAGGTGAAAAAGAATTTTTAACCCATCTTTAAAAGGTTTATATCTAAAGACCATCTTGAAAAGTTTTAAAAATAATTTTGGTCTTTTAAACTTAAAAGAATAAAATTATTTTGGGCTTACATTATAATTAGGTCATATTAGAAGAAGAACAAACCAAATGGTTCATGGTTCAAACCAAGATATATCAATCGCAGTCAAACAACAAGCATTTGGGTAAAAACCTAAGGAAAGTAACTAGGCTAATTACATGAGCTTTAGTCTTTGGGTTGAAAGGTTTAGGATCCCATAGCAAGTATATACCAAATGGTACAAGGCTATAAGTTGTTATTCCAAGCTCAATCTCCATACCTTGAGTGAAAGTATGCTATTTGTAGACCCTTAATTTTTTACCCAGTCCAGTCGAATATTTTTTAAAACAATCTAAAATAATTTTTGTAGTATTTTAATTAAATAATATTTATTTTAATATTCATTACTTACAATATTTATTTTTAATAAAAATAAAAAGGTAACAGTAAAAAAAGATAAAATAAATAAATCAAAATCGGCGACGGAAGAATCGGCGGCGAAAAATTTTTATCGTTGAAGATGAATTGGCTTGAGCCAATTCGCTGCAGGAAAAACCTGTGGCAAATTGGCCACAAGCCAAATCGCCACAGAAAATTCTTGTCACGAATTGGTTGACCCGCGTCCGTAGTTCAAATGCAATTCTCGTAGATTGTCATAGCTGGCCCATCCGTAGGCCGTAGGAATTTTTTGCAAGCGCAGTTTTTTCCAAAACCCAATTCTATTTGTTTTTTTTTATTTCTTTTCCTAAATGTTTTTTATTTCCTGAGACAATTAGAAGTAGGTTTTTTATTTTTCCTATAAATACCATATTAGAACATAGAAAAATGGTGGAAGAAATTCTAGAGCTGAAATTTTTAACCGGACATGGGACTCTTGAATTCTTTCTGCCAAAACAAACCCTAGCAAGTAAGAAGAAATCAAAAACAGTAACACAGAACAGAAGGCAACAAATCTAAAATATCAAGCAGAAAAGCAATCAACAAGGCAGTAGCTTAGCTCACTGTCTTGTTCTCAATTCAACCAACAATTACAATGGCAGTGTAATCATTGTCTTTATCAAAGCTCATCTAGAATTTCGTTCAAACTATTTTAGTAAAGACAACAAACGGAGGTGTGTCTTTCTAACTTTATTCATTTAAATTTATATTGAGATAACTTATTATTGTTTCATCTATCACACTTTCTTCGTTTAAAGTTCATTCTTTTGACTTTTAATTTATATACAAATATACAGTAATTATAATAGTTTATTTATTAAAATATAATTTCATGCAGTAGCTTAATTATTAAAATCTCAATCACATATTTTTAAATAACTCAAAATAATAGTCTATTTTCTCAATCCATAATCAATACAATAAACCTTAATAGCCGTAAGCCATATTTCATATTTAAAAACCCTAGAAACCCTATTTCATGATGTTAGTCCCAAACCCTAATTAAATCAATTTTCCAAAATCTTCACAGTAGCCTCTTCTTTCAAAAATAAATATGATAGTATTAGTTTTCTTAGAAACCCTAAACCTAATTTAAAACTATGAGCCCTAAACCCTAATATCTTAAGGATCTAAAATCCTAAATTTATGATGTTAGCCCTAAACCCTAATTAGATTAACCAAAAACCTCACTAGTTTCTTAAAATTATAAAACCCTAATCAATTCTATTTTTCCAAACACCCTCACAGTAGCCTAAATAATAAATATAATAATTTCAAAATCTCAAAACCCTAAATGTTAATTCAAGAACCCTAAATTGAGACATAAATCTAAATTTGTATCTTTATTTGCTTTATTTAATTTTAGTTTTTATTATGTAGTTTATTATATATTTTGATGGTTGATTTATTTAATTTCAATGCTTGATTTATTTAATTTATTAGGGATGGATGATTTCTTTATTATTATTATTTGTTTATTTTGATATTAAAATTTTAAGAGATGTGTTTCAATTATTGGGTACCTCATTAATTAATTTTCATGTAATTTAAATTTCCTTAATATTTTGGTATTAATGTAAAGGACACGTTTTCGCCTTTTGGTGGGTGTCCCATTTAGTTTTAGACATGGGCGATGTAAGGACATGTTTCCATCCTCGGATGGGTGTCCATTTATTTGTTCTGTTTGTACATTGCTTTAATTTTAATATGATGATGCTTTATTTTATTTGTTGCATGTAATATGGATAATATTGTCATACTTAAGAATTTTATAATATTAAGACTTGCAAAGGAGGCCGGTTCCAATAAATTGGGCGTTGTGGGTGTGCTGGGCCATTTCTCACATTTCCCACACGTACCCAACCTTCCGAACCTATTAAGAGGTTGGGGATTCCTTAGGAATCGAGTCATCCACCCATTTCTTTTTTCTGGCCCATCCGGGTGGTGACACCATTTTCGCCGGGCTTAGACCAGTGTTCTCTAAGGCCCCGAGCCTAAACAGTAACGAAGTCTCAAGAACCATTCCACCGGGATTGGGGAAAAAAATCTCTACTCATAGTGGCAACTCCACTGGGGATAAGAGAAGTTAATTTTATTGGTCTTTATATTATTCTATTCTTTCTTATCATGATATTATCCATTGCATCATATGAGATTGCATCGTGTACGCGAGTTAGGATGCCCATGTTACCCATGTTGTGTTATGCAAGGGATACCATACTTTCACTCAAGGTATGGAGATCGAGCATGGCATAACCACTCATAGCCTTGTACCTTTTGGTATATACTTGCTATGGGAACCTAAGCCGTTCAACCCAAAGACTGAAGCTCATGTAATTGGCCTAGTTACTTTCTTTAGGTTTTTACCCCAAATGCTTGTTGTTTAAATCATGGCTTATTTGGTTTGTTATTTTTCTAATATGACCCAAGTACATTTGTTAGCTCAAAAAAAATTTTCTTTTAAATCCAAAAGACTAAAGCAATTTTCAAAATTTTTCAAAATGGTCTTTGGATATAAAACTTTTCCATAAACAAAATCTTTTCTCATGACTCAAATACAAAGCCCAAAATCCATTTTTTCTAAAATCATTTTACAATGGGCTTAGAAACAAAATTATTTTCATCCAACTTTTCTTACAAAGTGCTTTCAAATTATTTAGGTCAATTACGAAATACCAAAAATCAATTGTGAGCCTAGTTTATACTAAGAATAATTAATCATGGGCTTGTTTTTGGCATGAATCATTAGTTACTTTTTCAAGTGAGAAATCTATTTATAATAAACCTCTTAAGTTAGCTTTAATCTAATATAGCATAAAAGCTATTTTAGTTGGTTAAATCGATTAAAACCTAATTAATAGGAATTATCATGAACTGATTTCCATTTTTAAAATATAACTATTGGTTGAAACGTCCGAGGGAATTATTCAAAAATAAGATACCCCATGTTGGTATTTTGTGTTAACCATATTACCTAGGAAAAGATACTTGCTATTCGTGTGTTGAAGTTATAAGGTTGGAATGAACGTCCTAATTATCTTTCTTTGTTTATTGTTTATGCATACATGCATACAGACATACATTTGCATCTCATATCATTAATCCTTTATGGCTCACAGACCTAGAGTACGACAATTTAAGAGCATACAATGACACCACCTACAACATTGATTTTTAATTCAAGTGCTTCATTGGAAGGATGGATGCAAACCAGTTAAGGGACATAGTCGATGAAGTTGTTAAAGCTAGGATGGCCGAGCTACGAGATCAATTGGTTAAAATTATGAAGACCCAGTTGATTGAAATTCTAGAGCTCATCAACAATGATAATGAGGCATCTCACATTGACATAAGGAAGAAGGGAAAGGCAGCATCCACGGAGAACATGTTCACTAATAGAGATCGAATGAAAAATGAGGGATCAATCCCTAATCTACAAGACCAGACGAACAATATGCTATCTAAGTGGAGCAATAAGGGAGGCTACCACCCTAGTGGGCAAAGTCAAAGGGACAGAGAGAAGAACCATTTTTCTGCAAAATAGAATTATAAGCTTAGCAATAAATATACATAAAAGGTAGCTGATGTTAATGCCACTGGTCAATGAGAAATGAGACAGTTTTTAGAATTGGGGAAGCTGCTATCTTGGATTCTCAACAAGCTACAAAAGAAGGGGTTGATACAACCCTTGACTCCTTGACCTTTGCCAAATCCTTTACTCCCAAAATTTGATACTAAGGCTTTTTGTCAATTTCATCAGACTCAAGGACATGAGACCAATAAATGTACCCGATTGAGGCATAAGATCCAAAATTTAATTGATAATGGAAAGATGCCTGAGCCTGATAAGCACGACACTAAGAATAATCCTCTGCCTGAATTTAGAAGGGCGCCACCATTTACAACCTTCATGAAAAGTCTTATCTTGTCATCTTGTGATGATATGGATAGAGAAGCTGCTAAAGATGATGTGCTTGGACTAACTATGGATGATGAAGCAATGATCCTTGATCCTTGCCCTTAATATGTATAAAAAAATGAAATTTTTTTTACTCCAACTTAATAAATCTCCCTTAGCTTGAAGTGTTGCTCTTTTTATTTTATTTCGCTTTCTTTAGTACTTATTTAGAATAATTATGTTTTCCAAATTATGTTTGTTTGAATAAATTATTTTCATCAAATTTTTCATGGTCTTTGTTCATTTTGGTGCTAAACCAATGAGGAATCTAGCTTGATATTCATAAATTAATGTATCTAGGCATCATGATTTGAATGACTTTACTAGATGAGGGAATTATTCTATAGCATTGAGTTGTGTACGCTTACATAGAGAGGGCTCCTGCATAATTACCTTTGTCTAGGTCCTAGTCGGTCTTAGAACATGCTTGGAAAAAATTTTGAGGCAAAATTGAACTCTACTTATTTAAGGGAGAGATGATCTAGGCATTGTTTGGTTAGCTAACAACTGGTATCCACCCTATTAAATATCAATCCCTAGTTGTCCCTTTGAGCCTTCATGAAATTTTAGCTTTCTTTTCATTGGCTAACAAACCCCAACAACCTACCCTGAGCTATTGTGAAACTTTTGACAAGTCTTATGACCACTAAGATAAAGAGGCAAGAAGATCAAAGAATGGAATGCATAGCCAAAGCCATAAGGATAGTTGAAGTTTTCAAGACCATAAGGGTAGTTGAAGTTCACCTAATATCTCTAATATATCAAGACAACACAGAGTAACAAATGATTTATCCCTGTTAAAGAAGATTTATGTCACTCCACTCATCCATTATTAGAAACCCGAGTTGGTACAAACAAGACAACTCTTTTAGAGCTAGAACCTCAAAAAAATAAAAAAAAAAGAAAAAGAAGTAAAAAAGAAAAAAAGAAAGAAAGAAAAAAAGAAAGAAAGAAAGAAAAAAGAGACAAAAGGAAAAAGGAAAAAGAAAAAGAACCTAAAAAGGTGGTTCAGAAAGCCAACCGAGTTCTCTTTTACCTAAGGCATCAAAAGGCTTCCATTTAGTTTATAAGGACAGTTTGACTTGAATTGGTCCAACCCATCAAAATCAGAGAAAAAGGAGAAAGACCATCTAATTTTTAAAAGTTATGTACTTGACAGTCCTATAGGGAAAAAGAACAAAATGCTCAAAGAAAGGGAAGATTAAGAAAAAGAAAGAGAAAGAGAAAAGAAAAAATGATGATGAATATGGGTACCAAACTTTTTGCAAGGGCAAAGACTATTCTAATCAAGATCCAGATTAATACAAAGAAAATGGGAGAACACTCAAAGCTCTATCTTTTCATGCTCCCAAATGTCTAAAGTTCCAACAAGCAGTTTGTAGTGTGAAGGTTTGTCCATTGTGCCACATCAACTCTAATCTCAAAATGGCTTTTACTTAAACCCGTGTCCCTTATATACCCCATTTCAAGCCTAGCAAAGACTTATTGATCTCTCTTGGTAGTAGAGTCTATTAGTGCAGATAGTTTGGACAAGCATGCATATAAGATAAACAATATTCAAACTCAAATGAGATCTTTGACCAAGTGATGTGTATGTGCCTATCTGAAGTGCAACAATTCTTGCTTAAACAGAAATGATTCCTGAGTTTAGTACGGTAACCAGGTTTGTCATGTTATAGATATGTTAATTTGAAAAATCAAGTCCTGAGGTAAATTGACATTAATTTGGCAAAGCCAACATTTGATTTCAAAATCAAAATTCAAAATTGAAAATTAAAAAAAAAATTGAAAATTAAAAAAAATCAAGTTAAGGGTAGTATGTTGAACTATCGAACCTCGAAGGACACATTAGGCAAAGGAAATGATTAATGGTAAGGTTATGAAGAAGCTATTGAATCATAATTAGAAATGGATGTATCTCTGCTGCTTGGGGCCTCCATTATTCATGTTTTCAATATCTTGAAGATAAAAGCCATAAATGTGAAGCATCCTGTCATTCCAAAGCAAGACTTGAATGGGCATTTGGAAGGAGTCAATGAGAGCACTTCTGTTGATCACCTTGGTCTGTGAGTTGATGGAATCACTGTAAGTGTTATTCATGTATATCATGCATACATGAGCGTGTTACATTGCATTTTCTTGTATTGTATTGTCTATTCTTTTTCAAAGAGAACAACAGACACTCTATGAAGTAAAGATGAAGCAGGTATAGAATTAGGGGGCATAAAAGACCCATTGCTTGAGGAAACTCCAGTCATTTTGCAAAAGAAAGGAAGAAATGCATGCTTGTTCGAAGAACTAGATAATCTATAAACATCAACCAAAGCCCGCATAGAAAAATCATGGGGGGCAAGGAGAAGATATGAAGGCTAGCTAAAAAAATGACTGAGTTTTTTTTTTGCAAAAGTGCAAAGGAAGAACAAAAAAAGAATGGAAAAAGAAGAAAATTAGAACTCTCAAAAGAATGAAGATGCAAAAGACAAAAGATCAATCAAGCTAGAAGAGTTGAAGCCAATATAGGACAAATCTCCAAGGATGAAGATCCAGCTTAAAGGATGAAGATCCACTTTCAAGGGTGAAGACCTGATTTCCAAGGTGAAGATCCATTTTCAAAGGCGAAGACCTGATTCCAAGGATGAAGATCCAATTTCAAAGGGTGAAGACCAGAAGTCCAAAGGATGAAGAAACATTTTCAAGGGTGAAGACCCAATTTCCAAGGATGAAGATCCATTTCCAAAGGCGAAGACCTGATTCCAAGGATGAAGATCCAATTTCAAAAGGTTAAGACCCAAAGTCCAAAGGATGAAGATCCATTTTCAAGGGTGAAGACCCAACTTCCAAGGATGAAGATCCATTTTCAAAGGTGAAGACTTGATTTCAAGGATGAAGATCCAATTTCAAAGGGTGTAGACCCGAAGTCCAAAGGATGAAGATCTGTTTTCAAGGGTGAAGACTCGATGCCAAGAATGAAGATCCAAGGTCCAAGGATGAAGATCCATTTTAAGGGTGAAGACCCACAATCCTTTAAAGAATGGAACAACCAGAATTCTCAACTGATAAAAGCTCAGTCTCGGGTCCAAAACCCAAATTATTTTTAAGTCCAGAACTTACCTCGGGTCCAAAATCCAAATTAAGTCCAGAACTTATATCGGGTCCAGAACACAAATTAAGTCTATAACTTACCTCGGGTCCAGAACCCAAATTAAGACAAGAACATACCTCAGGTCCAAAACCCAAATTAAGTCCATAACTTACCTCAGGTCCAAAACCCAAATTATTTTTAAGTCCAGAACTTACCCCAGGTCCAGAACCCAAATTATTTTTTAGTCTAGAGCTCAAACCAACCTTGGATGTGGAGTCCAGTATGACTCTAAATCCAGTCAAAAATCACATTGCTTTTCGCTCTCTTTTGCTATAGTCCCAGATCACTCAAGCAGGGGGCAAACTGTAAACTCTTAATTTTTTACCTAGTCTAGTCAAATATTTTTTAAAACAGTCCAAAATAAATTTTGTGGTATTTTAATTAAATAATTTTTATTTTAACATTCATTACTTACAATATTTATTTTTATTAAAAATAAAAAAGGTAACAAAAGAAGGTAAATAAAAAAGGCGACAGAAGCCCGCGCCCACAGCTCGCAAGCAATTCTCGCAGATTCTTATGGTTGGCTCGTCCGTAGCCCACATCAATTTTTGCCAGTGCAATTTTTTGCCAGTGCAGTTTTTTCCGAAAGCCAATTCCATTTTTTTTTATTTCTTTTCCTGAATGGTTTTTATTTCCTTATACAATTAGAAGTAGGTTTTTTATTTTTCCTATAAATATCACATTAAAACACAGAAAAAGTGGGAAAGAAATTTTGGAACTGAAATTTTTAACCGGACTTAGGACTCTTGAATTCTTTCAGCCAAAACAAACCCTAGCAAGCAAGAAGAAATCCAAAACAACAACACATAACAGAAGGCAACAAATATGAAATATCAAGTAGAAAAGCAATCAATAAGTCAGTGGCTTAGCTCACTGTCTTGTTCTCAATTCAACCAATAAATACAAAGGCAGTTTAATCATTGTCTTTATCAACACTCATCCAGAATTTCGTTCAAACTATTTTGGTGGAGCCAACAAATAGAGGTGTGTCTTTCTAACTTTATTCATTTAAATTTATATTGAGATAACTTATTATTGTTTCATATATCACACTTTCTTCGTTTAAAGTTCATTCTTTTGACTTTTAATTTATATACAAATATACAGTGATCATAGTAGTTTATTTATCAAAAATATGATTTCATGCAGTAGCTTAATTATCAAAATCTCAACCACATATTTTTAAATAACTCAAAACAATAGTCTATTTTCTCAAACCCTAATCAATACAGTAAACCTTAATAGTTGTAAGCCATATTTTATATTTAAAAACCCTAGAAACCCTATTTCATGATATTAGTCCCAACCCCTAATTAAATTAAAATTTCAAAATCTTCACAGTAGCCTCTTCTTTCAAAAATAAATATGATAGTGTTAGTTTTCTTATAAACCCTAACCCTAATTTAAAACTGGGAGCCCTAAACCCTAATATCTTAAGGATCCAAAACCATAAATTCATGATGTTAGCCCTTAGCCTTAATTTGATTAACCAAAAACCTTACTACTTTCTTAAAATTATAAAACCCTAATCAATTCTATTTTTCCAAAAACCCTCACAGTAGCCTAAATAATAAATATAATAATTTTAAAATCCCAAAACCCTAAATGTTAATTAAATAACCCTAAATTAAGACATAAACCTAAATTTGTATCTTTATTTGCTTGAATTTTAGATTTGATTATGTAGTTTATTATATGTTTTTATGATTAATTTATTTAATTTTAATGCTTGATTTATTTAATTTTTCAGGGATGGATGATTTATTATTATTATTATTATTTGTTCATTTTGATATTAAAATTGTAAGAGTATGTTTCCATTATTGGGTACCTCATTAATTAATTTTCATGTAATTTAAATTGCTTTTCTATTTTGGTATTAATGTAAAGGACATGTTTCCATCCTCGGATGGGTGTCCATTTATTTGTTTTGTTTGGACATTGCTTTGATTTTAATATGATGATGTTTTATTTTAATTGTTGCATGTAATATGGATAATATTGTTGTACTTAAGAATTTTATAATATTAAGAACTGCAAGGGAGGCTGGTTCTAATGAACCGGGCGTTGTGGGTGTGCTGGGCTATTTCTCACATTCCCCACATATACCCAACTTTTTGAACCCATTAAGAGGTTGGGGATTCCTTAGGAATCGAGTCATCTACCCCTTTCTTTTTCCCGGCCCATCCTGGTGGTGACTCCATTTTCTCTGGGCTTAGGCCTGTGTTCTCCAAGGCCCCAAGCCTAAACAGTGCTGAAGTTGTAAGAACCATTCCTCCGAGAGTAGGGACAAAAATCCCCACTCACACTATTCCTTACATAACATAACATGGATAACACAGGTGTGAGCGGAGATTTTTGCCCCCACTCCCGTGTGAAATGGTTCTTGCAACTTTAGCACTATTAGGCTTAGGGCCATAGAGAAAACGGGCCTATGCCCAGAGAAAATGGAGTCGCAACTCGGACGGGCTGGGAAAAAGAAATGGGTAGATGACTCGATTCCTAAGGAATCCCCAACCCCTAATGGGTTCAAAAAGTTGGGTACTTGTGGGGAAGGTGAGAAATGGTCAAGCACCCCCCACAATGCCCGGTTCATTAGAACTGGCCTCCATTTCAAATCTTAATATTATAGAATTCTTAAATATAATGATATTATCCATACTACATGTGATCATTAAAATAAAAGCATCATTGTAATAAAATCAAAATAATGTTCAAACAAAACAAATAAATGGACACCCATCTGAGGATAGAAACATGTCCTCACATTGTCCAATGTCTAAAACTTAATAGGACACCCACCAAAAGGTGGAAACGTGTCCTTTACATTAAGCCCAAAAGTTGAAATAAATTCAATTACATGATGACTAATTAATGAAGTATCCAATCACGAAAACATAATGCTTACAATTTTAATAAACAAATAATAATCAAAATAATCATCCATGATAAATTCAATAAATCAAACATCGAAATCAAATAAATCGATCATTAATATATGATAAACCACAAAATCAAATCTAAAGCTAAATAAAGTAATAAACGTATAAATTTAGGTTTACATCTTGAATTAGGGTTTCTGAGATAAAAATAGAATTTTGTAGGTTTAGATTAAAAAACTAGGGTTTTAGGGTTTAGATTTAAAATAGAGCTTTTATTTTGAGAAACTAATATTATTATAAATTTATTACAAGGATCATAGCTATTGTGATGTTTAAATTAATGATTAGGTTTGAAATAAATTATGGTTTGAATTTTAGAAAAACTCATATTATTATTATTATTATTATTATTATTATTATTATTATTATTATTATTATTATTATTATTATTATTTACAAAGATGAGGAAATTGTAATGTTTAAAAGCATAATTAATTATGGTCTAGGAATTTGAGTAAATTAGGGTTATAAGTTTTGATAACTACATTATTGACTTAAATTAAATCCTACATTTACTGTATGAATTAAATTAAAAAGAAATTGAGTAATTAAGATGTTGTGATGAGACTTTGAAAAGTGGTCGTGATTACTAATTTAATAAACTAAATTTAGAGAATGTACCTACGTTTGAAGGCTCCACCAAATTAAAGAGTTTGATCCAAGCTTATGCCTGCCTCAATATTTGATTTTTGGCCTTGCAAAATCAAGACAACACTATCTTATTGTCCTAAGTTTGTCAATTGGATGTTTTTTGTTGCTTGTCAAAGCATAATCACGGAAATTGTAGCCTCAATGTCTCGAGTCTCAACAAAATCAAAAAGTTCCAGTCTCTAACAAAATAATTCTCCGAAAGTATGTCTATGAATTAAATCTTGCTAAAAAGTCCAAAAAATCCAAAGTCAGTCTCTGCCTCTTTTTTTTGTTTTTATGTTTCTTCCCCAAAAAAGAAAAAAGCCAAATCCCTTTCTGTGTGTTTTAATGTGATATTTATAGTCAATTAAAAGAAAAAACCTAGTATGTTAAGAAAAATTAAAATCTATTTAGGAAAATATTAAAAACCAAACTAAATAAAAATTTGTCAAAATTGGCCGCGGGCGCGGGCTGCTGCTGGGCGAAATTACGCTGGCGAGAGTTGTTGTGGGGCAGCAATTCACCGTAGGCTTGGGCCAAAATTAAATTGGTTGTTAGCAACCAATTGCTGCTTGTCGTGCGTCGCTTGCCTATGCGTCTGATTTTTTTTTTGCTTTTTATTTTTTTTTATTAAAAACAAATGTTATTATTATTAAAAATAAATAAAATAAATATTATAAATAATAAATAATAAATAAAATACATATTATATTATTGAAATAATTATTAAAATAAATAATAAATAGTAAAATAAATAATAAATATTAAAATAAATAATATATACCACAAAAGATATTTCGAACTGTTTCAAAATCTTTGGACTGGACCTCGTAAAAAATTAAGGGTCTACAGTTTCCCCCTGCTTGAACGATCTGATACTTGGTTGAAGAGAGTGAAAAGCATCATGACTTTGAGCAGATTTTGGATGAGGATGGGTTCTCGACCCGAGGTTGGAGTTGGTTTGGGTTTTGACCTGAAAGGATTTGGGTACTTGGACTCCGGACTAGGTACTTAGATCCAAGACTGAATTTGATTTGGGTATTTGGACTCGAGATTGGGTACTTGGACCCGAGATTGAATTGGTTACTTGGATCCGAGACTAGATACTTAGACCCTGAGATTGAGTACTTGGACCCGAGATTGAATTTGAGTGACCTTTTTTCAGTTGAGAATTCTAGTTTCCTTTTAACCGGTTGTTCCATTCTTTAATGGATTGTGGGTCTTTACCCACCAAAAGTGGATCTTCATCCTTGTACCTTGGATCTTTATTCTTACTCATTATGTCTTCACACTTTGGAATGGGTCTTCATCCTTTGGACTTCGGGTCTTCACCCTTCAAAAATGGATCTTCATCCTTGGAGATCGGGTCTTCACCCTTGAAATTGGATCTTCATCCTTAGCATCGGGTCTTCACCCTTTAAATTGGATCTTCATCCTTAACATCGGGCCTTCATCCTTGACATCGGGTCTTCAAAATTGAAAATGGATCTTCATCCTTGGCGTCGGGTCTTCAGCCTTAAAAATGAATCTTCATCCTTGGAGGTCGAGTCTTCACCATTGAAAGTGGATCTTCATCCTTGGCATCAGGTCTTTACCCTTAAAAATGAATCTTTATCCTTGGAGATCAGGTCTTCACCCTTAAAAGTGGATCTTCATCCTTTAAGCTGGATCTTCATCCTTGGTAGGGTCTTCACCACTCAAAATGGATCTTCATCCTTTGGACTTTGGGTCTTCACCCTTTGAAAATGGATCTTCATTCTTGGAGATCAGGTCTTGACACTTGATATTGGATCTTCATCCTTAGCATCGGGTCTTCACCCTTTAAATTGGATCTTCATCCTTGACATCAGGTTTTCACCCTTGAAATTGGACCTTCATCCTTGACATCCTCACCCTTGAAATTGGATCTTCATCCTTAAGATTGGGTCTTCACCCTTGAAAATAGATCTTCATCCTTAGCATTGGGTCTTAAACCTTGAAAATGGATCTTCATCCTTAGAGGTCGGGTCTTTACCCTTGAAAGTAGATCTTCATTCTTGGCAATGGGTCTTCACCCTTAAAAATGGATCTTCATCCTTGGAGATTGGGTCTTCACCCTTGAAAGTGGATCTTCATCCTTTAAGTTGGATATCATTCTTGGCAGGGTCTTCATCCTTCAAAATGGATCTTTATCCTTTGAACTTCGGGTCTTCACCCTTTGAAGTTGGATCTTCATCAATTAAACTGGATCTTCATCCTTGGTGGCAGGGTCTTCACCCTTCAAAACAGATCTTCATCCTTTAGACTTCGGGTCTTCACCATTTGAAATTGGATCTTCATCCTTTTTAACTTTTGTCCTATATTGGCTTTAGCTCTTCTAGTCCCCTCTGTGGCAAAAGTGAGTTAGTAAATTTTTTGTACAAGCATAAACTCAAAAATTGAAGAGATAGACTTTGCCCCTATGCAGGTTCAAACCAAAGATTTTTTCATGCTGGCTTTAATTGATGTTTTTGTTATCTAGTTCTAAGCACAAGCATGCATTTCTTCTTTTACAAAATGACTGGAGCTTCTTTAAGCAATGGGCCTTCCATGCCACTTGATTCTATATCCGCTTCATGTTTGCTTCATAGAGTATTGTTGTTTACTTTTGACAAAGAAAGATGCAGCGTGATATGCTCATGTATGCATGATATGCATGAGTAATACCTGCAGTGGTTTCGACGACTCACAGACCAAGGGGATCAGCTGAAGTGTTCTCATTGACTCCTTCTAGATGCCTATTCAGGTCTTGAATTGGAATGACAAAAAGCTTTGCATTTATGGCTTTTATCTTCAAGATGTTGAAAACATGAGTGGTGAGGCCCAAGAAGCATAGTCAGGGATACATCCATTTCAAACTATGATTCAGAATGTCAATTGGTAGCTTCTTCATAACCTTGCCAACAATCATTTACTTTTCCCAATGTGTCCTTTGAGGTTCGACTGTTCAACATATTTCCCTTAACTTACAGGCTTTTTACAACAAGAAAATAGTTTTTTTTAAAATCAAATGTGGACTTTGTTAAATCAGTGTCATTATACATAAGGTCTCGATTTCCCAAATTAATATATCTATAACATGACAACCCTAGTTGTTGTACTAAACTCAGAAATAATTTCTATTTAAGAAAGAACTATTGCACTTCAGATAAGCACATACACATTACTTTGTAAAAGGTCTCATTGAGTTTAAATATTATCTATCTCATATGCATGCTTATTCAAACTATCTCCACTAATAGACTCTACCTACAAAGAGAGGTCTACAGATCTTTAATAGGCTTGAAACGGGGTCTATAAGGGACATGGTTTACATGATGGCCATTGGTAGATTGAAGCCAATGTGACACTATGGACAAACCCTCACACTATAATTTTCTTGTTTAGACAGCTGGAAACATGAAAAGATCGAGCTTTGAACATTCTTCTTTCTTTTTGACGTTAATCTGGATCACGATTGGGATAGTCTTTGCCTTTGCAAAAAGTTTAATACCCATATTCATTTTTTTCTTCTTTTACCTCTTCTTTCTATTTCTTTTTTCTTACTCTTCCCTTTTTTTGAGCATTTTATCATTTTGTCCTTCTTCTATGTAGGATTGTTAAGTACAGAACTTTTAAAAACTAGATGGTCTTTCTCCTTTTTATTTCTTTTTGATCGAATCTTTGGTTGGGTTGGACCAATTCCAGTCAAATTATCCTTATAAACCAAATGGAAGTCTTTTGTTGCTTTAGGTAAAAGAGAACTCGATTGGATTTCTGAACTGTTTTGGGTTTTATTTTATTTTCTTTTTCTTCTTTTTTCCTCTTTTCTTTTTCTTTCTTTCTTTCTTTTTTTTTCTTGTTTTATTCCTTTATGGTCTTGACAAGGCATTCCTTTCTTTTTGATCTTCTTGTCTCTTCCCCTTAGTGATCATCAGATTTATCATAAGTATCACAATAATTCAGTGTAGGTTATCGGGGTTTACAGGCCAATGAAAAGCCAGCTAAAATATTATTAAGGCTCAAAGAGACAACTAAGGATTGATGTCAATAGGGTTGATACTAGTTGTTGGCTTACCAAACAATTCCTAGATCATCTCCCTTAAATAAGCAGAGTTCAATTTTGCCTCGAAAGTCCTTTAAAACATGTTCTAAGATTGACTAGGACCTAGACAAAGGTCATTATGCAAGAGCCCTCTCTAAGTAAGCATACACAACTCAATGCTATAGAACAATTCCCTCACCTAGTAAAGTCATTCAAATTATAATGCATAGATATACAAATTCATAAATAATCAAGCTAGACTCGTCATTGGTTGAGCACCAAAATGAACAAAGACCAACAAAAATTTGATTAAAGTAATTTATTAAAACAACTTCAAATTTGAAAAACATAATTGTTCCAATTAAATATTATAGAAAAGAAAATAAATAGAGCAACACTCCAAGCTAAGGGAAGTTTGTTGAATAAAATTTCTCCTTATTCCACATCTTCAATACCCTCATCTTGAAAAGAGGATAAGACAAAATCTTACTCCAATCCTCTTCCTACTATAAAGGTTGCCGGTGGAGGTACTCTTTCAAATCTAGGCAAAGGATTATTCTTGGTATTGGGCTTGTCTGGCTTAGGTAGCTTACCATTGTCGATTAGATCTTGGATCTCATGCTTCAATTGGGAACATCTATCAGTCTCATGTCGTTGAGTCTATTGAAATTGATAAAAAGCCTTAGTATCAAATTTTGGGGTAAAGGATTTGGCAAAGGTCGAGGGGCCAATGATTGTAATAGTCTCTCCTTTTGTAACTTGTTGAAAACCCAAGACAAAGGCTTTCCCAAATATGAAAAGTGTCTTCTATTTGCTTGATCAGTTGCATTAACATCAACTTCCTTTGGCATTCTTTGATTACCCGACTAGTAATTCCCTTTCTCATTCCTTCTTGTCGAAAAGCGGTTCTTCTCCCTTTTCCATTCTTCAATTTACAAAACAGCTTGGAGAAGATCTTTGAAATTCCAGATGAGTGTATGAGACATCCTTTCATGAAGAATAGGCAACATCCCTCTCACAATCATCCTTATTTTATCAGATTCATCAGGCCTCTTTCTGAGCAATGCAGCCTTATTCCTCCACCTTTTCACATAGTCCACAAAATTCTCATTTGGCCTTTGTCTAATGGACTCAACTTCCATTAAGGTAACTTCCAGCTTGACATTGTACCCATATTGTTGAATGAAAGCCTTGTATAATGAATCCTAGCTCTTTTGAGTACTATCCTCTAAGGTGTTGAACCAATTTTAGATAACAGGGTCCAATGAAAGCATGAAGTACCTTAGAGTTTGAGCCTTAGTAGCTCTAGCAGACTGTATGGTAGTGATGTACTGCTTAACATGCAAGTGAGAATTTCCTGTACCATTGTACTTAGCGAAGGAAGACATCTTGAACTTATAAGGGACCTCCTCATCTTGTTAGAACAACTTGTCTACCTCTGACATTTCTTCAGTTTTCAGCTTCTTTTCAAACTTCTTTTCCAAATTGGCAATTAGCTTCTCGATATTAGAAGTATCAGTCTTTTTGACAATTGCTCTTTCCATAACCTTTGCCTCTTTCTTCTTATCTTGATGATCTTGAAAGTACTATTCCCAGTCATCATCATCAATGATTACCTTGTCATCATCAAAAGCCACTTCACCAATCTTAGCCTTCCCTTGGTCCTTCGGCTTCTTGGTGTTAGCAGATGCTTCAGCATTCCTCCCCAAAATTGCAGTCAATTGGTTCTTCATGGTCTCAGCCAGGGCCTCCTTTAGCTCTTCCATTTTGACATTGAGGGCATCATCCACCATTCTTTGAATTTGTTCGGCATCCATTGCTCTTGGTGAGAAAGTAATTGAGTTGCTGCTGGATTTAATGTCACTGGCGTAGGTAGGATTGTCGTACGCTCTTGAGCTACTATACTCCTGTTCTATGAGCCATAAAGGATTAATGATATGTCATGTAATGCGTGTATGCATGTATGCATAAACAACAAAAAAACAAAGATAACTAGGATGTCTCTTCCAACCTTATAACTTCCACACACAAATGGTAAGTCTCCTTTTCTAGTTTCATGGTCAACAAAATACCAACATGAGATATCTTATTATAAAAATTCCCTTGGATGATTTAACCAATAGTTGTATTTTTCTAATATAGAAGTCATTTCATGATAATTCTCATTAATTAAGCTTTAATGTAATATCCCAAAGTGTACCCTAAAAGTTTTGATATAATTGTTGTTTGATTTGAATCAAATGTATATGTGTTTTGGAAAGGAAAAGATTGTTTAGAGGGAAATGTATATGTTGTATATATGGCAATATATATAACATATATGCAAGTCAAATGGGTGGTCAAGGGAAGAAGATATTTTAATTTGTGATTTGTGAAATTTCTAAAAAGGGCAAGTGTTTTAAAGGAAGTTAAAACAAATTAAAAGAGGGTGTTTAGGTAATTCCTTGTTTTGGAATACTTGGTGGAGATTTAAAGAGAAGTTTGACATTGTTTCTTTATGTTCTTTTCTTCTTTTCCATTGTGTTGGCCGGCTCATCCAAAGACAAGAGAAAGCAAGAGAGCAAGAGAGGATTTTAATGTTCTAAGCTCAAATTGAAGGAATATCTAAGTGATCAAGTTGGTGATATGTTTTGAGGATTTTAGGTAAGTCCTCTTTTGATTTCTTTGCTTATTTGAAGTTGTGTTTGAGTTTGATAGATTATTTAAGGGTGTGTTGTTTGATTGTGATATGTTTAAGAGTGTTTGATTAAATTGATTATGGATTTTAAGGATGGATTGAAGAAAAGAGTAAGTTGGTTGGAAGAGATGGTGTTGTATTTGTGTTTAGGGTTTGTAATGATAATTGTGATTTGTGTTTGATGTAGGTGTGGAGTTGTTTTGGTGTTTTTGTGAGTTTAAGATGGTTTTGGGTATGTTTTGTTAAGTTTGTTTGAAGAGGATGATGGTGAAAAGAAGTGTTTTGTTGGGTGTTTTGTTGTTTTGGCTGGAATCTGGGTTTTTGGCCTGACACGCCCATGTGCACATTCAGATTCTTAGGCATGTCAATTGTGTTGGTGGCAGTAGGATTGACACGACCAGTAACATGCCTGTGTTATTGAGCGTGTCATAGCTACTGTGAGATTGGAGAATTGACACGCCATGAGCACGCTCACGTTGTTGGACGTGTCGATGTTTCTGAGAGGCAGAATGTATTACACGGCCAGAGACACGCCCGTGGTTCCGAGCGTGTAAAAGCTTCTGTGTTGTGGAGTTACGGCACGGTCAGAGACACGCCCGTGTGGTTGAGCGTGTCATGTTTAGAGTTTGCCCTAGTTAACTCTTAACTTGATTATCTCATGTGTATCCCTAAGCAAGTGTATGTTAATATTTTTGGATTAGGTCTTGAAGAAAGTGATTTGTCATTGATCTAAGAAGTAAAAGAATCTTGGAAAAGGAAGTGTTTAGAGTTGTGTGAATTGTTATTGAGGTAAGTACAAATATTGCATTATTATTATATGAATAATGTACTTTGTTATGTTTATATCAATGATGCTATATGTATAATGTGAAGGATATGATGATGTAAATGATTGTGTATTTGAAAGATGAATTGCTATAATGTGGATTGAGATGTGATGGAATATAAAGCCAGTGTGATTGGCTATAATGACTTTAATGAGGCGTGTTTGCCTAATTGATAATGAGAATTGAGAATGGAATTGATAATGAAATAATGAATGAATTGTGTGTCTAATGTGTTATTCCATTTTCAGAGTTTTGTTGATTGGTGGCATGCCTATTAGTAACAATCTCTTGAAGTTAGGTTGGAATTGATCCTTGAAGACAAGTTGGGTTGAAGTTTAACATGTTTTACTCCCCTTGAAGCTTGGTTGGGTCTAGTCCTTGAAGCCTAATTGAGATGTTACAACCTTGAAGCTAGGTTGGGTTGGTTCTTGAAGCCAAGTTGGGTTGATACTTAGCATGCTTTGTTCCCCTTGAAGCTTGGTTGAATCTAATCCTTGAAGCCTAGTTGGGATTTTGACAATGATGAATGTGAAAATTGAACCAAAACATTAACTCTGAAAATTGAATGGCATATTAGTGTCTTTTGGGCCCATGCTTGTCTTTGTTTAAATGTGATTTATTAATGGTAAAATAATTGAATAATGAGATCCATGGAAGGACTTTGAAATGTGATATGTTTATATGTAGATGGTTTATGAAATATAAAAGTGTGATATTAGCTTTTCATCTATGATGTTGTCTTTATTATGAAAATGTGTGACATTGCATTGCATTAAAGCATAATGTTAGTATACTTTGTACTACTAAGCCGTTGGCTTAGCACGATAGTGGTTGATCGCGCAGGTGACGAGGTTGAACCCGAGAGTTCCTCGAGACCGAGTGAGACTAGGCACTGAAGAATTTATTTTTAGGACTTAAAGATCAGAGAAGAGCTGCCAATCATGTATAACTTCTTTATATTTTGTAAAGTATTGATTCTAATGTAAATATATGTATAATTGTAAATATGGATTTGAATGTGTTCATATATGTAAAAATTTTATAAATTCCGCTGCGTATTAAGTAAACGTATATATATCTATTTTGTTTTATATTACAAGTTAATTACTTTATTTTCTATAATGTATAATGATAAGGAATATCTTATCATTTAAAATGATTTAAATGTTAAAGAAAACCGTAGCATCCCTATATTCAGTAAACGCATATTACATTATGGTGTTTTGTAGTGTGCGTGTACAGGATGTAGGGGTGTTACAATTGTTTTGGTATCAGAGCCTAGGTTTGAGATTCTCAACCTAGGTGAAATGTAAGAAAAAGAATGTTTTGACTTTAAAAGTTAGTTTTTGAATAGCATACATGTTTGGTATTGGCAGTCTCTGATCTTTAATGAGATGTGTTCTGCTGTGTTTGCAGATATAGGTTGTGATGGATTCTCACTTACGTCAGTCAGTAGAGGGTAGTGTTGAGAGTGTAGCTCCGGATGAGGTTAGGGATGGAGTTAGAGTGGATAGTGTTGGAGAGGTACCTGCTTCGGTGTCGGGGAGACTAGCTGGTGAGGAGGTTCCGCCAGTTTGGCTTGGGCATGTGGTAGAGATATTGAGGCAAGCACCAGTGCAACCACTGCCACCACCCCCACAGCCTTTGGTATCAGTGAGACATTACGATAAATTAAGGAAGTATGGAGCTGAAGATTTTTTTGGTACTATTGATCCAGCTGTAGCTGAGCAGTGGCTAGATAAGGTACAAAGAATATTCATTCAGTTGCAAGCCACTCTAGAAGAAAAATTTGATTATGCAAGATCATTGTTGCAGAAGGATGCATATGATTGGTGGAAGACAGTGCCCCATGCTATGGATGATCCACCCACATTGTCCTATACTGATTTTCTAAGAGAGTTTGAATTGAAGTATACTCCGAGGGAGTATAAAGATGTGAAGAAGATGGAGTTTTTGAGTTTGAAGCAAGACAATCGGACAGTAACAGAATATGAGGTTGAGTTCATCCGGTTGAGCCATTATGCTGGGGGTATGATATCTGATGAGATTGATAGGTGCAGGAGATTTGAGGCCCTCTATTATGTGTCTTGTGGCTGGATCTAGATATCATAATTTTTCCCAGCTTGTTGCAGCAGCTAGGAGTGTGGAGAGAGCTCAGGGCATTGCAGCAGCTGCTTCTGAGGAAGAGATCAGGGTTAGGAGACCCCAGTTTGAAGCAGGGTCTTCATCTGTGAAGAGAGGTAAAGGAAGTTTTGTTCCTCGGGTTAGTAGGAGTCAGAGGCCAGCTGGTAGGTCAGTACAGTTTCAGAGGCAGAGATCGAGACCTACAGTTTCAGTGGCGAGTGCTCGGACACCAGTGATTCAGAGATCCACTCTACCTATATGTATTCATTGTGGTAGGCCACATAGTGGTACTTGTTGGAAGACTGGTGTAGCAGGGGTATGTTTTAGATGTGGATCGCCTGATCATTTTGTTAGAGAGTGTCCTGAGAGGCAGGAGCAGATGTCGGTAGATTCTGCAGCTTCTCGACCTATTGTGAGAGGTGGTCAAGGGGGTAGAAGTTTCAGCAGAGGAGGTAGATCTGGGTTCAGTCAGATAGGAGGTTCTACATCCAGGGAGAGTAGACCAGAGGAGGCCGGATCGTCTCAGAGGGTATATGTGATGTAGAGGCAGCCAGATGCTTCAGCAGTCATAGCAGGTACTTTCTCTTTATTTGGTATTTCAGTACTTGCTTTGATTGATCCAGGATCTACTCATTCATATATTAGTGCATCTGTTTTGCCTGTGTCTGAACTGCATGCTGAATCCTTAGGATTTGATGTATTGGTGACAAATCCTTTAGGGCATAGTGTGATTGTTAGCAAGGTGCACCGAGATAGTGCAGTAGTGGTGCAAGGTGAGGAGTTTCGTGGAGATTTGATTGAAATGCCTTTTAAGGAATATGATTTGATCCTAGACATGGACTAGTTATCTAGACATGGAGCTATGGTAGACTGTCAAAAGAAATGTGTTACTTTGAGAACCGGTGATGGGGGAATGGTGATAGTATCTAGTGAGCAGGGACAGCTAGCATCCTTGTTTGTTTCAGCTGTTGCAGCTAGGAGGTTGATTAGAAAAGGGTGTGATGCTTATCTTGCTCATATTTTGGATACTAGAGTAGTGAGTTCTCAACTTGATAGTATAACCACAGTTGCAGAGTTTCCAGATGTTTTTCCAGAGGAGTTGCCTCCTGAGAGAGAGGTGGAGTTTGGTATTGAATTATTGCCTGGTACCAATCCTATCTCTATTACTCCTTATAGAATGGCACCTGCTGAATTGAGAGAATTGAAGGTGCAGTTGCAGGAGTTGTTGGATAAAGGGTTTGTTCGCCCTAGTGTTTCACCGTGGGGAGCTCCTGTTTTGTTTGTGAAGAAGAAGGATGGTACTATGAGATTGTGTATCGATTATAGGCAATTGAACAAGGTGACTATTAAAAATAAATATCCTTTGCCTCGAATTGATGATCTCTTTGATCAATTGAAGGGTGCAGCAGTGTTTTCCAAGATTGATTTGAGATCAGGGTACCATCAGTTGAGGGTTAGAGCTGAAGATGTTCCTAAAACAGCCTTTCGCACTAGGTATGGGCATTATGAGTTTCTAGTTATGCCTTTTGGTTTGACGAATGCACCTGCAGCTTTTATGGACTTTATGAATAGGGTGTTTAGGCCCTATTTGGATCAGTTTGTGGTAGTTTTTATCGATGATATTTTAGTGTATTCGCGTAATGAGGAGGAGCATGAAAAGCATCTGCGGATTGTGCTGCAAATTTTGAGAGAAAAGCAATTGTTTGCTAAACTGTCAAAGTGTGAGTTTTGGCTTGACCAAGTAACTTTTCTCAGTCATATAGTTTCAGCAGAGGGTATTAGAGTTGATCCGAGTAAAGTTGAAGCTATTTTGAATTGGAGTCCACCAAAGTCTGTGACTGAAGTTAGAAGTTTTCTGGGTTTGGCAGGCTATTACCGACGGTTTGTGAAAGGATTTTCTTTGATAGCTACTCCACTTACCAGATTACTTCGAAAGGGAGTTAGATTTGTGTGGACAGATCAGTGTCAAGCTAGCTTTGAACAGTTGAGAGAAATGTTGACTCAAGCGCCTGTTCTTACTTTACCTGTGGAAGATAAACCATATGTGATTTACAGTGATGCTTTACATAGTGGTTTGGGTTGTGTTCTGATGCAAGAAGGTAAAGTTATAGCTTATGCTTCTCGACAGTTGAAACCGCATGAGCTCAATTATCCGACCAATGATTTAGAGTTCGCAGCCATTGTGTTTGCATTGAAGATTTGGCGACACTATTTGTTTGGGGAGAAGTGTTTTATCTATACAGACCATAAAAGTTTAAAATATTTGAGTGTCCAAAGAGAGCTTAATCTTCGACAGAGGAGATGGTTGGAGTTGATTAAAGACTACGACTATTTGATTGATTATCATCCTGGTAAGGCAAATGTTGTTGCTGATGCCTTGAGTCGGAAGTCTTTAGCAAGTTTAACTGTTTATTCGCTCTCGTTGCTTGTTGAGTTGAGAGCGTTGCATGCTAGTTTTGTATCTTGTGATGATGGTGCATTGTTGGCACAGTTGCAATTGAAACCAGTATTGTTGGATCAGATTAAAGAGGCTCAATTGGTTGATGAGAAGATTCAAAAGATTGTTTCAGATTGCCAGAATGGAAAGATTCGAGATTTTATTGTGAGAAGTGATGGGAGTCTTTGGTTTAAGAACAGATTGTGTGTACCTGATGATGCTAATTTGAGAAGGATTATTTTAGAAGAAGCACATCAGTCAGTATTTGCTACGCATCCGGGCAATACAAAGATGTATCATGATTTGAAGCAGTATTACTGGTGGTCCGGTATGAAGAGTGACATAGCGGAGTTTGTATCCAAATGTCTCACATGTCAGAGGGTAAAAGCTGAGCATCAAGTTCCAACAGGATTACTTCAACCTTTATCAGTGCCTGAATGGAAATGGGAAAGAGTGACAATGGACTTTGTGTCTGGTCTACCATTGACACAAAGGAAGCATGATGCTATTTGGGTTATTGTTGATAGGTTGACTAAGACAGCTCATTTTCTTCCAGTTCGGATGGATTATTCTTTGGAGAGGTTAGCTGAGTTGTATATCCATGAGATTGTGAAGTTGCATGGTGTCCCAATTTCTTTAGTGTCTGATCGAGATCCCCGGTTTACTTCAAGGTTTTGGAAGAGTTTACATGGTGCTTTGGGTTCTCGATTGCATTTTAGCACTGCTTTTCATCCGCAGACAGATGGGCAATCAGAGAGAGTGATACAGATTATCAAGGACATGTTGAGAAGCTATGTCATTGATTTCTCTGGAAGTTGGGATAGATTCTTGCCACTTGTGGAATTTGGTTACAATAACAGTCATCAATCCAGCATTGGGATGGCACCATTTGAGGCATTGTATGGTAGATGGTGTAGGACACCTCTATGTTGGAATGAACTTGGAGAAGGTAAGTTAATTGGTCCTGATTTGGTTAAAGAAACTGAAGAGAAAGTGAAAATGATTCGAGATAAGTTGAAAGTAGCTTCAGACCGACAGAAGTCTTATTCAGATTTGAAGAGGAGAGACATAGAGTTTGAAAGTGTCTCCTTGGAAAAAGATTTTGAGGTTTGGTCGAAGAGGGAAGCTGAGTCCTCATTTCATTGGACCTTATGAAGTATTAGAAAGAATTGGGCCAGTTGCTTATCGTCTTGCTTTGCCACCCGAGTTGGATAGAATCCATAATGTATTCCATGTTTCTATGTTGAGGAGGTACAGGTCGGATCCATCTCATGTTTTGCCAATTGAATCTATCGAAGTGAGTCCAGATCTGACATTTGAAGAAGAACCAATTGCTATTTTGGCATGTGAAGTGAAAGAATTGAGAAATAAGAAAGTGCCACTTGTGAAGATTTTGTGGAAGAATCATGCAAAGGAAGAGGCAACTTGGAAAAGTGAACAAACAATGTGAGATCAGTATCCTCAGTTGTTTCAGACTTGATGACAGGTAATTTCGAGGACAAAATTTCATTTTAGAGGGGGAGAATTGTAATATCCCAAAGTGTACCCTAGAAGTTTTGATATAATTGTTGTTTGATTTGAATCAAATGTATATGTGTTTTGGAAAGGAAAAGATTGTTTAGAGGGAAATGTATATGTTGTATATATGGCAATATATATAACATATATGCAAGTCAAATGGGTGGTCAAGGGAAGAAGATATTTTAATTTGTGATTTGTGAAATTTCTAAAAAGGGCAAGTGTTTTAAAGGAAGTTAAAACAAATTAAAAGAGGGTGTTTAGGTAATTCCTTGTTTTGGAATACTTGGTGGAGATTTAAAGAGAAGTTTGACTTTGTTTCTTTATGTTCTTTTCTTCTTTTCCATTGTGTTGGCCGGCTCATCCAAAGACAAGAGAAAGCAAGAGAGCAAGAGAGGATTTTAATGTTCTAAGCTCAAATTGAAGGAATATCTAAGTGATCAAGTTGGTGATTCAAGAAGTTTCATTACTTTGGTAAGTCCTCTTTTGATTTCTTTGCTTATTTGAAGTTGTATTTGAGTTTGATAGATTATTTAAGGGTGTGTTGTTTTATTGTGATATGTTTAAGAGTGTTTGATTAAATTGATTATGGATTTTAAGGATGGATTGAAGAAAAGAGTAAGTTGGTTGGAAGAGATGGTGTTGTATTTGTGTTTAGGGTTTGTAATGATAATTGTGATTTGTGTTTGATGTGGGTGTGGAGTTGTTTTGGTGTTTTTGTAAGTTTAAGATGGTTTTGGGTATGTTTTATTAAGTTTGTTTGACGAGGATGATGGTGAAAAGAAGTGTTTTGTTGTTTTGGCCGGAATCTGGGTTTTTGGCCTGACACGCCCATGTGCACGTTCAGATTCTTAGGCGTGTCAATTGTGTTGGTGGCAGTAGGATTGACACGATCAGTAACACGCCTGTGTTATTGAGCGTGTCATAGCTACTGTGAGATTGGAGAATTGACACGGCCATGAGCACGCTCACGTTGTTTGACGTGTCGATGTTTCTGAGAGGCAGAATGTATTACACGCCCAGAGACACGCCCGTGGTTCCGAGCTTGTAAAAGCTTCTGTGTTGTGGAGTTACGGCATGGTCAGGGACAAGCCATTGTGGTTGAGCGTGTCATGTTTAGAGTTTGCCCTAGTTAACTCTTAACTTGATTATCTCATGTGTATCCCTAAGTAAGTGTATGTTATTATTTTTGGATTAGGTCTTGAAAAAAGTGATTTGTCATTGATCTAAGAAGTAAAAGAATCTTGGAAAAGGAAGTGTTTAGAGTTGTGTGAATTGTTATTGAGGTAAGTACAAATATTGCATTATTATATTGTTGACTTATATGAATAATGTACTTTGTTATGTTTATATCAATGATGCTATATGTATAATGTGAAGGATATGATGATGTAAATGATTGTGTATTTGAAAGATGAATTACTATAATGTGGATTGAGATGTGATGGAATATAAAGCCAGTGTGATTGGCTATAATGACTTTAATGAGACATGTTTGCCTAATTGATAATGAGAATTGAGAATGAAATTGATAATGAAATAATGAATGAATTGTGTGTCTAATGTGTTATTCCATTTTCATAGTTTTGTTGATTGGTGGCATGCCTATTAGTAACAATCTCTTGAAGTTAGGTTGGAATTGATCCTTGAAGACAAGTTGGGTTGAAGTTTAACATGTTTTACTCCCCTTGAAGCTTGGTTGGGTCTAGTCCTTGAAGCCTAATTGAGATGTTACAACCCTTGAAGCTAGGTTGGGTTAGTTCTTGAAGCCAAGTTGGGTTGATACTTAGCATGCTTTGTTCCCCTTGAAGCTTGGTTGAATCTAATCCTTGAAGCCTAGTTGGGATTTTGACAATGATGAATGTGAAAATTGAACCAAAACATTAACTCTAAAAATTGAATGGCATATTAGTGTCTTTTGGGCCCATGCTTGTCTTTGTTTAAATGTGATTTATTAATGGTAAAATAATTGAATAATGAGATCCATGGAAGGACTTTGAAATGTGATATGTTTATATATAGATGGTTTATGAAATATACAAATGTGATATTAGCTTTTCATCTATGATGTTGTCTTTATTATGAAAATGTGTGACATTGCATTGCATTAAAGCATAATGTTAGTATACTTTGTACTACTAAGTCGTTGACTTAGCGCGATAGTGGTTGATCGCGCAGGTGACGAGGTTGAACCCGAGAGTTCCTCGAGACCAAGTGAGACTAGGCACTGAAGAATTTATTTTTGGGACTTAAAGATCATAGAAGAGCTGCCAATCATGTATAGCTTCTTTATATTTTGTAAAGTATTGATTCTAATGTAAATATATGTATAATTTTAAATATGGATTTGAATGTGTTCATATATGTAAAAATTTTATAAATTCCGCTGCGTATTAAGTAAACGTATATATATCTATTTTGTTTTATATTACAAGTTAATTACTTTATTTTCTATAATGTATAATGAGAAGGAATATCTTATCATTTAAAATGATTTAAATGTTAAAGAAAACCGTAGCATCCCTATATTCAATATACGCATATTACATTGTGGTGTTTTGTAGTGTGCGTGTACAGGATGTAGGGGCGTTACATTTAATCCATTGAATCTCAACTAAAATAGCTTTTATGCTCTATTGAATTAAAGTGAAATTAATATTTTTATCATAAATAGATTTCTTATTTTAGAAAAAGTAACTAATGATTCATGCAAAAAATAAGCCCATGATTAATGATTCTTGGTATAAGCTAGGCTCACAATTGTTTTTTGATATTGCATAATTGACCTAAATATTTGTAAGCTCTATTTAAGAAAAGGTTGTATTTTAGATGAAGTGGAAAATGATTTTGTTTGTTTGGGCCATAAGGTGTAAAAAGATTTTTTGACCCATCTTAAAAGGTTTTCATGTCCAAAGACGTTCTTGAAGATTTTAAAAATAGTTTTGGTCTTTTGGATCTTAAAGGAAAAAAAAATATTTTTGAGCTTACAATATAGGTAGCTCATATTATAAAAAGAACAAACTAAATAAGCCATAGTTTAAACCAAGATATATCAATCATAGTTAAACAATAAGCATTTGAGGTAAAACCTAAGGAAAATAAATAGTCCAATTACATGAGCTTTAGTCTTTGGGTTGAAAGTCTTAGGTTCCCATAACAGGTATATACTAAAAGGTACAAGGCTATGAGTGGTTTTTCCATGCTCGATCTCCATACAAAACACGGGTAACAGGGGCGTCCTAACTCACACACACAATGCAATCTAAATGATGCAATAGATAATATCATAATAAGAAAGAATAAAATAATAAAAAGACCAATGGAATCAACTTCTCTTATCCCCAGTGGAGTTGCCACTGTGAGCGGGGATTTTTCCCCCCCACTCCAGTGTGGAATGGTTCTTGCAACTTCAGCACTATTAGGCTCAGGGGCTTAGAGAACACGTGCCAAAGTCTAGAGAAAATGGAGTCGCCACCCGGACGGGCCGGGAAAAAGAAAGGAGTGGATGACTCGATTCGTAAGGAATTCCCAACCCCCTAATGGGTTTGGGAAGTTGGGTATGTGTGGGCAAGGTGAGAAATGGCCCTGCACCCCCATAATGTCCAGTTCATTGGAATCAGCCTCCTTTTCAGGTCTTATATTATAGAATTCTTAAATATAATGATATTATCCATACAACATGTGATCATTAAAATAAAAGCATCATTGCATTAAAATCAAAACAATGTTCAAACAAAACAAATAAATGAACACCCATCTGAGGATAGAAACATGTCCTTATATTGTCCAATGTATAAAACTAAATAGGACACCCACCAAAAGGTAGAAACGTGTCCTTTACATTTATCCTAAAACTTGAAATAAATTCAATTACATGATGACTAATTAATGAGGTACCCAATCACAAAAATATACCTCTTAAAATTTTAATAAACAAATAATAATCAAAATAATCATCCATGATAAATTAAATAAATCAAACATCAAAATCAAATAAATCGATCATCAAAATATATGATAAACCACAAAATCAAATCTAAAGCTAAATAAAGTAATAAACGTATAAATTTAGGTTTACATCTTGAATTATGATTTCTTAGATAAAATTAGAATTTTGTAGGTTTAGATTAAAAAACTAGGGTTTTAGGGTTTAGATTTAAAATAGATCTTTGATTTTGAGAAACTAATATTATTATATATTTATTACAAGGATTATAGCTACTGTGATGTTTAAATTAAGGATTAGCTTTGAAATAAATTATGGTTTGAATTTTAGAAAAACTCATATTATTATTATTATTATTTACAAAGATGAGGAAATTGTATTGCTTAAAAGCATAATTAATTACGGTCTAGGAATTTGAGTAAATTAGGGTTTGTAAATTTTGATAACTACGTTATTGACTTAAATTGAATCCTATATTTACTGTATGAATTAAATTAAAAAGAAATTAAGTAATTAAGATGTTGTGATGAGACATTGAAAAGTGGTCATGATTACCAATTTAATAAACTGAATTTAGAGAATGTACCTACGTTTGAAGGCTCCACCAAATTAAAGAGTTTGATCCAAGCTTCTGCCTGCCTCAATATTTGATTTTTGGCCGAGCAAAATCAAGACAACATTGTCTTATTGTCTTAAGTTTGTTAATTGGGTGTCTTTTGTAGCTTGTCAAAGAATAATCACAGAAGTTGTAGCCTCAAAGTCTCGAGTCTCAATAAAATCAAAAAGTTCTAGTCTCTAACAAGATAATTCACCAAAAGTTTATCTCTGAATTAATTCTTGCTAAAAAGTCCAAAAAATACAAAGTTAGTCTCTGCCTCTTTTTTTTTTTTGATTTTATGCCCGAAAAAGGAAATAAGCCAAGTCCCTCTCTGTGTTTTAATATGGTATTTATAGGCAATTAAAAGAAAAAACCTAGTTTATGTGAGCAGGGATTTTCGCCCCCATTCCCACGTAGAATAGTTCTTACTACTTCGGCATAGTTAGGCTCAAAGTCTTTGAGAACACGGACATAAACCCGGAGAAAATAGAGTCGCCATCTGGACGAGCCAGGAAAAAAAAAGGGTGGATGACTCAATTCCTAAGGAATACCTGTCACATCCGCCCACCACATTTATGCATGGCAAGCACGTGCACAATGAGAGAAGGGGAAAGGAGAAGTCAATTCCTGACAACGGCCCGAGATAAGGCTATAGGACCAATGTGACCTAATTGAAGAAATGTAAAGTTTTGGGGAGGTGACTGTAATTTCCAAAAGTTGTACTGGAGGTTCTTAATAGTGCACATAACAGACTCCAAAAATGGAGAGTAGAGAAAAATCGGGCCGCAACGACGTGTAACAGTTTTTCCAGGAAACGCGCCGTTAGGGAGAAACGAAGACATGTAGACTAGGGGAATTTTGGTCATTATTAATTAAAATTTATGCATGAATCCAAAATAGAAAATAAACACACGAGTGCGTAGAGGATGTCGAGAGGTTGAATATGAAACGATCGTCAGTAGAAAAGGAGCCCGGGCAAACCCGAGCAAAGAAAGGACCTAAAGGGAATTTTGTAAAAAGTCGAGGGCTTATTGGTAATTTTTTAAAATGACTTGGAAACCTAAAATAGACTTTAAAAATAGAAAGTAGAGGTCGAGAGGATCAAAACCATATGTAGTTTGCCTCGTGGAACTGTATGGTTTAAAAGTTACTATCGATTAATCGCCAGAGCGTAAAATGGGCCCGGTTCCATGTAGGTACCATATGGGTGACATGGAACAAATTGGGGTATCAAATGGGAAGAGGGACAAGTTGGAGGATTTAATTGGGAAGAAAAATATAAATATCTTTTGATGGCCAATCATAATTAGCCATTTAGAATTTATTAAAAGAAGAAAAGCAAAAGGGATGGACAAATGGCCCTAAAGCATTCATCCACCCCAAAAGTGGACATCATTTCCATTATGTATATCATAGCAAGAAGAACACAAAATCTCCCCCAAAAACTCTCTCAAACCGTCGGCCTCCATAAGAAGAACACCAAAGAATTTATAATTTTTGTCAAGTTTGATTCAAGTTCAAGGTGAGTTTTAAGGTTTTAAAGCATGTAGAATTCAATTCTAGTATCAATTTTAAGTATTTATATATCTATTGGAAGATTGGAAATTAGAGTTCATAAAGGTTGAATTTGGGGAAAGCTTGTAGGATGGTTAGAAAATGAATTTAATGGAAAAATATGTTGATTAATGATGAGAGATGGTTAATTTAGGTAGAAATTCATATGAATTTGGAGGGTAGCTTATTATTCTAAATTTCTAAGGTTTATGTTTAAGGTTGTGTTCTTAAATTTCTTGAAGGAGAAATAGAGATTAAGGAAGGAGAAGAAGGAAAGGCAAAGGGGAATTAAAAGAAGAAGGTTTGTTACTTTACCTTGGAAGAATTAATTTTCCTTTCATTTTCTTACCAAAACTTTATCTATGGAACTTTTGCTATGGATGCATAAATGTGTTGTTTGAATTTGAATTCAATTGTTGAGTGGTATTTTTAAATCCATGTGGTGATTGGGTTGTTTAAATTCAAATGAAATCTAATGTTTCCAATGATTTTGGTAAAAGAGTTTATGAACTCCATTTAGTCCAAATTGATTTAAACAATCAAGTTATTTTAAAAGGGAAGTGTCTAAGTCTTCATCGCATTATTAGGGAAGCTTTGAAATGGGTTTAAAACAGAAAAATAAACAATTTTGCACCGAATGCAAGTGTGGGCCGAATTGGTGCCCTTTGGGATCCAATTCTGGACCTTACTTTGGGCAGCCAGTTGAGGCAGCAAACGATGGAATTTTTTGACGAAATTTTACATGCAATTAGTCAACATATGAGATAAGTTTTCTGTAAAATTTCATCCAAAAATAAGATCATTTACCTGGTCAAATGCATGACTAAAGTGGACTGAAATTTTGACGAAAACCCAGATTTTACTATTCATTTGGCGTTTGCCTTTCGCGTTGCCGATTTTACGCGCTGTGACACTATTCATTTGGTCAATTTGTGACCTTTTGAGGAATGCTTTGAAATGAATTATATGCTTATTGTGGATGTTAAATATGTAAAAAAAAAAGGTAATGGTTTGACTAAAGAATGTGGTGCGCGGCGTAAATGGCAAAGCGCGATGAGAATTAAAATGATTTCTCGAGTCATTCTAAAATGAAGTTTGAGACTTAAATTGAATCATTTTAACCTTTATGCTCTACTGGGTAGTTGGGGGGTGGTAGATAAGGGTATGGTGCACTATACTAACTTATACAGTACTGCTTGATATTGTGATTGAATTGTTATGATCTGAACTCAATGGTTAGGGCCATTGAAGCCAGTGGTGAGGGCCATTAGTTATAACCAGGATGGTGAGGGCCATTCCTGTGATATGATAATGGTGGTGAGGGCCACCTATGTTACAGTGGTGAGGACCACTGCCTTATCGCTATGGTTCCTTATATACCAGTAGAGCCAAAGTTCTTTTTTTTTAAACTACGTAATGCAACATGAGTTTGAATTATGGTTTTACATTTGTTGAAAGCATATTTACACTGAATGTAAATAACTTCCATTGGTTTAATGTTTGTTGATTTTTGATTTAATTATTTCCTTTTATTTCAAATGCTTTCATGCTTTACTTTTATTTCCATTGGTAAAGTACCCACTGAGCGACATTGCTCAGCGAGTCAAGTTTTCCTTGACTCGTAGGTTCGGAGCAGTTGCTAACTCTTGGGAAGCGATGATCAGACCCTCAACATCTTAGGGTAGATCTCTTAGTTTCCATTATGAGTTAACTAGTTGTGGCATGTATATGTATATATAAGATTGAGAATTACTATGTTATACTGTACGTTAGTAGTATGTAATAATAATAAACCTCTACTTTATTTTGTACTAGAAGTGTGAATTCTTCATGCAGGTTTGTAGTTGAGGTTATAAGGTGGATTCATTGGGAGTGTATTGAGACTAATTGTGTTCGCATTGGTTTGTGTAAAAATGTTTTCAAAAATCAGAAAGACCAGTTTTGTCGACACTTGGGACCAAATTTCTAGGCGAACCTCTGGCCAAATTTTTGTAAAAACCGGAACAAAAATTTGACTAAGTAAAATTGGTAGCAACATTGGGTTAGTGTGGCTCCGCTACTCGGGTTACACTTGTAGGTCGGGAAGGGGTGTTACAATTTTTAGTATCAGAGCTCCGATTTAGCCGATTCTGGGTAGTTACTTGAACTAAACCTTAAATGTATGACACATAGGGTTAGGTTAGGGGTTCTAATTATGTAACTATACATGTGTGTAGTATTGTTAGTTATGTTATTCTAATTATAACAGGAGTAATTATGGGTGATCGAAATGATGAGATGAGGGAGCCGAGGATGAAAGTAGAGAGGCTAAAGCAGATAGTGCAGAAGCAAGATGATACCATAGAAATTCTGGCAGATCGAAGTATACAGGATCGTGAAGACCTGAGATTAAAACATGAGATGATTACTGTAATATCCCAAAGTATACCCTAAAAGTTTTGGAATAATTATTGTTGTATTTGGATTAAGTGTATATATTTTAGTGGGAAGAGAAACGAGGTAATGAGGAGAGTGTATATGTTGTATATATCTCAATATATACAACATATACAAGCCAAAAGAAGTGAAAAGTCAAAGAAAGAGTTAATTTTTATTAATTAATTATAAGGGAATTAATTAACTAGAATTTGAGTGAGTGGAAGTGGATGCAGATATTTTATTCAATAAATGCTTGGAGGAGAGGGTTTTGAGGAATGAGTGGTTGTAAGAGTTTGACTTTGCTTTCTTTGTTTTCTTCTTTCTTTCTTTCTTCTTCATGGCTCATCTACTTTTCTTTTCTTTTCATTTCTTTTGGCCGGCACTCCATAGCAAGAGAGCAAGAGAGAGATTTGATCTTCCAAACTCAAGATTGAAGGAAGTTTTGAAGTGATCAAGTTGGAAATTTAAGAGTTTCTTCATCTTTGGTAAGTTTTCCACTTGATTCTTTGATATTCTTTGAGTTTGTGAGTTGAGGTTGTGGTTGATATGTGTTTGTTTGATTGTGGTGTGTTTAAGAGTGTTTGGATCAATTGATTTTCGATTTTGGGGCTGGATTGAAGGAAAGAGTAAGTTTGTTGGAAAAGAAAGTGTTGTGGCTGTGTTTTGGGTTTGTGGTGATGATTATGATTTGTGTTTGATGTATGTTTTGAGTTGTTTTGGTGTTTTTGTAAGTTTGTTATGGTTTTTGAGTGTGTTTAATTAAGTTTGTTTGAAGTGGAAAATGGTGGAAATAAGAGGTTTGATGGATGTGTTGCTAATGTTGCCAGAATTTGCATTTTTGGCCTGACACGCCCGTGAGCACGGCCAGGTCTTTGGGCGTGTCAATAGTTCTGTGTTCTTGGATGGGTGACACGAGCAGTGACACGCCCATGTCACTGAGCGTGTCATAGCTACTATGTGGGTGAGGATTGACACGACCATGAACACGCCCATGTTGTTGGACGTGTCAATGTTTCAGTGAGACAGAATGTATTACACGTTGATTGACATGCCCGTGGTTCTGAGCATGTCAAAGCTTCTATGTTGTGATTTTAAGGCACGGTCAGGGACACGCCCGTGTTGTTGAGCATTTCATGTTTAGAGTTTGCCCTAGTTGGTTCTTAGCTTTATTATATTACGTGTATTTCTAAGTGAGTGTGTATGATTACCTTTGGTTTAGATTTTGAAGAAAGTTGAGTTGCCATAATCCAAGTGTTGAGGATTCTTGGAAGAGGAAGTGTATAGATTGGTTTGAGTTGTTCTTGAGGTAAGTACAAACTTGCATGATTGTATACATTCATATGATTTTGAGCTTCAATACATTTGATTTATGCTATGAATTGCTTTAATGTGAATTGAGATATGATGAAATGTGAAGACATTGTTGTTGGCTATGATAGTCCAAATGAAATAATTGAGGCATGGTTGCCTATTTGATTATGGAATATGAAATGAGAAATGAATTGATAAAGAGATTGATAAAGAGATAAATGAAATAATTGTGTGCTTAATATGTTATTCAATTTTCAGAGTTTTGGGTTTGGCAGCATGCCTATGAATTGCTGGATAGGTGAAAAGACCGGGTTGTAAGCCGAGTCCAGCTGAAAAATGCGAAATGTGATGTTTTTGGGGTGAAAAGACTGGGTCGTAAGCCTCAAAAACAAATTATTGAAACTAGATTGAGTGAAAAGACTGGGTCGTAAGCTCAAATCTAGTAGATTATCCATGGATAAATGTATTGATGATTGTGATTATGGACCAAAGCAGTAACTCTGAACTTTGAATAACATATTAATGTCTTTTGGGCCCATGCTTGTCTTTGTTTCAATGTGATTCATGAATGGTGAAATAATAAATAATGAGATTCAATGTAAAACTTTGAAATATGATATTCTTATGTATTGTTTACAATATTCGAACATATGACATATATTGTTTATAATTTTTGAATGTGTGATATTGACATTTCATTATAGCATATTGTTATTATGGTTTGTACCACTAAGCAGTTGGCTTAGCGCGATTGTGGTTCATCGCGCAGGTGACAGGATAGAACCAGAGAGTTCAGCTAGACCGAGTTAAGTCTAGATTCTGAAGCATTGATTGAGGGCTTAAAGATCAAAGACAAACTGCCAAACATGTATAAATTTTATGTTTTGTAAAACATGGATTTTGATAAGTTTATGTATTTGTAAATACCATTATATTTTCCGTCGCGTATCGCATAAATGTTTCATTTATTGTACTTTATAATATGATTTGAATGTTTTTAAGTTTTCTCATATTATTATTAAAAGAAATGAGTGGTTTGTTTAGTAAATCGTAGCATTCCTATATTCAGTATACGTATATTACATATATGGTGGTATGTAGTGTGCGTATACAGGGTATAGGGGTGTTACAATTGTTTTGGTATCAGAGCCTAGGTTTGAGATTCTCAACCTAGGTAAATTGTCAGAAAAAAAATATTTTGATTTTAAAAGTTGTTTTTTAAATAAGATATATGTTTTGGTATTGGCAGTCTTTGATCTTTAATGAAGTATATTTTGCTGTGTTTACAGATATAGGTAGTGATGGCGTCTCAGTCACGTCAGTCCGTAGAAGGTAGTGCTGAGAGTGTAGCTCCTGAAGAGGGTAGAGATGGAGCTAGGGTTGAGAGAGCTAGTGAGGCACCTGCTTTTGTGCCAGAGAGATCAGCTGCTGGTGAGGTTCCGCCAGTGTGGCTAAGACATATGGTAGAATTGATGAGGCAAGCTGCAGTACAGCCGCCACCGCCACTACAGCCTCAAGTGCCAGTGAGACATTATGCTAAATTGAGGAAGTATGGGGCTGAGGATTTCTTGGACACTACAGATCCTGCTGTAGCTGAACAGTGGTTGGATAGAGTACAGAGGGTATTTATCCAGTTGCAAGCCACTCCCGAAGAGAAATTTGATTATGCTAGATCCTTATTGCAGAAGGATGCTTATGATTGGTGGAAAACGATTCCTCATGTCATGGATGATCCACTGACTTTGTCCTATAGTGATTTTCTGCGGGAGTTTGAGCAGAAATATACTCCAAGAGAGTACAAAGATGTTAAGAAGATGGAATTTCTGAATTTGAGACAAGATAATCGAACTGTGACAGAGTATGAGGTAGAATTCATCCGGTTGAGTCACTATGCCGGAGGGATTATCTCTGATGAGATTGACCGGTGTAGAAGGTTTGAGGAGGGGTTGAGGCCCTCTATTATGTGCATTGTTGCTGGTTCTCGATACCAGGATTTTTCTCAGTTGGTTGCAGCCGCTAGAAGTGTTGAGAGAGCACAGGGTATTGCAGCAGCTGCTACTGAGGAGGAGACCAGAGTTAGGAGACCTCAGTTTGAGGCAGGGTCTTCGTCTATAAAGAGAGGTAGAGGAAGTTTTATTCCGAGGATCAGTAGGAGCCAGAGGCAGTCGGGCAGGTCAGTTCAGTATCAGAGGCAGAGATCGAGACCTACAGTTTCTGTAGCTAGTGCTCTGACTCCAGTGGTTCAGAGGTCTACTCCACCAACATGTGTCCTTTGTGGTAGGGTACATTGGGGTGTTTGTTGGAAGATTGGTGGATCAACTGTGTGTTTCAAATGTGGATCACCTGAGTATTTCATTAGAGATTGTCCTCAGCTACATGAGGATAGATAGACTGATACTGCAGCTTCTCGACCTAGTGTTAGCAGAGGTGGTCGAGGGGGCAGAGGTTTCAGTAGAGGTGGTCGACCTGGGATCAGTCAGAGAGGAGGCTCTACATCCGGAGGCGGTAAGCCAGATGAGGCTGGGTCTTCTCAGAGAGTGTATGTGATGCAGAGGCAGCCAGATGCTTCAGCAGTTATTGCGGGTACATTTTCTTTATTTGGCATTTTAGTTCTTGCTTTGATTGATCTAGGATCTACTCATTCATACATAAGTGCATCTATCTTGCCTGTGTCTGAATTGCATACTGAGTCCCTAGGATTTGATGTCTTGGTGACAAATCCTTTAGGACATAGTGTTGTGGTGAGTAAGGTTCACCGAGATAGTTCAGTTGTGGTGCAAGGTGAGGAATTTTTGGGGGATTTGATTGAAATGCCTTTTAAGGAGTATGATTTGATCTTAGGCATGGATTGGTTGTCTAAGCATGGAGCTGTGGTAGACTGTCAAAAGAAGTGTAACACCCCTTCCCAACCTACATATGTAAGCTGAGTAGAGGCGCCACACTAACCTAATGTTGCTACCAATTTTACTTAGTCAAATTTTAGTTCCGATTTTTACAAAATTTTTGCCATAGTTTCGCCTAAAAATTGAGTCCCAAGTGTCGACAAAACCGGTTTTTTTCTTATTTTCAAAAACATTTTACACAAACCAATGCAAACAAAATCATTCTCAGTACACTCCCAATAAATCCCCCTTGTAACCTCAACTACAACCTGCAAAAAGGATTTACACTTCTAGTACAACATAAAATAAAGGTTTTGTGACAACCCCCATATTTAAATATTACACAGCGGAAGTTATAAAATATTTACATATTTACAAATTCATATACATCAAAACTCAAGTTTTACAACACATAAAATTTATAAATGATTGGCAAGTCTGCTCTGATCTTTAAGCTCCCAAAATGGATTCTTCAAGGTCTACTCTCACTAGGTCTTGATGAACTCTCGGGTTCAACTCTATCCACTCTACTACCTGCGCGATTAAACACTATCGCGCTAAGCCAACGGCTTAGTAAGATAAAACATGCTAATAGTATGCTTTAATGCAATACAATGCCACATATGCTATTGATAAGATCAACATTATAAATATAAAGTTAACACATAATTATGCATTTCACAAATCATAGTCATATGAGCATACCACATTCAACATTACTCAACAACCAACATCTTATTTCATTAACTCATAACATTATTTAGGACATTCATATAACCTTGACACCTATGGGCCCAACAAGTATTTAATACGATATTCAGAGTTCAGAGTTACTGCTTTGGTTCATAGTCACAATAATCATGCCCGTAGGCAAGTGTAACAGACCCAGTCTCTTGGATCATCAACTCAACACATATGAGGAGATCCTCAACCCGGCAAGACTGTTACAAATCATATATCTCATAGTGTAACAGACCCAGTCTCTTGGACCATCAACTCAACACCTATGAGGAGGTCCTCAACCCGGCAAGACTGTTACCTTTCATCATTTCTTAGGCATGCCACCCAAATCCAGAACTCTGAAACTGAATAACATATTAAACAAACAATTCATTTCCATTCTCAATTCTCATCACATTTAGGCAAACATGCCTTCTTTCTTTCAATTACATCATCTTAGCCAATAACAATGGCTTCACATTTCATTTCACAATATAACATCTCATTATTCAAGTATATATATATATCTCATCCATGATCACATTATATCTCACATAGCATCATTCATAAATATCAACATTTCATTCCACATTACTCATAAAACACATTACCATTCACAATGCACAACATAACATTGTTCAATCTCAACAATGCAATTAGGGCAAAGAACAATTGATTATAACATTCATTGATTCAAGTGTGTTTAAAGTGTTTAGGGTTAGGTTTAAGGACCAACCTACCTTTGGAAAACCAAAGCAATGCAAAAAGAACAAAGAATTAAAACCCTAACCATAAATAGTACATTCTGGTTTTAAACTCCATTTTATCCTTATTTTGAAAAATTGTATAAAATAATCTACTTGACTAAAAATTCTAAAATTTTTACAGAATTTAGTTTTGTATCTTAAAATCATCCCTTTAAAATTTCAGATCAAACTGAACACAAAATCTTGGTCAAATAGTTCACCTAACCAGACTGCCCCAATTGCCCTGCATCCTGGCAGCAGTTCTGAACTTTGTGAATTCCATAAATCAAATTCAATCAACGTGGTTCCAAATTATTTTTCTCAAATACTAGACTCACTAAGCAACAACATATCCAAAATTCGATTGGATATGATTTTTCTACATTTTATTAAAAATCACGAAATATAGCTGTCCCAGTTAAGGTACCTGCTGGAACAGGTCTAATGAAAATAATCTTTCTAAACTCATAACCATTCCAAAATCGAATCAACATATTTTTCAGTCATTCTAGACTCATAGAGGCACAACATATCAAAAATTCACTTCAAGAACATTTTTCTAAAATTAATTAAAAATCATACAAGTCACAGCCTTTACTAATCCTAAAACAGAAACAATTTCACTAAACACCAATCTTACTCTTCCATCACCAACACCAACCCAACTTCTCATCTATCAAGCAAAATCAATACTTACAATCATACCATAAGCAACTTAATCATACCACTTCAAAAGAATTGAAGAAATTAGAGAAAAGATCTTACCTTAGTTAAAAACTTCTTAAATCAACACTTGAACACTTAATCTTTTTTCAATTTAAGTTTGAAATCATCAAAACCATCACTTGTCTCTTTCTTTCTCTTTGGCTATGGAGGGCCGGCCATCAACAAGAAGAAGAAGAAGAAATGGTGAAGAAAACACAAGTCAAACCTTCTTTAAATATCCACCATGTGATTTTATCCAAGCAATTACCAAAGTGCCCTTATTTACATAATTATCTTTTTGTCTTATATGTGCCCAATTAAGTAATTTACCAATCTCAAATAAATATCTTCTCTTGCCTTGACCAAGCCTTTTGACCACTTTATATGTCATATATATTAACATATACACAACATATAAATTTGTCTCTAAACCCTATTTCTTCCCAAAATACATATACATATACTTTCTCTTCTCAATTTCTTTTCTCTTACAATTTAACACATATATTCAATCCAATATATAACAATAACAACAACAACAATATGCAAAACTTCTAGGGCATAAATGAGGATATTACAATTCTCCCCCTCTAAAAAGAAAATTTCGTCCTCGAAATTACCTGATATCAACTCTAAAACAACTGCGGATACTGTTCTCGCATAGTTTGCTCACTTTCCCAAGTTGCTTCTTCTTTTGCATGATTTTTCCACAAAATCTTCACCAATGGCACTCTTTTGTTTCTCAACTCTTTCACTTCCCGTGCCAAGATAGCAACTGGTTCCTCTTCAAATGTCAAGTCTGGGCTCACTTCAATAGATTCAAAAGGCAACACATGAGATGGATCCGACCTATATCTCCTCAACATAGAAACATGGAATACATTATGAATACGATCCAACTCAGGTGGCAAAGCAAGTCGATATGCAACTGGCCCAACTCTTTCTAACACTTCATACGACCCAATGAAACGAGGACTCAATTTTCCTTTCCGACCGAACCTCAAAATCTTCTTCCAAGGAGATACTTTCAAAAACACCTTATCTCCAACATCAAACTGAATGTATCTCCTCTTCAGATCTGCATAAGACTTCTGTCGGTCTGAAGCTGCTTTTAACCTACCTCGAATCAACTTTACTTTTTCCTCAGTTTCTTGAATCAAATCAGGACCAACCAACTTATCATCTCCAAGCTCATTCCAACAAAGAGGTGTCCTACACCGTCTGCCATACAATGCTTCAAACGGTGCCATACCAATGCTGGATTGGTGACTGTTGTTGTAAGCAAACTCCACAAGAGGTAAAAACCTATCCCAACTTCCAGAGAAATCGATGACACAGCTTCTCAACATGTCCTCAATAATCTGTATCACCCTCTCTGACTGTCCATCCGCCTGTGGATGAAAAGCAGTGCTGAAGTGCAGTCGAGAACCCAAAGCACAATGCAAACTCTTCCAAAATCTGGAAGTAAACCTGGGATCTCGATCAGACACTAAAGAAGTTGGAACACCATGCAGTTTCACAATCTCATGGATATACAGCTCAGCCAATCTCTCCAAAGAGTAATCCATTCGAACCGGAAGGAAATGAGTTGTCTTAGTCAATCTATCCACAATCACCCATATAGCATCATGCTTCTTTTGTGTCAATGACAAACCAGACACAAAATCCATTGTCACTCTTTCCCACTTCCATTCTGGCACTAACAATGGTTGAAGCAACCCGGTTGGAACTTGATGCTCTGCTTTAACCTTCTAACAAGTGAGACATTTCGACACAAAATCTGCAATGTCTCTCTTCAAACCAATCCACCAATAATGCTGTCTCAAATCATGATACATCTTCGTATTACTCGGATGCATAGCAAACATTGATTGATGAGCTTCTTCCAAAATGACCCTTTTCAAATCAGCATCATCGGGTACACACAATTGGTTCTTAAACCAGAGACTCCCATCGCTCTTCACAATAAAATCTCTACCCTTTCCACTCTGACAATCTGAAACAATCTTCTGTATCTTCTTATCAGCCAACTGAGCTTCTTTGATCTGATCTAACAAAATCGGCTTTAATTGCAACTGTGCCAATAATGCACCATCAACACAAGGTACAAAACTGGCATGCAATGCTCTCAACTCAACAAGCAACGAGAGCGAGTAAACTGTTAAACCAGCTAAAGACTTCCGACTTAAGGCATCAGCAACAACATTTGCTTTACCTGGATGATAGACAATCAAACAGTCGTAGTCTTTAATCAACTCCAACCATCTTCTCTGACGAAGATTGAGTTCTTTCTGGACACCCAAATACTTCAAACTCTTGTGATCCGTGTAGATGAAACATTTCTCCCCAAACAGATAATGGCGCCAAATCTTCAATGCAAAAACAATGGCAGCCAATTCCAAATCATGGGTCGGATAGTTAAGCTCATGCGGTTTCAACTGTCGAGATGCATAAGCTATAACTTTACCTTCTTGCATCAATACACACCCCAAACCTCTATGTGAAGCATCACTGTAGATCACATAAGGTTTACCTTCAACAGGTAAAGTAAGAACAGGCGCTTGAGTTAACAATTCTCTCAACTGCTCAAAACTCGCCTGACACTGATCCGTCCACACAAATCTCACTCCCTTACGAAGCAATCTGGTGAGTGGAGTAGCTATCAAAGAAAACCCTTTCACAAACCTCCTGTAATAGCCTGCCAAACCCAGAAAACTTCTAATCTTAGTCACAGACTTGGGTGGACTCCAATTCAATATAGCTTCAACTTTGCTCGGATCAACTCTAATACCCTCTGCTGAAACTATATGTCCGAGAAAAGCTACTTGATCCAACCAGAACTCACATTTCGACAATTTGGCAAATAACTGCTTTTCTCTCAAAATCTGCAACACAATCCGCAGATGCATATCATGTTCCTCCTCATTCCGCGAATACACCAGTATATCATCAATGAAGACCACTACAAACTGATCCAAATAGGGCCTAAACACCCTATTCAACAAATCCATGAAAGCTGCAGGTGCATTTGTCAGACCAAAAGGCATAACTAAAAATTCATAATGCCCCTACCTGGTCCGAAAGGCGGTCTTAGGAACATCTTCAGCTTTGACTCTCAACTGATGATACCCAGATCTCAAATCAATTTTGGAGAACACTGACGCTCCCTTCAACTGATCAAAGAGATCATCGATTCTAGGCAAAGGATATTTATTTTTAATAGTCACCTTATTCAATTGCCTATAATTGATACACAACCTCATAGTACCATCTTTCTTTTTCACAAATAGAACAGGAGCTCCCCAAGGAGAAACACTGGGGCGAATAAATCCTTTGTCCAACAACTCCTGTAATTGCACTTTCAACTCCCTCAATTCTGCTGGTGCCATTCTATAAGGAGTAATAGAGATAGGAGTTGTACCAGGCAACAATTCAATACCGAACTCCACCTCTCTCTCAGGAGGTACCCCTGGCAACTCCTCTGGAAACACATCTGGGAACTCTGCATAACATACATCCTCTGGGAAGATCCAACCTCCTCTGGTCTACCCTCCCTGGATGTAGCACCTCCTCTAGAACTGAATCCTGGTCTACCTCCCCGGCTGGCACCTCTGCCTCCTCTGCCTCCCCTCACACTAGCTCGAGAAGCAGCAGAATCCACTGGCATCTGCTCCTGCCTCTCAGGACAGTCTCTCACAAAGTGGTCAGGTGATCCACACCTGAAGCATACCCTTGATCTACTATGCCTCCAACAAACGCCCCCATGTCTTCCACCACACTGGTTACACACAGGTAAGGTGGATCTCTGAACTCCAGGAGTAGGAGCACTCGCTACCGAAGCTGCAGGTCTAAATCTCTACCTCTGGAACTGCACTGACCTACCCGCTGGTCTCTGGTTCCTACTACTCCGAGGAACAAAACTTCCTCTACCCCTCTTTGCAGAAGAAGACCCTGCCTCAAACTGGGGCCTCCTAACCCTAACCTCTTCCTCTGAAGCAGCTACAATAACTTGAGCTCGCTCTACACTTCGAGCTGCTGCCACAAGCTGTGAGAAATCCTGATATCTGGATCCAGCCACTAAGCACATGATCGAGGGCCTCAATCCCTCCTCAAATCGCCGACATCTATCAATCTCATCAGCAATGATACCCCCAGCATACTGACTCAGTCGAATAAACTCAACTTCATATTCAGTTACGGTCCGATGATCTTACTTCAAATCTAGAAACTCTCTTTTCTTCCCATCTTTATACTCCCTAGGAGTATACTTCAACTCAAATTTCCTCAGAAAATCAGTGTAAGACAGTGTTGGAGGATCATCCATAGAATGGGGCACTGTCTTCCACCAGTCGTAGGCATCCTTCTGTAGCAAAGATCTTGCATAGTCAAACTTCTCCTCTGAAGTGGCTTGCAACTGCACAAATACCCTCTGAACTCTATCAAGCCACTGTTCTGCTATAGCCGGATCAACTGTACCAAAGAAATCCTCTGCTCCATATTTCCTTAGCTTATCATAGTGCCTTACTGGTACTGAAGGGGTGGTGGCGGTGGCTGTGGTTGCACAGGTGCTTGTCTCATAGCTTCCATCATAGGCCTAAACCAGGCTGGCGGAACCTCCTCCCCAGCTGGTCTACCCGACACCGAAGCAGGTGCCTCCTCAACACTATCAACCCTAGCTCCCTCAGCAGGAGCAATACTCTCGGCACTACCCTCAATCGACTAACGTGAGTGAGAATCCATCACAACCTAACACTGCAAACACAGCAGATTATATCTTATTAAAGATCAGAGACTGCCAATCTCAAACGTATATGTTATTCAAAACCACTTTTTAAGTAAAAATATTCTTTTTATTACATTTTACCTAGGTTGAGAATCTCAAACCTAGGCTCTGACACCAAAACAATTGTAACACCCCTTCCCAACCTACATATGTAAGCTGAGTAGAGGCGCCACACTAACCTAATGTTGCTACCAATTTTACTTAGTCAAATTTTAGTTCCGATTTTTACAAAATTTTTGCCATAGTTTCGCCTAAAAATTGAGTCCCAAGTGTCGACAAAACCGGTTTTTTTCTTATTTTCAAAAACATTTTACACAAACCAATGCAAACAAAATCATTCTCAGTACACTCCCAATAAATCCCCCTTGTAACCTCAACTACAACCTGCAAAAAGGATTTACACTTCTAGTACAACATAAAATAAAGGTTTTGTGACAACCCCCATATTTAAATATTACACAGCGGAAGTTATAAAATATTTACATATTTACAAATTCATATACATCAAAACTCAAGTTTTACAACACATAAAATTTATAAATGATTGGCAAGTCTGCTCTGATCTTTAAGCTCCCAAAATGGATTCTTCAAGGTCTACTCTCACTAGGTCTTGATGAACTCTCGGGTTCAACTCTATCCACTCTACTACCTGCGCGATTAAACACTATCGCGCTAAGCCAACGGCTTAGTAAGATAAAACACGCTAATAGTATGCTTTAATGCAATACAATGCCACATATGCTATTGATAAGATCAACATTATAAATATAAAGTTAACACATAATTATGCATTTCACAAATCATAGTCATATGAGCATACCACATTCAACATTACTCATCAACCAACATCTTATTTCATTAACTCATAACATTATTTAGGACATTCATATAACCTTGACACCTATGGGCCCAACAAGTATTTAATACGATATTCAGAGTTCAGAGTTACTGCTTTGGTTCATACTCACAATAATCATGCCCGTAGGCAAGTGTAACAGACCCAGTCTCTTGGATCATCAACTCAACACATATGAGGAGATCCTCAACCCGGCAAGACTGTTACAAATCATATATCTCATAGTGTAACAGACCCAGTCTCTTGGACCATCAACTCAACACCTATGAGGAGGTCCTCAACCCGGCAAGACTGTTACCTTTCATCATTTCTTAGGCATGCCACCCAAATCCAGAACTCTGAAACTGAATAACATATTAAACAAACAATTCATTTCCATTCTCAATTCTCATCACATTTAGGCAAACATGCCTTCTTTCTTTCAATTACATCATCTTAGCCAATAACAATGGCTTCACATTTCATTTCACAATATAACATCTCATTATTCAAGTATATATATATATCTCATCCATGATCACATTATATCTCACATAGCATCATTCATAAATATCAACATTTCATTCCACATTACTCATAAAACACATTACCATTCACGATGCATAACATAACATTGTTCAATCTCAACAATGCAATTAGGGCAAAGAACAATTGATTATAACATTCATTGATTCAAGTGTGTTTAAAGTGTTTAGGGTTAGGTTTAAGGACCAACCTACCTTTGGAAAACCAAAGCAATGCAAAAAGAACAAAGAATTAAAACCCTAACCATAAATAGTACATTCTGGTTTTAAACTCCATTTTATCCTTATTTTGAAAAATTGTATAAAATAATCTACTTGACTAAAAATTCTAACATTTTTACAGAATTTAGTTTTGTATCTTAAAATCATCCCTTTAAAATTTCAGATCAAACTGAACACAAAATCTTGGTCAAATAGTTCACCTAACCAGACTGCCCCAATTGCCCTGCATCCTGGCAGCAGTTCTGAACTTTGTGAATTCCATAAATCAAATTCAATCAACGTGGTTCCAAATTATTTTTCTCAAATACTAGACTCACTAAGCAACAACATATCCAAAATTCGATTGGATATGATTTTTCTACATTTTATTAAAAATCACGAAATATAGCTGTCCCAGTTAAGGTACCTGCTGGAACAGGTCTAATGAAAATAATCTTTCTAAACTCATAACCATTCCAAAATCGAATCAACATATTTTTCAGTCATTCTAGACTCATAGAGGCACAACATATCAAAAATTCACTTCAAGAACATTTTTCTAAAATTAATTAAAAATCATACAAGTCACAGCCTTTACTAATCCTAAAACAGAAACAATTTCACTAAACACCAATCTTACTCTTCCATCACCAACACCAACCCAACTTCTCATCTATCAAGCAAAATCAATACTTACAATCATACCATAAGCAACTTAATCATACCACTTCAAAAGAATTGAAGAAATTAGAGAAAAGATCTTACCTTAGTTAAAAACTTCTTAAATCAACACTTGAACACTTAATCTTTCTTCAATTTAAGCTTGAAATCATCAAAACCATCACTTGTCTCTTTCTTTCTATTTGGCTATGGAGGGCCGGCCATCAACAAGAAGAAGAAGAAGAAATGGTGAAGAAAACACAAGTCAAACCTTCTTTAAATATCCACCATGTGATTTTATCCAAGCAATTACCAAAGTGCCCTTATTCACATAATTATCTTTTTGTCTTATATGTGCCCAATTAAGTAATTTACCAATCTCAAATAAATATCTTCTCTTGCCTTGACCAAGCCTTTTGACCACTTTATATGTCATATATATTAACATATACACAACATATAAATTTGTCTCTAAACCCTATTTCTTCCCAAAATACATATACATATACTTTCTCTTCTCAATTTCTTTTCTCTTACAATTTAACACATATATTCAATCCAATATATAACAATAACAACAACAACAATATGCAAAACTTCTAGGGCATAAATGAGGATATTACAAGAAGTGTGTTACTTTGAGAACTGGTGATGGTAGAAGTGTGATGGTATCTAGTGAGCAGAGACAACTTGCATCCTTGTTTGTTTCAGCTGTTGCAGCTAGGAAGTTGATTAGAAAAGGGTGTGATGCTTATCTTGCTCATGTTGTGGATACCAAAGTAGCGGGTCCTCAACTTGATAGTATACCCACGGTTGCGGAGTTCCCAGATGTGTTTCCTAAGGAGTTGCCAGGGTTACCCCCTGAGAGAGAGGTTGAGTTTGGTATTGATTTGTTGCCTGGTACTACTCCCATCTCTATTACTCCTTATCGAATGGCACCTACTGATTTGAGAGAGTTGAAGGTGCAGTTGCAGGAGTTGTTGGATAAAGGGTTTGTTCGCCCTAGTGTTTCTCCATGGGGAGCTCCTATTTTGTTTGTGAAGAAGAAGGATGGTACTTTGAGGTTGTGCATTGATTATAGGCAATTGAACAAAGTGACTATCAAGAATAAGTACCCTTCGCCTCGGATTGATGATCTCTTTGATCAATTAAAGGGAGCAGCAGTTTTCTCCAAGATTGATTTGAGATCAGGGTACCATCAGTTGAGGGTTAGAGCTGAAGATGTTCCTAAGACAGCTTTCCGCACAAGGTATGGGCATTATGAGTTTTTAGTGATGACTTTTGGATTGACGAATGCACCTGCAGCTTTCATGGATTTGATGAATAGGGTGTTTAGGCCCTATTTAGATCAGATTGTTGTGGTTTTCATTGATGATATTTTGGTGTATTCACGTAATGAAGAGGAACATGATAAGCATCTGCGGATTGTGTTGCAGACCTTGAGAGAGAAGCAATTGTATGCTAAGCTATCGAAGTGTGAATTTTGGCTTGATCAAGTGACTTTTCTGGGTCATATAGTTTCAGCAGATGGTATTAGAGTTGATCCAAGTAAAGTTGAGGCCATTTTGAATTGGAGTCCACCGAAGTCTGTAACTGAAGTTAGAAGTTTTCTGGGTTTGGCAGGCTATTATCGATGCTCTGTGAAAGGTTTTTCTTTGATAGCTACTCCACTCACCAGATTACTTCGGAAGGGAGTTAGATTTGTATGGTTAGATCAGTGTCACGCTAGCTTTGAGCAGTTGAACGAGATGTTGACGCAAGCTCCTGTTCTTACTTTGCCTATGGAAGATAAACCATATGTGATCTACAGTGATGCTTCACATAATGGTTTAGGTTGTGTTTTGATGCAGGAAGGTAAAGTTATAGCTTATGCTTCTTGGCAGTTGAAGCCGCATGAGCTTAATTATCCGACACATGATTTAGAGTTGGCAGCTATAGTGTTTGCTTTGAAGATTTGGCGACACTACTTGTATGGAGAGAAGTGTTTTATTTATACATATCATAAAAGTTTGAAATATTTGGATATTCAGAGGGAGCTGAATCTTAGTCAAAGACGATGGTTGGAATTGATCAAAGACTATGATTGTTTGATTGATTATCATCCTGGTAAGGTGAATGTTGTTGCTGATGCTTTGATTCGGAAGTCTTTGGCAGGTTTGACTGTTTATTCGCTCTCGTTGCTTGTTGATTTGAGAGCGTTGCATGCTAGTTTTGAGCTTTGTGATGATGGTGTATTGTTGGCTCAGTTGCATTTGAGACCGGTGTTGTTAGATCAGATTAGAGAGGCTCAATTGGCTGATGAGAAAATTCAGAATATTGTGTCAGATTGCCAAAATGGGGAGAGCCGAGATTTCCATGTGAGAAGTGATGGTAGCCTTTGGTTTAAGGATAGATTGTGTTTGTAATGATGCAAGATTGAGAAATATTATTTTGGAAGAAGCACACCAGTCAGTTTTTGCTATGCACCATGGGAGTACAAAGATGTATCAGGATTTGAAGCAACATTATTGGTGGTCAGGTATGAAGAGAGACATAGCGGAGTTTGTATCTAGGTGTCTCACTTGTCAGAGGGTGAAAACTGAGCATCAAGTTCCAACAGGTTGCTTCAACCTTTATCAGTGCCTGAATGGAAATGGGAACATGTGACAATGGATTTTGTGTCTGATTTGCCATTGACTCAGAAGAAGCATGATGCTATTTGGGTGATTGTTGATCGGTTGACAAAAACAGCTCATTTTCTTTCAGTTTGGATGGACTATTCCCTTGAGAAGTTAGCCGAGCTGTATATCAGTGAGATAGTGAAGTTGCATGGAGTCCCAATTGCTTTAGTGTCTAATCGAGATCCCCGGTTTACTTCAAGGTTTTGGAAAAGTTTGCATAGTGCTTTGGGTTCTCGGTTACACTTTAGCACTGCTTTTCATTCGCAGACAAATGGGCAATCAGAGAGAGTGATACAGATTATAGAGGATATGTTGAGAAGCTATGTCATTGATTTTTCTGGAAGTTGGGACAGATTTTTGCCACTTGTGGAATTTGCTTACAACAACAGTCATCAATCCAGTAATGGAATGGCACCATTTGAGGCATTGTATGGTAGAAGATGTAGGACGCTTCTGTGTTGGAATGAAGTTGGAGAAGACAAATTGGTTGGTCCTGATTTGATTAAAGAAACAGAAGAGAAAGTGAAGATAATTTGGGATCGGTTGAAAGCAGCTTCAAATCGGCAGAAATCTTATTCAGATTTGAAGAGGAGAGATATAGAGTTTGATGTTGGAGATAAAGTATTTCTAAAGGTGTCTCCTTGGAAGAAGATTTTAAGATTTGGTCAAAGAGGGAAGCTAAGTCCTCGTTTTATTGTACCTTATGAAGTATTAGAAAGAGTTGGACCAGTTGTTTATCGATTTGCTTTGCCGCCTGAATTGGATAGAATCCATAATGTCTTCCATGTTTCTATGCTGCGGAGGTACAGATCAGATCCATCTCATGTTTTGTCCGTTGAATCTATTAAAGTGAGTCCGGATCTGACTTTTGAAGAAAAACTAGTTGCTATTTTAGCACATGGAATGAAAGAGTTGAGAAATAAGAAAGTGCCACTTGTGAAAGTTCTTTGGAAGAATCATGCAAAGGAAGAGGCAACATGGGAGAGTGAGCAAGCGAGGAGAGATCAGTATCCTCAGTTGTTTCAGACTTAAGATCAGGTAATTTCGAGGATGAAATTTCCTTTTAGAGGGGGAGAATTGTAATATCCCAAAGTATACCCTAAAAGTTTTGGAATAATTATTGTTGTATTTGGATTAAGTGTATATATTTTAGTGGGAAGAGAAAAGAGATAATGAGGAGAACGTATATGTTGTATATATCTCAATATATACAACATATACAAGTCAAAAGAAGTGAAAAGTCAAAGAAAGAGTTAATTTTTATTAATTAATTATAAGGGAATTAATTAACAGGAATTTGAGTGAGTGGAAGTGGATGGAGATATTTTAAATATTTTATTCAATAAATGCTTGGAGGAGAGGGTTTTGAGGAATGAGTGGTTGTAAGAGTTTGACTTTGCTTTCTTTGTTTTCTTTTTTCTTTCTTTCTTCTTCGTGGCTCATCTCCTTTTCTTTTCTTTGCTTTTCTTTTGGCCGGCACTCTATAGCAAGAGAGCAAGAGAGAGATTTGATCTTCCAAACTCAAGATTGAAGGAAGTTCTCAAGTGATCAAGTTGGAAATTTAAGAGTTTCTTCATCTTTGGTAAGTTTTCCACTTGATTCTTTGATTTTCTTTGAGTTTGTGAGTTGAGGTTATGGTTGATATGTGTTTGTTTGATTGTGGTGTGTTTAAGAGTGTTTGGTTCAATTGATTTTCGATTTTGGGGTTGGATTGAAGGAAAGAGTAAGTTTGTTGGAAAAGAAAGTGTTGTGGTTGTGTTTTGGGTTTGTGGTGATGATTATGATTTGTGTTTGATGTATGTTTTGAGTTGTTTTGGTGTTTTTGTAAGTTTGTTAAGGTTTTTGAGTGTGTTTAATTAAGTTTGTTTGAAGTGGAAAATGGTGGAAGTAAGAGGTTTTTTGGATGTGTTGCTGATGTTGTCGGAATTTGCATTTTTGGCCTGACACGCCCGTGAGCACGGCCAGGTCTTTGGGCATGTCAATAGTTCTGTGTTCTTGGATGGGTGACACGAGCAGTGACACGCCTATGTCACTGAGCGTGTCATAGCTACTGTATGGGTGAAGGATTGACACGGCCATGAACACGGCCGTGTTGTTGGACGTGTCAATGCTTCTGTGAGACAGAATTTATTACACGTTCAGTGACACGCCCGTGGTTCTAAGCATGTCAAAGCTTCTGTGTTGTGAGTTTAGGGCACGTTCAGGGACATGCCCGTGTTGTTGAGCGTGTCATGTTTTGAGTTTGCCCTAGTTGGTTCTTAGCTTTATTATATTATGTGTATTTCTAAGTGAGTGTGTATGATTACCTTTGGTTTAGATTTTGAAGAAAGTTGAGTTGCCATAATCCAAGTGTTGAGGATTCTTGGAAGAGGAAGTGTATAGATTGGTTTGAGTTGTTCTTGAGGTAAGTACAAACTTGCATGATGGCATACATTCATATGATTTTGAGATTCAATACATTTGATTTATGCTATGAATTGCTTTAATGTGAATTGAGATATGATGAAATGTGAAGCCATTGTTGTTGGCTATGATAGTCCAATTGAAATAATTGAGGCATGGTTGCCTATTTGATTATGGAATATGAAATGAGAAATGAATTGGAAAGAGATTGATAAAGAGATAAATGAAATAATTGTGTGCTTAATATTTTATTCAATTTTTAGAGTTCTGGGTTTGGCGGCATGCCTATGAATTACTGGATAGGTGAAAAGACCGGGTCGTAAGCCGAGTCCAGCTAAAAAATGTGAAATGTGATGTTTTTGGGGTGAAAAGACTGGGTCGTAAGCCTCAAAAACAAATTATTGAAACTAGATTGAGTGAAATGACTGGGTCGTAAGCTCAAATCTAGTCGATTATCCATGGATAAATGTATTGATGATTGTGATTATGGACCAAAGCAGTAACTCTGAACTTTGAATAACATATTAATGTCTTTTGGGCCTATGCTTGTCTTTGTTTCAATGTGATTCATGAATGGTGAAATAATGAATAATGAGATTCAATGTAAAACTTTGAAATATGATATTCTTATGTATTGTTTACAATATTCGAACATATGACATATATTGTTTATAATTTTTGAAAGTGTGATATTGACATTTCATTATAGCATATTGTTATTGTGGTTTGTACCACTATGCCGTTGGCTTAGCGCAATTGTGGTTCATCGCGCAGGTGAAAGGATAGAATAGAGAGTTCAGCTAGACTGAGTTGAGTCTAGATTCTGAAGCGTTAATTGAGGGCTTAAAGATCAAAGACAAACTGCCAAACATGTATAAATTTTATGTTTTGTAAAACATGGATTTTTATAAGTTTATGTATTTGTAAATACCATTATATTTTCCGCTGCATATCGCATAAATGTTTCATTTATTGTGCTTTATAATATGATTTGAATGTTTTCAAGTTTTCTCATATTATTATTAAAAGGAATGAGTGGTTTGTTTAGTAAACCATAGCATTCCTATATTCGGTATACGTATATTACATATATGGTGATATGTAGTGTGCGTATACAGGGTATAGGAGTGTTACAATTACCTCCTTGATAAGAGACGTGCAGATGTTAAAGGAGGACAAGCTTAGTCATAGAGTGGAGTTTGATAGTGCCTGTAGGAGCCTTGGGGTAGCACATAGAGAGATCCGTGCTTTGCAGGAGAGGGTCCAGGAGCTAGGCCAGCACTTACCTGGTGAAGCATCGCATGACCCAGAGTTTGATCCTGAGATAGAAGAGTATTTGTCTGACAGTGCCACCTCACCTAGGGCACCTACTCATTGAGCTTTGAGATGTGTTGCTTTTTGGAGGTTCTTTTGATTATGTACATATGTTGTAATATCCCAAAATATACCCTAAAAGTTTTGGAGTTATTGTTGTATTTGGATTGAATGTATATGTTTAATGGATAGAGAAAAGAAGTAAAGAGACAGTGTATATGTTGTATATATGGAAATATACACAACATATACAAGTCATAGAAATGGAAGTCAAGAATAGATAAATTAAAAAAAAAAGAGAAATATTATAAGAGATAGAGGCATATGAAGGATAATATATATACATATGGTATTTGGAAAATATGAGAAATATAAATACAATATATAGGAAATATATATATACCAACATATACATCACATATACCTAATGTATAAAGTGGTGTAGGAAAAGAAAGTTTATATAATAATAATAATAATAATAATAATAATAATAATAATAATACTAAAAGAAAAAGAAGAAAGGAAAGTCAAGGATGGACAAAGTGTGTGGTGGAGATTTTTAGAGTTATTTTATTATATTATTATTATATATATATATATGATAAGTATGAGAAAAAGAAGAAAAGATCTTCTTTCCTTCTTCTTCTTCTTCTTGAACGAGAGAGAGAGAGAGAGAGAGAGAGAGATGTGATTTTATCTATATATACACATTAAATTCTTTAGGGCTTTAAGAGAATTGAAGATGGAGATTGAAGATTTGGTAAAATATTCAAGTATTCATTTCTTTGAGTTGATTTATATTGATTGTTGATTTGGGTAGTGTGTGAAGATGATGATAGTGAAAGATTAAAGTATATAGATATGTGGAAGTGAGATTTAAATGATGATGATATGGTTATTTGTGAGGATGATGATGGATTGTTGAACTTGTTTAGTAAGGTTTTAAAATAAATGAGTTGGGAAATTGAATAAATGTTATATGATTGATGTATATTTGTGTTTAATGAAATTGAAAACATAGAATACATGAGTTTGGTCCGGAAACAGAGGCATTTTGGATGCCACTACCGTGGCCATTGGAAGCCATGGCCGTGGGGGATGTTGACCAAAGGAGACAGAATGGTTTGATATGCCACAGCCGTGGGAGTTGGAAGGCCATGACTGCGGGAGTCTTACAGCAATTGGGCAGAATTGTTTTCTAACCCACGCCTGCGGGGGTTTGTGAGGCCACGACCGTGGGCCCTAGTTAGTGGTTTTGAGTTGTAATTGGTGATTCTTGGGTCTAGTATGAGGCTAATAAATGAATAAGTGTATTAGAATTCATATGTAATTGTAATTAAGTTTGTATTATTCCTTTTGGATTAGGTTATGAAGATGTTGGATTGCCCTAACTTAAGTGGTGAAGAATTCTTGGAAAAAAAGAAATGTATGGATTGATGTGAGTTGTCTTTAAGGTAAGTACAAATTTATATGATTGCACTTATTTACATGATTTGAGACTTACCACATTTGTTTGTAAATGTGTTAAGTAATTTACTGTATTGTTAATATAATTTGATTAAGGTTATGGTTGGATGATGTGAAAGATATGAAGATCATTAAAAAGGTAAGTACAAACTACATTATTGCATACATTCATATGATGCTGAGACTTAACATACATTTGATTGTAAATGTGTTAAGGAAATCTAATGTATGGTTGATGCTTATTAATAATGTTATGATTGGTGTAATGTGAATTCATTAATGTAAATTGAGATATAATGAGATGGAAACCAATGTGGTTGGTTATAATGAGGTAAATGACATAATTGAGCCATAGTTGTTGGCTAAAATGATAATGATGCTAATGAGATGATTGAGGCATGGTTGCCTAAGTGATGATGAGTAAATGAGAATGGAATTGATAATGAAATAATTAATGAATTGTGTGGCTAATGTGTTATTCCATTTTCAGAGTTTTGTTGTTGGTGCCATGCCTATGGTAACAATCTCTTGAAGTTAGGTTGGGCTTGATCCTTGAAGCCAAGTTGGGTTGAAGTTTAACATGTTTTACTCCCCTTGAAGCTTGGTTGGGTCTAGTCCTTGAAGCCTAATTGAGATGTTACAACCCTTGAAGCTAGGTTGGGTTTGGTTCTTGAAGCCAAGTTGGGTTGATACTTAGCATGCTTTGTTCCCCTTGAAGCTTGGTTGAACCTAAATCCTTGAAGCCTAGTTGGGATAATGATAATGATAAATGTGATAATTTAACCAAAACATTAACTCTGAAAGTGGAATGGCATATTAGAGTCTTTGGGCCCATGCTTGTCTCTGTTTAAATGTGATTTATGAAATGTGAAATGGATGAATAATGAGACCATGCTTGTCTTGGTTGGAAATGTGATTCATGAATGGTGAATTGTGAATAATGAACTAATTGAATAAAATAAAGACATATAATGTTATGAAGTATGGTATGATTACAATATATAAGTAAACTATTGAAAAGAAATATGGCTTGAGAAGCTAAGTTGAAAGATGAGATTCTGAAAATATAGTATGACATGTAATATGTGTATTGATGTATACATTGTTAGCGTTAGTTATGGAATTGTGGTTTGTGTTAATGATATGTGTATATGTATATAATATGTGAGATTAGTAGAGATATATGAAAGGTGTACTTAAGAAGTGAAAACATGATAAGAAACTAATGGTACATGAAGTTAAAATATAGATGTTTGAATTTCTATAATGTATGTTTATATTATCTATCTGTACTACTAAGCTCTCGGGCTTAGCGCGGTTGTGTAATCGCGCAGGTGAGTAGGTGGTAGATCTGAAGTCATCGTTATGCCACAAGAAGAGTAAGAGTACGTCGAGACCAACTAGAAGGTGATGCATACATGTATAAGTCCTTTATACATTCAAAACTGTTAGTGGGTTAAAACCATAAACAAGCTCAAAAGGTGAATATCCTGTAGAAGAATGAATAGCACGATTATAAGCAAACTCAATAAATGCCAAAATCAGAATCACCAACATATAAGTCCTTTATACATTCAAATCCAAGCAATTTAGTACTCAAAACATTAAGTAAAGCGTACCTCCTTGAAAGTGCATTTGCCACTACATTGTCTTTACCTTGCTTGTATTTGATCACATAAGGAAACTTCTCAATCTTCATAACCCATTTTGCATGTCTTTTATTCAACTTGCCTTGCCCTCTCAAATGCTTCAATGATTCATGGTCTGAATGGATCACGAATTCCTTGGGCAGCAAATAATGCTCCCATACTTCCAATGCTCTCACCAAAGCATATAGCTCCTTGTCATAAGTTGAATAATTCATCTTTGCTCCATTAAGCTTTTCACTAAAGTATGCAATGGGCTTCTTCTCTTGCATCAAAACAGCTCCAATACCTACACCAGAAGCATCACATTCAATTTCAAAAGTAGAATCAAAGTTAGGCAAAGCTAAAACGGGTGTAGTAGAAAGCTTCTCTTTCAAAGCATCAAATGCTTCTTGTTGCTCCTTGCCCCAAACGAACCCCACTTCTTTCTTGATTATGCTAGTCAAGGGGGCTGCCAATGTAGAGAAATTAGGGACAAATCTCCTATAGAAGCTTGCCAATCCGTGAAAACTCCTCACTTCTGTCACACTTGAAGGATTCGGCCACTCTTGGATAGCTTTCACCTTCTCTTGATCAACTTCAATTCCCTGCATACTTACAACAAAACCAAGAAAAACAACCCTATCTAGACAAAAAGAACACTTCATAAGTTTAGCATAAAGGTTTTGCTCCCTAAGGATTTCAAGCACTTTCCTAACATGTTCAACATGTTCTTCCTCAGTTTCGCTATAAATCAGAATATCATCAAAGTAAACTACCACAAACTTACCTAAATAAGCTCTCAAAACATGGTTCATTAATCTCATGAAAGTACTAGGTGCATTAGATAAACCAAAAGGCATAACTAACCATTCACGGATTTGATGATAACCACTCATAAGATCAATCTTTGTGAAATATTTTGCCCCATGCAATTCGTCCAATATGTCATCAAGTCTAGGAATGGGATGTCTATACTTCACAGTAATCTTGTTCACAGCCCTACAATCAACACACATCCTCTAAGAACCATCTTTCTTGAGTACTAATAAGACTGGAACGGCACAAGGACTAAGGCTCTCGTGAACCAAGCCTTTCTCCAAAAGCTCTTCAACTTGTCTTTGCATCTCTTTTGTCTCCATAGGATTGCTCCTATATGCTGTCCGGTTTGGAATTGTAGAACCGAGTATGAAGTCAATTTGATGTTCAATCCCTCTTAATGGTGGCAAACCACTAGGAAGGTCTTCAGGAAACACATCCTCAAAATCCTACAACAAAGACACAAAACTAGAAGGTAAAGAATCAAGAGATTCTTCATTGTCAGCAAGTAACAATTCTTTATACATAATAATGAGTACTGGCTGCCCTACATCTATCTCTCTTTTGCTTTTTCTCCTTGCTTATTTTCTCTCACCAATGGACCATTTATTTGTTTGCTTACTTTCTTTTGACTCTAGGCCTCTTTTCCCTTTCTGCACTCGCTCACTTTATTATTTTCTCTCTCCCTACCCTTAGAATTACCCTTGGGTGTTGAAGAAACATCATTGGCTGAATTTGAACCCCCTTGGTTCATGTTGGCCGAAACTTCTTTCTCCCTTTCTAGCATCCTCTTCTGATCTTCATACACCTCTTGAGGTGATAATGGTGCTAGAACAACCTTCTTTCCCTCATAAGTAAAGGTATACTTATTAGAAAAGCCATCATGTTGTGCCCTTCTATCATGCTGCCATGGTCTTCCTAATAGCAAATGTCCAGCTTGCATTGGCACTACATCACACAAAACCTCATCTTTATACCACCCAATGGAGAATGGTACCTTGACTTGCTTCAACACTTTTACTTCCCCAGCGTCATTGAACCATTGCAACTTGTAAGGATTAGGATGTTTAAAACAAGTTAACCCCAATTTATCCACCATTGTAGTACTAGCCGCATTGGTACAACTTCCACCATCAATGATAAGTGTACAAACCTTACCATTCACCAAACACCTAGAGTGGAAAAGATTCTCCCTTTGATCCAAGCCTTCTTCCTTGACTTGAATATTCAAGGCTCTTCTAGTAACAAGCATCTCTCCATGTTCAGCATTCAAGACTTGATTCTCCCAAGCCTCTTCATCATATTTTGCCCTATCACCACATTCGGCCTCCTCTTCTTCTTCATGTTCAGATTCTGATTCAATCTCCCCTTCATGGGTTGCAATCATCACCCTCTTATTCGGACATTGAGAAGCAATGTGTCCACTTCCCAAACACTTGTAGCATTTAATTTCCCTACTTGGAGTAGGTCTAGAAGGTGTTTCCTTGGCTGTTTTTGCATCCCCATCATTCGGCTTCTTGAAATTAGGATTGTAGGAAGAATTATTTTGGAAAGAACCCTTGTAATCCCCTTTGTAGGAATCTCCACTCAAACTTGAACCCTTGAAGTTTGAAAAATTTCCACTAGCTTTAGAGTAGCCAGTTTTCGAAATAGCTTTATTCTTCAATCTTCTCTCTATCTTCATGGCCTTTTGAACTAACTCTTCCATTGTATTGAATTCATACATCTCCAATTCATTGGCTATGTTCAAATTCAATCCCCCCAAAAATCGTGACATCTTCTTGTCTTCATCTTCATCAATATTTGCCCTAGCCATGATCATCTCCATCTCTTTGTGGTACTCTTCCACACTTCTTCCACCTTGAACTAATCTTGCTAGTCGATTGTACAAATCCTGAATGTAGTGAGATGGTACAAATCGGCTCCTCATTAGTTCTGTCAAGGTTGACCATTCAGGAATAGGCCTCATACCTTTCCCTCTTCTATTAGCTTTCAATTGATCCCACCAAAAGGTAGCATACCCTTTGAACTCTACGGCTGCCAAAACTGATTTCTTCTCTTCGATGTAGTTATGGCATTCAAAAATCTGCTCAACTTTCCTCTCCCATTCTATGAACTCTTCTGCATTGTTCTTCCCTTCAAAGGAAGGAATCTTCATCTTGATGGAAGTAAGGTCACCATCAGTGGTAGGTTGATTTCCACCTTCATCTTCATCTTCTACCCTTTCGGCTGCTTCTAGGGCTTCAAGATTTCCTTGCCCTTCTCTCCTAAGCACTCTTCTAGCTCGTATTATGGGATTTGGATGTGCGGCTGGCTGCCCTTGTTGTATTTGTTGTGCTTGCCGTGCTGCATTCTCTTGTAATCTAGTATCCATCATCTCCATTCGACCAAGCATTGCTGCCAAAGTCTCATTAAGCCTAGCCAAGCTTTCGGCCATAGCTCCTTCTTTGCTAGTCTCTTCTCCTTTTCCAGCCATGTTAACAAACAAACAAACTCAAAGAAACAAGATTAGTAATAATCAAAATTCACTCAAGTATTTAGAATTACCTCACTTTTCTTGTCTTCCTTGATTGCACTTCAGAACCAAGCTCACCAACCAACAATTGTCAAGTCGTTCAAGAAACTAGAACCTAAATCCTAGAACTAGATAGAAAAAAGACAAGTATCCGGAGGCAATGCAAGGTAATTTGCACTACTCGATATAGAACCAAGTATCGACACAAGCAAATGATACTTAGCAATGTAATGGAATTAAAAGCTAGATAAAGAAATCAGAAACAATGAAGACAATAAACAAGACAAATTTGGATAAAATGAATCAAAAACAACCCACACTTGGCAAGCTACTTTATGGACCTAATCAATTCTACCCAAAACGCTAGGTTCTAGACTCTAATTCCCACCTATAACACTCAAATAACATGAATTTTAAGGTCTGATTTTCGAATTCCAAAACCCAAATAGCAAGAATATCAAACAATTTTTGTTGAGGTGATTTTGTACTCTTTTTTTTCTTTTCTTTTTTTTTCCTCTCACTATCCCCTTGATTTGGGACTTAATTTACTTCCAAGAGCTTTTCAAAATATGGACTTAATTCTCAACCCTAGATTCACTCAAAATCAAATTGAAATCAAACTTGAACAAAAACTCTAGCTTTTGCTTTCTTTCAAGAACCCTAATCTTGGTTTCGAATCCAATTCAGAGGCAAGGCTTAGGTTTCGAAATTCAATCAGACTCCTTTTCCTAGGTTTCGAATTACTCTTTGAACAATCTTTAGACTTTTTGAATTTTGATATATGACTCTTTTTTGAAAATTTAAGTCTAGACTCTCTAAGAATCCTAAATCGCAGAAATTTAAAAGACCTAAATTAATAAACCCAAGAAAGACAAAGTAGATAAAAATTACCTTGTAGCAAGGCTCTGATACCAAATGACGTGGACCCTTAGCAACGATGGCAGCAAACCCAACGTATAACAATGGTAGAGAACTCCTTGAAACTTGATAATCACCTCCTAAGGAACCCAACGCCTATAAAGAGACGCGAACTCACTATGATTGAAGGATTTAGTTGGTAAGAAGAAGGAAAACGCCACAACTCTTGTTGATAAGTAAACCTAATTCTTGATGCGAGGAAAGAATTAAAGAATCCACTCTAATCTCTCTCACACGAAAATTCACAAGAAGAACTTGTATAAGAATTCAAAATTTTTTATTAATTGTTGTATATCCTGAAATTCAGCCTAATAGTGCCCTTAAATAAGGGTTACAAAATTCCTAATTGCATATGGAAAACTAAAACATTCCTAATTGCATAAGGAAAAACATTCCTAATTGCATAAGGAAAACATTCCTAATTGCATAAGGAAAACTAAAACATTCCTAATTGCATAAGGAAAAACATAAAGTAATCCTAATCCACTAAGGAAAATATAAAGTATGGAAACAAAATCCTAATCCACTAAGGAAAATATAAAGTGTGGAAACAAAATCCTATTTTTAAGCCCTCCATAATGATATAAAACATGGCTCATTAAACAGAATTAATAATCTTTAAGCAGTGGGTCCATCCAGCTATTCTCACAGGGCTTCAGAAATCACACAGGTACGTGTGAAACTGGCTGCACTCCAAGGTCCATCCAACTATTCTCACAGGGCTTCAGAATTCTCACAGGTACGTGTGAAACTGGCTGCACTCCAAGCTTTTCTTCCAATCACTTCCATCATCTTACTAAGGCCTTAAATTACTTCCCAAGGCTTCATATGAATCCCCATGGACCTTTCCTGCACGTTGGACCTCTTTAGCTAGCCTTTAGCTTCCATATTCACACTAAGCGTCATAATCAGCTTTAGTGTGCCTTCTTCAAGCTCTATCTCCATCTACTTGAATGATAATTCTTGAAGCTCTTTGGAAATCTCTTCTTGAATATGCAAAGCCATACTAGCTTGATATCTCTTTGCCTTACTCCTAGTGATTGGTCCACTTGCTAGCTTCAAGGGATCCATTCTTGCATCAATGTTGACCAAAGGAGACAGAATGGTTTGATATGCCACGGTCGTGGGAGTTGGAAGGCCAGGACCGTGGGAGTCTTAGAGCAATTGGGCAGAATTATTTTCTAACCCACTCCCGTGGGGGTTTGTGAGGCCACGACCGTGGGCCCTAGTTAATGGTTTTGAGTTGTAATTGGTGATTCTTGGGTCTAGTATGAGGCTAATAAATGAATAAGTGTATTAGAATTCATATGTAATTGTAATTAAGTTTGTATTATTCCTTTTGGATTAGGTTATGAAGATGTTGGATTGCCCTAACTTAAGTGGTGAAGAATTCTTGGAAAAAAAGAAATGTATGGATTGATGTGAGTTGTCTTTAAGGTAAGTACAAATTTATATGATTGCACTTATTTACATGAATTGAGAATTAACACATTTGTTTGTAAATGTGTTAAGTAATTTACTATATTGTTAATATAATTTGATTAAGGTTATGGTTGGATGATGTGAAAGATATGAAGATCATTAAAAAGGTAAGTACAAACTACATTATTGCATACATTCATATGATGTTGAGACTTAACATACATTTGATTGTAAATGTGTTAAGGAAATCTAATGTATGGTTGATGCTTATTAATAATGTTATGATTGGTATAATGTGAATTCATTAATGTAAATTGAGATATAATGAGATGGAAACCAATGTGGTTGGTTATAATGAGGTAAATGACATAATTGAGCCATAGTTGTTGGCTAAAATGAAAATGATGCTAATGAGATGATTGAGGCATGGTTGCCTAAGTGATGATGAGTAAATGAGAATGGAATTGATAATGAAATAATTAATGAATTGTGTGGCTAATGTGTTATTCCATTTTCAGAGTTTTGTTGTTGGTGGCATGCCTATGGTAACAATCTCTTGAAGTTAGGTTGGGCTTGATCCTTGAAGACAAGTTGGGTTTAAGTTTAACATGTTTTACTCCCCTTGAAGCTTGGTTGGGTCTAGTCCTTGAAGCCTAATTGAGATGTTACAACCCTTGAAGCTAGGTTGGGTTTGGTTCTTGAAGCCAAGTTGGGTTGATACTTAGCTTGCTTTGTTCCCCTTGAAGCTTGGTTGAACCTAAATCCTTGAAGCCTAGTTGGGATAATGATAATGATAAATGTGATAATTTAACCAAAACATTAACTCTGAAAGTGGAATGGCATATTAGAGTCTTTAGGCCCATGCTTGTCTCTGTTTAAATGTGATTTATGAAATGTGAAATGGATGAATAATGAGACCATGCTTGTCTTGGTTGGAAATGTGATTCATGAATGGTGAATTGTGAATAATAAACTAATTGAATAAAATAAAGACATATAATGTTATGAAGTATGGTATGATTACAATATATAAGTAAACTATTGAAAAGAAATATGGCTTGAGAAGCTAAGTTGAAAGATGAGATTCTGAAAATATAGTATGACATGTAATATGTGTATTGATGTATACATTGTGAGTGTTAGTTATGGAATTGTGGTTTGTGTTAATGATATGTGTATATGTATATAATATGTGAGATTAGTAGAGATATATGAAAGGTGTACTTAAGAAGTGAAAACATGATAAGAAACTAATGGTACATGAAGTTAAAATATAGATGTTTGAATTTCTGTAATGTATGTTTATATTATCTATCTGTACTACTAAGCTCTCGGGCTTAGAGCGGTTGTGTAATCGCGCAGGTGAGTAGGTGGTAGATCTTAAGTCATCGTTATGCCACAAGAAAAGTAAGAGTACGTCGAGACCAATTAGAAGGTGATGCATACATGTATAATTTAATTATGTTGTATTTCTGACAAGAATGTATTCATATGTATAAATGAAGTTTTGGTAAAGATAAGATTTTTATATATATGTAAGATCATTAAAAGTATAATGATTTTGTAAATGTTCTTTAAATTAAGGTAATATTGTTTGAACTTAGCTAAAGGTTTTTAAATTGTAACTAAAAGTGACATTCTTATACTTTATATACGTACTGTATGTATACTCGGTATATGTATAGTATTTATATAGGGTATGGGGGTGTTACATATGTGACATCGGGGTATCGTGTAGATATTGTATGGTAGTATGACATGATGATATAGTAGTAAGGAGTCCTAAATTTTGGAATGTACATAAGGGCTTCCTAGTAATGTAAATACTTTTGCTTGGAAATAAATAAAAGTTGTGTTGTATATGTGTTATTTAAGAGTTTTATCTTTATATACATGCCACCTAGGGTAATATAATGCTGTTGGGCTGGGTCGTTACTGATGATGGGATTGTATACGTTTTGCTCTATTCTTTAGATGTCGCGAGTAGCACAGTGTGATATAGAGGAGGAGGTCGAGTCTCAGGCATCCCGAATTGTAGAAATGCATGTATCAGAGATACCTGCATCTGAGCAACCACTAGCTAATGCTCCTATACCCAACGAAATGTTGCAACAAATGGCTGCTATATTACGGTAGATAGCCGGCGCCGCCCCGGCACCACCACTAGCGCCAGCACCCATACCAGTACCTGCTGTAGGAGGAGAAAGGAAACCCCCGATTGAAAAGATAAGAAAGTACGGGGTGAAGGAGTTTAGGGCCCGAAGGGACGATGATTCTTCTACAGCCGAGTATTGCCTGGAAGGAACGATACGAGCCTTAGATCAGTTACAGTGTACTCCAGAGGAGCGAGTTGTGTGCGCTACTTCCTTGTTAGTAGAAGAAGCGTATGTCTGGTGGGACACAGTTCAACAACGAGTTCCATTAGAGCAGAGGACATGGGACTTCTTTGTAAGAGAATTTAAGAGAAAGTTTATTTCTGAAGCATATCTCGACGCCAGGAGGAAAGAGTTTCTACACTTGAAGCAGAGGATAATGACAGTGACAGAGTACGAAAGGGAGTTCACCAGATTAAGTACGTATGCTAAGAAAGCGATAGAAGATGAGGAAGATCGATGTAAACAATTCTTAGACAGATTGAATAATGAGATTAAGGTGCAGCTGATTGCTGCTCATATTAAGGAATTTTCTGTGTTAGTCACCCGAGCTATTGAAGTGGAGCAGTGTCAGTCTGATGAGCAGAATAGAAGACAGAAGATGTGTAACACCCCATCTTAGCCTACGTTTATAGACCAAGATGGACTGTTATCTCATGGTGGTTATGTCTTAAGATTTTACTTAGCCAATTTTAAGTGCAGATTTTAAAAATATTTTGCCATAACCTCCCCTAAAAATGGAGGTCCCAAGTGTCGCCAAAACTAATTTTCTTTGATTTTTGAAAACAATTTTGATCTCAATCAAACATTCGCAACACTCCTCAAACACTTATATATTCATCACCCTTATATCCTCCACCAAATCCTGCACTAAAACTTTACACTTCTATACTTGCATACATAAGTGCTAAATCCAAATAAGATTTATTAGATTACTAGCAGTGTACGTGTTCTAGCAAGCTTATGTACATGCCATATTGCTACAATCAATCATATCCAAACTCCTACCCAAAGTAGTAGTCAAGGCCAGCTGCGCAGGACATGCTGCAATCTCATCTCCTCGTTTAACCTACGAGTTTAGAGGGAAACTAAACTCGCTAAGCAATTGCTTAGTGGGTACTTAAATCATTGCAATAAATAAATAAAATGAAAGAACGACTTAAACATACATTTATATACTTTAAATAATTGAAAGGAATAAATACAAAACACAGAAGGTAAAAAGGCTTGACTGAATAATTTGAATTTAAATAATTTTTCTTTCTTTTATCATTTTGGTTGCTCTACCGGTTTAACAGAACATCAACGGATAAGGCACGGTTTATGATAAATATATCTCGTCATGGTGAGATATTACAAGATGATATGCGTCATGGTGCATATTTCATCATCCTTCATCATAATTCTTGCACATGTGCTAATAGCCATTGTTCATTGAATCATTGATCATGTCATTGTAATCATCAGCCTTCAGCCGGAATATAATGTCATGTCATGAGCCGTACTACAATAATAGTATGAAGCATCATACCCTTATCTCAAGGGTTCTGTCATAACCAAGTACAGCGTAAACAATTTATTAATTAAATTGATCATGATATTCAATAAGCCATGATTTTTCCATAATGCATGTATTGTCGGAATAGCTTGTCATGATGCCTTTCTGATCATTTTCAAATTCTCCTTCATGTCATTTTATATGATTTAACATAAATCCATATCATAATATTCAAGTTTTAACACATTTAGAAAAAATGACCAAATGAATAGTGGCGCGGCGCGTAAAATCGGCAACACAATGGCGCGCGACAACTAAATGGTAAAATATGTTTTTACTGCTGAAAATCAGTCAACTTTGGAAACAGTTTTGACTAAGTAAACAAACTTATTTTTGGCTGAATTTTTGTAGGAAAACACTTTCATAAGTTGACTAAATTCATGTAAAATTTCATCGGAAAATTCCTTCGTTTGCCCCTTCAACGGACTGCCCAAAATGAAAGCTGCAGAATAGTGCCCAAAAGGGACCATTCGGCCCAATTTTCAAAACTTGAGGGAAATTCATTTTTTTCTTGCAAAATTGATTTTTAGACTCCTTTTGTGATACCATTGAAGGACTAAGGGTCCCTCTTTCAAAAATCAAACCAAAGGGGTGATTAAAAGTTCATCAAAGTTTATGGATAATTGAGCAAATTTATCTAGTTTGTTTTGTTTTCATTCTTTTCACAATCAATTGATTAAAAATGGTTCAAGAGCACTTTCCCATATATTTATCACACATAATAACATCATTTCAAAACCATTTCAAAAGTCCCATAATGCAAAATATGTGAGTTAATTGAAAAGGGCAATGATTTAAGTACCAAACCTTAATTCTTTTCACTTGTTTCTAGTTCTTTTTGCCTTCTTTGCTTCGTCCTCTCCCACTCCTTGATTTCCTATCATTTTCATATTTATTCTTTCATTTGTATCTTGCAAATAATATAACCAATGAAAGAAATAAGACCATAGATGAATTTCCTTACCTTAAAGTCTTATTCTCCACCCAAGTTTGCAACCAAATTTAGCTACTTAAAAAAAATCTCTCTCTCTTTTCCCTTTCTCTTCTATTCGGCCAAAGCAAGAACAAAGGAGAGCTCTTGGCTTTTATTATTATTTTTTGCTGTTCTCTCCTTCAAATGGTAGCTAAGAGAGGTTATAATGTGTTGGTGTAAGTGTTGGTTTCCCATTGGTACACTTAAGTGGGAAAATGACTAACTTCCATTGGTCCAAATGTCTCTTTCTTTTATTTATTTAAAACCCAAGCCCTTGGACTTTCTTTTAATTATATTTTGGCCCCTCAACCTCCTTGTGCTGTAATTTTATGGTCTAAGGTGTGAAAAGACCAAAATACCCTCCGGCGATTACTCGTTCGTAACTTTTAAACCGTGCACTTCCGTCGAATGTTGTGGTACACTTTTTACTCAGTTTTTCCTCTACTTTTCATTTTTGAGATCCATTATTACTTTCGAGACACTTTTGAAAATGACCATAATGCCCTGGTCAAAATCCCCTATATCTTCCAAACCGTATTTTTTTGGAAAAAACCGTGTCGCACCGTTGCTACCCCGATTTTTCTCTACTTTCCATTTCTGGAGTCTGTTATATGCACTATTAAGGACCTCCGAAATAACTTTTGTTAATTACGGCCACCTCCACAAAACTTTACAATCTTTTCAGTTAGGTCCTTTTTGTCTTATAGATCCTTTCATGTCGTGTTCTTTGGTGGTTACTCGGGATGGCTCCTCTTACTGTACACGGATGTACTGTATATGGATGTACTGTACATATGTACAAATTGGGTCATGACATTTCTTCCCTTCTAAAATTTAGGCTTCGTCCTGAAGCTGGTCAGTTGTAAACAAGTGTGGGTATTGCTGCTTCATAGCTTCTATTCTTTCCCAAGTTGCCTCTTCTACCTTATGATTTCTCCACAATACCTTAACCAGAGGAATTTTCTTATTTCTCAATTCTTTAAACTCTCGTGCCAAAATCTTCACTGGCTATTCTTCATAAGTCAAGTCGGGCTGGACCTCGATATCTTGTGTCTTGATGACGTGTGCAGGGTCTAAACGATATCGTCGTAACATCGAAACATAAAAAACATTATGTATCCTGTCCAGTTCGGGTAGTAGGGCTAGCCGATAAGCTATTGGGCCTATACGTTCGATGACTTCGTACGGTCCAATAAGCTTAAGGCTTAACTTACTTTTCTGCTTAAATCTTAATACCTTCTTTCATGGGAAAGTCTTAAGAAAAACCTTGTCTTCCACTTAGAGTTCTATGTCCCTTCATTTCGAGTCCGCATATGATTTTGCTCCTACCTACCCGCATATGATTTTATCTTGTCTTTACTTAATTCCGTCCAACACTCTGGTGTTCCATGTTTTCTTTCGTATAATTCTTTATAGGCATCACCGTATGCTAAATTAATAGTCGTTGTTATATGCATATTCAATTAAACTCAAATACCTATTCCAGCCATCCTTAAATTCTATAACACATACTCTTAATATGTCCTCCCAAAATTTGGATTACTCTTTCAAATCGTCATCTGTTTACGGGTGAAAGGTAGTGCTATAATTTGTTTGGGTTTTGGAAGTTGTTTGCTACTTCTTCCATAAATTCATGGTGAACTGTGGACCTCTGCCTAAAATGATAGACGTTGGAATCATGTGTAATCATACAATTTCCTTGGCATACATTTCCACCAATTAATCTATTGAATAATCCATTTGTAAAAGTAGAAAATGAGCTAACTTAGTTAGGCAGTCAACGATTATCCGAACAACGTCATGCCGGCCTCGTGTCATTGGTAGTTCTATGAAGAAATCCATAGTGATATGTTCCCATTTCCATACCTGAGTGGGAATTAGTTGTAACAGTCCCGATAGTATTTGATATTTCGCTTTTGCTTGTTGACATATTAAACATTTGGTCATAAACTCAACAATATCTCTCTTCATTCCAGGCTCCTATTAAAACTTCTTTAGATATTGATACATTTGTAACTCCTGGATGCATTGCGTAGAGACTACTATATGCTTTTCGAAAAAATTTTCTTTCTTATGTCTTCCATTGTTAGTATCATTACTCTATTGTCATAATACAAACTACTGTTCTTAGAAATTTAGAATTTTATATCCTTTCCTCCCTGCACTTGCTTGATCCATTTTTTGTATTTGTTCATTTTCCTTTTGCACTTGATGAATTTCTTGAAAAGAAACATAGTTATGCTTGCAATTCTACTACTAGTACTTCCTCTTCCATTGGTCCTAAACTGATCTTTATAGCGCCTAAGGCTGGTATCGTTTTTCCACCAAGTGCGTCGGCCACCACGTTAGCTTTTCCTAGATGATAATTTATAACTTAGCTGTTATTTCCAAAACTTGGGTTTACTTTCCTTACCATAAATTGAGATCCTCTTGGGTTGGCAGATATTTTAAACTTTTGCATCTGTATAAATATAACACTTTTCTCCATATAAATCATATCTCCAAATCTTGAAAGCCAATACGATAATTGTTCAGTCCAAACAGTGTGCCGAGTTATTATTATTATTTTTTCGTATGGTTTAAATCATCAAAAGACTTATGCGACTATTTTATCCTTTTACATAAGCATATAACCTTAACCAATGTGTGAAGCATCACTATATATCACAAATTCTTTGCTGGACACGGGCCGTATGGGTATTGAAGCATTCGTTAACTTTTCCTTTAGTTTCTCAAAGTTCCTCTAACATTTATCAGTCCATTGGAGTTTGGCATTCCTTTGAAACAACCTTGTCATTGGGATGATAATAATGGAAAACCCTTTTATAAAACATTAATAGTACCCAGCCAGTCCTAAGAAGATTCTTACTTCTATTACTGTCTTTGGTGTTTTCCATTCCAAAATGGCTTTTTTTTTCTTAAGACCTACTTTAATGCCTTATGCTAATATGGTGTGTTCTAAGAATGTCACTTTTTCCAATCAAAACTCGCATTTGTCATGTTTGACGTACAACTACTTCTCTCGCAACATTTGCAATACTATGCAAAAGTATCAATCGTATTCTTCTTTGTTCCTTAAATAAACGAAGGTGTCATCTATGAACACCATTTACAAATTGGTCAAAGTATGGATGAAAGATATGATTCATTAAATCCATGAATACTACTGACACATTTGTGGGCTCAAAAGGCATTACAAGGAACTTATAACGTCCGTATCGAGTTCTAGATGTAGTCTTTGGAATGTCTTTTCCTTTGATCCGTAGCTGCTGATATCCCAGTCGGTGATCTATTATTTATTATTTTTTTTAAAAGACCTTGGTTCCTTTAAGTTTGTCGAATACATCGTCGATGGACGGTAATGGATATTTATCCTTAATCGTAAGCTCATTCAACTACTTATAGTTCACATATGACCTTAAGGATTTATCTTTCTTCTTGACGAAGAGTACTAGCGTGCCCCATGAAGAAATATTTGGCCGTATAAGACCCTTGTCGAGTAGCTCCTATAATTGCATTTTCATTTCTTTGGGTTCCGCTGGTACCATTCGGTATGAGGCAACCAACACCGGTGCAATTCCCGGATATATATTTATAGTGAATCCTACTTTTCTCTTAGGTGATAATCCTGGTAGCTCGTCTAAAGAAACATTAAGAAAATTATGCATTGTTGATACCTCTTGAATCTTTATCACATTCTTCTTTGCTTCCATAGCTTACCAAGTGTGCCTCACATCCGGTTGTATGGAACGCCTTGTTGTAACTACTATTGTTACATTGTTTAGGTAATCGGCTCTCTTTCCTACTGCTGTCACTTCCTCCTTGTGGGGAGTATGAAGTGTTACTCTCTTTCTTCTTATAATCGACCACTGTTTTATGCCTTGTTAGCCAATCCAATACCAACATTACGTCAAATTCTCAGAATGGTAACTCTATTAAATTTTCTAGAAATGCATTTTCATGTAATAGTGAAAACACCTGGTGGAGACACTGAGGCTTTCCCTATTACTACCGGATTACATCAAGGTTCGGCCATGAGTCCATATTTATTTACCCTGGTTATGGACGAGCTAACCAGAAGCATACAAGACGATGTTCCTTTGTGTATGTTGTTTGCTGATGACATTATTTTAATTGATGAGACTAGTGCTGGTGTAAACCGTAAGTTGGAAGTGTGGAGAAAAACCCTCGAGGACAAGGGTTTTAAGTTAAGTAGGAGTAAAACGGAATATATGCACTGTGAGTTCAGTCTAAGGAAGAAGCAGGAACATGAGGTTAAGTTGGATGGAGTTTTGGTTCCTAAAACCAAGCACTTCAAATATTTGGGTTCGGTGTTCCAGAATGATGGCCGTATAGATGAAGATGTGGCTCGCAGAATACAGGTAGGGTGGTTGAAGTGGAAGGGTGCGACTGGGGTTCTATGTGATAAGAAAATACCTCTGAAAGTGAAAGGAAAATTCTATAGGACGGTTGTTAGACCTGCGATGCTCTATGGTAGTGAGTGTTGGGCACCAACGGGACAACATTTGCATAAGATGAGTGTGGCAGAAATGAGAATGCTAAGATGGATGTGTGGACATACCAGACTGGACAAAATTAAGAATGTTCATATTCGACAAAAAGTCCAAGTAGCGGACGTCGGAGATAAGGTGAGGGAAGGAAGACTTAGATGATATGGGCATGTTTTAAGAAGACCTCCTAATGCTGCAGTTCGTAAGTGTGAGAATTTGTTGATTGAGGGGGCTAGAGGTCATGGCAGACCTAGAACTGTGTGGAAGGAGGTGATAGCAAGAGACTTACGTGCCTTAGATCTTGATGCAGATTTGATTAATGACAGACTTGAATGGAGACGTAAAATCCGTGTCTTGGAAGGGGCCTAAGGCTGGAGTATCTTTTTTGGTGTCTTTTGAGCTTATTTTGTTGAGAATCCATACAGCCGACCCCAACTTGTTTGGGATTAAGGCTTAGTTGTTATTGTTGTTGTTGCATTTTCATGTAACTTTATAGAACATTCTTTAATCACTTGTGTGTAACTACCTCGTCTCTTATCGAATTTATAACTAATGTTTCAAACTTAACATATCCTACTGGTAATTCTTCTAAGTTTTCATTGCGTAGGCTCTGGCTGGTGTACTTGAATTGAGCTAGTCAATGGTCTCTGATTGTGCTCTTTGAAAATTCGAATCACTTTCCTTTCCCCTGCTTCAGCCTCGGCCAAAAGCTGGCCGTGATTTTTCTGTCGATGCAGGTACATTCACTTGTCTTTCTAGCAGTTTACCCTAACACGATCTGGTGCCCCGTATTCCCAGCATCCATCTGTTAAATACCAGCATTCACTCTTATGTCTTCATCCACAGTGTTTGCATAGAGGAGTAATATATCCTTCAAATCTATATTTCTTTCCAATCCTCCAGTAATTTTTGAATTGTTACTTTTTCCTTTTTCCTTTACCTAGTCCTTGGGTTGCTATTACTTTCATTCTTTCCTTTTTGATCTAATTTTAATTTTGCACTTTCTGCCTCTTTGGTTCTTAATTTCTCTCTTTCTCTTCTCTCTCTTTTTTTTTCCATCATTTCCTGAATTCATAAATCTCATATATCTTCTTTTTATAATTTCTTTATTTTGATGATTACATTGGGGCATTTTCAGGAGGAATCGTAATACAATGTTTTGATTAGATTTCATCTAGTTTCTACTCATATGATCCGTCACCTACCTTAGTAAGACTCATGGGATGGTCACCCATCATCATTGGTCGAGCACGGTTAACTCCAGTTTCCTGCTAAATTTCAACACGACGGTGCCGGGTCAGCAGTATCTTCTTAGTGCGCTTACTTCATCTGCTTATGTGAATATTATACATGGGGTTACTGTACATATTCTCTAGTGGCCGGACATGAGAATTTCTCATATACTTATTTCTGTTCACTCATCTTTGTTATCTAAGTTCTATCTATTTTATCTCTTACCGTCTAGTCTTAACATTTTACGTACTTTTCTTTTATCCTCTTATTTTGTTCCTCTTTTTATTCCATTCTTCAAATTTCATTTTCTTATATACATTTTCATTTTTACATTCATATACGCCTATCTAACCTTCTCCTAGAACCCCCTTATAAGGACCCCGGTATACTGGCTACGGATGTCTGGCGCCTTGAACCTCGGCCGGATCCTTGGCTTTACGATCGCCGGCTTTACTGTGCAAAAATATCTCCACTTCTAAACTTTTTCTCAACTTGTCAAAATCTTCCCAAGCTTTAAGTTTGTACTCTCTTTTGTTGCATACGTTGGTGTCTACTTCTCTAATCTATGTATACCCTCTCAATACTTAAAACTTTCACAACTAATCTTGAAAATTCAAACACGTCCATGACTACTAATTGTACTTTAATTCCATTATTTAATCCTTTCAAAACCTTTGACATCTTTCTTGTTTTGTTTCTATCATTTTCTTTGCATACTTACTGAGGCGGGTGAACTCTCCATCATACTCAGATACTGTCATTCTTCCTTGCTGAAGATATGTAAACTCATTTCTCCTTGCGTTTAAGTATGTTTTACCGAGTGTATGTTTCTTCTACCCAAAGGGACATGGCATAAATAAATCTTTTATCTGGCGTGCATCTCAGTTGTTCCAATGCCCTACTGGTACTGTCCAAACAGTACTAAACTTCTTCAAATCCTTCTTCCCTACTAGCCTTAAATTCTTTAGCCCCATATTTCCTTAACTTCTCAATTGGGGACTTCCTTTCTCTTTTGGTAGCAACATGTACCATTCTTGCCGTTTATTGCAATGGTACTGTCATCAATCTTAAATAAATTTCGGGGCCTTCCACAGCCACCGTTGCGGGTCGTGGCATAAGTCCAAGACCCATTTCTACATTTATGGATACGAAAGCATGTGATTCCTTCTCTTGATCTATAATTCTTTGTGATTCAACCTCTTGCAACCTTATACCGTATACATATATCGTGATAAGGATTAGCCGCTGGCTTGACTCAACACATTAACTTCCCTATATGGCATGTACGTAATCACTATTAGATTTTCCTTCATCACATGTACCTCATATACTTATGTATTTATAATATTCTTTCTACTATACCGACATTTCGTACCTAAATGATATATGCTCTCATTTATTATCTGCTATAGGATATCCCATTTTACATTGGTAATGGCCACTCCCAACATAAAATGTGTATCCTCCTATCTTGAATTTTCCAGGACCGACTAAACCGGTGCTCTGATACCACTAAATGTAACACCCCATCTTAGCCTACGTTTATAGACCAAGATGGACTGTTATCTCATGGTGGTTGTGTCTTAAGATTTTACTTAGCCAATTTTAAGTGCAGATTTTAAAAACATTTTGCCATAACCTCCCCTACAAATGGAGGTCCCAAGTGTCGCCAAAACTGATTTTCTTTGATTTTTGAAAATAATTTTGATCTCAATCAAACAATCGCAACACTCCTCAAACACTTCTATATTCATCACCCTTATATCCTCCACCAAATCCGACACTAAAACTTTACACTTCTATACTTGCATACATAAGTGCTAAATCCAAATAAGATTTATTAGATTACTAGCAGTGTACGTGTTCTAGCTTTTCAGTATAATACATTTATTTGCTAGATCATACAAGCTTATGTACATGCCATATTGCTACAATCAATCATATCCAAACTCCTACCCAAAGTAGTAGTCAAGGCTAGCTGCGTAGGACATGCTGCAATCTCATCTCCTCGTTTAACCTACGAGTTTAGAGGGAAACTAAACTCGCTAAGCAATTGCTTAGTGGGTACTTAAATCATTGCAATAAATAAATAAAATGAAAGAATGACTTGAACATACATTTATATACTTTAAATAATTGAAAGGAATAAATACAAAACACAGAAGGTAAAAAGGCTTGACTGAATAATTTGAATTTAAATCATTTTTCTTGCTTTTATCATTTTGGTTGCTCTACTGGTTTAACAGAACATCAACGGATAAGGCATGGGTCATGATAAATATATCTCATCATGGTGAGATATTACAGGATGATATGCGTCATGGTGCATATTTCATCATCCTTCATCATAATTCTTGCACATGTGCTAATAGCCATTGTTCATTGCATACTTGATCATGTCATTGTACTCATCGGCCTTCAGCCGGAATATCATGTCATGTCATGAGCAGTACTGCAATAATAGTATGATGCATCATACCCTTATCTCAAGGGTTCTGTCATAACCAAGTAGAGCGTAAACAATTTATTAATTAATTTGATCATGATATTCAATAAGCCATGATTTTTCCATAATGCATGTATTGTCGGAATAGCTTGTCATGATGCCTTTCTGATCATTTTCAAATTCTCCTTCATGTCATTTTATATGATTTAACATCAATCCATATCATAATATTCAAGTCTTAACACATTTAGAAAAAATGACCAAATAAATAGTGGCACGGCGCGTAAAATCGGCAACACAATAGCGCGCGACAACTAAATGGTAAAATCTGTTTTTACTGCTGAAAATAAGTCAACTTTGGAAACACTTTTGACCAAGTAAACAAACTTATTTTTGGCTGAATTTTTGTAGGAAAACACTTTCATAAGTTAACTAAATGCATGTAAAATTTCATTGGAAAATTCCTTCGTTGGCCCCTTCAACGGACTGCCCAAAATGAAAGCTGCAGAATGGTGCCCAAAAGGGACCATTCGGCCCAATTTTCAAAACTTGAGGGAAATTCATTTTTTTCTTGCAAAATTGATTTTTAGACTCCTTTTGTGATACCATTGAAGGACTAAGGGTCCCTCTTTCAAAAATCAAACCAAAGGGGTGATTAAAAGTTCATAAAAGTTTATGGATAATTGAGCAAATTTATCTAGTTTGTTTTGTTTTCATTCTTTTCACAATCAATTGATTACAAATGGTTCAAGAGCACTTTCCCACATATTTACAACACATAATAACATCATTTCAAAACCATTTCAAAGTCCCATAATGCAAAATATGTGAGTTAATTGAAAAGGGCAATGATTTAAGTACCAAACCTTAGATCTTTTCACTTGTTTCTAGTTCTTTTATGCCTTCTTTGCTTCCTCCTCTCCCACTCCTTGATTTTCTGTCATTTTCATATTTATTCTTTCATTTGTATCTTGCAAATAATATAACCAATGAAAGAAATAAGACCATAGATGAGTTTCCTTACCTTAAAGTCTTATTCTCCACCCAAGTTTGCAACCAAAATTAGCTACTTAAAAAAAAACTCTCTCTTTTCCCTTTCTCTTCTATTCGGCCAAAGCAAGAACAAAGGAGAGCTCTTGGCTTTTATTATTTTTTTTTTGCTGTTCTCTCCTTCAAATGGTAGCTAAGAGAGGTTATAATGTGTTGGTGTAAGTGTTGGTTTCTCATTGGCACACTTAAGTGGGAAAATGGCTAACTTCCATTGGTCCAAATGTCTCTTTCTTTTATTTATTTAAAACCCAAGCCCTTGGACTTTCTTTTAATTATATTTTGGCCCCTCAACCTCCTTGTGCTGTAATTTTATGGTCTAAGGTGTGAAAAGGCCAAAATACCCTCCGGCGATTACTCATTCTTAACTTTTAAACCGCGCACTTCCGCCGAATGCTGTGGTACACTTTTTGACTCAGTTTTTCCTCTACTTTTCATTTTTGAGATCCATTATTACTTTTGAGACACTTTTGAAAATGACTATAATGCCCCTGGTCAAAATCCCCTATATCTTCCAAACCGTGCGTTTTCGGGAAAAACCGTGTCGCGCCATTGCTATCCGATTTTTCTCTACTTTCCATTTCTGGAGTCTATTATATGCACTATTAAGGACCTCCGGAACAACTTTTGTTAATTACGGCCACCTCCACAAAACTTTACAATCTTTTCAGTTAGGTCCTTTTTGTCCTATAGAGCTTCCTTTCACGTCGTCTTCTTTGGTAGTTACTCGGAATGGCTCCTCTTACTGTACATGGATGTACTGTACATATGTACAAATTGGGTCGTGACAAGGTGAAACAGAAGAGAGGTACCCAAAACTATTCGAGAAACTACCTATCATCAAGGAAGCGATTCCAAGGCAGTGGTTCCACGGGAGGTGGTCAACGCCGGGGTTACAATCAGGGATCGAATCGCAGTGGCCCAAGTCAAGCCACCTCAGTCGCTAGTACCGGACGATCTAGAAGAGGGCAAGGAAGAGGATTTAACCGAAGCGGAGGTAACTTTTCTACCGGTCCGAGAGGTAATGAAGACGAAAATACTAATCTACGCTGTGATCAGTGCGGACGCCACCACACGGGAGAATGTTGGGGTCGGACATTTGCATGCAACATATGTGGATCTTTAGACCACCTTATGCGAGAGTGTCCCCAACGAATGCAGAATCTACCTAGGGAGACTGAGGGATCGCAAGAGGCAGCAGGGCAAGGCTGAGGCAGAGGTAGGGGCGGAAATCCGTAACGTGTGCAGTCTGAGATGGTGGATCGACCAGAAGCGAGGGCTCCTGCTATAATGTATGCCATGAGGGGGCGAGAAGATGAAGAAGCACTAGACGTGATTGCAGGTCAGTTGTCTATGTTTGGAGTTTCGCTTTACGTTTTAATAGATCCGGGTTCTTCACACTCATATATACGCACGAAAAATGAAAAACCTGGGAACCTAAAGGTAGAATTAGAGGAAGAGGGAATATTAGTTTATAGCCCATTAGGGAGTGAGGTGATTACGAGGAAGGTAATGAAAGATTGCCCCATGGAGATACACAGACGTATCTTTTGGGGAGACTTATTTGAACTACCATTTCAAGAATTTGACGCTATCCTTGGGATGGATTGGTTGGCCAAACACGATGCACTGGTTGGCTGCAAATGGAAGAGAGTTACTCTGCATATGTCAGACGGCGACGAAGTGACCTTAGTAGGAAAGAGGAAGGACTATCTAACTAACATCATTTCCGCTATGACGTCTAAGAGGTTAGTACAAAAAGGCTGCGAGGCATACCTGTTATGCGCATTAGAAGCGAAAGAAGAGGCACCGAAGCTACAAGATATACTTACTGTTTGCGATTTCCCCGACGTATTTCCTGACGACTTACCAGGATTACCACCTAAACGAGAGGTGGAATTCACCATAGACGTGTACCCGGGAGCTACACCAGTATCCATCGCACCTTACCGAATGGCGCCAGCGGAGCTAAAAGAACTAAAGGTACAGCTACAAGAACTTTTAGACAAGGGGTTCATTAGGCCAAGCGTGTCACCATGGGGAGCGCCAGTATTGTTCGTAAAAAAGAAAGATGAATCCCTAAGGTTGTGTGTGGATTACCGTCAACTCAATAAGCTGACCATCAAGAAGAAGTATTCGCTACCTCGCATAGACAATTTGTTTGATCAACTCAAAGGTGCTGGAGTCTTTTCAAAAATCGATCTACGATCGGGTTATTATCAATTGGGGATCAAAGATGAAGATATACCAAAAACCGCATTCAGAACTCGCTATGGACATTATGAATTCATTGTTATGCCTTTCGGATTAATGAATGCACCTGCAGTATTCATGGATCTGATGAACAGAATCGTTCACCCGTATTTGGATCAGTTTGTGGTTGTATTCATTGACGACATATTGGTGTATTCAAAGAATCGAGAGGACCATGATCGCCACCTTAGGATCGTTTTGCAAACCCTGCGAGAGAAGCAGTTATACGCTAAATTCAGCAAATGCAAATTTTGGTTGGAAGAAGTAGCCTTCTTGGGACATATTGTATCGGCAGAAGGAATAAAGGTCCCAAGAAAATAGAAGCAGTATTGGAATGGAAGCCACCTAAGACAGTAACAGAAGTCCGTAGTTTCTTGGGGTTAGCAGGATATTATCGGAGATTCGTCAAAGGGTTTTCCATGATCGCCGCACCTATGACCAAGCTACTTTAGAAGAATACCAAATTCCAGTGGACTGACGCTTGCCAACGGAGCTTTGAAAGGCTGAAGCAAAAACTTACTGAAGCGCCCATTCTTATACAACCCGAATCAGGAAAAGATTTTGTGATCTATAGCGATGGATCCCACATCGGGTTAGGTTGCGTAGTGATGCAGGAGGGCAAAGTCATTGCGTATGTCTCTCGACAGCTCAAGCCACACGAAAAGAATTATCCCACGCATGACTTAGAACTAGCAACAATTTTTTTGGCTTTCAAGACGTGGAGGCACTACTTATACGGGGAAAAGTGTTACATTTATACAGATCATCAAAGCCTAAAGTACCTGCCCACGCAGAAAGATTTAAACCTGCGACAGCAAAAATGTATGCAATTGTTAGCCAACTATGACTATACGATTAACTATCACCCGGGAAAAGTGAATGTCGTAGCAGATGCACTTAGTAGGAAGTCAATGCAAGCGCTACGTGCTATGAGGGGAGAATTAGAGCCCACAGAAGATGGAGCTATCTTTGCAGAAATGCAAGTGCGACCTACCTTACATCAACAAATATGTGAGGCTCAGAAGGAAGATGAACAAGTGAAGAAGTGGAGTCAACAGGCACAGGAGAATTCATCAGGAGATTATCTAGTTCGTCCAGATGGTATCCTATACTACAAGAAGAGAATGGTGGTACCTAAGTCCGAGGAACTGAAGAAACAGATTTTGCAAGAAGCTCATAACAGTCCTTACACAATGCATCCGGGAGCAACAAAAATGTACCGGGACTTGAAGGAGTATTACTGGTGGCCAGGAATGAAAAGAGACATCATGGATCACGTGACGAAGTGTCTGACCTGTCAGCAAGTGAAAGCGGAACATCAACTACCCTCAGGACTACTACAACCTATCACGATTCCAACCTGGAAATGGGACCGTGTTACTATGGATTTTGTCACATGATTGCCTATGACTAGGGACAAACATGACACGATCTGGGTAATCGTGGATCGGCTTACTAAGTCCGCTCATTTCTTACTAGTACATGTGGATTACTCGCTAGATAAGTTGGCAGACTTGTACATCAAAGAGATCGTACGTCTCCACGGAGTTCCAACTTCAATCATATCAGATCGAGATCCAGGCTTTACGTCAAATTTTTGGCAGAAGTTCCAAACAGCCCTTGGGACTCGAATGTACCACAGTACAGCATTCCATCCCCAAACAGATGGACAGTCGGAAAGAGTGATTCAACTTTTGGAAGATATGCTGAGGGTGTGAGTTTTAGAATTTAAAGGCAACTGGGACAAACACCTGAGCTTAATGGAATTCGCGTACAACAACAGCTATCAATCCAGCATACAAATGGCTCCTTACCAAGCACTTTACGGTAAAAAATTTAGAACTCCAGTTTGATGGACAGAATTGAGCGAGGAAAAGATGTTGGGGCCAGACATAGTTAAGGAAACTGAGGAAAAGGTAGAGATCATTCGAGACCGATTAAAAGCAGTGGCAGACAGGCAAAAATCATACGTGGACCTAAAAAGGAAAGACATACAGTTCGAGGTCAGTGACAGAATATTCCTCAAAGTCTCTCCTTGGAAGAAGGTGTTACGATAAGTGAGACACTTAGATACAAACTCTGCTATATCCCTCTTCAAACCTGACCACCAATAATGTTATTTTATATCATGATACATCTTGGTACTCCCAGGGAGCATAGCAAAAGCTGACTGATGTGCTTCCTCTAAAATGATCTTTCTTAGTCTTGCATCATTAGGAACACACAATCTATATTTTTACCAAAGGCTGCCATCACTTCTCACCTGAAAGTCTCTACTCTCTCCTTTTTGCCATCCAAAAAAATCTTCTGAATTTTCTCATCTGCCAACTGAGCCTCTTTAATCTGATCCAACAACACCGGTCTCAACTGCAACTGAGCTAGCAAAGCACCATCATCACATGATCCAAAACTAGCATGCAATGCTCTCAATTCAACAAGCAACGAGAGCGAATAAGTAGTCAAACCTGCCAAAGACTTTCGACTCAAGGTGATACAAACCAGATATGGCAGCTTTGTGCCATTGAAGAAAAGCAATCTTACATCATCCAAATAGATTTAAAAGGAGTTCAAAAGCTCTTTTATGAGGCTGAAATACACTTGGGGCGTGCTACACTTCATATGGAGCAGATTTGGTGCAATTCAAGCAATATGGGCTTTGTGGAGCTTGATACAGCTTATAGGCCAAAGCTACACAAAGGGAAGCCTAAAGTGAAGATCAAAGTATGGAAATCACATCCAAACACATGGGCATGCTTTCTTGGGCTTGTTCAGCAAGTTTTTTGGCATGTTTAGCAAGTTTTTAAGGCTGAACATGGCTGCACATGTTGGGCTTGTTTTTCCAATACATTAGGCCTTTTTTTGGACTTAATTAAGGCATGTTTAATATGGGCCCAAGGAAGTTACGAATTTCAGCAAGTGGAAGGCATCTTTTTGTCACATGGGATGTGGTCCCCTCATTCCTTAGTTAGTTAGGATATTATTTTATTTTCCATATCTTTTAGGATTTGAAATTATTTAGTCTTTCCAAATCTATTTTGGATTTGTTTTATTAGATTTGGATAGGATTTAGATTACTTATCTGATTTAGATTCAGATTTACTTTATGTTTTCCGTAGTGGATTAGGATTACTTTATATTTTCCTTAGTGGATTAGGATTACTTTATATTTTTCCTTATGCAATTAGGAATGTTTTCCATTTTCCTTATGCAATTAGGAATGTTTTCCTTAATCAATTAGGAATTTTGTAACCCTTATTTAAGGGCACTATTAGGCAGAATTTGAGATACAACAATTAATAAAAAATTTTGAATTCTTCTACAAGTTATTCTTGTGAATTTTCGTGTGAGAGAGATTAGAGTGGATTCTTTAATTCTTTCTTTGCATCAAGAATTAGGTTTATTTATCAACAAGAGTTGTGGCGTTTTCCTTCTTCTTACCAACTAAATCCTTCAATCATAGTGAGTTCGCGTCTCTTTATAGGCGTTGGGTTCCTTAGGAGGTGATTATCAAGTTTCAAGGAGTTCTCTACCATTGTTATACGTTGGGTTTGCGGCCATCGTTGCTAAGGGTCCGCGTCATTTGGTATCAGAGCCTTGCTACAAGGTAATTTTTATCTACTTTGTCTTTCTAGGGCTTGTTTAATTGTTCCATTAGGGTTATTTTATTCAAATTCGTTTTTTCCTTTCCTTCTCTATTCAATTTTCATTTTTGGCATTCAAGAGTCAGTTTTAGTTCGTTTTAGTATTCAGAATAGTTTATTCAATTCATTTTTTTCACTTTCCCATCCATTTAAGTATTCCGTTTGTTAAGTCGTTGGTGTTCTAGTAGTCAGAATTTAGTTTGTTTTGTGTCTATTGGGTCTTGTTCAATTTGGTTGTGTTTTTCCCTTCAAATTCATCTTGTGTAAGCCTTTTCTTGGGGTTGATTGTTTCTTTCCTTCAAATCATTTTATGTGGCCATTCTTGGGCTGTTTCTTTTGTGTTTGTTTAGTGATTTTCAAATTCTACATATAAAAAAAAATGTCAACAACAATTGAGAATGAGATGGATGAAGAGGAAGCCAAAGAAAAATACCATCTACAATATCTCGATGGTAAGATTCGATTTCTTGAAGAGCTTATTGAAAGGTGGTATCAAAAGTTAGGAGGTGCACGAAGGTACACAAGGGAATATTCATATTGTGAAAAGGAGATTGCTTCATTAGAGGAAGAACTTTCAGTTTTCTATGCAAAGGAGAAAAACTTTCTTATTCATTGTAAGAGACGACAAGAAGAAAGGAAATCTAAGAGGATGAAACTAGAATATAAGAAACTGAGACAACAATTGGAAGATATGTGTAAGCATACTTCTAAACTATGTGAAGCAATAAGTGTGGTTTCAAAAATTCCTACCATTAAGGTGAAAGAGGAGAGTGCAACCATGGAGGATTCCAATGTTGAACTAAAAAAAGAGGATGAATTGGAAGAGTTGCATGAAGAGGATGTTTGTGATGTAGAGGATGTAGTGCCATTACTTAATGAAGTAAGGAGTGAAGTTACTGAGATTCCCATAATTGAATTTAAAGAAGAGTTTGTGAAAAATGGAGATCTTCTTGGAGATGTGGATGAGAATTCACCTATTTATGATGATTATGGTTGTGATGATGATGATTGCGATGAAATTGTTCAAAATATGGTTGAAGAGGTAGACAAAGAATATGGAGCTGATTTAGAAGTTCAAGAAGAGGATGGTTCAGTTCCATGTGAGCTGTCTTTAACTAACGGAGCTTTTCCTAGTTTTTTTGACAATGTGCAGGTTGATGTTCTAGAAGAAACATTCAAACTATTTTCATCAACTCAAGAGGAGGTTTTTGAAGATCAATTGGTGCCTAAAGTTTCCATTCCAGATCTGAACATGAGCAAGATTCGAGGACGAATCTTTTCAAAAGAAAGGGAGAATGATACAAACCAGATATGGCAGCTTTGTGCCATTGAAGAAAAGCAATCTTACATCATCCAAATAGATTTAAAAGGAGTTCAAAAGCTCTTTTATGAGGCTGAAATACACTTGGGGCGTGCTACACTTCATATGGAGTAGATTTGGTGCAATTCAAGCAATATGGGCTCTGTGGAGCTTGATACAGCTTATAGGCCAAAGCTACACAAAGGGAAGCCTAAAGTGAAGATCAAAGTATGGAAATCACGTCCAAACACATGGGCATGCTTTCTTGGGCTTGTTCAGCAAGTTTTTTGGCATGTTTAGCAAGTTTTTAAGGCTGAACATGGCTGCACATGTTGGGCTTGTTTTTCCAATACATTAGGCCTTTTTTTGGACTTAATTAAGGCATGTTTAATATGGGCCCAAGGAAGTTACGAATTTCAGCAAGTGGAAGGCATCTTTTTGTCACATGGGATGTGGTCCCCTCATTCCTTAGTTAGTTAGGATATTATTTTATTTTCCATATCTTTTAGGATTTGATATTATTTAGTCTTTCCAAATCTATTTTGGATTTGGAATATTAGATTTTGGATAGGATTTAGATTACTTATCTGATTTAGATTCAGATTGCATAAGGAAAACATTCCTAATTGCATAAGGAAAATGGAAAACATTCCTAATTGCATAAGGAAAAATATAAAGTAATCCTAATCCACTAAGGAAAATATAAAGTAATCCTAATCCACTAAGGAAAACATAAAGTAAATATGAATCTAAATCAGATAAGTAATCTAAATCCTATCCAAATCTAATAAAACAAATCCAAAATAGATTTGGAAAGACTAAATAATATCAAATCCTAAAAGATATGGAAAATAAAATAATATCCTAACTAACTAAGGAATGAGGGGACCACATCCCATGTGACAAAAAGATGCCTTCCACTTGCTGAAATTCGTAACTTCCTTAGGCCCATATTAAACATGCCTTAATTAAGTCCAAAAAAAGGCCTAATGTATTGGAAAAACAAGCCCAACATGTGCAGCCATGTTCAGCCTTAAAAACTTGCTAAACATGCCAAAAAACTTGCTGAACAAGCCCAAGAAAGCATGCCCATGTGTTTGGACGTGATTTCCATACTTTGATCTTCACTTTAGGCTTCCCTTTGTGTAGCTTTGGCCTATAAGCTGTATCAAGCTCCACAAAGCCCATATTGCTTGAATTGCACCAAATTTGCTCCATATGAAGTGTAGCATGCCCCAAGTGTATTTCAGCCTCATAAAAGAGCTTTTGAACTCCTTTTAAATCTATTTGGATGATGTAAGATTGCTTTTCTTCAATGGCACAAAGCTGCCATATCTGGTTTGTATCACAAGGCATCAGCAACAATTAACCATTAAAATATTCCATTTAATCTCTTCCAATCATTTTAAATTTCCTTCTAATTAATTATTAAATCAAAAATACATAAATATCTTCTTTAGTTGACCATCCATTTGACTTGTATATATGTTGTATATATTTCCATATATACAACATATAAACTCTCTCTTCACTTCCTTTCTCTTACCAATTACACAAATACATTAAATTCAATTAAAACAACAATTATATCAAAACTTATAGGGCACATTTTGAGATATTACAATTCTCCCCCTCTAAAAAGAAATTTCATCCTTGAAATTACATGATCTCAAGTTTGAAACAGTTGAGGATATTGCTCTTGCATTGCTTGTTCACTCTCCCAAGTTGCCTCTTCTCTACCATGATTCTTCCAAAGAACTTTCACCAATGGCAGTCTTTTCTTTCTCAACTCTTTTACTTCATGTGCCAGAATAGCAATTGGTTCTTCTTCAAATGTTAAATCCGGACTCACCTCAACAGATTCAACTGGTAAAACATGAGATGGGTCTGATATGTACCTCCTCAGCATAGAAACATGGAAGACATTGTGAATTCTATCCAATTCAGGTGGTAAGGTAAGACGATAAGCAACCGATCCAACCCTTTCCAATATCTCATACGGTCCAATAAAACGAGGGCTCAGTTTTCCTTTACAACCAAATCTTAAAATCTTTTTCCAAGGAGACACTTTCAAAAATACTTTATCTCCAATATTAAACTCTATGTCTCTCCTCTTCAAATCTGAATAAGATTTTTGTCGGTCTGAAGCTGCTTTTAACCGATCCCGAATTATCTTCACTTTCTCTTCAGTCTCTTTAACCAAATCAGGACCAATTAATTTGCCTTCTCCCAGTTCATTCCAACATAAAGGCGTTCTACATCTTCTACCATACAATGCCTCAAATGGTGCCATACCAATACTGGATTGATAACTGTTGTTGTAAGCACATTCCACAAGTGGCAAAAATCTGTCCCAACTTCCAGAGAAATCAATGACACGGCTTCTCAACATATCCTCAATAATCTGTATCACTCTCTCTGACTGCCCATCTGTCTGAGGATGAAAAGCAGTGCTAAAGTGTAATTGAGAACCCAATGCATCATGCAAACTCTTCCAAAACCTTGAAGTGAACCGGGGATCTCGATCAGACACTAATGAAATCGGAACTCCATGCAACTTCACTATTTCATTAATATACAGCTCAGCCAGTCTCTCAAGAGAATAGTCCATTCTAACTGGAAGAAAATGAGCTGTCTTTGTTAATTGATCAACAATCACGCAGATAGCATCATACTTCTTCTGAGTCAATGGCAAACCAGAAACAAAATCCATTGTCACTCTCTCCCATTTCCATTCGGGCACTGTTAAAGGTTGAAGCAACTCTGTTGGAACTTGATGCTCAGCTTTGACCCTCTGACATGTGAGACACTTGGATACAAATTCCGTTATATCTCTCTTTATACCAGACCACCAATAATGTTGTTTCAAATCATGGTACATCTTTGTACTTCCCGGATGCATAGGAAAAACTGATTGGTGTGCTTCCTCCAAAATAAACTTTCTCAAACTAGTATCATCAGGAACACACAACCTATCTTTAAACCAAAGGCTACCATCCTTTCTTACATGGAAATCTCTACTTTCTCCATGTTGGCAATCTGAAACAATCTTCTGAATTTTCTCATCAGCCAATTGAGCCTCTTTAATCTGATCCAACAACACTGGCCTCAACTGCAATTGAGCCAACAGTGCACCATCATCGCATGATTCAAAACTAGCATGCAATGCTCTCAATTGAACTTGCCAAAGACTTCCAACTCAAGGCATCCGCAACAACATTCGTCTTACCCGGATGATAATCAATCAAATAGTTGTAGTCTTTAATCAACTCTAACCATTGCCTCTGTCAAAGATTAAGCTCTCTTTGAACTCCCAAATATTTTAAACTCTTATGATCTGTATAGATGAAACACTTTTCCCCATACAAATAGTGTCGCCAAATCTTCAAAGCAAATACTATAGCTGCCAACTCTAAATCATGAGTCGGATAATTAAGCTCATGCGGCTTCAACTGCCAAGAAGCATGAGCTACAACTTTACCCTCTTGCATCAAAACACATCCTAAACCATTATGCGAAGCATCACTATAAATCACATAAGGTTTATCTTCCACAGGCAAAGTAAGATCAGGCGCTTGAGTCAACATCTCTTTCAACTGCTCAAAACTAGCTTGACACTGATCTGTCCACACAAATCTAACTCCTTTTCAAAGTAATTTGGTGAGTGGAGTAGCTATTAAAGAAAAACCTTTCACAAAGCGTCAATAATAGCCTGCTAAACCCAGAAAACTTCTAACTTTAGTCACTGACTTTGGTGGACTCCAATTCAAAATAGCTTTAACTTTACTTAGATCAACTCTAATACCATCTGCTGAAACTATATGACCCAGAAAAGTAACTTGATCAAGCCAAAACTCACACTTCAATAGCTTGGCATACAATTGCTTTTCTCTCAAGATCTGCAATACAATCCGCAGATGCTTGTCATATTCCTCTTCATTACACGAATACACCAAAATATCGTCAATGAAAACTACCACAAACTGATCCAAATAGGGCCTAAACACCCTATTCATCAAATCCATAAAAGCTGCAGGTGCATTCGTCAACCCAAAAGGCATCACTAAGAACTCATAATGCCCATACCTTGTGCAAAAAGATGACTTAGGAATATCTTCAGCTCTAACCCTCAACTGATGGTACCCTGATCTCAAATCAATCTTGAAAAACACTGCTGCTCCCTTCAATTGATCAAAGAGATCATCATTCCTAGGCAAAGGATACTTATTCTTGATAGTCACTTTGTTCAATTGCCTATAATCGATGCACAATCTCATAGTATCATCCTTCTTCTTCACAAACAAAACAAGAGCTCCCCAAGGAGAAACACTGGGGTGAATAAACCCTTTATCCAACAACTCTTGCAACTGCACCTTCAACTCTCTCAACTCCGTAGGTGCCATTCGATAAGGAGTAATAGAGATGGGAGTGGTACCAGGAAACAATTTGATACAAAACTCAACCTCTCTCTCAAGGGGTAACCCTGGCAACTCCTCAGGAAACACATCTGGAAAATCTGCAACTGTGGTTATACTGTCAAGTGGAGAACCCACTACTCTAGTATCCACAACATGAGCAAGATAAGCATCACACCATTTTCTAATCAACTTTCTAGCTGCTACAGCTGATACAAACAAGATGCAAGTTGTCTTTGCTCACTAGACACCATCACAATTCTATCATCACCGGTTCTCAAGGTAACACACTTCTTTTGACAATCTACCACAGCTCCATGCTTAGACAACCAATCCATGCCTAAGATTAAATCATACTCCTTAAAAGGCATTTCAATTAAATCCCCAAGAAACTCCTCACCTTGCACTACCATAGGACTGGCTGATTCTTTTTAAGCAATTTGAAGATAGGTTCACAGATTGTGGTGATACCCGAACCTGCTAATGTACTGTAATTTACCAATAAATCCCCGAACTTCTCTCTATGTCTTAGGAGTTGGCATATCCCTAATTGCTTTAACTTTGTCAGGGTCAATATCAATACCATTTCGACCAATCACATGTCCTAATAATTTGCCTGAGGTAACCTCGAACACACAATTCTTTGGATTTAATCTTAGCTTATACTTCAATGCTCTATCGAAGAATAATTCTATGTTTTGGAAGTGTTGTTTCCTTCTATCTATTTTCACCATCATATCATCAACATATACTTCGACTTCTTTATGCATCATGTCATGAAATAATGTGGTGGCCATTCTTTGGTAGGATGCTCCAGCATCCTTTAATCCGAACAGCATCACTCGATAACAAAATATACCCCATGTAGTAATGAAAGCAGTTTTGGCTTTATCCTCTTGGGCCATTAATACTTGGTTGTTTCTGAAAAATCCATCTACAAATGAATGTAGCACTCTAGAGGCTGCACTATCAATGAGGACATCTATATGGGCTAAAGGAAAATCATCTTTAGGGGAAGCCTTGTTTAAATCTCTATAGTCCACATAGACCCTAATTCTTCCATCTTTCTTTGGCACGGGTACTATATTGGCTAGCCAATCTGGATATTCTATCATTTAAAGGAACTTTACTTGTATTTGCTTAATGACCTCTTCTTTAACCAATTCAGCCCATTCTGGCCCCAAACTCCTAAGCTTTTGTTTGATAGGTTTCATGTGAGTGTAAGTAGGAATAAAATGTTCGGCTATGTCTCGATCTATACTAGGCATATTCTCATAAGACCAAGCAAATACTTCTTCATATTTTTTGAATATTTTTTTAAATGTCTCTCTCATCAGGAGTAAGGTCGGATGCTATGCTAATGTTTTTAGGATTTTTGGTTGTTTCCAAATTTAATGATTGTGTATCAACAGAGTTAATATTAAAGATGCTCATGTAACCACTATTTGAATGTATGCTACCATCAGGAGAAACATCACACAAGTAAGCAAAATTAGACTTTATTGCATTCATCTTGGAAAAGAAAACATCATCATCCTCATACAAAGCAGAAAAATTAAAATCAAAATCAAAATTATTGTTCTCAAAATCATGAAGCAGAATATCTTCAAACTTCTCTTCAACCAGGGCAACGATCTCCTCCAGAGTCTTCTCGGCTTTCAGGACATCTCCCTTCTTCTCTTCTGGATTGGACTCCTTATTGGCCGGCAGGGTGAGCTCTTTCTTCACTTGTTCCACTAACTCGGCAACATCAGCAAAAATTTCAAAATTTGGGATCAAATTTCTCATGAACATGATTGGCTCGGGCTTTCCTTGGAGTGGTCCCATGTCTGGAGCTTTAACAAAGATTTTTTCAAGTGGCGGGAAGCTCATCTTCTCATTCTTCTTTGGCTGGACATCTTTGTTGGCTTCTTCATACCCTAATCCATTCTTGGAAGTTTGAGTTTTGAAATCTGGAAGCTTTGACAAACCGGCCTTGCCCTTTCCAAGACCAGTTTCAGGAAGGTACGTCATGTTCTTCATCATGTTCAAGACCTTAGAATCCACTACTTCATCATCAGAAATTGCAGCTACTTGGAAACCATTGAGAGGCCTATCAATCATTAGAGCATTAACAACCTCATTATCTTCGGCCTCGATGACCACTGTCTCATCTCCGTTAGGGAACTTGATATTTTGATGAAGGGTGGAAGGAACTCCACCAAGAGGATGAAACAATGGTCATCCCAGGAGTAAGGCAAAGGTAACATGTATGTCCAAAAAAAAAATTCAATAATAGATTCAATTGGACCAACCTTGACAGCAGCTTTGAAATTTCCTTCGGCATGTCTCTTGGTGTTGTAATAAGCCCGAATGGTTACTTCGATTGGATTTAGATCCCTTGTTGACATGGCTAGCTTTGGCAATATTTTAAGTGGGAAAACATTTATGGCAGACCCATCATCAACCATTACACATGGAGTCCTTTTCCCTTTGATTTCTATTTTGATAAAGAGAGGGCGGATGTGATCTCTCTCCTCTTCCAGTAAATCCGCATCTGAGAATGATACCGCTCCCATATTAACTTCACTCTTCTCTTGAATATCTTCACATTTCATTACTCCTTCAATTTTTATGAAGTTCATCAGTTCCTCCGGTGTTATGGAGGAAAGAATTGGCATGCTGACCAAGGCCTTGGCCATAGTTTCTTGGTGCTTTTTAGAAGTAGCCAATAAGTCCTAAATGCTAACACTTGCTTGGGTTCTTTTCAATTGCTTGAGCATAGTATCTTCTTCCACTTCTTTGTTTCCAACTTTGACTTCTTTTTCTTTATTAACTTCTACATCCTTAGGTGGTGGCCTTGCATAAGGCTTACCAGATCTTGTGTTCATTACTTCATCTTCTTCAGGCTTGGACCAAGTCCATTCCTCCTTCTTGGGTACAAGATCATCATCACTACTGCTTGAATCCCAAAACCCATTCACAACATAAATTGCTACTTCTTTACCCACCATAGCTTATTCAATTTTGCTAAATACCTCTTCTTCTTTGGTTGCTTCTCCATCCACATCTTGAAAAGAAGACATGACAAAACTTTCATGCAAACCTCCTCCAATCATGAAGGTTGCCTGTGGTGGTACTCTATTTAACCTTGGTAATGGATTGTCTTTGGTGTTCGACTTGTTGTGCTAGGGCAACTTTCCATTATCAATCAAGTTTTGGATCTCATGCCTCAACCTCACACATCTATCCGTGTCATGCTCTTGCATTTGATGAAATTGATAAAAGGCCTTAGTGTCGAAATTAGGTGGGAGAGGGTTAGGCAAAGGACGATGAAGCTTATTGAAAACCCAAGACAGCGGTTTCCCCAATTCTGAAAACTGCCTTCTTGTTCCTTGGCAAGTAGCATTAACACCAACTGCCTTTTGGGTGCCCTGGTTACCAGACTGATAATTTCCTTTCTCGTTCCTTCTTGTTGAAAAATGGTTCTTCTCTCTTTTCCATTCTTCAATTTGCAGACCAACTTGGAGGAGATCTTTGAAGTCACGGATGAGTGTATGAGATATCCTTTCACAAAGACTAGGCAACACCCCTCTCAGAATCATTCTTATTTGATCAGATTCATCGGGCCTCTTCTTGAGCAAAGCAGCCTTATTTTTCCATCTTTTCACATAGTCGACAAAATTCTCATTTAGCCTTTGTCTAATATACTCAACTTCCATTAAGGTAACTTCCATCTCAAAGTTGTATCCATATTGTTGGATGAAGTAGATCCCAACTCTTTTGTGTTCCATCATCTAACAAGTACTGGCGACAAGCCTCCTTCCATTTGGTCCATAATAACCAATACTCATGGATCAATATCGCCGTCAGAAGAGACAAGCAGGAATTGGCAGAGCAAGCAAAGACAAAGCATGTGTCCCCATGCCTTAGTAGGAGCCAAATGAGAGAGACAAAAATTAATCAAGGGAGCAAGTAGAATTTTTTCACCTCTTGTCAACTGAAGAACTTTGGGTTTTGGAATTTGAAATAACGTCTGCATCTCCTGTTGAGTTTTGGAAATCAATGTGGGTAACGCCATTTGTTGATTATTTATATATCCAAAGATGGCCTCAAATTCTTCAATTAAGTGACATATTTCAAAGCCATTAATTTTAAATGCCCTAGAATCCATATTCCAAAAGGAAGCCATGGCATGTAAGAAGGAGTGGTCCAATTTAACATTTTGAAAACATTTTAAAACATCAAGTTTTGACCACGAAATTTGCTTCCAATGAATGGCATCCATATTCTTAAATAGAATTTTTATCTTCTTTAAATGATGCTCGGTCATGGTTGATGAATAAAGAAAAATTAAAATTGTTAAAGGAGTTTTTTATGTTGAATTGGAAAAGTTTTTGGTTTCTGTATGAAATATGGCACAAAAGGTGATTTATATAGAAGAAGTAAAATTTTGCAAACTTAATAAGTAAAGGTGATGGAAAAGGACGAAACCATATTCTGTAAGGAAAGGAATTGGCGACAATTTCCTTTACCACGTTAAATTTGGTTTAGCAAAGTGATGTGGCTGTTAATTATGAAATTCTGATGTACTGTGATAAAAAATATGAAAAGGAAAGTTTAGTAATTATGCAGTAACGACGAATAATAATAAAAAAAAGTAAAAAAAAAAGTTACAGTAAAGATGGAAATTGTATTTTTTTTTCATTATTGTACAATGTTTATATAATTGATACAATATTTACATATCACTAAGAGGGTGGTGGTAGATCATCAAATTAAACCCTGAAAAAGTCATCGCCTGTTGGAGGAGAGGGAAAATCACTCATCTTGAGTCCACCCGAAGCGGGAGCACCAAAATCCGGTAAATTACTCATCCCGGGATCACCCGAAGCAGAAGCACCAAAATCCCTATTACATTGAACTTTTGTTCCGTCACGGTCCTCATCAGAAGCAGACGAAAGGATCTCATGGTCATAAGTTTGGGGGCCTCTTGATGAAGAAGCGCCAGGATCCCTCATCCCCTGAAATCAAAAGTCTCAGAAATTTTGTTCGGATTGATGATATAAACTTTCAAAATGAGAAGCCTGCTGACAACTTGCAGCCAATTCTTCTTGAAGTTTCCTATTTTGTTCTTCGAGCATCCGCTGTGAGCCAAAAAGGAAAAAGATAAGAGCATACATAATCATGCATACATATAGCATAAATTACCATGAAATAAGGAACTTACCAGGTAGTTCATATCAATGCCCTGCGGATGAGATGACATATATGGAGGGCTAGAATGAGCAAATGAAGGGGCAGTAAAAGAAGGTCCAGACTCATGATCAAATGAACCAACAGCCTACAATAATCATTAAAGAATCAAAAAAAGAAAGAAGTAGTTGCAAGGGAAAAATGGTAAAAGTTTTACCTGAGAAGTACTAACCCCGAGATGTGGAACAAACTCTTCTGCATCTCTGTAATGTTCCTCTTCATCTCTACCCTCATTTTCTTTGGGAATCCCCACACACCAACAGGAGATACATCAAAGTTCAAGAGCCTCCTTTGAATAAAATGGGCATAAAATGCACCGGGTAGATGAAGAAATGACTCAACACCATAACCGTACTGAACCGGCCTCCATGCATCCTCCGGCATAAACATAATATTTAAAGTATGTTCTGGGATATGCATCGGTACCCTCTGCTGCTCTGAACTGAAAAACCATTCATAAACTCTCTCCCCGAGAAACTAGCCACTAGACACTAGGCCAGCGATGACTCGGCGAGAATGTTGAAAAGATAGCGCAACCATCATGAAAGGAGACCAGTTTGTCCGCTCTTCTGGGTTCCACCAGGCCAAATTCACCTGCAAAATAACATAAGGTAAGTAAACTTTCACATAAAATTTAAAGTATACTAACATTATTTTGCCTGGTCCCAGGTTAAGCGGCTCAACACGAAGTGATGAGTATGCACATGGTGAGAGCTGGGAAATCTACATCGTATAATCTACCATTCTCGAATAATCTACCTTACCCGAGAATGCACTACATCGTACCATTGTCGAACTTTGTAAATACATCTTCTAGCCCAAACGACGCAACAATCACGCTAACACGAAGCCAAGTAAGTTAATATAAGGTAAGTATAAATTATCCTATATGCTTAGATTAATATATTTTTCCTAAATTTTCTAAAAATTATTATAATATAAAAAAATATATAATAATAATAAAGGCAAACACAATAATAATAAAAGAGCAAAATATAAAAACTTAAATCAAAAATCAAAAATAATAAAAAAAAAACACAAAAAAAATAAAAAAAGAAGAAGAAGAAGACATGTGCATAAAAATTAGCCAAATTTTTTGAAATCAAAAAATTGTTAGCTCGGGTTCAGAACCCAAATTTTCCTTAGGTCCAGAACCTAGAATATTTTTTAAGTCCAGAACTTAGCTCGGGTCCTGAACCCAAATTATCTTTAGGTCTTGAACCTAGAATCTCTTCTAAGTCCAGAACTTAGCTCGGGTCCAGAACCCAAATTTTACTTAGGTCCAGAACCTATAATCTCTTTTAAGTCCAGAACTTAGCTCGGGTCCAGAACCTAAATTTTCCTTAGGTCTAGAACCTAGAATTTTTTTAAGTCCAAAACTTTGCTCGGGTCCAGAACCCAAATTTTCCTTAGGTCCAGACCTAAAATTATCCTTGAGTCCAGAACTCGAACCGGGTCCAAAACCCAAAACCTCAACCATCTCAAAAATTAAGTCTTATTGATTTTCACTCTCTTTCACTAAAGTCTCAGATCATTCAAGCAGAGGGTAAACTGTAGACCCTTAATTTTTGACCAAGTACGGTCCAATATATTTTAATTAGTCCAAATAATTTTTGTGTTGTCCAATATATTTTAATTAGTCCAAAATAATTTTTGTTATTTTAATTAAATAATATTTACTTTAGTATTTATTTTTATAATTAATAAAAAATAAAAATAAACAAATAAATAAAAATAAAAATAAAATAAAAGAAATCAGAAATTTTTCCGAAGTGGAAACCGAATTTGTGAAGGAAAACTGGAAACCAAGCTGATTTTTTGAGACAGCCGAAAATCAATTCACAGAATTCATCAAAGGTATCAACTGCCTTTGATTTGGTTGATCCAAGAAGCCATTTTGAATTCTAAATTCTTTTTAATTTTTGTTTACAGTAGCTTAATTCATCAAAGAACAAAAAATCCCAGAACCTTTAATTTAGTTTTTCTAAAGTTAAAAACACTAATTTGTTGCTTTGTTTTCCAAAAAACATACAATTGCTACTTTTGTTTCATCAAAATCTTAAAACCCTAATTTAACATGTTTCTTTTCAAAACCTTAAATTAAAATTCTATTTCTTTCAAAAAGCCTTAAAAACATCTTTTCTATTTATAAAAACTTTAATTCGTTTGGTTTACTTTCATAAAACCTCATAAAAGTATCAAATTGATTTTCAAATCCCAAAAGCTTCATGCATCACCGAAACCCTAATTTTGAAACACTAAACCCAAATTCAACTTCCAAACCTAAAGTAGTAAACTCTAACCCCTTTAAAACCTTAAACCTAACTTTTTCTAAACCTTAATCCTTTAAAACATTAAAAACCATAGAACCACATATTTTAAATTTACACTGTAAGCTTGAAATCATCATTTAAAACCACAAATCAAAAGTATTTTAAAGTGTCCAAAACCCTAGTTTCATGATTTCACCATTCAAACCTTAATTTGGTTAATCAAAGAGTCTTACCAACATTTTAAAACATAAAACCTTAATCTATTTTATTTCCTTAAAAAAAGTCACAGTAGCCTAATTCTATGAATTACAAAACCCTAAACACATGAAACAAAGAACCCGAAATGGAAACAATAGCTATAATTTGAATTTTTATTTGCCTTATTCAATTCCATATTTGATTATGCTTTGATTTATTTTACATGCTTTAATTTATTTAAGTTCAATACTTGATTTATTTAATTTATCATGGATGGATGTTTAATACTTTTAATGAATGATTATTTACTTTTATCAATTTATTTAGGTTTCTAAATGTTGTAAGAGGTATGTTTCCACTTGGTGGGTACCTCATTAGTAAAATATCATGTAATTTAATTTGCTTTTCTATCGTAGAACTTATGTAAAGGGCATGTTTCTACCTTTCGGTGGGTGTCCTATTTAGGCATGTGATGTAAGGACATGTTTCCATCTTCGGATGGATGTCCATTTATTTTTTTTTTGCTTGGACATTGCTTTAATTTTAATATATTGATGCTTTCTTTTAATTATTGTGTGTAATATGGATAATGTTGTTATATTTAAGAATTTTATAATATTAAGACCTGTAAAGGAGGCCGATTCAAATGATCCAGGTGTTGTAGGGGTGCTGGGCCATTTCTCATCTTCCCCACACGTACCCAACTATTCGAATCCATTATGGGGTTGGGGATTCCTTAGGAATCGAGTCATCCACCCCTTTCTTTTTCCCGGCCCATCCGAGTGGTGACTCCATTTTTTCTGGACTTAGGTCTGTGTTCTCTAAGGCCTCGAGCCTAAACAGTGCCGAAGTCGCAAGAACAATTCCCCCGGGAGTGGGGGCAAAAATTTCCGCTCATAGTGGCGACTCCACTGGGATAAGAGAAGTTGATTTCATTTGTTGGTTCCACCAAAAATAACTTCTTGGATGAATAAGAAGAAAGACAAGCTTTGCTGCCTTTGATGGGTTGAATTGCTTGTTTGCTCTCTCAAAAAAAGTCCAATTGATTCAAGGTTTTCCTCCTCAATTTCTCCTCCAAAATTTCCGTCCAATTTTTTATCAGATTTTCGATCCCGTTTTGTATTATTTTTGGTCTTATTTATAGAAGATTTTCATGGTTAATTCTATTTATTCACGGAATCTAACATTGATTAAGAAAAGGAAACCGAAACCTAATTGCATTAGGTTTCAGAAAAATTTGCATCGAAAAAATTTCGCTGGAGAAAAAAAAACTACTGCGGAAAAATTGCTCTGGCGAAAAAGCTGTTGCAGCTGGGGGCAAATTGGCCTACAGGCCATTTCGCTCGCAGAAATAAACTGCGGGCAAAATGGCTTTGGCCATTTCGCCGCAACCCTTTTCGACGACGAAATTATTTAACTAAGATAACAAAAATTATTTTGGACTAATTAAAATATATTAGACAACACAAAAATTATTTTGGACTAAATAAAATATATTGGACCAGACTGGGTCAAAAATTAATGGTCTACAATGAACAGATTTTTTTTTAGAGGAGAATAAGCAACCAAGCAATCAATCCATCAAAGGTAGCCATCTTGCCTTTGTCCTTGTTCATCCAAGAAGAAATTTTTGGTGGAACCAACAAACAAAGGTTTGAATATCTAATCTTTTATTGTTTACAGTAGCTTCAATCATTAAATTATTTCTTTTGATTTTAAAAACCTTAATTCGTTTCTTTGTTTTTCAAAAATCTTAAAATTGTTTTTCTGTTTCTTCTAAAACCTAAGAACCCTAATCTATTTCTTCAAAATCTTAAAACCCTAATCTACTTTCCAACTTTCCAAAACCTTAAATCATTTTATTAATTCCCAAAACCCTAATATGCTTTCCAATTTTTCAAAACCTTAAAACTCTAAATTTACCTTACAGCTTCTAAAATCACATAAAGCTTTATAAAACTATAAATTGTTTTTTCAAATTCTAAAATCAAATACATCCTCTGAAGCACTAAAAACCCTAATTTAACTTCAAAACCAAAAATAGTAAACCCTAAACTAGTAAACCTAAACCCTAAGTTCTCTTAAACCCTAATTCCCCTAAAACCATAAACCCTAATTTTTTGAAACCCTAATCCTTAAAAACTTAAAACCTTATAAATCTAAATATTAAAATTCAACACAGTAAGCCTAAAAATAACAATCCAGTAGCTAATAATCATAAACCTAATGTTTAAGGTATCTAAACCCTAATTTCATGATTTTACCCCCTCAAACCCTAATTTGGTGAATCAAAGAACCTTATCAATCCCTTAAATTAAAAAACCTTAATCCATTTCAATTCCCTTAAAACTTACGGTATCCTAAACCCATAAATTCCAAAATCCTAAACATTAAATAAAGAATCTTAAATAGAAACAGTAGCCCTAATTTGAATCTTTATTTGCTTTATTTAATTTTATATTTGATTATGTAGTTTATTATATTCTTTAATTTATTTTCAATACTTTGTTGATTTATTTAATTTCAATGCTTAATTTATTTAGTTTATCATGGATGGATGTTTACTTTCTATTTCAATTGATTTTTAATATCTTTGCTGAATGATTTATTTATGATGAATGGTTATTTACTTTTATCGATTTATTTTGATTTCCAAATGTTGTAAGAGATATGTTTCCACTTTGTAGGTGCCTTATTAGTTAAATATCATGTAATTTAAATAGCTTTTATACTTTGGACCAATGTAAAGGACATATTTCTACCTTTTTGTGGATGTCCTATTAGTTTAGATGTGGATGATGTAAGGGCATGTTTCCATCCTCGGATGGGTGTTCGTTTATTTGTTTTGCTTGGACATGCTTTGATTTTAATATATCGATGATTTATTCCAATTGTTGCTTGTAATATGGATGATGTTATTATATTTAAGAATTTTATAATATTAAGACCTGTAAAGGAGGCCGGTTCCAATGAATCGGGCGTTGTGGGGTGCTGGGCCATTTTTCACCTTCCCCGCACGTACCCAACTTTTCGAACCCATTAGGGGGTTAGGGATTCCTTAGGAATGTAGTCACCCACCCCTTTATTTTTCCTAGCCCATCCGGGTGGCGACTCCATTTTCTCTGGACTTATGTCCGTGTTCTCTAATTCCCCAAGCCTAAACAGTGCTGAAGTCGCAAGAACCATTCCACCGGGAGTGGGGGCGAAAATCCCCGCTCACAGTAATGGTGAGAGTGCACATGGTGACTCCAGGACACTTCCCTGTGACCCGACAACCAAACACCCAACCTTGGAAAATTGACTGATGGCTGTGTAATATTTCGAACCCTCACCAAGTTATGCTCGTATGCCCAGACCTATACATGAATGAGAAAATCAAGACTATTGTAGACCCTTAATTTTTGACCCAGTCTGGCCCGATATTTCTTATATAGTCCAGAATAATTTTTATGGTATTTTAGTTAAATAATATTCATTTTAGTATTTATTTTTTATAATTTTTAGTAAAATAAAAATAAAAAAAAATCGGCGATGAATTTTTTCATCGCCGAAAGTAATTGGCCGAAATGGCCTTGGGCCATTTCACCCACAGGAGTTTCCTGTGGGCGAAATGGCTTGGCAGCCCACCAGCGCCCCCAGCTCTCGCAGTTTTTGCCAGCACTCGCAACGCAATTTTTTCCGAAACCAAATTCTATTTGGTTTCGATTTTCTTTTCCTAATTAATTATAGTTTCCCTAAACAATTGGAATTAATCTTCTAAATTTTCCTATAAATAACACTTTAAAACATAAAAAAATGGAGGACTCGGATCGGACTGGGACTAAGGACTTTGGGGGGGAGAGAACTTCTAGGGACTAGAATTTGGGACTTTAGATTGGAGAGGAGCAACAAGCAAGCAATTAATAATTCATCAAAGGTAGCCACACTGCCTTTGTCTTTGTTCATCCAGAAAGCAACTTTTTGGTGGAACCAACTACGCAGGTTTGATCCTTAATTATACAATGCTCATGATCACAGTAGCTTTGTTTCTTTGATTCATAAGAATATACACAAAAATCTTGATCTATAAATATGTAGTAACATTGATCTTCTTTTCAATAACATAAATGATTTCTTCTGTTTCCAAATACCTTAAAAACCCTAATTCATTTCTTTTGTTTCCAAAAACCTTAAATGATTTCTTTTGTTTCCAAATACCTTAAAAACCCTTATTCATTTCTTTTGTTTCCAAAAACCTTAAATCGTTTTGTCCATTTCCATAAAACTTTTTTAAAAAAACCCTAAACTGTTTTCCTCTAACTCTTTTACAAAATTTCTAAATGTTTTTTTAAATCTCCAAACTCTAACTTAGTTTACAGTTTCTAAAATCATAATTACTTTATAAAACTCTAAACGATTTTCTTCAACGCCAAAACCAAAACAGTAAACCCCCAAACCAGTTAATTTAAACCCTATGTTTTTCTAAACCCTAATTCCCTCAAAAATAATACGTAAACCCTAGTTTTCCTAAACCCTAAACCTTAAAACCTTACAAACCTAAACATTCAAACTCAATACAGTAAATCCAAAACAACAATCCAGTAACCAAGAGCTATAAACCTAATGTTTTAATATTCTAAAACCCTAATTTCATAATGTTACCCCTAAACCCTAATTTGATTCATGAAACCCTAATCCATTCCAATTTTCCAAAACCTTTACAGTAGGCTGGCTAAACAAATAACAAATATAATACTAAAATCCCAAAACCCAAAATATTAATTAAAGAATTTTAAATAGAAACAGCAACCCTAATTTGTATCTTTACTAGCTTTATTTTTTTAGATTTGATTATGTAGCCTTTTATATGCTTTGGTGGTTGATTTGTTTAATTTCAATGCTTGATTTATTTAATTTATCATGGATGGATGTTATTTTATATTTTGATTGATATCTTTGATGAATGATTTATATATGATGAATGGTTATTTACTTTTATCAATTTATTTTAATTTTCAAATGTTGTAAGAGGTATGCTTCCACTTTGTGGGTACCTCATTAGTTAAATATCATGTAATTTAAATTGCTTTTATATTTTAGACCAATGTAAGGGACATGTTTCTACCTTTTGATGGGTGTCCTATTAGTTTAGACATGGATGATGTAAGGGCATATTTCCATCTTCGGATGGGTGTCCACTTATTTACTTTGCTTGGACATTGCTTTGATTTTAATATAACGATGCTTTATTTCAATTGTTGCATGTAATATGGATAATATTGTTATATTTAAGAATTTTATAATATTAAGACATGTAAAGGAGGCCGGTTCAAATGAACCGGGCGTTGTGGAGGTGCTGGGCCATTTCTCACCTTCCCCACACGTACCCAACTTTTCGTACCCATTAGGGGGTTGAGGATTCCTTAGGAATCGAGCAATCCACCTCTTTCTTTTTCTCAGCATGTTTGGGTGGCGACTCCATTTTCTCCGTACCTAAGTCTGTGTTCTCTATGGCCCCGAGCCTATACAGTGACGAAGTCGCAAGAACCATTCCACCAGGAGTGGGGGCAAAAATCCCCGCTCACAGTGGCTACTCCACTGGGGATAAGAGAAGTTGATTTTGTTGGTATTTATATTATTCTATTCTTTCTTATAATGATATTATCCATTGCATCATATTAGATTGCATCGTGTGCGTGAGTTAGGATACTCGTGTTACCCGTGTTGTGTTATGTAAGGGGTACCATACTTTCACTCAAGGTATGGAGATCGAGCATGGCATAACCACTCATAGCCTTGTACCATTTGGTATATACTTGTTATGGGAACCTAAGCCTTTTAACCTGAAAACCAAAGCCCATGTAATTGGCCTAGTTACTTTCCTTAGGTTTTTACCCCAAATGCATGTTGTTTGACTATGGTTAATTTATCTTGGCTTAAATCATGGCTTATTTGGTTTTTTCTTTTTCTAATATGGCCTAAATACATTGTGAGCTCAAAATAAAATTTCTTTGAAATCTAAAAGACCAAAACTATTTTCAAAACATTTCAAAATGGCCTTTGGATATAAAACTTTTCCATAAACAAATCAAAAATTCTTTTTCTTATGACCCAAATGCTAAGCCCAAAATATGTTTTTTCTAAAATCTTTTTACAATGGGCTGATAAAACAAAATTACTTTACAAAGAGCTTGCAAATAATTTAGGTCAATTACGAAATACCAAAAATCAATTGTGAGCCTAGTTTATACTAAGAATAATTAATCATAGGCTTGTTTTTGGCGTGAATCATTAGTTACTTATTCAAGTGAGAAATCTATTTATAATAAACCTCTTAATTTAGTTTTAATCAAATATATAGCATAAAAGCTACTATAGTTGGTTGAATGGATTAAAACCTAATTAACGAGAATTATTATAAACTGATTTCCATTTTTGAAAATTTAACTATTGGTTGAAACGTCCAAGGGAAATATTCAAAAACAAGATACCCCATGTTGGTATTTTGTTAACCTTATACCTAGGAAAAGAGACTCACCATTCGTGTGTGGATGTTATAAGGTTGGAAGGAACATCCTAATTGTCCTTGTTTGTTGATTGTTTGTGCATACATGCATACATACATACATTTGCATCTCATATCATTGATCCTTTCTGGCTCACAGCCCTAGATTACGATAGTTCAAAAGCTTATGACAATTCGACCTACGCCGGAGACTAAGTATCTAGCAATGACTCAATCTCTTTTTCACCAAAAGAAATGGAGCCCAAACAAATTCAAAGAATGGTGGATGAAGCCCTCAATGCCAAAATGAAAAAATAAAAGAGGTCCTAACTGAGACCATGAAGAACCAATTGACTGCAATTTTAGAAAATCATGTCGAAGCATCTGCTAGCCCTAAGAAATCAAAGGACAAAATGAAGACTAAAGTTGGTGAAGTAGTTTTTGATGATGAAAAGGTGATCATTGATGATGATGATGATTTGGCTCAATACTACCAAGACCCTAAAGACAAGAAGAAAGAACCAAAGATTGTTGAAAGATCAGCTATGGAGAAAATTGAGACGTCTGATGTTGAGAAGATGATTACTGATTTAGAAAAGAAATTTGAGAAGAAACTGAAAACCGAAGAAATGTCCAAAGTTGACAAATTATTTAAGCTAGATGAAGAAGTTCCATACAAATTTAAGATGCCGTCCTTTGCAAAGTTCGATGGAACCGAAAATCCTCATCTCCATGTGAAGTAGTATATCACTGCTATGCAGTTTGCCCTAGCTACTAAGGCTCAAACTCTAAGGTACTTTATGCTCTCATTGGATCCTGTTATCCAAAATTGGTTCAATACCTTAGATGATGTAACACAAAAGAGTTAGGATTTGCTATACAAGGCCTTCATCTAGCAATATGGGTATAATGTCGAGATGGAAGTTACCTTAATGGAAGTGGAGTCCATTAAACAAAGGCCGAATGAAAATTTTGTGGACTATTTGAAAAGATGAAGAAAAAAGGCCACTTTGCTCAAGAAAAGGCCCGATGAATCCAATCAAATAACGATGATCGTGAGAGGGGTGTTGCCTAGTCTTTGAGAGAGGATGCCTCATACACTCATCCATGATTTCAAAGATCTCCTCTAGGTTGATCTACAAATTGAAGAATGGGAAAGAGAGAATAACCATTTTTCAGTAAGAAGGAATGAGAAAGGGAACTACCAGTCTGGAAATCAAAGCACGCAAAAAGAAGTTGGTGTTAATGCTACTAGCTAAGGAATAAGAAGGCAGTTTTCAAAATTGGGAAATCGCTGTCTTGGGTTCTCAATAACCTACAAAAGAAGGGATTGTTACAACTCTTAAATCCTCATCCTTTGCCTAACCCCCTTCCACCTAATTTTGACACTAAAGCATTTTGTCAATTCATCAAATGCAAGGACACAATACGGATAGATGTGTGAGGTTGAGGCATGAGATCCAAAATTTGATTGATAGTGGAAAACTGCCAGAGCCAGACAAGCCTAATACCAAGAACAATCCTTTGCCTAAGTTTGGAAGAGTACCTCCACCGGCAACCTTCATGGTGGGAAAAGGATTGGAAGAAGATTTTGTTTTATCATCCTTTCAAGATGGAAATATTGAAGATGTGAAAGGAAAAGAAGCTTAAACTCAACGAACTTTCCTTAGCTTGAATGTTGCTTTTCAATTTTACTTTCTTTATTATTTTGGAACTATTGTGTTTTTAAAATTTAAAGTCGCTTGAAATAAATTACTTTCATCAAAATTTTTGTTGGTCTTTGTTCATTTTGGTGCTTAACCAATGAGGAATCTAGCTTGATGTTCATAAATTAACATGTCTAGGCATCATGACTTGAATGACTTTACAAGATAAGGGAATTGCTCTATAGCACTGAGTTGTGTATGCTTACTTAAAGAGGGCTCCTGCATAATTACCTTTGTCTAGGTCTTAGTCAGTCTTAGAACATGCTTTGACAAACTTTTGAGGTGAAATTGAACCCTGCTTATTTAAGGGAGAAATGATCTAGGCATTGTTTGGTTAACCAACAACTAGTATCCACCAAATCAAATATCAATCCCCAGTTGTCCCTTTTGAGCCTTCATAAAATTTTAGCTTTCTTTTCATTGGCTTACAAACCCCAACAACCTACCCTGAGCCGTTGCGATACTTTTTGACAAGCTTATGATCACTAAGTGTGAGCGGGGATTTTCACCCCCACTCCCGGTGGAATGCTTCTTACGACTTCGGTACTGTTTAGGCTCGGGGCCTTAGAGAACACAGACCTAAGTCCGGAGAAAATGGAGTCGTCACCTGGACGGACCGAGAAAAAAGAAAGGGGTGGATGACTCTATTCCTAAGGAATCCCTAACCCCCTAATGGGTTCGAAAAGTTGGGTACGTGTGTGGAAGATAAGAAATGACCCAGCACCCCCACAACGCCCGGTTCATTGGAACCAGCCTCCTTTACAGGTCTTAATATTATAAAATTCTTAAGTATAATAATATTATCCATATTGCACACAACAATTGAAATAAAGCATCGTTATATTAAAATCAAAGTAATGTCCAAGCAAAAGAAATAAATGGACACCCATCCGAGGATGGAAACATGTCCTTACATAATCCATATCTAAACTAATAGGACACCCACTAAAAGGTAGAAACATGTCCCTTACATTGGTCCAAAATATAAAAGCTATTTAAATTACATGATATTTAACTAATGAGGTACCCACAAAGTGGAAACATACCTCTTACAACATTTGGAAATCAAAATAAATCGATTGAAATAAATAACCATTCATCATAAATCATTACCAAAGATATTAAACATCAATCAAAATATAATAAGCACTCATTCATGATAAATTAAATAAATCAAGCATTGAAATTAAATAAATCAAAGCATATAATAAACTACATAATCAAATCTAAAATTAAATAAAGCAATAAATATATAATTTAGAGTTCGCATCTTAAAATAGGATTTTAGAATTTTAGTTACTAAATTAGGGCTTTGAAAAAAGGTAAGTTAAATACGAGAACTCATAATATACAAATGAATATTGACCCCTTCGACGAGTCCATACGGCGGTCCCGCTAGCCCGTTAGCAGGCGGGGGTCAAGGGGGCAGTGCCCCTTGCGGGGTCGGAGGTAGCGCCCCAGAAAATTTTGGAAATTGGCTTCTAGGATTATAGGTTTTGGTGTTGAAAATTAAGATTTTAGGGTTTAGAATTTAGAAAATAGGGTTTTGGAATTTTGAGTAATTAATATTATTTTTTAAGTGAATAATGCTACTGGACGTTTTAAAGATTTAGGGTTTTGGATGTTTTATGAAAATAATGCTACTGTGATTTAAAATAAATAGGTTTGGTAACATATTGTTATTTTGGTTTTACTATATTAGATTTGAATGTTTAGGTTTTTAAGGTTTTAAGGATTAGGTTTAGGGTTTAGGAAAACTAGGGTTTATGGTTTTGGTTTTGAGGGAATTAGGGTTTTTAGCGTTTTGGAAAGTATGTTTGGTTTTAGGACTGAAGAAAATAGTTTAGAGTTTTTGTAAAGTTTTTGGAAATAAGCAAAATGATTTAAGGTTTTTAGAAACAGAAAAGTATTATTTTAGGGTTTTTAGAAATAAAAGGATCAATTTAGGGTTTTAAGATTTTGAAGAAACATAAACAACAATTTTAAGGTTTTTGGAAATAAAGGAGACGATTTAAGGTTCTAAACTTTAGGAAAAGTAAATTAGGGTTCTAAGGTTTTTAAAATCAAAAGAAATAATTTAATGATTCAAGCTACTATGAAGAAAAAAGAGATTAGATATTCATACCTTCGTTTGTTGGCTCCACCAAAAATTACTTCTTGGATGAACAAGGACAAAGGCAAGATGGCTGCCTTTGATGGATTTGATTACTTGCTTCCTTCCTCTTCTAAAAAACGTTCAATCAATTTGTAAAGTTCAAAATTTCAGTCTAAAGTCTGATTCCTCTCTTCCATTGTCCCCCCCTCATTGATTGTCTTTAGTCTTATTTATAGGAAATTTAGATGATTAATTCAACTTGTTTACGAAAACTAACATTAATTATGAAAAGGAAACCAAAACGAAATAGAATTTGGTTTCGGAAAAAATTGCGTCGAAATAATTTCGCTGGAAAAAAAAAACTGCTGCGAAAAAATTTCTCCGGCAAAAAAACTATTGCGGGCTGCTGCGAGCGCTGAAGAAAAAAAATTGCAGGGCGGGGCTGTGGGCCATTTCGTCCAACCTTTATTTTTATTTTTATTTATTTGTTTATTATTATTTTTTTTATTTTTTATTAATTACTAAAACAAATATTTTTTAATAAAGATAACACAATAATTATTTTTGATATTGGACCGAACTGGGTCAAAAATTAAGGGTCTACACTACGATGAAGAGGCAAGAAGATCAAAGAAAGAAATGAATAGTCAAGACCATGAAGACAGTTGAAGTTCTCAAGACCATAAGGGTAGTTGAAGTTTTTAAGACCATAAGGATAGTTGAAGTTTTTCTAATATCTCCAATATATCAAGACAACATCATAGTAACAAATGATTTATCCCTATTAAAGAAGATTTATGTCACTCCACTCATCCATTATTGGAAACCCAAGTTGGTATAAACAAGACAACTCTGTTTGAGCTAGAACCAAAAAAAAAAGAAAAAGAAGAAGAAGAATGAAAAATAATAAGGAAAAGAAAAGAAGAAAAGAAGAAAAGAAAAAAAAAAGGAAAAAAGGACAAAACAAAAAAAAGAGAAAAAAGAAAAAAGGAGAAGAAAGATAAACCTAAAAAGGTGGTTTAGAAAGCCAACTGAGTTCTCTTTTACCTAAAGCAGCAAAAGGCTTCCATTTGGTTCATAAGGACATTTTGACTTGAATTGGTCCAACCCAACCAAAGATTCAATCAAATTTGGAGAAAAAAAGAAGAGAGAGAGAAAAGAAAAGAGAAAAGAAGAGAAAAGAGACAAAAAAAAAGGAAAAAAAGAAAAGAAACAAAAAAAAGGAGAAGAATGATAAAACCCAAAAAGGCAGTTCAGAAAACCAACTGAGTTCTCTTTTACCTAAAGCAGCAAAAGGCTTCCATTTGGTGCATAAGGACATTTTGACTTAAATTGGTCTAATCCAACCAAAGATTCAATCAAAATTGGAGAAAAAAGGAGGAAGACCATCCAGTTCTCGAAAGTTCTGTACTTGACAGTCCTACAAGGAAGAAGGACAAAATGATAAAATGCTCAAAGAAAGGGAAGAGTAAGAAAAATAAAAGGAAAGAAAAGGGAGAAGAAGAAAAGAAGCGAATTTGGGTACCAAACTTTTTGCAAGGGCAAAAACTGTCCTAATCAAGATCCAGATTAATGTAAAGAAAATAAAAGGAATTTGGAGTCTAGAAAGATTGCTCCCAACTGTCTAAAGTTCCAACAAGAAATTTGTAGTGTGAGGGTTTGTCCATTGTATCACACCAGCTCCAATCTCAAAATGGCCTTCACTTAAACATGTGTCCCTTACAGACCCCATTTTAAGCCTATCAAAGACCTGTTGATCTCTCTTGGTAGGTAGAGTCTATTAGTGGAGATAGTTTGAATAAGCATGCATATGAGATAGACAATATTTAAACTCAATGAGTAATGTGTATGTGCCTATCTGAAGTGCAACAATTCTTGCTTAAATAGAAATGATTCCCGAGTTTAGTATGGTAACTAGGGTTGTCATGTTATGGATATGTTAATTTGGAAAAATCAAGTCCTGAGGTACATTGACAATGATTTGGCAAAACCAACATTGGATTTCAAAATAAAAATTCAAAATCAAAAATAAAAAATGTTTTTGTCTTACAAAGCCTTCAAGTTAAGGGAAGTATGTTGAGCTTCGAAGGACACATTGGGCAAGGAAATGATGATGATAAAAAAGGGAGAGAAGAGTTGCAGTAAAATGAACATTATATATTATTTCTATACTTATTAAACAATGTTTCCTCAATTGATACAATATTTATACATCACTAAGAAGGTGGTGGTAGGTCATCAAATAAAGCCTTGAAAAAATCATCGCTTGTTGGAGGAGGAGGCAAATCACCCGTCCCAAGTCCACCAGAAGCAGTAGCACCAAAATCCTTATTACCTCAGAGTTTCGATCTATCATGGTCCTCATCAGAAGTAGATGAAAGGATCTCATGGTCATCGGTTTGGGGGCCTCTAGATGAACAAGCACTAGGATCCCTCATCCCTTGAAATCAAAAGTCTCAGAAATTTTGTTCTGATTGATGATACAAATTTTCAAAATGAGAAGCCTGCTGACGACTAGCTGCTAACTCTTCTTGAAGTTTCTTATTTTGTTCTTCAAGCATCCACTATGAGCTAGGAAGGAAAAAAGTAAGATCACACACAATTATCCATACATATAGCATAAATTACCATGAAATAAGAAAACTTACCAGGTAATTCATATCAATGCCTTGAGGATTAGGTGGCATATCTGGAGGACTAGAATGAGCAAATGAAGGAGCAGTAAAAGAAGGTCGAGCCTCATGATCAAATGAGACAACAGCCTACAACAATCATTAAAGAATCAAAATAAGTTAAGAAAGAAGCGATTATAATGAAAAATGGTAAAGGTTTACCTGAGAAGTGCTAGCCTCGAGATGTGGAACGAATTCTCCTGCCTCTCCATGATGTTCCTCTTCATCTCTACCCTCATCTTCTTCAAGAATTTCCCGTACACCAATAGGAGATAAATCAAAGTTCAAGAGCTTCATTTGAATAAAATGTGCATAAGATGCACCCGGCAAATAGAGAAATGTTTCAACATCATAACTGTGCCGGGCCAACCACTACGCATCTTTCGGCGTTGATGTAATATTCAAAGTATATTCCGAGCAATGCATCGGGACCCTCCATTGCTTGGGACCAAGAAACTGCTCATATACTCTCTCTCGGAGAAACCAACCACTAGACACAGGGCCACCGATGACTCGACGAGTATGTAGGAAAGACAATGCAGCATTCATGGAGGAAGTTTAGTTTGTCTGTTCTTCTTTATTCCACCAGGGCAAATTCACCTACAACATAACATAAGGTATGTAAACTTTCACGTAAATTTTAAAGCATACTAATGCTATTTTACCTAGACCCAGGTTAAGCGGCTCAACACGAAGCGTTGGGTATGCACATGGTGAGAGCCGGGAACTTCTATGCCATTAGACAACCAGAAATTTAATCTTGGATACCTGACTCTCTCTCGGGAAATACCAGGCACCCTCACAAGGTTGTGTTCGCATGCCCATGCCTACAACAATAATAAAAATCAAATTCATACAATAAAAGAGTGGAATTGACATTGGTGGAAGAAGAATACCTCGACAACCGCCATAAAGCCAACAAAAGACTTCTTATTTCGGCAAATTTTATCAAGACCATGGTAAAGACAGGCGAGACCAGCTTAACCCCAGCCATAAAGTGGTACCATCCTAAAATAAGAAAGGGCCCTCAACACTGAGAAATGGATGGAGGATTCAGTGCTACCTAAGATGGTCGACCCAAGCAAATATAACAAAAATCCTCGAGCATATTGTTGGGCCATGTCTCTGTGAACCCATCCTTCGTAGTTTATCCAATAACTATGAATTGGATCAATTTTTATCTTAAAAGACCCTTTATATGATGCTTCCATACAAATTAATTGTTGAATTTCTTCAAATGTCAAAATATCATTGGTAAGAGGAATCGAAAAACCATCATACCGAATGTTGGTTATAGCAGCAAAGTCGACTGGACCAATTGTCATCTCTTCAATGGGCAAGTGAAAAGTATGAGTTGTGTCCAACCATCATTCTGCAAGCACCTGGACTATGCTCCGGTCTATCAGATACTCCTCGGATGGTAATTGTAAGATGAAGCTCTCAAAGCCGCAATCTCGGATAATCTGCCTTACCCGAGAAGGCGCTACATCATACCATTGTCGCCCATTGTAGATACACCCTCCGGCCTGAACAACGCAATGATCACGCTAACACGGAGCCAAGTAAGTTAACACCAGGTAAGTATATCATTATTCTATCTACTTAAATTAATATATTTTTCCTAAACTTTATAAAAAATAGAAAAAATATAAATAAACAAATAAAGACAAAAAAATAAACAAATAAAAATAAAAATAAGAACAAAAGAAAACAAATAATAAGAACAAAAAAAATGAAAAAGAAAATAAAACAAAAAAATAAACAAAAAAAATAAATAACAAAAAAACGAAGAAAGAAGAAAAGAAAAGAAGAAAAAATAATTACCGCGCTCTTTTGATTTGAACTGCGATGAAGCGGCATCCTAGCTAATAGACCTATATTTTCATCTTCATGATGCCGAATAAACTCCAATAACTCAGCATTAGAATGAGTTTCTGATCTTGAAGCATGCATTTTGTCTCAAAACTATATGCTAAATTTGAAAGAATTATAGTAATGAAAGAACGAAATTAATGATGTTGGTGTGAATGAAATGAAGAAATCGTTCGTTTATATAGAGGAACGACAAAGAAAAAACAAAATTCAAAAAGTAAATTTTACTATGGTTAAATAGTAAATTACTATTTATAAATAGTAGGTTACTATTTACAATAGTAGGATACTATTTATAAATAGTAGGTTACTATTTATAAATAGTAGGTTACTATTTATGAATAGAAAATAGTGCATAAACAGTGACTACACAGTAAATAAACAGTAAATTCAATCATTCAATTTAATCATTCAAATACTTATGTGTATATAAATATTTTTGAACTATTAAAATATTTTTACACGCAGGGGGCAAGGAGAAGATAGATATGTGCATAAAAATTAGCTAATTTTTTTGGTTTGGAGAAGATAGATATGTGCAAACAAAATTTATATGCTACTCACTATAATTATTTTTTGCAGATAATTAAATCTCCAATAGCTTGGGTACAAAACCCAAATTATCCTTAGGTCTAGAACCTAAAATCTCTTATAAGTCCAGAACTTAGCTCGGGTCTAGAACCCAAATTACCCTTAGGTCCAGAACCTAAAATCTCTTTTAAGTCCAGAACCCAAATTATCCTTAGGTCCAGAACCTCAAAATCTCTTTTAAGTCCAGAACTTAGCTCGGGTCCAGAACCCTAATTACCTTTAGGTCCATAACCTAAAATTTCTCCTAAGTTTAGAACTTAGCTTGGGTCCAGAACCCAAATTATCCTTAGGTCTAGAACCTAAAATCTGTGCCAAGTCCAAAACTTAGCTCGGGTCCAGAACCCAAATTACCCTTAGGTCTAGAACCTAAAATCTCTATTAAGTCCAGAACTTAGCTTGGGTCCAGAACCCAAATTATCCTTAGGTCCATAACCTAAAATCTCTTTTAAGTCCAGAACCCAAATTATCCTTAGGTCCAGAACCTCAAAATCTCTTTTAAGTCCAGAACTTAGCTCGGGTCCAGAACCCTAATTACCTTTAGGTCCATAACCTAAAATTTCTCCTAAGTTTAGAACTTAGCTTGGGTCCAGAACCCAAATTATCCTTAGGTCTAGAACCTAAAATCTGTGCCAAGTCCAAAACTTAGCTCGGGTCCAGAACCCAAATTACCCTTAGGTCTAGAACCTAAAATCTCTATTAAGTCCAGAACTTAGCTTGGGTCCAGAACCCAAATTATCCTTAGGTCCATAACCTAAAATCTCTTTTAAGTCCAGAACTTAGCTCGGGTCCAGAACCCGAATTACCTTTAGGTCCATAACCTAAAATTCCTCCTAAGTCCAGAACTTAGCTCGAGTTCAGAACCCAAATAATCCTTAGGTCCAGAACCTAAAATCTCTTTTAAGTACTGATCTTAGTTTGGGTCTAGAACCCAAAAATTACCCTTAGGTCCAGAACCTAAAATTTTCCTTGAGTCCAAAACTCAAACCGGGTCCAGAACCCAAAACCTCAACCATCTCAAAAAAATTAGATCTTATTGCTTTTCACTCTCTTTACTAAAGTCTTAGATTGTTCAAGCAGGGGGCAAACTGTAGACCCTTAATTTTTTACCCAGTCCGGTCCGTTATTTCTTACATAGTCTAGAATAATTTTTGTGGTATTTTAGTTAAATAATATTCATTTTAGTATTTATTTTTTATAATTTTTAATAAAATAAAATAATAATAAATAAATAAATAAAAATAAAAATCGGCTCCAATGCAATTTTTTCCAAAACCAAATTCTATTTGGTTTCGGTTTTCTTTTCCTAATTAATTATAGTTTCCCTAAACGCTTGGAATTAATCTTCAAAATTTTTTGATAAATAACACTTTAAAACACAAAAAAAGGGGAGGACTTGGATCGGACTGGGACTAAGGACTTTGGCGGGTAGAGAACTTCTAGGGACCGGAATTTGGGACTTCAGATTGGAGAGGAGCAACAAGCAAGCAATCAATAATTCATCAAAGGTAGCCACATTGCCATTGTCTTTGTTCATCCAAAAAGAAACTTTTTGGTGGAACCAACTACGTAGGTTTGATCCTTAATTATACATTGCTCATTATCACAGTAGCTTTATTTCTTTGATACATAAGAATATACACACAAAACCTTGATCTATAAATATGTAGTAACATTGATCTTCATTTCAATAACATAAATGATTTCTTCTGTTTCCAAATACCTTAAAAACCCTAATTCATTTCTTTTGTTTCCAAAAACCTTAAATGATTTATTCTGTTTCCATATACCTTAAAAACCCTTATTCGTTTCTTTTGTTTCCAAAAACCTTAAATCGTTTTGTCTATTTCCAAAAACTTAAAAAAAAACACTAAACTGTTTTCCTCTAACTCTTTTCCAAAATTTTCAAATGTTTTGTTAAATCTCCAAACTCTAACTTACTTTACAGTTTCTAAAATCATAATTGCTTTATAAAACTCTAAACTATTTTCTTCAACTCCAAAACCAAAACAGTAAACCCCCAAACCATTTAATCTAAACCCTAAGTTTTCCCAAATACTAATTCCCTCAAAACTAATACGTAAACCCTAGTTTTCCTAAACCCTAATCCTTAAAACCTTACAAACCTAAACTTTCAAACTCAATACAGTAAATCCAAAATAACAATCCAGTAACCAAGAGCTATAAACCTAATGTTTTAATATTCTAAAACCCTAATTTCATAATGTTACCCCTAAACCCTAATTTGATTCATGAAACCCTAATCCATTCCAATTTTCCAAAAACTTTACAGTAGGCAGGCTAAACAAATAACAAATATAATACTAAAATCCCAAAACCCAAAATATTAATTAAAGAATTTTAAATAGAAACAGTAACCTAATTTGTATATTTACTTGCTTTATTTTTTTAGGTTTGATTATGTAGTCTTTTATATGCTTTGGTGGTTGATTTATTTAATTTCAATGCTTGATTTATTTAATTTATCATGGATGGATGTTTATTTTATATTTTGATTGATATCTTTGATGAATGATTTATTTATGATGAATGGTTATTTACTTTTATCGATTTATTTTGATTTTCAAATGTTATAAGAGGTATGTTTCAACTTTGTGGGTACCTCATTAGTTAAATATCATGTAATTTAAATTGCTTTTATATTTTAGACCAATGTAAGGGATATGTTTCTACCTTTTGGTGGGTTTCCTATTAGTTTAGACATGGATGATGTAAGGGCATGTTTTCGTCTTCGGATGGGTGTCCATTTATTTACTTTGCTTGGACATTGCTTTGATTTTAATATAACGATGCTTTATTTCAATTGTTGCATGTAATATGGATAATATTGTTATATTTAAGAATTTTATAATATTAAGACCTGTAAAGGAGGCCGGTTCCAATGAACCAGGCATTGTGGGGGTGCTGGGCCATTTCTCACCTTCCCCACATGTACCCAACTTTCCGAACCCATTAGGGGGTTAGGGATTCCTTAGGAATCGAGTCATCCACCCCTTTCTTTTTCCTGGCCCGTCCGAGTGGCGACTCCATTTTCTCCGGACCTAGGTCTGTGCTCTCTAAGGCCTCGAGCCTAAACAATGCCAAAGTCGCAAGAACCATTCCACAGGAAGTGGGGGCAAAAATCCCCGCTCACCTATGCACATGCATTGTGTGGATCAATAATTTTAAAAGAAGTAGCACCTCAAAAATGGATGCGAAACAAATAAAGGATCTTTTCTTCCTACAGAGCACATCAAGACCGTGATAAAGACAAGCTAAACCAGCTTCCCCCCATGCATAAGAAAATAGGTGATCCAAGTCAGAAAGGGTGTGCAACACAGATAATTGAATGACAGACTCGATGCTACCCAAAATTGTTGCCTCCAACAAATATAACAAAAATCCCCAAGTATATTATTTTTCCCTCTCACCCTGCATGGGTCAAGTGTACTTTACCTAATACTCTCGGATGGGCTAATATCGGATCTTATATGACCTCCTATATCGGGGCTTGACACCGATCAACTGTCCAATTTCTTCTTCTTTCAAAATATTGCTGGTCAAAGGGACGGGGGTTCCATCCCATCGGAGGCTGGTTATAGCAGCAATGTCAGTCGGACCAATTGTCATCTCTCCAATGGACAAATGAAAAGTATGCGTTGTGTCTAACCATCATTCTGCAAGCGCCTGGATCACGCTCCGGTCTATTTGATAGCCCCGTGCTAGTATTGCAAAATGAAGTCTTCAAAACCACTTTCCCGCACCATTCTCTTTACTACAGGTGGGGCCTGGTCATACCACTTATGGGCCTTGTGAATATTTTCCCCCACTTTAATATCGCAACCATCATGCTGTCAAAATACAGGTAAGTCCAGGTAAGTACACATGTAATTTTCCTCACACACTTTTCAAAAAGTATAACTATAATAATAAATAAATAAAAAGTAAATAATAGTAACATAAAATAGTAAATAATATAGAATATATTAAATAAATAAAATAAAATAATTTTATATAAATATATGAAGCAATATATTTATGTAAATAAAATAAAATAAAATAAAATAATAATAAATAATAAATAAATAAAAATAAAAAAAGGACAGACAAATAATTTCTCGCACAACAATTGATGTGTTTCATTCTTATACAATCATTTTAGTACATCAAAAGTTTCATGCATAAATTTGTAGATTTTTTTATACAAATAAATTATGCTACATAGATATTTTTGTATATCAATTTTTCATACTTATTCTTGTATAATCTATATGAACATAATTATACTAACAAACCATGCAATAAATTACTTATATGTATGGAAAAGTACCACTTATCGGTGTTTATCTTTAAAACTTTGATGGAGATGCATGCCCGGTAATAACAGAATTTGCACAACTTCGTTGTCTCGAAGGTAAGAAATAAATTCATTATTTGATCGAGTCCTATGCCTTGAAGAGTGTTGGACGCCTGCCATGGTATGTGCTTCAGCTTTAAGAATCTTACAATGGAATTGAAATATTCTGAGTGATAGTATTTAGTTTGCAAGATGAGAAATAGCATGACCACTTTATAAAGAATGAAATGTATATAAGATAAAAATACTAAATATAAAAAAAATCAAATAAAATGGGGGACAAGTTCACGTGTTGTTGCCATTTATTATAATTTTTTTTTATGTAAAGTCATTTAACTTTAGTTAGTCAAAATCATCTACTTCATCTCTTATCTATTTCAATAATGTGCATAGTATTGCGTTATGAGTACAGATAATTTCAATAGATATTTATTACATCCAACAAAAAAATATATAATATAATTTTTGCAAAATATTTTACTGGCTCTAATTTATTTTTGCAGGTATCTCGGGTCCAGAACCCAAGTCTTTTTCGAGTCCAAAACTTGAACCAGGTTCAGAACCCAAATTGTCTCAGGTCCAAAACCCAAGTCTTTTTCGAGTCCAAAACTCAAACCGGGTCCATAACCCAAATGATCTCGAGTCCAGAACCCATGTCTTTTTTGAGTCCATAACTCGAACCTGGTCCAAAACCCAAACCATCTTGGGTCCAAAACCCAAGTCTTTTCTGAGTCCAAAACTCAAATCTGGTCCAGAACCCAAGTCTTTTTTGAGTTAAGAACTCGAACCAGATCCATAACTCAAACTATCCTGGGTCCATAACCCAAGTCTTTTTTTAGTCCTGAACTCGAACTGGGTCCAGAAACCAAACTATCCAGGGTCTAAAACCCAAGTCTTTTCCGAGTCCATAACTCAAACCGGGTCCAGACCCCAAACTATCTCGGGTCTAGAACCCAAGTCTTTTCCGAGTACAGAACTCAAACAAGGTCCAAAACCCAAACCATCTCGGGTCCAAAACCCAAGTCTTTTTCGAGCCTAGAACTCAAACCGGGTCTAGAACCTAAACCATTTAGGGTCCAGAACCCAAGTCTTTTTTGAATCCAAAACTCAAACTGGATCTAGAACCCAAACCATCTCGGGTCCAGAAACCAAATCTTTTTCGAGTCCAGAACTCGAACAGAATCTAGAACCTAAACAATCTCGCGTCCAGAACCCAAGTCTTTTTTTAGTCCAGAACTCGAACTTGGTTAAGAACCCAAACCATCCTGGGTCCAGAACTCAAGTCTTTTTAGAGTCCATAACTCAAAATGGGTCCAGTACCTAAACCATCCCGGGTCCAGAACCCAAACAGTCCCGTGTCCAGAACCCAAGTCTTTTTCGAGTCTAGAACTCGAATTGGGTCCAGAACCCAAACTGTCTCGGGTCTAGAACCCAAGTCTTTTTGAGTCCAGAACTCAAATCGGGTCCAGAGCCCAAACCATCTCGGGTCCAAAATCCAATTCTTTTTCGAGTCCAAAACTCGAACCGGGTCTAGAACCCAAACTATCTCGGGTCTAGAACCCAAGTCTTTTTTAGTCCAGAACTCGAACCGGGTCCAGAACCCAAACCATTCTTGGTCCAGACCCAAGTCTTTTCTGAGTCCATAACTCAAGCTAGGTCCAGAACCCAAATCATCTCGGGTCTATAACCCAAGTCTTTTCTGAGTCCAAAACTCGAACCAGGTCCAAAGCCCAAAACCAAAACCATCTCAAGAAAATTAAGTCTATTTTTGCCAAAATTAAAAGTCTCATTGATTTTCACTCTCTGAATCAATTGAAGATCATTCAAGTAAGGGGCAAACTGTAGACCCTTAATTTTTACCCTAATTTGATACGGTCCTAATTAAAGGATGCCAAAATAAACTTTATCCGACTTTAAAATATTTGAACCTAGTTTATAATTTTTAAAGAAGTCGGTTTGGATTAAAGAGGCATAAATTCAATTATAAAACCCTAAAATCAAGTTGAATAGGCCCAAATTAAAATTTTTCGGTCCATAAGTTAAAAAAGGCAAGAATAATTCGAGTCAGGCCAACCGGGGAGACATGAACAATTGCTTATGTTGACCTGGAGGGACCAAGTCAACATGAGCATGCCTCATGTAGATCTGGCAGCCCAGATCGACATGAGGTTGGACTCATGTCGACCTAGGGCAACCAGGTCGACATGGTTTCAATGAGTTTCCTAATTGAACTAAAATTTATTTTATGGACGGATTAATATTAGGGTTAAGGATTCTGAGTGAGGTTTGCCTATAAATAATAACGTTTCAGAATTTAGAAAGGGGAGAATTGAACATTGACAAGGGTTGGCAATTAATATTAAGAGAGATTAAACCACAAAAGAGAAGAGACGGCAACAAACAGAGAAGAACAACAATAGCTTTTTTGAGACTGAAAGAAACAACAAACAGAAATATCATGACAACCAAAGAAGAAGGCAGGGTCCATACTGTCTTCACATTATTCATCCAGAAATCAATTTTTTTGGTGGAACCAACAATAGAGGTTTGCTCTTTAATCATAAATTATTCATGCTCATAATAGCTTCATTTTCTTTGATTGATAAGAACATGCAGTAACTTGATCTTTGAACATGCAGTAAGTTGATCTTTGAATATGCAGTAAATTTATCTTTGTTTTAATAACTTTAATTGTTTGCTTTAGTTAATACATTAATCAGTTGGTGTTTAAAACTCCACTTGCATATTTTATAAAAACTAAAAACTTAAAACCATCAAGTATCCTAAGTCATTGATTAAATTATCAAAACCTTAAATCGTTCTTTTGTTTCCAAAATTTTAAAACCATAAATCTTTCTCTCTTAAACCATAAATTCCTTAAACACTAAAACCCTAACTAAACCTATTTTTTTAAAATCACAGTAGCATTATTTTTATAAAACATCCAAAACCCTAAATCTTTAAAACATCCAGTAGCATTATTCTTTTAAAAATAATATTAGTTCCTCAAAATTCTAAAACCCTATTTTCTAAATCCTAAACCCTAAAATCTTAATTTTCAACACCAAAACCTACAACCCTAGAAGCTAGTTTCTAAAATTTTCTGGGGGGCTAACCCCTTGACCCCCGCCCACTAACCGGCTAGCGGGACCGCCGTATGGGTTCGTCGAAGGAGTTAATATTCATTTGTGTATTATGAGTCCGTGTATTTAACTTTTCTTTTTCCAAAGCCCTAATTTAGTAATTAAAATTCTGAAACCTTATTTTAAGATACGAACCCTAAATTTATATATTTATTGCTTTATTTAATTTTAGATTTGATTATGTAGTTTATTATATGTTTTGATGGTTGATTTATTTAATTTCAATGCTTGATTTATTTAATTTATCATGGATGGATTTTTTCTTTATTATTATGATTATTATTTGTTTATTTTGATATTAAAATTATAAGGGGTACATTTCCATTATTGGGTACCTTATTAATTAATTTTCATGTAATTTAAATTGCTTTTATATTTTGGACCAATGTAAAGGATATGTTTCCACCTTTCAATGGGTGTCCTATTTAGTTTAGACATGGATGATGTAAGGACATGTTTCCATCCTCGGATGGGCCTCCATTTATTTGCTTTGTTTTGACATTGCTTTGATTTTAATATAATGATGCTTTATTTTAATTGTTTCATGTAGTGTGGATAATATCATTATATTTAAGAATTTTATAATATTAAGACCTAAAAAGGAAGCCTGTTCCAATGAACCGGGCATTGTGGGGGTGCTGGGCCATTTCTCACCTTCCCCACACGTACCCAACTTTTCGAACCCATTAGGGGGTTAGGGATTCCTTAGGAATCGAGTCATCCATCCCTTTCTTTTTCTCGGCCCATCCGGGTGGCGACTCCATTTTCTCCTGGCTTAGGCCCGTGTTCTCTAAGGCCCCGAGCCTAAATAGTGCCGAAGTCACAAGAACCATTCCATTGAGAGTGGGGGCAAAAATCCTCGCTCACATTCATACCCCAAACCTTTCTTTGAAGTTTGAGTCTTAAAATCTGAAATCTTTGTCACACCGGCCTTGCCCTTTCCACGTCCAGCTCCAGGAAGGTAGCTCATGTTCTTCATCATGTTTAAGACCTTAGAGTCCACTACTTCATCATCAAAAATTATATCTACTTGGAAACCATTGAGTGGCCTCTCAATTATTAGAGCATTAAGGACCTCATTATCTTCAGCCTTGATGACCATTGTCTCATCTCCGTTAGGGAACTTGATCTTTTGATGAAGGGTGGAAGGAACTCCACCGAGAGGATGAAACCATGGTCATCCCAAAAGTAGAGTAAAGGTAACAGGTATGTCCAAAATAACAAATTCAATAATACATTTAATTGGACCAACCTTCACAACAGCTTTGAAAGATCCTTTGGCATGCCTCTTAGTGTTGTCATAAGCCCGAATGGTTACCTTAGTTAGGCTTAGATCCATTGTTGACATAGCTAGCTTTGGCAATATTTTAAGTGGAAAAATATTTATGGCAGACCCATCATCAACCATTACACATGGAGTCCTTTTTTCTTTGATTTCCACTATGACAAAGAGAGGGCAGATGTGATCTCTCCCCTCTTTTGGTAAATCTGCATCTGAGAAAGATACCATTCCCATATTAAATTTGATCTTCTTTTGAACTTCTTCACACTTCATTACTCCCTCAACTTTTATGAAGTTAATCAGTTCCTCCGATGTTGTGGAGGTGGAAATTGGCATGCTAGCCAAGGCCTTGGCCATAGTTTCACGGTGCTTCTTAGAAGTGGCCAATAAGTCCCAAATGCTGGCACTTGCTTGGGTTCTTTTTAACTGCTTAAGCATAGTATCATCTTCCTCTTCTTTTTTTCCCACTTCAACTTCCTTTCCTTTATTAGCTTCTACCTCCTTAGGTGGTGGCCTTGCATAAAGCTTACCAGATCTAGTGTTCATTACTTCATCTTCTTCATGCTCTGACCAGGTCCATTCCTCCTTCTTGGATACACGATCGTCATCACTATTATTTGAATCCCAAAACTCATTCACAACACATATTGAAACTTCTTTTCCAACCACCATAGCTTGTTCAACTCTGCTAAATACCACTTCTTCTTTGGTTGCTTCTTCATCCACATCTTAGAAAGATGACATGACAAAACTTTCATGCAAACCTCCTCCAATCATGAAGGTTGCTGGTGGTGGTACTCTATTGAACCCTGTCAATGGATTGTCCTTGGTGTTTGGCTTCTTGGGCTCGGGCAGCTTCCCATTATCAATTGCCTCAACCTCACACATCTATTCGTGTCGTGCCCTTGCATTTGATGAAATTGACAAAATGCATTATTGTCGAAATTAGGTGGGAGAGGGTTAGGCAAAGGATGAGGATTTAAGGGTTGTAACAATTCCTTCTTTTGTAGCTTATTGAGGACCTAAGACAGCGGCTTCCCTAATTTTGAAAACTACCTTCTTCCTCCTTGGCCAGTAGCATTAACACCAACTGCCTTTTGCATGCTTTGGTTACCAAACTGGTAGTTTCCTTTCTCATTCCTTCTTGATGAAAATCAATTCTTCTCTCTTTCCCACTCTTTAATTTGTAAACCTGCATGCAAAAGGTCTTTAAAATCCTGAATGAGTGTATGAGACATCCTTTCATGAAGGCTAGGTAACACTCCTCTCACAATCATTCTAATTTGATCGGATTCATCATGCCTTCTCTTGAGCAAAGCAGCCTTATTCCTCCATCTTTTCACATAGTCCACAAAATTCTCATTTGGCCTTTGTCTAATGGATTCAACTTCCATTAAGGTAACTTTCATCTCAACATTGTATCCATATTGTTGGATGAAGGTCTTGTATAGCAAATCCCAACTCTTTTATGTGCCATCATCTAAGGTATTGAATCAATTTTGGATAATAGGGTACAATGAGAGCATGAAGTACCTTAGAGTTTGAGCCTTAGTAGCTCAGGGAGACTGAATAGTAGTGATATATTGCTTCACATGGAGGTGAGGATTTTCGGTTCCATTAAACTTTGCAAAGGATGGCATTTTGAACTCGTACGGAACTTCTTCGTCTAGCTCAAAAAATTTGTCAACTTTGGACATTTCTTCAATTTTTAGTTTCTTCTCAAATTTCTTTTCCAAGTCCGCAATCATATTTTCAACATCTAAAGTTCCATTTTCTCCACAGCTGATCTTCCAATAGCCTTTGACTCTTTCTTCTTATCTTGAGGATCTTGGAAGTATTGAGCCCAATCGTCATCATCATCAATGATCACCTTATCATCATCAAAAACCACTTTACCAACTTTAGCCTTCCCCTTGTCCTTTAGCTTCTTGGTGCCAGCAGATTCTTCGACATTGTTTCCTAAAATTGTAGCCAATTGGTTCTTCATGGTCTCAGCCAGGGCCTCTTTTATTTCTTCCATCTTGGCATTGAGGGTGTCATCCACCATTCTTTGAATTTGTTCGCCACCAGTACTTTTGGTGAGCAAGTGATTGAGTCATTGCTAGATTCTTCATCTCCGATATAGGTCGGATTGTCGTAATCTTTTGAACTATTGTAATCCAGGGCTGTGAGCCAGAAAGGATTAATGATATGAGATGCAAATGTATGCATGTATGCACAAACAATAGACAAAGATAAGTAGAACGTCCCTTCCAACCGTATAACTTCCACACACGGATAGTGAGTCTCTTTTCCTTGGTATATGGTTAACAAAGTACCAACATGGTGTATCTTATTTTTGAATATTTCCCTCAGACATTTAAACCAATAGTTATATTTTTAAAAATGAAAATTAGTTCATGATAATTCCCTTTAATTAGGCTTTAATCCATTCAACCAACTAAAGTAGCTTTTATGCTATATTGGATTAAAACTAAATTAAGAGGTTTATTATAAATAGATTTCTCACTTGAAAAAGTAACTAATGATTCATGCCAAATACAAGCCCATGATTAATAACTCTTAGTATAAACTAAGCTCACAATTGATTTTTGGTATTTCATAATTGACTAAAATATTTGTAAGCCCTTTAAAAAGGTTATGAAAATAATTTTGTTTCTAAGCCCATTGTAAAAAGATTTTAGAAAAAAGGATTTCGGGCTTCGTATTTTGGTCATGAGAAAAGAATTTTTGATTTGCTTTTAGAAAAGTTTTATACCAAAGACCATCTTGAAAAGTTTTAAAAATAGCTTTGGTCTTTTGGACTTTAAAGAAAAATTTATTTGAGCTCACAATGTAATTAGGTCATATTAGAAAAAGAACAAACCAAATAAGCCATGATTTAAGCCAAGATAAATTAATCATAGTCAAACAACAAGCATTTGGGGTAAAACCTAAGGAAAGTAACTAGGCCAATTACATGAGCTTTAGTCTTTGGGTTAAAAGGCTTAGGTTCCCATAGAAAGTATATACCAAAAGGTATAAGGCTATGAGTGGTTATGCCATGCTCAATCTCTATACCTTGAGTGAAAGTATGGTATCCCTTACATAAGACAACACGGGTAACACGGGCGTCCTAACTCACACACACGATGCAATCTAATATGATACAATGGAAAATATCATGATAAGAAAGAATAGAATAATATAAAGACAAACGGAATTGTAGACCCTTAATTTTTTATCCAGTCTGGTCCAATATATTTGATTTAGTCCAAAATATTTTTTGTGTTTTCTAATATATCTTAATTGGTCCAAAATAATTTTTGTTATATTAATTAAATAATTTTTGCTTTATTATCTAATTTTTATTAATAAAAATAAACAAATAGAAAATAAATAAAAATAGTATAAAAAATAAATAAGAATAAAAAAAGTTGGATTGCGGCGAAATGGCCTGCATGCCCATTTCGCCAGTTGCGGCAATTTTTTTGCTAGCGCAATTTTTCCTACGACAATTTTTTTTGCCAGCGCAATTTTTCGAATAGCAGTTTTTTTCGCCTGCGAAATTTTTCGACGCAAATTTTTTGAAACATAATACAATTAATTTTCGGTTTCTTTTTCTTATTTAATATTATATGTCGTGAGTAACTAGGATTAAGAATAGAATTCTTCTATAAATAAGGAAGAAATCGGAGGCAGAAAAATTAGAAATTGCGATGAAATTGGGGGAGAGTTTGAAACCGAAATTGAGTGGGAAAACAGTGAAATCAAATCTGACTTTTTGAGAGACGAAGAAGCAAAGCATTAACAAATCATCAAAGGCAGCAATTGCCTTTGTTTTTGTTCATCCAAGAAGAATTGTATTAATTGTTATATTTTTTCACAGTAGCATAAACTATGAAATTGTGTTTTTTAATTCAATAACCCTAGAACTTTAATTTAGTTTTTCTAAAGTTAAAAACACTAATTCATTGCTTTATTTTCCAAACGGACTTAAAATTATTATTTTTACTTCTTCAAAATCTTAAAACCCTAATTGAACATGTTTTTCAACAAAAACAAAATTTGATTCTGTTTCTTACAACAAACCCTAAAAACACCTTTTCTATTTATATAAACCTTAAATCGTTTGTCTACTTTCATAAAATTATAAATTGCTTTTTCCAAATTTTAAAAAACCTAAGCATCCACCGAAACCCTAATTCTAAAACACTAAACCCAAATGCAAATTCCAAACTTAAAATAGTGAACCCTAACCCCTTTAAAACCTTAAACCCTAATTTTTTCTAAACCCTAATCCTTTAAAACCTTAAAAACCATAAAAACACAAATATTTTAATTTCACACCGTAAGCTTGAAATCACAAATCAAAAGTATTTTAAAGTGTTCAAATTCTAGTTCCATGATTTTACATAATAAACCCTAGTTTGGTTAATCAAAGAGTCTTACCAACCTTTTAAAACATAAAATCCTTAATCTATTTTAATTCTTTTAATGTCATTAATTCTCTTAAATTCACAGTAGCCTAATTCTATAAATTCCAAAATCCTAAACACTTGAAATAAATAACCTAAAATGGAAACAGTAGCGATAATTTAGATGTTTATTTGCCTTATTCAATTTTATATTTGATTATGCTTTGATTTATTTTATATGCTTTAATTTATTTAAGTTCAATGCTTGGCTCATTTAATTTATCATGGATGGACGTTTACTTTCTATTGATGTTTAATACCTTTGATGAATGATTTATTTATGATGAATGGTTATTTACTTTTAGATTTCCAAATGTTGTAAGAGGTATGTTTCCACTTGGTGGGTACCTCATTAGTTAAATATCATGTAATTTAAGTTGCTTTTCTATTTTAGAACCAATGTAAAGGGCATGTTTCTACCTTTTGGTGGGTTTCCTATTTAGGCATGGGATGTAAGGACATGTTTCTATCCTCAGATGGGTGTCCATTTATTTGTTTTGTTTGGACATTGTTTTGATTTTAATATAATGATGCTTTCTTTTAATTGTTGTGTGTAATATGGATAATGTTGTTATATTTAAGAATTTTATAATATTAAGACCTATAAAGAAGGCTGGTTCCAATGAACTAGGCATTGTGGGGGGTGTTGGGCCATTTCTCACCTTCCCCACACGTACCCAACTTTCCGAACACATTTGGGGGTTGGGGATTCCTTAGGAATCGAGTCATCCACGCCTTTCTTTTTTTTTCGGCCCATCCAGGTGGTGACTCTATTTTCTCCGGACTTAGGTCTATGTTCTCTAAGGCTCCGAACCTAAACAGTGCCGAAATCGCAAGAACCATTCCACCGGGAGTGGGGGCAAAAATCCCTGCTCACAGTGGCGACTCCACTGGGGATAAGAGAAGTTGATTCCGTTGGTCTTTATATTATTCTATTCTTTCTTATAATGATATTATCCGTTGCATCATATTAGATTGTATTGTGTGCGTGAGTTAGGACGCCCATGTTGCCCGTGTTATGTTATGTAAGGGATACCATACTTTCACTCAAGGTATGGAGATCGAGCATGGCATAACCACTCATAGCCTCATACCATTTGGTATATACTTGCTATGGAAACCTAAGCCTTTTTACCCAAAGACTAAAGCTCATGTAATTGGCCTAGTTACTTTCCTTAGGTTTTTACCCCAAATGCATGTTTCTAATATGACATAAGTATATTGTAAGCTCAAAATAAAATTTTCTTTAAAATCCAAAAGACCAAAGCTATTTTCAAAACTTTTCAAGACGGTCTTTGGACATAAGACTTTTCTAAAAATAAATCAAAAAATTATTTTGCTAATGGCCCAAATACTAAGCCCAAAATCCATTTTCTGAAATATTTTACAATGGGCTTAGAAACAAAACTATTTTCACCCAACCTTTTCTTACAAAGAGCTTGCAAAAATATTTAGGTCAATTATGAAATACCAAAAATCAATTGTGAGCCTAGTTTATACTAAGAATAATTAATCATGGGTTTGTTTTTGGCATGAACCATTAGTTACTCTTTTCAAGTGAGAAATCTATCTATAATAAACCTCTGAATTTAGTTTTAATCCAATTGGTTGGATGGATTAAAACCTAATTAATGGGAATTATCATGGATGTATTTCCATTTTTGAAAATATAACTATTGATTGAAATGTTCGAGGGAATTATTCGAAAACAAGATACCCCATGTTGGTATTTTGTTAACCATATACCTAGGAAAAGAGACTATCCATTCATGTGTGGATGATATAAGGTTGGAAGGAAACGTCCTAATTATCCTTCTTTGTCTATTATTTGTGTATACATGCATACATGTGCATCTCATATCATTGATCCTCTCTAGCTCACAGCCCTGGATTAAGAAAGTTCAAAAGCTTACGACAATCCGACCTATGCTGGAGACGAAGTATCTAGCAATGACTCAATCACTTGCTCACCAAAAACAATAGAGCCCGAACAAATTCAAAGGATGGTGGATGAGGCCCTCAACGCCAAGATGGAAGAAATAAAAGAGGCCCTAGCTGAGACCATGAAGAACCAATTAACTGCAATCTTAGAGAATCATGCCGAGGCATCTGCTAGTACTAAGAAGCCAAAGGACAAAGGGAAGACTAAAGTTGGTGAAGTAGTTTTTGATGATGAAAAAGTGATCATTGATGATGATGATTGGGTTCAATACTACCAAGATGCTCAAGAGAAGAAAAAGGAATCCGAAGATTGTTGAAAGATCGACTATGGAGAAGACCAAAACTTCTAATATTGGAAAGATGATTGCTGATATAGAAAAGAAATTTGAGAAGAAATTGAAAACTGAAGAGGTCTCCGAGATCGACAAATTGTTTGAGCTAGATGAAGAAGTTCCATATAGTTTCAAGATGCCATCTTTTGCAAAGTATGATGGAACCAAAAATCCTCATCTCCATGTGAACTAGTATATCACTACTATGCAGTCTGCATGAGCTACTAAGGCTCAAACTCTAAGGTACTTTATGCTCTCATTGGGTCATGTTGTCCAAAATTGGTTCAACACGTTAGATGAAGGTACACAAAAAGATTGGGACATGTTGTATAAGGCTTTCATTCAACAATATGGGTACAATGTCGAGCTGGAAGTTACCTTAATGGAAGTTGAGTCCATTAGGCAAAGGCTAAATGAGAATTTTGTGGACTATGTGAAAAGATGGAGAAACAAGGCTGCTTTGCTCAAGAAGAGGCCCGATGAATCTGATCAAATAAGGATGATTATAAGAGGGGTGTTGCCTAGTCTCCGTGAGAGGATGTCTCATACACTCATCCGTGATTTCAAAGACATTCTCCAAGCTGGTTTGCAAATTGAAGAGTGGGAAAGGGAGAATAATTGCTTTTCAATAAAAAGGAATGAGAAGGGAATTACCAGTCCATAAATCAAAGCACGCAAAAAGAGGTTGATGTTAATGTAACCAGTCAAGGAAATAAAAGACAATTCTCAGAATTGGGGAAACCTCTATCTTGGGTTTTTAGCAAGCTGCAAAAGAAAGTGTTGTTGCAACAGTTAGCTCCTCGACCCCTACATAATCCACTGTCACCAAATTTCAATGCCGAGGCCTTCTGTCAATTTCATCAAATGCGAGGGCATGAAACAGATAAATGTGCTCGTCTAAGGCATGAGATCCAAGACCTAATCGATAGTGGCAAGCTACCCGAGCCAGATAAGCCCAATACCAAGAACAACCCTTTGCCCAAATTTGGAAGAGCGCCTCCACCGGCAACCTTCATGGTGGGAAAATGATTGGAAGAAGATTTTGTTTTATCATCCTTTCAAGATGGAAATATTGAAGATGTGAAAGGAAAAGAAGCTTAAACCCAATGAACCTTCCTTAACTTGAATGTTGCTTTTCAATTTTACTTTCTTTAATATTTTGGAACTATTGTGTTTTTCAAATTTAAAGTTGCTTGAAGTAAATTACTTTCATCAAAACTTTGTTGGTCTTTGTTCATTTTGGTTCTCAACCGATGAGGAATCTAGCTTGATGTTTATAAATTAATGTGTCTAGGCATCATGACTTGAATGACTTTACTAGATAAGGGAATTATTCTATAGCATTGAGTTGTGTATGCTTACTTAGAGAGGGCTCCGGCATAATTATCTTTGTCTAGGTCCTACTGTGAGCAAGGATTTTTGCCCCCACTCCCGGTGGAATGGTTCTTGCGACTTCGGCACTGTTTAGGCTTGGGGCCTTAGAGAACATGGACCTAAGTCCAGAGAAAATGGAGTTGCCACCCGGACGGGCAGGGAAAAAAGAAAGGCATGGATGACTCAATTCCTAAGAAATACCCAACCCCCTAATGGGTTTAAAAAGTTGGGTATGTGTGGTGAAGGTGAGAAATGGCCTAGTACCCCCACAACGCCCGGTTCATTGGAACTGGCCTCCTGTACAGGTCTTAATATTATAAAATTCTTAAATACAATAATATTATCCATATTACACACAATAATTAAAAGAAAGCATCAATATATTAAAATCAAAGCAATGTCCAAGCAAAGCAAATCAAATAAATGGACACCCATCCGAAGATGGAAACATGTCCTTACATCACATGCCTAGATATGACACCCACCGAAAGGTAGAAACATGCCATTTACATAAGTTCTAAGATATAAAAGCAAATTAAATTACAAGATATTTAACTAATGAGATACCCACCAAGTGGAAACATACCTCTTACAATATTTGGAAGTCTAAATAAATTGATAAAAGTAAATAACCATTCATCATGAACAAATCATTCATCAAAGGTATTAAATAGAAAGTAAACATCCATCCATGATAAATTAAATAAACCCAGTATTAAAGTTAAATAAATTAAAGCATATAAAATAAATCAAAGCATAATCAAATATAGAATTGAATAAGGCAAATAAAAAGCTACTGCTTCCATTTAAGGCTCTTTATTACCTGTGTTTAAGGTTTTAGATTTTATGGAATTAGGCTACTGTGACTTTTTAAGAGAATTAAAATAGATTAGGGTTTTATGTTTTAAAAGGTTGAAAAAATTATTTGATTAACCAAATTAATGTTTGAATGGAGAAATCATGAAACTAAGGGTTGGACACTTTAAAACACTTTTGATTTATGGTTCCAAGATCACTGTGTGAATTTAAAATATTTGTGTTTTTATGGTTTTTTAAGTTTTAAAGGATTAGGGTTTAGAAGAAATTAGGGTTTAAAGTTTTAAAGGAGTTAGAGTTTACAATTTTGAGTTTTGGAATTGAATTAGGATTTTAGTATTCTTGGATTAAAGTTTTGGGTGATAAGTTTGAATTAGGGCTTAGAAAAATAATTTGATGATTTTATGAAGTTTTATGAATTTAAACAAACGGATTAAGGTTTTTATAAATAGAAAAGTTATTTTTTAAGGCTTTTTGAAAGAAACAGAACCAAGTTTAAACTTTTGAAAGAAACAGAATCAAATTTTGGTTTTGTTGAAAAAATATGTTTAATTATGGTTTTAATATTTTAAAGAAGTAAAAATAACATTTTTAAGCCTTTTGGAAAATAAACCAACTAAATAAAGTTTTTGACTTTAGAAAAACTAAATTAAAGTTCTAAGATTTTAAATTTTGAAAAACACAAATTCCTAGTTTTAGCTACTGTGAAAAAAAAACCAAAGAATTTAATACATACCTCCTTTTGATGATTCTTCCAAAAATTATTTTTATTGCATGAATTAAAATGAAGACAATTGCTGCCTTTTGAATTCCTTCAATCGTGTCCCTGCTATTTCAAAATAAATATCAAATTCAATTGCTCTTTTTCCTTCACGGATTTGGTTCCACTTTTTCAAGCTACTGTCAAAATTGTTTTTGATTTTCGGCCTCCCCCAATTTCATTGCCTTTGGTCCTTATTTATAGTGGTTTGATATGGTTTATTCCTAATTAATCATGGCAAGTAATATTAATAAGAAAAGGAAACCAAAACCTAATTGAAATAGGTTTCGAAAAATTTGCGTCGGAAAAATTGCGCTGCCGAAAAAAACTACCACAGGAAAAAATGTGCTGGCGAACAAATCTGCCTCAGGAAATTGCAGCAGCATGCGCGGAACAGGCCTGTAGGCCATTTTGCCCACAGAAAAATTCTGCGGGCGAAATTCCCACAAGCCCGCGCTGACTTTCGGCCGCCGATTTTTTCGTCGCCGATTTTTTTTATTTTTTATTTTTGTTGAATTTTTATTCATTTTACCATTTTTTACAAAAATATATATTAAAATTAATTAAGATACCATAAAAATTATTTTGGATTAATTAAAATATATTTGGACCGGACCAGGTCAAAAATTAAGAGTCTACAGTTTGCCCCCTGCTTGAATGATCTGAAACTTAAGTGAAAGAGAGTGAAAAGAAATAAGACTTAATTTTTGAGATGGCGATTTAAATTTGTTTTGGGTACTTGGACCCAAAATTGGGTACTTGGACCCGAGATTGATTAAATTTGGGTACTTGGACCTAGGATTGGGTACTTGGACCATGGATTGATTTAATTTGGGTACTTGGACCCAAGATTGGGTACTTGGACCCAAGATTGAATTTGATTCGGGTACTTGGACCCGAGATTGATTTGATTTGGGTACTTGGACCCGGGATTGAGTACTTGGACTAGAGATTGAGTACTTGGACCCGAGATTGGGTACTTGGACCTAAGATTGAATTGATTTGGGTACTTGGACCCGAGATTGGGTATTTAGACCCAAGATTAAATTTGATTTGGGTACTTGGACTCGAGATTGGGTACTTGGACCCGAGACTGATTTGATTTGGGTACTTGGACCCGAGATTGGATAGAATTTAGGTACTTGGACTCGGGATTGGGTACTTGGACCCGAGACTAATTTGATTTGGGTACTTGGACTCGAGATTAGTTTGAATTTGGGTACTTGGACCCGGGATTGGGTACTTGGACCCGAGATTGGGTACTTGGACCCGAGACTGATTTGATTTGGGTACTTGGACCCGAGATTGGATTGAATTTGGGTACTTGGACCAGGGATTGGGTACTTGGACCCGGGATTGGGTACTTGGGCCCGAGATTGATTTGATTTGGGTACTTGGACCCGAGATTGGATTGAATTTGATTTGGGTACTTGGACCCAAGATTGGATTGAATTTGGGTACATGGACCCAGGATTGGGTACTTGGACCCGAGATTGATTTTGATTTGGGTACTTGGACCTGAGATTGGATTGAATTTGATTTGGGTACTTGGACCCAAGATTGGATTGAATTTGGGTACTTGGACCCAGGATTGGGTACTTGGACCCGAGATTGATTTTGATTTGGGTACTTAGACCCGAGACTAATTTGATTTGGGTACTTGGACCCAAGCTAAGTTCTGGACTTAGAAAAGATTCCAGGTTCTGGACCTAAGGGTATTTTTTTTTCTAAACCTGATATTGAATTTAATTTGGGTGCTTGGACCCGAGACTGAGTTTGACTGACCTTTTATCATTTGAGAAGTCTGACTGCTCCGGTTATTCTATGCATTGTGGTTTTTACCCTCAAAATGGATCTTCATCCTTTGAGATTGGGTCTTCATCCTTGAAAATGGATCTTCATCTTTTGACATCGGGTCTTTACCCTTGAAACATGGATCTTCAGCCTTTGGGATCAGGTCTTCACCCCTTGCAAATGGATCTTCATCCTTGGAGATTGGGCCTTCACCCTTGAGAATGGATCTTCTTCCTTTGAGATCGTGTCTTCACCCTTGCAATATGGATCTTTATCCATTGGAGGTCGGGTCTTTACCCTGGCTTCAACTCTTTTAGCTAGGTTGATCTTTTGTCTTTTGCATCTTCATTCTTTTAATAATTCTAATTTTCTTTTTTTATTCCATTCTTTTTTGTTCTTCCTTTTCATTTTTGCAAAAAATTCAGCCCTTTTTAGCTAGCCTTCATATCCTCTCCTTTTCCCCCTGCGTGGCAAGATATTTGCAAGTGATTTTGAAAATGTTTTATATAAAAACTCAAAAAATTGAAAAGGAGAAACTTTGCCCTCTGTGTAGGCTTAAACCCATGATTTTTCAATGTGGACTCTGATTGATGTTGTTATCTTCTAGTTCTTCGCACAAGCACGTATTTCTTCTCTTTGCAAGATTATTGGAGCTTTCTCAAGCAATGGGCTTTCTATGCCCCCCTGATTTGATATCTTCTTTTGATTCCTTACTTCACAGAGTGTTTGCTATTCACTTTGATAATGAATAGACAATACAAGACAAGAAAGTGTGACATGATATGCTCATGTATGCATGATATGCATGAATGATACTTACAGCGGTTTTATTGACTCACAGACTGAGGTGATCAGCAAAAATGTTCTCATTGGTTTCGTTTTGACGCTTGCTCAAATCTTGCATTAGAATGATCAAAAGCTTTTACATTTGTGGCTTTTATCCTCAAGATGTTGAAAACATGAGTGGTGGAGATCCCAAGTAGCAGAGTTAGGGATTCATCTATTTTGAACTATATCTCAGCATGTCAGTTGGTAGTTTCTTCATAACTTTGCCAATAATAATTTCCTTTGCCCAATGAGTCCTTTGGAGGTTCAACATATTTCCCTTAACTTGAAGGCTTTGTATGGCAAAACATTTTTTGAATTTTTTGAATTTTTTAAATTTTGATTTTGAAATCAAATGTTGGCTTTGCCAAATCAATGTCGATGTGCCTCAGGACTTGATTTTCCAAATTACCATATCTATAACATGACAATCCTAGTTACCGTACTAAACTTGGGAATCATTTCTATTTAAGCAAGAATTGTTGCACTTCTAATAGGCACATACACATTACTTGGTCAAAGGTCTCATTTGAGTTTAAATATTGTCTATCTCATATGCATGCTTATCCAAACTATCTCCACTAATAGACTCTACCTACCAAGAGAGATCAACAGGTCTTTGATAGGCTTGAAATGGGGTCTATAAGGGAAACAGGTTTAAGTGAAGGCCATTTTGAGATTGGAGCTGGTGTGATACAATGGACAAACCCTCTCACTATAAATTTCTTATTTGAATTTTAGGTAGCTTGGAGGCAATCTTGCTAGACTCTAAATTCCTTCTATCTTTTTGGCATTAATTTGGATCTTGATTAGGACAATCTTTGCCCTTGCAAAAATTTTGGTACCCAAATTCGTTTCTTTTCCTCTTCTCCCTTTCCTTTTTATTTTTCTTATTCTTCCCTTTCTTTGAGCATTCTATCATTTTGTCCCACTTCATTGTAGGACTGTCAAGTACAGAATTTTCAAGAATTGAACAGTCTTTCTCCCTTTTTCTTTGATTTTGATCGAATATTTAGTTAGGTTGGACCAATTCAAGTCAAAACATCCTTATAAACCAAATAGGAGCCTTTTGTTGTCTTAGGTAAAAGAGAACTCAGTTGGATTTTTGAACCATTTTGGGTTTTCTTTTCTTTTTTCTTTTTTTTTCTTTTCTTTTGTCTTTTTTGTTTTCTTTTCTTCTCTCTTTTTTTTTTTTTGGTTCTAGCTCTAAAAGAGTTGTCTTGTTTGTACTAACTTTGGCTTCCAATAATGGATGAGTGGGGTGACAAATCTCCTTTAATAGGGATAAATCATTTGTTATTCTGATGTTATCTTGATATATTGGAGATATCAGGAAAACTTCAACTACCCTTATGGCCTTGAAAACATCAACTATCTTCATGGTCTTGAGAACTTCAACTATCTTTATGACCTTGACTAATCATTGCTTTCTTTTGATCTTCTTGCCTCTTCATCTTAGTGATCATAAGACTTGTCAAAAGCATCACAACAGCTCAAGGTAGGTTATTGAGATTATATGCCAATGAAAAGAAAGCTAAAATTTTATGAAGGCTCAAAGGGACAACTAGGGATTGATATTTAATTGGGTGGATACTAGTTGTTGGCTAACCAAAAAATGCCTAGATCATCTCTCCCTTAAATAAGTAGAGTTCAATTTCGCCTCAAAAGTTTGTCAAAGCATGTTCTAAGACTGACTAGGACCTAAACAAAGGTAATTATGCAGGAGCCCTCTCTATGTAAGCATACACAACTCAATGCTATAGAGCAATTCCCTTACCTAGTAAAGTCATTCAAGTCATGATGCATAAATATATTAATTCATGAATTATCAAGCTAGATTCCTCATCGGTTGAACACCAAAATGAACAAAGACCAACAAAAATTTTGATGAAAGTAATTTATTCAAACAAATTTAAATTTGAAAAACACGATTGTTCCAATTAAATATTAAAGAAAGCAAAATTGAAAAGCAACATTCAAGCTAAGGAAAGTTCATTGAGTTGGAGTCGAAGATGCTTCATTTATTTAGACATCTCAAGGGCATGGATTTTTTCCATCATCAGGGATCATTGCTTCATCATCCACAATTAGTCCAAGCTTGCTTAGTAGCATATCATATTTAGCAGCTTCTCTATCCATATCATGACAAGGTGACAAGATAAAACTCTTCATGAAGATTGTAAGTGATGATGCCCTTCCAATTTTAGGCTGAGGATTATTCTTAGTGTTGGCCTTATCAGGTTCAAGCAGCTTTCCACTGTCAATTAAATCTTGGATTTCATGCCTTAATTGAACACATTTATCTGTCTCATGCCCTTGCATTTGATAGAATTAACAAAAGACCTTGGCATCAAAATTTGGTGGTAGAGGCTTATGTAGAGGCCAAGGTGCCAATGGTTGTAGCAAATCCATTTTCATTAGATTTTCTAACATCTTTGACAAAGGCTCCCTTAAATTTGAAAATTTACGCTTCTTTGTAGGCTCAGTTGTTGCATTTTCCTCAACACCTCCTTTTTCTCTTTGACTTTGCACACTAGGGTGATAGCCGCTCTTATTGCTCCACTTAGATAGCACATGGTTCGGTTGGTCTTGAAGAATAGGGATTGATCTCTCATTTTTCATTTGATCTCTATTAGTAGACATGTTCCTTGTTAATGCTACCTTTTCCTTCTTCCTTATGTCAATGGGAGATGCCTTATTAGCATTGTTGATGATCTCCAAAATTTTAATCAACTGGGTCTTCATAATTTCAACCAATTGATCTTGTAGCTCGGCCATCCTAGCTTTGACAACTTCATCAACTTTGTCCCTTAACTGGTTTGCATCCATCCTTCCAATGAAGTGCTTGAATCTAAATCAATGTTGTAGTTGGTATTATTGTATGCTCTTGAATTACTATACTTCAGGTCTATGAGCCAGAAAGGATCAATGATATGAGATGCAAATGTATGCATGTACGCATGTATGCACGAACAATCAACGAAGAAAGATAATTAGGACATTCCTTCCAACATTGTAACATCCACACACGAATGGCGAGTCTCTTTTCCTAGGTATATGATTAACAAAATACCAACATGGGGTATCTTGTTTTTGAATAATTCCCTCGGACTTTTCAACCAATAGTTATATTTTCAAAAATGGAAATCCATCCATGATAATTCCCATTAATTAGGTTTTAATCCATTCAACCAACTAAAGTAGCTTTTATGCTATATTGGATTAAAACTAAATTAAGAGGTTTATTATAGATAGATTTCTCACTTGAAAAAGGTAACTAATGGTTCATGCCAAAAACAAGCCCATGGTTAATTTATTCTTAGTGTAAACTAGGCCCACAATTGATTTTTAGTATTTCATAATTGACCTAAATATTTTCCAAGCTCTTTGTAAGAAAAGGTTGGGTAAAGATAGTTTTGTTTCTAAGCCCATTGTAAAAGATTTTAGAAAAATGGATTTTGGGCTTAGTATTTGGGCCATGGGCCAAAGAATTTTTGATTTGTTTTTAGAAAAGTCTTATGTCCAAAGACCAACTTGAAAAAAAAATTTGAAAATAGCTTTGGTCTTTTGGACTTTAAAGAAAAAATTTATTTTGAGCTTACAATGTATTTAGGTCATATTAGAAAAAGAACAAACCAAATAAGCCATGATTTAAGCCAGGATAAATTAACCATAGTCGAACAACATGCATTTGGTGTAAAACCTAAGGAAAGTAACTAGGCCAATTACATGAGCTTTAGTGTTTGGGTAAAAAGGCTTAGGTTCCCATAGCAAGTATATACCAAATGGTACGAGGCTATGAGTGGTTATGCCATGCTCGATCTCCATAGCTTGAGTGAAAGTATGGTATCCCTTACATAACATAACACGGGTAACACGGACGTCCTAACTCACACACACAATGCAATCTAATATGATACAATGGATAATATCATTATAAGAAAGAATAGAATAATATAAAGACCAACGGAATCAACTTCTTTTATCCCCAGTGGAGTCACCACTGTGAGCGGAGATTTTCGCCCCCACTCCCAGTAGAATGGTTCATCTTCGGGGCCTTAGAGAACACGGACCTAAGTCCGGAGAAAATGGAGTCGCCACCGGGACGAGCCGGAAAAAAAGAAAGGGGTGGATAACTCGATTCCTAAGGAATCCCCAACCCCCTAATGGGTTTGGAAAGTTGGGTACGTGTGGGGAAGGTGAGAAATGGCCCAACACCCCCACAATGCCCGGTTCATTGGAACTGGCCTCCTTTACAGGTCTTAATATTATAAAATTCTTAAATACAACAATATTATCCATATTACACACAATAATTAAAAGAAAGCATCAATATATTTAAATCAAAGCAATGTCCAAGCAAAGAAAATCAAATAAATGGACACCCATCTGAAGATGAAAACATGTCTTTTCATCACATGCCTAGATAGGACACCCACCGAAAGGTAGAAACATGCCCTTTACATAAGTTCTAAGATAGAAAAGCAAATTAAATTACATGATATTTAACTAATCAGGTACCCACCAAGTGGAAACATACCTCTTACAACATTCGGAAGTCTAAATAAATTGATAAAAGTAAATAACCATTCATCATAAACAAATCATTCATCAAAGGTATTAAATAGAAAGTAAACATCCATCCATGATATATTAAATAAACCAAGTATTAAAGTTAAATAAATTAAATCATATTATATAAATCAAAGCATAATCAAATATAGAATTGAATAAGGCAAATAAAAAGCTAATGTTTCCATTTAAGGCTCTTTATTACATGTGTTTAAAGTTTTAGATTTTATGGAATTAGGCTACTGTGACTTTTTAAGAGAATTAAAATAGATTAGGGTTTTATGTTTTAAAAGGTTGATAAAATTGTTTGATTAACCAAATTAATGTTTGAATGGAGAAATCATGAAACTAAGGGTTGGACACTTTAAAACACTTTTGATTTATGGTTCCAAGCTCACTGTGTGAATTTAAAATATTTGTGTTTTTATGGTTTTTTAAGTTTTAAAGGATTAGGGTTTAGAAGAAATTAGGGTTTAAAGTTTTAAAGGAGTTAGAGTTTACAATTTTGAGTTTTGGAATTGAATTAGGATTTTAGGATTCTTGGATTAAAGTTTCGGGCAATAAGTTTGAATTAGGGTTTAGAAAAATAATTTGATGATTTTATGAAGTTTTATCAATTTAAACAAACGGATTAAAGTTTTTATAAATTGAAAAGATGTTTTTTAAGGCTTTTTGAAAGAAACAGAACCAAGTTTAAACTTTTGAAAGAAACAGAATCACATTTTGGTTTTGTTGAAAAAATGTTTAATTAGGGTTTTAAGATTTTAAAGAAGTAAAAATAATAATTTTAAGCCTTTTGGAAAATAAACCAACGAAATAAAGTTTTTGACTTTAGAAAAACTAAATTAAAGTTCTAAGATGTTAAATTTTGAAAAATACAAATTCCTAGTTTTAGCTACTGTGAAAAAAAAAACCAAAGAATTTAATACATACCTCCTTTTGATGATTCCTCCAAAAATTATTTTTCTTGGATGAATTAAAACGAAGACAATTGCTGCTTTTTGAATTCCTTCGATCGTGTCCCTGCTATTTCAGAATAGATATCAAATTCAGTTGCTCCTTTTCCTTCACGGATTTGGTTCCACTTTTTCAAGCTATTGTCAAATTTTTTTTTTATTTTCGGCCTCCCCCAATTTCATTGCCTTTGGTCCTTATTTATAGTGGTTTGATATGGTTTATTCCTAATTAATCACGGCAAGTAATATTAATAAGAAAAGGAAACCGAAACCTAATTGAATTAGGTTTTGAAAAATTTGCATCGAAAAAATTGCGCTACCGAAAAAAATTGCAGCAGGAAAAAATGTGTTGGCAAAAAAATCTGCAGCAGGAAATTGCGGCAGCGCCCGCTGAATGGGCCCGTAGGCCATTTCGCCTGCGGGAAGCCCACGGGCCTGCAATGACTTTCGGCAGCTGATTTTTCAGTCGCCGATTTTTTTTGTTAATTTTTATTTTTTATTATTTTTGAATTTTTATTCATTTTACCATTTTTTACTATAATAAATATTAAAATTAATGAAGATACCATAAAAATTATTTTGGACTAACTAAAATATATTGGACAACACAAAAATTATTTTGGACTAATTAAAATATATTGGACCGGACCGGATAAAAAATTAAGGGTCTACACCTAGTCAGTCTTAGAACATGCTTTGAAAAATTTTCGAGGCAAAATTGAACTCTACTTATTTAAGGGAGAAATGATCTAGGCATTGTTTGGTTAGCCAACAACTAGTATCCACCTATTAAATATCAATCCCTAGTCGTCCCTTTAAGCCTTCATAAAATTTTAGCTTTCTTTTCGTTTGCATATAACCTCAATAACCTACCCTGAGCTGTTGTGATGCTTTTCACAAATCTTATGATCACTAATATGAAGAGGCAAGAAGATCAAAGAAAGCAATGAATAGTCAAGATCATGAAGATAGTTGATGTTTTCAAGACCATCAGGATAGTTGATGTTCTCAAAACCATAAGGGTAGTTAGAGTTCACCTAGTATCTCCAATATATCAAGATAACATCAGAGTAACAAATGATTTATGCCTGTTAAAGAAGGTTTATGTTACTCCACTCATCCATTATTGGAAGCCTAAGTCAGTACAAACAAGACAACTCTCTTAGAGCTAGAACCAAACAAAAAAAAAAGACAAAAGAAAAGAAAAAGAAAAGAAAAAAGAGGAAAAAAGAAAAGAAAAAAGAAAAGAAAACCTAAAAAGGCAGCTTAAAAAGCCAATTGAGTTATCTTTTAGCTAAAGCAGCAAAAGGCTTCCATTTGGTTTATAAGGACAGTTTGACTTGAATTGGTCCAACCCAACCAAAGATTCAATCAAAATTGGAGAAAAAGGAGAGAGACCATACAGTTCTTGAAAGTTCTGTACTTAACAGTCCTACAAGGAAGAAGGACAAATTGATAAAATGCTCAAAGAAAGGGAGAAGTAAGAAAAATAAAAAGAAAGAAAAGGGAGAAGAAGAAAAGAAACAAATTTGGGCCTTCAACTTTTTGCAAGGGCAAAGACTGTCCTTATCAAGATCTAGATTAGTTCCAAGAAGACAGAAAGAATTTAGAGACTAGCAAAATTGCTCCCAACTGCCTAAAGTTCAAACAAGAAATTTGTAGTGTGAGGGTTTGTCCATTGTGTCACATCAGCTCCAATCTCAAAATGGCTTTCATTTAACCCGTATCCCTTATAGACCCCATTTCAAGCCTATCAAAGACCTGTTGATCTCTCTTGGTAGGTAGAGTCTATTAGTGGAGATAGTTTGGATAAGCATGCATATGAGATAGATGTTGCGCTCGAATTAAGTTCTACTACAAGCGTCACTCGTAAGTATACGAGGTAGCTGTAGCAAAGGTGATCGCCCCAAGGTCGTCTCACAAGGAAGCTAGATAAGCTAATTGATTATCAGGTTGCAAATAACAAATTATAATAAATTTAAATTGCTAACATCTAAATGAAAACAGATCGATTGGAGTTTAAAATAATAAAAGTAAACTGAGTTGATATATTGATTCACTTAATAGAAAGGTCTAGGGTTTGCACTTCCCTACTAACAAATTATATGTATGAACGGTTATTCCTCTCAACCAATTTCATTTCAAAGATTAGATCTCAAGTAACTTAATTAATCGAATCAAGGAAATAAGCTCTCTCATTCAAACCTCTTTCAAATAATCTTATTACAATTGAAATAATCCTTTCCTTAGGTCATATTTCTAATTCACCTAAGTCCCTAATTGAATTGTTCCAGCATTAGACTTCATCTCTCAATCCTTCATCTAATACCTCAAACACATAATTGGTGGCCAATCAATTATATATTAACAATAAATCCATTCAATCAAGGCTAAAGAAATAATTTAGTTAAGAGCAATAATCAATTCATACAATCATAGTATATCCATACAAACCCTAGACTAGATCAAATTAGTTCATAATGATGCTATCAAACATATTCATCTCATTAAAATTAAAAGAAACCAATTTAGACATAATAGAATTCATGAATACAATTCCAATGAAACTTAAGAGATAAAGTTTGAGAACAAAACCAAATTACAAACTCCCTTTAGCTTCTGAAGAATCTCTTGTTCAGATCTTTGCTAGAAGAATGTTGCAATGGCAAAAACAAATTTAATCTAGACTGTTTATATCAAAGTGTAATCAAAAAATCCAAAAGAAAACAAAATGGAAACCCTAAAGTTATCTTTTGACAGCTGAAAAAATCTCCTCCAAATAAAACCCTAATTCTCTATTTATACGAACCCCCGCTCCAAAAATCTGCGTTTTCTTTCTTCCTTTAGTCCATGAAGTGACACAGCCAAGCTCCTGGCCGTGTCATGTGACACAGCCAGTGGCTTGGCCCTGTCACCTGAATGTGTCTGCTTCTGTGTGATTTTCATCTTTTCTTCTTTGGAGTTGAGTGTGACACGGCCAGGCTTGGGTGAGCTTGGCCGTGTTTGATGTGTTTGGAGGGACACGGCCAGTGACTTGGCCGTGTCCCCTGGGTGTGTCACCTACTACTCTCTTCATTCTTTGCTCTTCTTTTTATGTTTCTTCCTTGGCTAAGTGTGGGACACGGCCAAGCTCCTGGCCATGTCATGTGACATGGCCAGTGGCTTGGCCGTGTCAAGTGGGTGTGTCAGTTACTGCCCAAAAAATTCCTTCTCTCTTGGTTCCTTGGTTTTGCCTTTGCTTCATGCTACTCTTTCTTCCAAGGAAACAATTTGCATATTAACCTAAAACAAACACTTAAACAAACTTTAAACAAGAATCAAATAAACATTAACCAACAACACATAAACACCACACTAAAAACTATAACAAAAACGACATAAACACTGAAATAAATTAAAACTACCAAAATTGATGAAAACACTAAATAAACAAATTAAAACTACCAAAATACCTAAAGAAAACAATAATCATCATAATAAATAAGACACAATTCTATGACAAAAACTAATAAAACAACTACCCCACACTTAAAACTTTGCTTGTCTCATGCAAATTCACATGGCATAAATTAAAAACTCAAACAACTTTAACTATAATTCCAGTATATAAGATGAAATCCTTTAAGACTCAGCCATAAATAATTGTAATTTCCTTCAATCAAGATTTTCTTAACTCATTCATTAATCCAGACATAACAAATCTCATCTCTCATCTAAGTGTTTCACTCGATTTCAAAGGTTAATTCACTCAAACCACTCATGACTGCATACTACCTTAAACTTGTTTAATTATCCAATCTCCCTCACTGATTTTCTCAAGAAATAATCCGAAGGTCTTTTATTTGGATGTAATGGGGCTAAGGTGAAGGTGTGAGAAAAGACATTTAAGCTGGAACATCAACAAAATGGAGTATTTAAATTAGACAATACTCTTGCTCAGAAACTCATAGCTCCCTCAAATGGCATATTCACCAACCCTTGACAATCTCACATACTTGCATACTTAAAGAAAAGTACATGAGTCGACATTCCTCTTTGATGACTAATGCTAGAAAATATATGAATTATATATATATATATATATCTTCTCTTTTATTTTCTCTTTCTTTTTTTATTATTTTTTATTATTATTTATATATATTTATACAAAATAACAAATTGCATGAAACATCTAGCTTAAAATGTAGAGGAAAAGAATAACCGACTCTTAGCAAATACAATGTGCAAAGTATGCATTTCAGCCCCAAATCTTACTAAAGCAATACTATTTTTGTTTTTTTTTAATTGCTTACCCCACACTTTTGAATTAAACCACCCTATTGTCATATCATAAGAAACTCCATTCCTTAATGTAGGTATAATGATAATAAGAAAATGTTGAGTTGTGAATTGTGTTGATCAATCAAGAAAAAGTCAAAGGCTCAACTTGGCTCACTAAGGAATTCATAATTAAGGGAGGTCTTTTTAAGCTAAAGGGATAATCCTAATTTGCCTTCATCATTTTAAAACTTGAGATTAAATCATAATGTGAGTTCAATTAGTATGCAAAAGCAAGCTCTAGAGATGCAAAATCATGAAGGTGCACACTTAAGAAAAGAAAATCAATTGACAATAATTTTAAATCTATGAGGCTCAAAACTCACAAAGGTGGGTTCTCAAAGATTTATATGTCATGAATTGCAAAATGTGAAAATTGATCCTGAATGAATTCAAATGCTAATCTCTATGCTGATACTAAAGTCTCAAATATAATACTAGAATCACAGAAAAGTCAATAAGTTTTCAACAATTATGCCATGCACAACACACAATATAACACACAACGACAAACAAAATAAGAATTAAAAGAAAAGCTTAAAGATTACCCCACATTTATAAATTACATTGTCCTCAATGGAAACAAGGATAATAAAGAAAAAGAGTGAAGGTACAACCTGTTTTCCATCGTTCCTTTGTGAGGCAAACCCTACCTTTCCATTACAAACAACAAATGTTCAAAAATAATATACAATATATAAAATAAAATATCCAAAATATAAAATGTTAACATTAAAAACAAAAACGAAAAATAACAGCAAAAATATGCTATAACTAAACACAAGAAAGTAAGGAATTCTCTCAAAAGATCTACGATGAAGGAGGATGTGATGATGAAACAGCCGAAGGATGAAGACTCAATATCTTAGCAAGGTTGCTATTGATTTGGTCTAACTGTTGCAAGACCGCAGCATGGTTACAATCTACCTTGCTCTCTAGTGCCTCTATCCTATTAATTATCTCCTGATTATCCAGGACCGAAGCATCCTCATCCAAATCAAGAGAATCCGAGTCAGACTCCTCCTGGACTCGTATTCTCTTTTGTCTGCCCCCTGGTATTTCTGGCTCAGCTGAAGCCATCACATAGGCCCCTCTCCTGTGCACCACCATATGCATCTTTTCAAGTGCGGCTAAATCCAATGAATCATTACCCATAATTTTAGTCATACGACAGGTACTCGGGTCAAAATCATTAAGGAGGGATGTTGCCAATGTGGTAACCAATCCTCCAATACAAATAGCCCCCTTCTTTTTATTTGCCACACTATCAAAAACATCGGCCAACCAATAGCCGGTACTAATAGGTATTGCATTACACGCATAATCCAAGAAAAAGAGCTCACTAAGTTCCACTACACCCAGGCTTTCCTTCCGAGCAAAGAATCCACATGACATAAAGCGATGCAAATACCTCAAAGCGGGATTACTCAATTTAGTTGCTTTAGCCGATTTGGCCACATAAGTTCCCGAGCCCAATGCTCCCCAAGCAATTTGTTGTTTAAAATCTTTAGGTACAGACCTTTCACCGTGTTGATGGAAACCAAATATCACATTCAATTGCTCAATACTAACCACAAATGATTTCCCAAGCAATTTAAAATTCAAATTAGAGCAAATTTTTTGTTCATCTCTTTCAACCTTAAGAGATGTTAAAAATTCCAAAGTGAGCTCTTGAAATTGCAAAGGTCTAAAGGAGACTAGGTTCTCCCACCAAAGATTTTGAACATAACTATAAAAATTATCACTAATAGGAAGAGCATTAAGGGATTCATTGCTGACATACCTTGTCGGAAAGAAACCCCTTGCCAAAAGGGTAGCTTTCTTCAAAGATGAAGAATATGAAGATGAAGATGCAGCTGCAGTTGGAGGTCGCTTCCTCTTATGGTGAGACACCATCTTCGTTCTCGACATATTGAAAGATCTAAAAAAATTTGAAACTTAAACCGATTAATTTGAGTTTTAATGAGAGAAGAAGAAGATTGAATGGATTAATTTTAGTTTTGGTGAAAGAAATTGAGAATTGATGGGAGTTTGGAAGCTTTGAAGGATCAACAATGGAGGTTTTGTGAGACAGAAGTCGAGAGAGCGAAAGGAAGCAAAAACAAAATTAGGGATTGGAATGAACGAAAGGTGCAAAAACCGTGTTTTTAAAGTGTAAAATTGGAGGGACACGGCCAAGCTTGGGTGAGCTTGGCCGTGTCTGATGTGTTTGGAGGGACACAGCCAGTGACTTGGCCGTGTCCCATGGGTGTGTTCGACACTGTAAATAAAAGTTGCAAAAAACAAAAGAAGGGATTGGGGGTGAAGCTTGGCCGTGTCCCATGTGACACGGCCAAGGACACGGCCAAGCTTGTTGGTCATGTCAGGGTCTGTGGGAATTGGTGACTTTTGGGGTTGGCTTGGCCGTGTCAAGTGGCCGTGTTCTTCACTGCCATTTTGACTTCTTTTTTTTATTCATTTATATATATATATTTTTTGTTGTGTCACCAAATCTTAAAGAAATGCAATCCTCTTCTTTTATTAACCCTGAAACACATTAGAAAAATGAAAAACCGATCAAAGCACCCATTCCATTTATTTAAATCAAACATAATATCAAAATTGCTGAATATAAAATTACAACTATGAAAAGAAATACAAACCGATGGGTTGCCTCCCATTTAGCGCTTCTTTAATGTCATATAGCTGGACATTACTGCAAGACTTAAGGATCGTAGATCAAAGTGCTATCGATGATCCTTACTTCTTGGAATCCTTCATTATATGGTTTAACTCTCTGTCCATTTACTTTAAAAGTCTCATTTGTTCAAGAGTTAAGCAATTCAATGGCACCAGAAGTATATACCTGAGTTATCTCGAAAGGACCACTCCATCGAGACTTGAGTTTTCCTGGAAGCAGACGGGGATGAGAATTAAAAAGAAAAACTTTAATACCTGGGCTCAATGTCTTTCGCACTATAAATCTGTCATGAAGTGCTTTAGTGCGATCCTTATAAATCCTCGAACTCTCATATGCCTCATTCCTCAGCTCATCTAACTCTGAAATTTGCAGAAAACGCTCTCTCTTTACCTTGTCCAAGTCTAAATTCAGAGTCTTGATTGCCCAATACGCTTTGTGCTCCAACTCCACTAGTAAATGACAAGCCTTACCAAAAACCAATCGGTATGGACACATACCAAAAGGAGTTTTGTAAGCAGTCCGATATGCCCGCAATGCATCATGCAATCTACTCACCCAATCCTTTCTTGATAAGTTGACTATTTTCTCCAGAATTCCTTTTATTTGCTTGTTGGATGTTTCAACTTGTCCAGAAGTCTGTGGATGGTATGGGGTCGCCACCCTGTGTTTCACACTAGATTTGTGCATTAATCTCTCAAAAAGTTTGTTGCAAAAATGACTTCCCCCATCACTGACTATCACTCTTGGCGTGCCAAATCTGCTAAGAATATTTTCCTTCACAAATTTAACAACCACATTAGCATCATTAGTACGGGTGGGGATTGCCTCCACCCATTTTGAAACATAATGAACAGCAACTAAAATATATTCATAACCAAAGGACCTATAAAGTCTATTCCCCACACATCAAACAGTTCAACAACAATATATGATTGAAGGGGCATTTCATTCCTCCTCCCAATGTTACCCACTCTTTGACAGTGGTCACAGTGCTTACAATACTCTTGAGCATCTTTGAATAGAGTAGGCCAGTAAAAACCACTTTGAAGCACCTTTTCTGCAGTCTTCCTCCCTCCAAAATGACCACCACAGTGAAGGTCATGACAAAATTGAAGAACACTCGGTTGTTCTTCCTCAGACACACACCTGCGAACTATCTCATCTTTGCAAATCCGGAATAGGTAAGGTTCACCCCAAAATTAAAATCGTGCAAAAACCTTTTCTTTTCCTAAAATGACATGTTAGAACGCAAAATACCACAAGCAAGATAGTTAGCAATATCTGCAAACCAAGGTGCATTAATTACCACAAATAGCTGCTCATCCGGAAATGCTTCTAAATTTTTATGAATGCTATCAGATGCAAGATTTTCACTAAAGAAGGGCAATCTAGATAAATGATCAGCTACAACATTCTCACTTCCCTTAGTATCTTTGATTTGAAAATCAAATTCTTGCAGTAATAATAACCATCTAATTAAGCGCAGTTTAGCATGTTGTTTTGTCAAAAGATATTTTAGAGCTGCATGATCAGAATGCACAATAATATTCAACCCAATTAAATATGCTCTAAACTTATCTAAGGCAAAAACAACAGCTAACATTTCCTTTTCAATTGTTGTGTAATTCATTTGCGCACTATTCAGGGTCAAGCTAGCATAATATATTAATCTCAAAAATTTTTCAACCCTTTGCCCAAGAACAGCTCCTACTGCATGATTAGAGGCATTATACATGATTTCAAAAGGTAAAGACCAAACAGGAGCTACTATTACTGGTGCACTAGTCAGTTTTTCCTTAAGGGAATGAAAGGCTTGCATGCATTGTGCAGTAAACTCAAATGGAACATCTTTTCCCAGCAAATGGAACAATGGTTGGCTTATTTTGGAAAAATCCTTAATAAACCTCCGGTAAAAACCTGCATGCCCTAGAAAACTTCTTATTCCCTTAACAGAGGTAGGTGGGGGTAACTTAGCAATCAATTCTACCTTGGCCTTATCCACCTCAATCCCTTTACTTGACACAACATGACCTAATACAATGGCCTGAGTAACCATGAAATGACTCTTTTCCCAACTCAAAGTAAGGTTACATTCAATGCATCTCTCAAGCACAAGAACAAGTTTATTGAGGCAATTATCAAAAGAACTACCAAAAATAGAAAAGTCATCCATAAATACCTCAATAAAATCATCTATCATGTCTGTGAAGACAGACATCATGCATCTCTGAAAAGTCGCAAGAGCATTGCACAAGCCAAATGGCATACGCCGAAATGCATAAGTCCTAAAAGGACAAGAAAAAGTAGTCTTGGATTGATCCTCTGGTGATATTGGCACCTGATAATAACTTGAAAGTCCATCCAAAAAGCAATAATATGAGTGCCCAGAAATTTTATCCAACATCTGATCAATAAAAGGAAGAGGGAAATGGTCTTTCTTTGTTGCATTGTTCAACTTCCTATAATCGATACACATTCTCCACCCAGTAGTAGTCCTAGTAGGAACCAATTTATTATTTTCATTTTTCACTACAGTGATTTCAGATTTCTTAGGCACTACATGTACTGGGCTCACCCACTCACTATTAGCTATTGGATATATCACCCCTTCATCAAGCAATTTGAGCACTTCCTTCTTAACCACTTCACTCATGTTTGGGTTAAGGCGCGTTTGGGTCTCCCTCACAGGTTTAGCTCCCTCTTCTAAGGTGATTCTATGCATGCACATTGAAGGGCTAATACCTTTTATGTCACTCAATCCCCATCCTATTGCTCTTTTTAATCTTTTTAGCTCACTCGCCAACCTCATCTCCTCCCCTTCACTAAGTTCGCTAGATATAATCACAAGTAAGGTGTTGTGATCTCCTAAAAACACATATTTCAGATTTTTAGGTAACTCTTTCAGCTCTAACTCAAGTGAAGGATTCTTCTCTTCTTTTTGGATGGAGGGAAGTTCACAAACTGGGTCCTCCTTAAGTTCCTCTATTTCAGCACTCTCTAATGTCTCAAGGCAACTGGCAATTTCTGAATAAAAAATATCCAAACCACCATCTAAGGTCAGTGCCAGCTCCAATTTATCTGAGGAACCTGTCTGCAAGAAGACATATGAAACAACTGCGTCAATACAATCAATTAAAGAGCAATCCTCATATAATGCAGTTGTAGGAATGGGAGAAGTGTTAAAAATAGAAAATTCAACCGTTTGTCCTAAGACAATCATTGACAATTTACCATTTTTAACATCTATCAAGGTGTTGGTAGTAGCCATAAAAGGCCTACCCAGAAGAATAGTGTGTGCGGATGGTGTAGGGTTACTTCCTTACATGTCAAGAACTATAAAATCCATAGGCACTATCAACCCACCAACCTTAACTAACACATCTTCTATAACCCCTTTCGGGAATTGAAGAGATCTGTCAGCTAATTGCAACACCATTTTTGTAGGTTTAAGTTTCCCTAGTTCTAATTCAAGATATACAGAATAAGGCATCAAATTTACACTGGCTCCTAAATCACACATGCCATCAGTCCCCTTTCCATTACCATAGTAATTTGAATTATGAAACTACCAGGATCCTTTAGCTTTAGAGGTAGTTTATGCTGCAAAACAGCACTAGCTACCTCTGATACTATCACCTTCTCATTTGGCTCATACCTCTTTTTCTCGGTGTTCAGTTCCTTGAAGAATTTGGCATAAGCCGGCATGTTCTTTATTGCTTCAAGTAAGGGTAAGTTAATACTTACCTTGGACAGCATGTTGAAGATGTCTGAAAATTACTTATCTTATTTATCATTCTTCAACCTACTAGGGAATGGTATAGGTGGCCGGTAAGGATTACTTGCCTTGTGTAAATCTACTGAAGGGGATTTCTCCATTGATCTTTCTCCAGCACCTTCATTCTCTGGTTCTCCTTCCTTTTTGTTCTTTTGATCACCTGCATTCACAGAATTATTTTCAACATTATTGTTTATTACCTTGCCACTTCTAAGCACAATCAGTGATTGTGCCTGCTCAGGTTGACTTGGAAATTTTCCTTTTTACTGAATCTGCATCTGTTGTGCAAGTTGTCCCACTTGAGTCTCCAATTTCTTAAAAGATGCTTCTAATGAATCCAGCCTTTTGTTAGTCATCTCTAGATTCTTAGCACTGACTTGGATAAAGGCCTGTAAACTATCCTCCAAACTCTCTCTCTTAGGCTACACTTGATTTGAAGATTGACCTTGCGGTTGGTTTTGTCTTTGGAGCAAATGGAAAGGTTGTTGAGAGTTATCTGTTGCCCAGGAAAAATTTGGATGATTCCACCAACCAGGATTGTAAGTATTTGAGTAAGGATCATTCCGGGCCCTTGGTTGATATGCCCCCATAGTATTGACTTGCTCAGCTTCATTCCCATAAGACTTATATGTGGAGGGGCATATATTTGCTCCATGCTCGAAAGTCCCACAAATTCCACACACTTCTTGAGTGGATGAAGAGGTATTATTCTTCATATTCAACATCTGCACTTGCCTTGTCAATTCAGCTATCTGATTTACCATCTCACTGTTGGCTTCACATTGATTCACCCCTTTACTTCTTCCTCTTACACTTTTCTGTTGAGAATTAGCTCCCAACATTTCAAAAATTTTATAAGTTTCATCAGCTGCCTTTTCTCCCATAGCTCCCCCAGCTGTGTTGTCAACAGTGTTCTGAAATTGCTGGGTTAGACCATCATAGAAAAACTGATTCAGAAGTTGAAGTGGGTAGTGATGGTGTGGACATTGGATCAATAACGTTTTAATCCTGTCCCAAGCTTCATGAAATGGCTCTCCTTCAAATTGAGAGAATGTAGCTATTTTCCCTCTCAATTCAGTTGTCTTCTGATGTGAATAAAACTTGCCCATAAACTTGTTATAAACTTGCTCCCAAGTTGTCAAAGAATTTTCAGGCAACATCATAAGCCAGCTCTTTGCTCTATCCTCCAATGTATATGGAAAGCATCTCATCCTCAACTAGTCCTCTGTTAGTCCTCCCAATGAAAAAGTGTTGAGGGTGGAATAGAAATCCCGAATAAAGTTCAAAGGATCTTCATTTGGAACTCCATAGAATGATGGCAGCATGTTGTAATGGATGTTCTTTAACTCATAATTTCTTGCTGCATCCGTCAATCTTATACAAGATGTGGAAGTTCCAATGACAGGTCTAGCAAAATCTTTCATAGTTGTTTGCCTTTCTTCTCCCATATTGGTAGATTGTGCAGTATCCGACTCAAAATTAGAAGTTTCCTCCTCTGTATCAAATCCGGTGTACATTTCAAACTCTTCTCTGCTCCTTTTCACTCTCTGAATTTCTGGAATAACTGGATATAGCTCTCCTCCGAGTGATCTCCTGCCTTGCATAAACAAAATTTCTGGAAAGAAAGAATTATTAAAAGCAAAAGAAAAATAAAATCAAAAGTAAACAATGAAAAATAATCTAAAATATTTATGCCTAATAAACAATTACGCCAATTAGCTTCCCCGGCAACGGCGCCAAAAACTTGTTGCGCTCGAATTAAGTTCTACTACAAGCGTCACTCGCAAGTATACAAGGTAGCTGTAGCAAAGGTGATCGCCCAAGGTCATCTCACAAGGAAGCTAGATAAGCTAATTGATTATCAGGTTGCAAATAACAAATTATAATAAATTTAAATTGCTAACAACTAAATGAAAACAGATCGATTGGAGTTTAAAATAATAAAAGTAAACTGAGCTGATATATTGATTCACTTAATAGAAAGGTCTAGGGTTTGCACTTCTCTACTAACTTATATGTATGATTGGTTATTCCTCTTAACCAATTTAATTTCAAAGATTATATCTCAAGTAACTTAATTAATCGAATCAAGGAAATAAGCTCTCGCATTCAAACCTCTTTCAAATAATCTTGTTACAATTGAAATAATCCTTTCCTTAGGTTATATTTCTAATTCACCTAAGTCCCTAATTGAATTGTTCCAGCATTAGACTTCATCTCTCAATCCTTCATCTAATACCTCAAACACATAATTGGTGGCCAATCAATTATATATTAACAATAATTCCATTCAATCAAGGCTAAAGAAATAACTCAGCTAAGAGCAATAACTAATTCATACAATCATAGTAGATCCATACAAACCCTTGACTAGATCAAATTAGTTCATAATGATGCTATCAAACATATTCATCTCATTAAAATTCAAAGAAATCAATTTAGACATAATAGAATTCATGAATACAATTCCAATGAAACTTAAGAAATAAAGTTTGAGAACAAAACCAAATTACAAACTCCCTTTAGCTTCTGAAGAATCTCTTGTTCAAATCTTTGCTAGAAGAATGTTGCAATGGCAAAAACAAATTTAATCTAGACTATTTATATCAAAGTGTAATCAAAAAATCCAAAAGAAAAAAAAATGGAAACCCTAAAGTTATCTTTTGACGGCTGAAAAAATCTCCTCCAAATAAAACACTAATTCTCTTATTTATACGAACCCCCGCTCCAAAAATCCGCATTTTCTTTCTTCCTTTAGTCCATGGAGTGACACGGCCAAGCTCCTGGCCGTGTCATGTGACACGGCCAGTGGCTTGGCCATGTCACATGAATGTGTCCGCTTCTGTGTGATTTTCATCTTTTCTTCCTTGGAGTTGAGTGTGACACGGCCAGGCTTGGTGGAGCCTGGCCGTGTTTGATGTGTTTGGAGGGACACGGCCAGTGACTTGGCCATGTCCCATGTGTGTGTCACCTACTGCTCTCTTCATTCTTTGCTCTTCTTTCTTTTGTTTCTTCCTTGGCTAAGTATGGGACACAGCCAAGCTCCTGGCCGTGTCATGTGACACGGCCAGTGGCTTGGCCGTGTCAAGTGGGTGTGTCAGTTACTGCCCAAAAAATTCATTCTCTCTTGGTTCCTTGGTTTTGCCTTTGCTTCATGCTACTCTGTCTTCCAAGGAAACAATTTGCATATTAACCTAAAACAAACACTTAAACAAACTTTAAACAAGAATCAAATAAACATTAACCAACAACACGTAAACACCACACTAAAAACTAGAACAAAAATGACATAAACACTGAAATAAATTAAAACTACCAAAATTGATGAAAACACTAAATAAACAAATTAAAACTACCAAAATACCTAAAGAAAACAATAATCATCATAATAAATAAGACACAATTCTATGACAAAAACTAATAAAGCAATAGACAGTATTTAAACTCAATGAGACCTTTGGCAAAGTAATGTGTATGTGCCTATCTGAAGTGCAACAATTCTTACTTAAATAGAAATGATTCCCGAGTTTAGTACGGTAACTAGGGTTGTCATGTTATAGATATGTTAATTTGGAAAAATTAAGCCCTGAGGTACATTGACATTGATTTGGCAAAGCCAACATTTGATTTCAAAATAAAAATTCAAAATAATAATAAAAAAGGTGTTTTGTCATACAAAGCCTTCAAGTTAAGGGAAGTATGTTAAACCTCCAAAGGACTACCAACCGACGTGCTGAAATATAGTTTGAAATTTTTGCATCCCTGACTCTGTTGCTTAGGGTCTCCTCCACTCATGTTTTTAACATCTTGAAGATAAAAGCCACAAATGCAAAAGCTTTTGATCATTCCAATGCAAGACTTGAACAAGCATCAAAACGGAACCAATGAGTACACTTCTGCTGATCACCTCGGTCTGTGAGTCGATGGAACAATTGTAAGTATTATTCATGCATGTCATGCATACATGAGCATATCACATCACACTTTCTTGTCTTGTATTGTCTATTCTTTATCAAAGTGAATAGCAAACACTCTGTGAAGTAAAGAATCAAAAGAAGATGTAAAATTAGGAGGTCATGGAAAGCTCATTGCTTGAGAAATCCCCAATAATTTTGTAAAGAGAAGAAATGTGTGCTTATGCAAAGAACTAGACAAGAAAAACACCAATCAAAGCTTGCATGGAAAAAATCTTTGGTTTGAACCTACACAGGGGGCAAAGTTTCTCCTTTTCAATTTTTTAAAATTTTATATACCAAATATTTTCAAATTCATTTGTATTTTGCCATGCTGGGGGCAAGGAGAGCATATAAGGTCCAATTAAAAATAGCTAAATTTTTACAAAGGAAGAACAAAAAGAATGGAACATTAGCACTATCAAAAGAATGATGATGCAAATGACAAAAGATCAGTCTAGCTAGAAGAGTTGAAGCCAATATAAGACCCAATCTCTAAGGATAAAGATCCATGTTTCAAGGGCGAAGACCCGATCTCAAAGGATGAAGATCCATTTTGGGGGTGAAGAACCACAATGCATAGAACAGCCGGAGCAATTAGACTTCTCAACTGAATAAAAGGTTAGTCAAACTCAGTCTCAGGTCCAAGCACCCAAATCGAATTAATCTCTGCTCCAAGTACCCAAATTCAATCCAATCTAGGGTCCAAGTACCCAATCTTGGGTCCAAGTAATCTCGGGTCCAAGTACCCAATCTCGGGTCCAAGTACCCAAATCAAATCAATCCCGGGTCCAAGTACCTAAATTCAATCCAATCTCGGGTCCAAGTACCCAAATCAAGTATCCAAATCCAATTACGATCGAGTATCCAAATCCATCTTAGGATCGAGTATCCAAGTCGAGTTCTGATCGAGTATCCAAATCCAATTAGGATCGAGTATCCAAATCCAGTTTAGGATCGACTATCCAAATCTAGTTAGGATTGAGTATCCAAATCCAGTTTAGGATTGAGTATCCGAATCTTGTTAGGATCGAGTATCCGAGTCAAGTTTAGGATCGAGTATCCAAATCTCTCGGGTCCATAACCCAAATTACCCTTAGGTCTAGAACCTAGAAACTCTTCTAAGTCCAGAACTTAGCTCGGGTCCAGAACCCAAATTTTTCTTCGGTCTAGAACCTAGAATTTGTTTCTAAGTCCAGAACTTAGCTCAGGTCCAGAACCCAAATTTTCCTTAAGTCCAGAACCTAGAATTTACTTCTAAGTCTAGAAACTTAGCTCTAGTCCAGAACCCAAATTTTCCTTAGGTACAAAACCTAGAATTTTTTTCTAAGTCCAGAACATTAGCTCGGGTCCAGAACCCAAATTTTCCTTAAGTCCAGAACCTAGAATATCTTCTAAGTCCAGAACTTAGCTTAGGTCCAGAACCTAGAATTTATTTCTAAGTCTCAAAACTTAAATTGGGTCCAGAACCCAAATTTTCCTTAGGTCCAAATCTTAGAATTATCCTTGAGTCCATAACTCGAACCGGGTCTAGAACCCAAAACCTCCACCATCTCAAAAATTAAGTCTTATTGCTTTTTACTCTCTTTCACTAAAGTTTCAGATCTTTCAAGCAGGGGGCAAACTGTAGACCCTTAATTTTTTACCCAGTCCGGTCCAATATATTTGATTTAGTCCAAAATAATTTTTGTGTTGTCTAATATATCTTAATTGGTCCAAAATAATTTTTGTTATATTAATTAAATAATTTTTGCTTTATTATCTAATTTTTATTAATAAAAAATAAAAATAAACAAATCAAAAATATAAAAAATAATATAAAAAATAAATAAGAAAAAAAAAAGTTGGATTGCGGCGAAATGGCACACATGCCCATTTTGCCCGCAGCTGCGGCAGCTTTTTTGCCAGTGCAATTTTTCCTACGTCAATTTTTTTTGCCAGCGCAATTTTTCCGCAGCAGTTTTTTTTTCCAGCGAAATTTTTCGACACAAATTTTTTGAAACCTAATACAATTAGGTTTAGGTTTCTTTTTCTTATTTAATATTGTATGTTGTGAGTAACTAGGATTAAGAATAGAATTCTTCTATAAATAAGGAAGAAATCGGAGGCAGAAAAATCAGAAATTGGGACGAAATTGGGGGAGAGTTTGAAACCGAAATTGAGGGGGAAAGCAGTGAAATAAAATCTGACTTTTTGAGAGACGAAGAAACAAAGCATTAACAAATCATCAAAGGCAGCAATTGCCTTTGTTTTTGTTTATCCAAGAAGAATTATTTTTGAAGAAACCATCAAAAGGAGGTATGTATTAATTGTTATATTTTTTCACAGTAGCATAAACTATGAAATTGTGTTTTTTAATTCAAAAACCCTAGAACTTTAATTTAGTTTTTCTAAAGTTAAAAACACTAATTCGTTGCTTTATTTTCCAAAAGGGCTTAAAATTATTATTTTTACTTCTTTAAAATCTTAAAACCCTAATTGAACATGTTTTTCAACAAAAACAAAATTTGATTCTATTTCTTACAACAAACCCTAAAAAAAACCTTTTCTATTTATATAAACCTTAAATCATTTGTCTACTTTCATAAAATTATAAATTGCCTTTTCCAAATTTTAAAAAACCTAAGCATCCACAGAAACCCTAATTCTAAAACACTAAACCCAAATGCAAATTCCAAACTTAAAATAGTGAACCCTAACCCCTTTAAAACCTTAAACCCTAATTTTTTCTAAACCCTAATCCTTTAAAACCTTAAAAACCATAAAAACACAAATATTTTAATTTCACACAGTAAGCTTGAAATCACAAATCAAAAGTATTTTAAAGTGTTCAAATTCTAGTTCCATGATTTTACATAATAAACCCTAGTTTGGTTAATCAAAGAGTCTTACCAACCTTTTAAAACATAAAATCCTTAATCTATTTTAATTCTCTTAAAGTCACAGTAGCCTAATTCCATAAATTCCAAAATCCTAAACACTTGAAATAAATAACTTAAAATGGAAACAGTAGCTATAATTTAGATGTTTATTTGCCTTATTGAATTTTATATTTGATTATGCTTTGATTTATTTTATATGCTTTAATTTATTTAAGTTCAATGCTTGGTTCATTTAATTTATCATGGGTGGACGTTTACTTTCTATTGATGTTTAATACCTTTGATGAATGATTTATTTATGATGAATGATTATTTACTTTTAGATTTCCAAATGTTGTAAGAGGTATGTTTTCACTTGGTAGGTACCTCATTAGTTAAATATCATGTAATTTAAATTGCTTTTCTATTTTAGAACCAATGTAAAGGGCATGTTTCTACTTTTTGGTGGGTGTCCTATTTAGGCATGGGATGTAAGGACATGTTTCCATCCTCAGATGGGTGTCCATTTATTTGTTTTGTTTGGACATTGTTTTGATTTTAATATAATGATGCTTTCTTTTAATTGTTTTGTGTAATATGGATAATGTTATTATATTTAAGAATTTTATAATATTAAGACCTATAAAGGAGGCCGGTTCCAATGAACTGGGCGTTGTGGGGGTGCCGGGCCATTTCTCACCTTCCCCAGACGTACCAAACTTTTTGAACCCATTAGGGGGTTAGGGATTCCTTAGGAATCGAGTCATCTACCCCTTTCTTTTTCCCAGCCCGTCCACGTAGCGACACCATTTTCTCCAGACTTAGGTCCGTGTTCTCTAAGGCCCCGAGCCTAAACAGTGCCAAAGTCACAAGAACCATTCCACCATGAGTGAGGGCAAAAATCCCTGCTCACAGGAATCAACTTCTCTTTTCCCCAGTGGAGTCACCACTGTGAGCGGGGATTTTTGCCCCTGCTCCCGGTGGAATGGTTCTTGCAACTTTGGCACTATTTAGGCTCGGGGCCTTAGAGAACACGGGCCTAAGCCTGGAGAAAAATGGAGTAACCCCCTAGGCGGGACGGGAACAATAAAGGGATGGATGATTCGATTCCTAAGGAATTCCCAACCCCCTAATGGGTTCGGAAGTTGGGTACGTGTGGGGAAGGTCAGAAATAGCACAGCAACCCCACAATGCCCGGTTCATTGGAACCGGCCTCCTTTGCAGGTCTTAATATTATAAAATTCTTAAGTATAACAATATTATCCATATTACATGCAACAATTAAAATAAAGTATCATTATATTAAAATCAAAGCAATGTCCAAACAAAATAAATAAATGGACACCCATCCGAGGATATAAACATATCCTTGCATCGTCCATGTCTAAAACTAAATAGGACACCCATCGAGAGGTGGAAACGTGTCCTTTACATTGGTCCAAAATATAAAAGCAATTTAAATTATATGGTGCTTAATACATGAGGCACCGAAAATATGGAAACATACCTCTTACAGTATTTTGAAATCAAAACAAATCAATAAAAGTAAACATCCATTCATCATAAATAAATCATTCATTAATGACATCAAACATCAATCAAAATATATAATAAACATTCATCTAATTTAAATAAAACAATAAGCATATAACTTTAGGGGTACATGCATTAATTAGGGTTTCTTGTGTTTTATGTTTAACAATTAGGGTTTTGCATATACTAGTTTAATTAATTATGAAACAATTTAATGAAATAACATGGCTACTGGATGTTTTAATATAAAGATTAGATTTGAAATAAATTAGGGTTTCAATCTTAAAGAATGGATGTTTTGGATTTAGGGTTTCAAAAGTTGTATGAAAATAATATTAAAATTTAGGATTTAAATAAATATGATTGAGAATCATGAAAATTGGTATTTAGATTAGGTATTTGAAAAGATAAGCTACTGTGATTTTAAAAAAATAGATTTGGTTAGGGTTTTAAGAAAACAGATTATTATGGTTTTACAAAAGTGTAATTTAGGGTTTTAGATTTTAAAAATATGTGTTATGGGCATTAAGGCATTAGAATTTTAAAAGAAATAGGGTTTCAAATAGAGTTTGGATGGTAAGTAGAAAAATTGATCAAATTGTATGATGAAACAATTAATCCAACTTGATGAAGCCACTGTAAACATAAGCAAAGAAATAGAGATTCAAACCTTGGTTGTTGGTTCCACCACAATCTTTAAATTTCTGGTTGAACAATAATAAAGACAGTGTAGGTTGCATTTGATGGAATGTTTGTTGTTCGCTCACTTTTGATCTTTCAAGCTTGAGATTGGCCGAAAAAATCCAAAAGTCCAAGGTCAAGTAAAAAATTTCAGCTCCTTCATTTAGTGTCTTTAATGTGGTATTTATAAGAAAAAATCATAAACCTAATCCTAATTGGATAACAAAATAAAAACCTTTTAGGAAATAAAATTAAAAACCAAGTAGAATAGGGTTTTGGCAAAACCGCGTGTGGGCCGGGCATGCGAAAGTGCGCTGGCAAAAAAAATTGCTGCGGGCGCTGGGTGGTGGTCAGCTAGTTCGTCGGCGAATTGGCCTATGGCCATTTCGTAATAGAAAATCTGTGGTGAATTGGATTGTGGCCAATTCACTGCAGGTTTTTCCTGTGGTGAATTGGCCCAAGCCAATTCGTCTTCGGCGGCAAAAAATTTTCATCGCCGATTCTTTCGTCTTCGATTTTTATTTATTTATTTATATCTTTTTTTTACTGTTACTTTTTTTTATTTTTATTAAAAATAAATATTGTAAGTAATGAATATTAAAATAAATATTATTCAATTAAAATATGACAAATTATTTTGGACTATTTTTAAAAAAAAATTATTGGACTGGACTGGGTCAAAAATTAAGGGTCTACAACCCTTATTCATGACTTGTTTTACAACATATGGTCCTTCCCAACTAGGCCTAAATTTTCCTCTTGGATTACATACATTAGGCTTACATTGCTTCAACACTAAGTCACCGACTCTGAACATTCTAATCTTAACCCTTCTATTGTAGGCCCGAGCTATCTTCCATTGATATAGTTGATGATGATACAGTGCTTTTAACCTCCACTCTTCTAGTAAAGATAACTGTGTGTATCAACTTGCTACCCACTCCATCTTAGGTAGCTCAGCTTCCAAGACCACTCTCAATGACTTGATCTCTATTTCAATTGGCAACACTGCCTCCATCCCATAAACCAAAGAGAACAGTATCATTCCAGTCAGCGTTTGCACACTTGTTCTGTATCCCCACAAAGCAAAAATAACATCTCCAACCAATCCTTATATGTCTTGGTCATCTTGGATTGAATCTTCTCAATTGTCTTATTTGTTGCTTCTACTGCACCATTAGCCTTCGGTCTATAAGGGGAGGATCGATGATGATGTATTTGGTATTTTGAGAACTCTTTGGAACTATACCCTATTGTCTGAATCACACTGTATGGGACCCTATACCTGTAGATGAGATTCTTTTTAATAAATCTAGCCATTTGCCTTGCCCTCAGCTTGTTGAAAAATTTAGCCTCAACCTACTTTTAAAAATAATCCACTGCTACTACAATGAAACGGTGACCATTTGAGGCTATTGGATGTATCTCTCCTATAATGTCAATCCCCCAAGTTGCGAAGGGCCGGGGTGAAGACAAAGAATGCAATTCTTTAGGAGGCATGTGATTCAGATTACCATACATCTGACATTATTGTCACTTCTTCGCAAACTCAATACAATCTCTCTCCATGGTCAACCAGTAGTAACCTTGTCGAATTATCTTCTTAACTAGGGATAAATCACTCATGTGTGGACCACAACTTCCCGCGTGTATTTCTGACATGATATTCTCAACTTCAGGATTCCTTAAGCATCTCAAGTGCACCCCATCAGGCCATCTTCAGTACAACTCTCCATGAAAAGTGATGTATTGTAAGGACCATCACCTTATAGCTCTTCTTTATTTCTTTGTTGCCCCAAACGAGTATTCCTTATCCTCCAAAAACCATCTTATAGTGTCATACCACGGATCATGGTTTGTATCAGTTTTCATGATTGTCTCATGTTCATATCAAGGAGTTGATGAACTGGTCAAAACTAAAGGCTTAAGGAATAAGTTGATAGGATTTTCCCATACTAAAACCAATGTGGCTAGGGCATCAGCCATCTGGTTTTCTTCTCTTGCTAGGTGTATAAACCTGCACTCCTTAAAATTCTTCATCATCAAGGTTAAGTAATTGTGGTATGGTTTTAGGTTCTCTTCTTTTAACTCCCACTCTCCATTTACTTGGGATACTACTAGCAACGAATCGCCAAAGACTTGCACCTTATCCACCTTCATAATCATTAGGTCTTCTGAACCAAAAATACTTGCTTCATACTCTACCATATTATTGGTTGCCCTGAACTTCAACTTCTTAGCTAAAGGGATAAGCTCTCCTTCGGGTGATTCTAGTATGACTCCCAAACCTGCTTCTTTATTATTCACTGCTTCATCAAAATACATCTTCCATCATTGTACTTTTATGGCCTCTAAATGTTCATCAGGAAATTCCAAGACTACCTCTTTGCTATCTGGCAATGGTTGCTGGGCCAGGAATTTTGCCATCGCTTTTCCTTTGATTGTTTTCCTAGTTACATACTCAATCTCAAATTCTTCTAAAATTATCAACCATCAACCATATTTCCCGATTAAAGAGGGTGTCTCCCTTAAGTACTTCACTGGATCCAACCCGAAAATTGCTTGCACACTATAAGATTGAAAGTAATGCCGCAACTTCTTGTAAGACCAAACCACAACTATACAGGTCTTTTCAATGATACTATACTTAATCTCATAAGGTAGGAGATTTCTACTCAAATAGTAGACTGCGTGCTCAACCCCCAACTCATCTGCTTGGGCTAGCATGGCTCCTATTAACTCTTTCTCTACTATTAAGTATAGTAACAAAGGTTTATCAAGTTTAGGTGGTTTCATTCCACTTGACTGGCTGATTCTTTTTAAGTAATTTGAAGATAGGTTCACAGATCATGGTGAGCTTTGCTATAAACCTTCTAATGTAATGTAACCTACCAATAAACCCCCGAACTTCTCTCTCCATCTTAGGGGTTGGCATATCCCTGATTGCCTTAACCTTGTCAGGGTCAATCTCAATGCCATTTGGACCCCCAACAACTTGCATGAAGTAACCCCAAACACACAATTCTTTGGGTTTAATCTTAGCTTATACTTCATTGCTCTCTCAAAGAATAATTCTAAGTTTTAGAAGTGATACTCTCTTGTTTCTGATTTCACCATCATATCATCAACATACACTTTGGCTTCTTTGTGCATCATATCATGATACAAGGTGGTGGCCATCCTCTGATAGGTTACTCCAGCATTCTTTAACCCAAACAGTATCACCCTCTAACAAAATATATCCATGTAGTAATGAAGGCAGATTTAGCTTTATCCTCTTGGGCCATTAACACTTGGTTGTATCTGAAAAATCCATCTATAAATGAGTGTAGCATGCTAGAAGCTGTACTATCAATTAGGACATCTATATGGGGTAAAGGAAAATCATCTTTAGGGAAAGCCTTGTTCAAGTCTCTATACTCAACACATACCCTAATTCTTCCATCTTTCTTTGGTATGGGTACTATATTGGTTAGCCAATCTAGAAAATCTATCACTTCAAGGAACTTTACTTGTATTTTTTAGTGACCACTTCTTTAACCAATTCAGCCCATTTCGGTCTTAACTGTCCAAGCTTTTGTTTGATAGGTTTCATGTGAGTATAGGTAGGAATTAGATGCTCGACTATGTCTCGATCTATCCTAGGCATATCCTCATAAGACCAAGCAAAAACCTCTTCATATTTTTAAATATTTTTTCAAATCTCTCTCTCATCAGGAGTAAGGTTGGATGTTATGCTAATGTTTTTAGGATTTTTGGTTGTTCCCAAATTTAATGATTGTTTATTAACAGAGTTAATATTAAAGATGCTCATGTAACCACTATTTGTATGTATGCAACCATTAGGAAAAACATCACACAAGTAAGCAAAATCAGACTTTATTACATGCATTTTGGAAAAGAAAACATCATCATCCTCATACAAAGTAGACAAATTAAAATCAAAATCAAAATCATTGTTCTCAAAATCATAAAGTAGAACATCTTCAAACTTTTCTTCAACTAGAGCAGCAACCTCCTTGAGAGTCTTCTTAGCCTTCAAGATAGCTTCCTTCTTTCCTCCTAGATTGGGCTCCTTGTCAGTTGGCAGAATGAGCTCTTTCTTCACTTGTTCCACCAATTTGTCAACATCAGAAAAAATCTCAAAACCCGAGATTAACTTTCCTATGAACATGACTGGCTTAGGCTTTCCTTGGAGTGGCCCCATATCAGGAGCTTTGACAAAAATTTCTTCAAGTGGTGGGAAGCTCATCTTCTCATTCTTCTTTAGCTGAACATCTTTGCTATCTTCTTCATACCCCAACCCTTTCTTGGAAGCTTGAGTCTTGAAGTCTGGAAGTTTTGTCACACCGGCCTTACCCTTTCCAAGGCCAGCACTAGGAAGATAGCTCATATTCTTCATCATGTTTAGGACCTTGGAATCCACTATTCCATCATCAGAAATTGTGGCTACTTGGAAACCATTGAGAGGTCTTATAACATCCCAAGTGATACCCTAAAATTTTTAGATATGTTAATTGTTAAATTGAATTAAATGATTTGAAGTGTATGTTTAATTAAGTGAGAAGATAAGAGGAAGGAGTGTGTATATGTTGTTTATATGAAGAGATATATATTATATACAAGTCAATGGGTTTAATAGGTCAAAAGATATTTTATTATTTAAATGGATTTATTTAAGTTAGTGGAAGATGATGTAATTGGGTTTATTATTATATTAGTATAACACTTGGTGGAGAGTGATTTGGGGAAAGTGGATGGTTAATAGAGGTTGACTTTCTTTCTTTCTTTCTTCTTTTTTCATCTTCATCTTCTTCTTTCTTCTTTGGCCGGCCATCACCACCATCTTCAAGAGTGAGAGATTTTGTTGTTCCAAACTCAAGAGATTGAAGGTTTTCAAGAGATCAAGTTGGAGTTTTTAAGGATTTCCTTCACTTTGGTAAGTTTCCAACTTGTTTCTATGTTTTCTTTTGAGTTGTGTTTATGAGTTTGGTGAATGGTTATTGTAGATATGTTTATGGTTGATTTGGTTTAGTTGAGGTTGTGTTGTTTTGTTAACTTTGATTTTGAGGTTGGAATCAAGAGAAAAGGGTTAAGTTTGGTGAAAGAGACAAGTGTGTGGATTGGGTAAGTTTGAGTTGTGTAATGTGGTTGTGATTGTGTTTTAATGTTTGTAATTGAGTTGTTTTGATGTTTATGCAAGTTTAAATGGTATATTGATGGTTTTGATTAAGTTTGTTTGGAGTGAAAAAGGGTAAAAGAAAGATGTTAGTTGGATGTGGCGTTTTGGTGTCGATTTCAGGGTTTTTGGCCTGACACGCCCAGGACAACAGCCATGTCTTTGGGCATGTCATTGGTTCTATTTTCTGGGTTGGTGACACATCCAGTGACATGCCAATATCACTAAGCATGTCACAGCTTCTGTGTAGTGGTAGTATTGACACGTCCAGTGACACGCCCATGTCACTGAGCGTGTCACAGCTACTGTGTTGTTGGAGTATTGACACATCCAGTGACACGCCCATGTCACTGAGCGTGTCATAGCTTCTGTGTTGGAGGTGAATTGACACGTGCAGTGACATGCCCATGTCACTGAGCATGTCAAAGCTTCTGTGTTGGGGGTTTAGGGTACGATCAGGGACATGCCCGTGTTGTTGAGCGTGTCAAGTGTGTAGTTTGCCCTAGATAGTTCTTATTCTTGTATTCTTATGTGTAATCACCTTTGGATTAGGTTTTGAAGAGAATTGAGTTACACAAGCCAAGGTTTGAGGGATATCTTGTAAGAGGAGTTAATAGAGTGGTGTTGTTGCTTTTAGAGATAAGTACAAACTTTGAATGATTTCATATAGTTATATGACATTGGGACTTAACACATTTAGTTAAGAAATGTGTTAAGTTAATTGATACTTTGTTGATGAATGAGCTATATGTTATTATATGCATATTGTGAATTATGTTGATGTATCAAAGCAATTGAGTAATGTGTTGTAAATGAAAAGAAATGTTGAATAATGTGATGCTATATGTGAAAACATAATGGAACAAATTGATATTGATATAAAAGAGAAGAATGAGAAAAGGTGAGAAAAATGATGATATAATAAGGCAATGTGCCTAGTTTGAATTATGAGAAATGAAAAGAAAATGGAATTATGAAAGTATTTGATAATGAAATAAATGAATTAATTGTGTGCCTAGTATGTTATTCAATTTTCAGAGTTCTGGGGTTGGCGGCATGCCTATGAATTGTTGGGCAGGTGAAAAGACCAGGTCGTAAGTCGAGCCCAGCTAATAAATTATAAATATGATGTTTTTGGGGTGAAAAGACTGGGTCGTAAGCCTCAAAAATTATAACAGTCTAGCCGGGTTGAGGACTAAGATACTAGGGCCTAAAGGTCTAGCTGGGTTGAGGTCCAAGAGACTGGGGCTATTACATTATCCATGGATATATATATTGCCTACGGGGCTAGACACAAGGTGTCAATATGGACCAAAGCATTAACTCTGAACTTTTAATAGCATATTATATCCTTTTTGGCCCCATGATTGTCTTTGCTTAAATGTGAATTATGAAATGTGATGCAAATGATTAATATGTTGAGATATAATGTGATGAGTTGTGATATATATATATATTCATATGTATTGTGCATTAGCATCACATTGATCTATATTGAATCAAAGTTTGTACCACTAAGTTTTCTACTTAGCGTGATTGTGGTTCATCGCGCAGGTGACAAGGTAGATACGGTTGTGTCGGAGAGCTCATCTAGACCGAGTCAAGTCTTGGCTTGAGTCTTTGAGATCAGAGTTGTTAGTGGACATCAAGATCAGAGATGAACTGCCAGCATGTATAAATTTCATATTTTTGTACTTATTGATTTTGATATAAACATATGTATATTTTGCTGCTTATTAAACTAATATTTTGGATAAACTTTTGGGGTAATGAAGATATATGAATATGTATTTTAACAAGGAATGTTTTCTCTATTGATTTCTATAATGTAAATTAAATGTTTTTAGTTTATTCAGATTTTAGAAATGATGATTTGATTTTATATCTAAAGATTGTTTTGTTTCTAAATGAATTGTGACACCTTATATCCTCTATATGTATATCACATGTTGTGTGGGTGTATTCGGTGTATTATATGGGGTACGGGAGTGTTAAAACTATTTTGGTATCAGAGCCTAGGTTTGAGGTTCTCAACCTAGGTGAATTGTAAGAAAAAGAAAATTTTGATTTTTAAAATATGGTTTTTAATAAGATACATGCATTGGCATTGGCAGTTTCTGATCTTTGATGAGGTATTCTGCTGTGTTTGCAGATATAGGTAGTGACGGCATCTCAATCACGTCAGTCCGTAGAAGGTAGTGCTGAGAGTGTAGCTCCTATTGAGGTAGAGATGGAGCTAGGGTTGAGATTACTGGAGAGGCACCTGCTCCTGTGCCAGAGAGACCAACTGCTGATGAGATTCCACTAGTTTGGTTATGACATATGGTAGATTTGTTGAGGCAGGCTCCAGTGCAGCAGCCGCCACCACAACCACAGCCGCAAGTACCGGTGAGCCAGTATGATAAATTGAGGAAGTTTGGGGCTGAGGACTTCTTTGGTACTACAGATCCTGCAGTAGCTGAGTAGTGGTTGGATAGAGTTCAGAGGGTATTCATCCAGCTGCAGGCTACTCCTGAAGAGAAGTTTGATTATGCTCGATCTCTTCTGCAGAGAGATGCTTATGATTAGTGGAAGACGGTTCCACATGCCATGGATGATCCACCGACCTTGTCTTATGGTGATTTTCTGCGGGAGTTTGAGCAAAAGTATACTCCGAGGGAGTATAAGGATGCTAAGAAGATGGAGTTTCTGAATCTGAGATAGGATAACTGGACGGTGACAGAGTATGAGATTGAGTTCATCTGATTGAGTCATTATGCTGGTGGGACTATTTCAGATGAGATAGACTAGTGCAGGAGATTTGAGGAGGGGTTGAGACCCTCTATTATGTGTATTATTGTTGGTTCCCTATATCAGGATCTCTCCCAGCTTGTTGCAGCGGCCCGGAGTGTTGAGAGAGCACAGGGTATTACAACAGCTGCTACTAAGGAGGAGACCAGAGTTAGGAGACCCCAGTTTGAGGCAGGGTCTTCATTTGCAAAGAGAGGCCGAGGAGGTCTTTTCTAGAGGTTTAGTAGGGGCCTGAGGTAGCCTGGTAGGTCAGTACCACATTAGAGGCAGAGATCAAGACCTACAGTTTCTGTGGCTAGTGCACCGACCCCAGTGGCTCAGAGGTCTACTCCACCTACATGTGTCCATTGTAGTAGAATACATGGGGGTGTTTACTGGAAGATAGGTGGACCAGCTGTTTGTTTTAGATGCAGGTTGCCAGACCATTTCATCAGAGATTTTCCTGAGCTACAGGAGGATAGGCAGGCAGATTCTGCAGTTTCTCGACCAAGTGTTAGAGGACGTCGAGGTGGCAGAGGTTTCAGTAGAGGTGGTCAACCTGGGTTAAATCAGAGAGGAGGCTCTACATCCGGAGGTAGTAGGCCAGATGAGGCTGGGCCATCACAGTGAGTGTATGTAATGCAGAGGCAGCCGGATGCTTCAGCCATCATTACGGGTACATTTTCCTTATTTGGCATTTCAGTTCTTGCTCTAATTGATCCAGGATCTACGCATTCATATATAAGTGCATCCATCTTGCCTGTGTCTGAATTGCATTCTGAGTCCCTAGGATTTGATGTCTTGGTGACAAATCCTTTAGGGCATAGTGTTGTGGTGAGTATGGTGCATCGAGATAGCCCAGTAGTTGTTCAGGATGAGGAGTTTCTTGGTGATTTGATTGAAATGCCTTTTAAAGAGTATGAATTGATTCTAGGTATGGATTGGTTGTCTAGGCATGGAGCTGAAGTAGATTGTTAGAATGAGTGTGTTACTCTGAGAACAAGTGATGGTAGGAGTGTGATGGTATCTAGTGAGCAGAGACATCTTGCATCCATGTTTGTTTCAGCTGTTGTAGCTAGGAGGATGATTCAGAAAGGCTGTGAGGCTTATCTTGCTCATGTGGTAGATACTAGAGTAGTGAGTTCCCAGCTTGATAGTATACCCACAGTTGCTGATTTCTCAGATGTTTTTCTTGAGGAGTTGCCAGGGATACCCCCTGAGAGAGAGGATGAGTTTGGTATCGATTTGTTGCCTGGTACCACTCCCATCTCTATTACTCCCTATCGAATGGCACCTGCTGAATTGAGAGAGTTGAAGGTGCAGTTGCAGGAGTTGTTGGATAAAGGGTTTGTTTACCCTATTGTGTCTCCGTAGGGAGCTTCTATTTTTTTTTGTGAAGAAGAAGGATGTGTAGACCCTTAATTTTTGACCCAATCCGATCTAATATGTTTTATTTAGCCCAAAATGATTTTTATTGTTTAATTGGTCCAAAATAATTTTAATTAAATAATTTTTACCTTAGTATCTAATTTTTATTAATAAAAAATAAAAATAAAAAAATAAAAAAAAATAAAAATCGGAGTCGGAAAAAAATCGGCAGCAAAAAGTAGTCGCGCGGGCCCGTCGGCCCAGCAGCAGCTCACTCGCGGGCCCGCGGGCGTTTCGCCTGCAGGAATTTCCTGCGTGCTGGCGCGCCTCCTGCGGGCTGGCACGCCCACTGGCCCCAGTCACGGGCCCGCTTCCATAGTTTTTGCCAGCGCAAAATTTTTTGACCCAAAATTTTGAAACCTAATCCAATTAGGTTTTAATTTCTTTTTTTATTAATATTACTTACCTTAATTAATTAGGAATAAACAACCTAAAAACCATTATAAATAAGGGCCGGTCAGGGTGGCGACTCCATTTTCTCAGGACTTAGGTTCGTGTTCTCTAAGGCCCCGAGCCTAAATAGTGCCGAAGTCGCAAGAACCATTCCACCGGGAGTGGGGCCGAAAATCCCCGCTCACAGTGGCGACTCCACTGGGGATAAGAGAAGTTGATTCCATTGGTCTTTATATTATTCTATTTTTTCTTATAATGATATTGTCCATTGCATCATATTAGATTGCATTGTGTGCGTGAGTTAGGACGCCCGTGTTACCCGTGTTGTGTTATGTAAGGGATACCATACTTTCACTCAAGGTATGGAGATCGAGCATAGCATAACCACTCATAGCCTCGTACCATTTGGTATATACTTGCTATGGGAACCTAAGCCTTTCTACCCAAAGACTAAAGCTTATGTAATTGGCCTAGTTACTTTCCTTAGGGTTTTACCCCAAATGCATGTTGTTTGACTATGGATAATTTATCTTAGTTTAAAACATGGCTTATTTGGTTTGTTCTTTTTCTAATATGACCCAAGTACATTTGCAAGATCAAAATAAATTTTTTCTTTAAAATCCAAAAGACCAAAACTATTTTCAAAACCTTTTAAGATAGCCTTTGGACATAAGACTTTTCTAAAAATAAATCAAAAATCCTTTGGCTCATGGCCCAAATACTAAGCCCAAAATCCATTTTTCTAAAATCTTTTACAATGGGCTTAGAAACAAAACTATTTTCACCCAACATTTTCTTACAAAGAGCTTGTAAAATATTTAGGTCAATTATGAAATACTAAAAATCAATTGTGGGCCTAGTTTACACTAAGAATAAATTAACTATGGGCTTGTTTTTGGCATGAATCATTAGTTACCTTTTTCAAGTGAGAAATCTATTTATAATAAGCCTTTTAATTTCGTTTTAATCCAATATAGCATAAAAGCTACTTTGGTTGGTTGAATGGATTAAAACCTAATTAATGGGAATTATTGGTTGAAACATCTGAGGGAATTATTCGAAAGCAAGGTACCCTATGTTGGTATTTCGATTAACCATATACCTAGGAAAAGAGACTCGCCATTCGTGTGTGGATGTTATAAGGTTGGAAGGAACGTCCTAATTTGTCCTTGTTTGTCTATTGTTTGTGCATACTTGCATACATGCATACATTTGCATCTCATCTCATTGATCCTCTCTGGCTCACAGCCCTGGATTACGATAGTTCTAAAGCTTACAACAATCCGACCTATGCCGGAGATGAAGCATCTAGCAACGACTCAATCACTTGCTCACCAAAAACAATGGAGTCCGAACAAATTCAAAGGATGGTTGATGAGGCCCTCAATGCCAAGATGGAAGAAATCAAAGAGGCCCTAGCCGAGACCATGAAGAACCAATTGATTGCAATCTTAGAGAATCATGCCGAGGCATCTGCTAGCACTAAGAATCCAAAGGACAAAGGGAAGACTAAAGTTAGTGAAGTGGTTTTTGATGATGAAAAGGTAATCATTGATGATGATGATTGGGCTCAATACTACCAAGAGGTTCAAGAAAAGAAGAAAGAACCGAAGGCTGTTGAGAAGGCAACTATTGAAAAGACCGAGACATCCGATGTTGAAAAGATGATTGCTGATTTAGAAAAGAAATTTGAGAAGAAGTTGAAAACTGAAGAAATGTCCGAAGTTGACAAATTATTTGAGCTAGATGAAGAGGTCCCATACAAGTTCAAGATGCCATCTTTTGCAAAGTATAATGGCACTGGAAATCCTCATCTCCATGTGAAACAGTATATCACTGCCATGCAATCTGCCCGAGCTACTAAGGCTCAAACTTTAAGGTACTTCATGCTCTCATTGGATCCTGCTGTCCAAAATTGGTTCAATACCCTAGATGATGCAACACAAAAGAGTTAGGATCTACTTTACAAAGCCTTCATCCAACAATATGGATACAATGTTGAAATGGAAGTTACCTTAATGGAAGTTGAGTCCATTAGGCAACGACCAAATGAAAATTTTGTAGATTATTTCAAGAGATGGAGAAACAAGGCTGCTTTACTCAAGAAGAGGCCCGATGAATCCGATCAAATAAGGATGATTGTGAGAGGGGTGTTGCCTAATCTTCGTGAGAGGATATCTCATACACTCATACGTGATTTCAAAGATCTTCTCCAAGCTGGTCTACAAATTGAAGAGTGGGAAAGGGAGAAGAATCGTTTTTCAATAAAAAGGAATGAGAAAGGGAATTACTAGTCGGGCAATCAAAGCACACAAAAAGGAGTTGATGTTAATGCCGCTAATGAAAGAGAAATGAGGCAGTTTTCAGATCTTGGGAAGCCACTATCTTGGGTTCTCAATAAGCTACAAAGGAAGGGATTGTTACAACCCTTGACTCCTCGTCCTTTGCCTAATCCTCTTCCACCTAACTTTGATACTAATGCATTTTGCCAATTCCATCAAAGGCCTGGACACGAAACGGACAATTGCATGAAGTTGAGGCATGAGATCCAGAATTTAATTGATAATGGCAAGTTGCTCGAGCTGGACAAGCCCAACACCAAAGATAATCCATTTCCAAGATTCAACAGAGTGCCACCACTAGCAACCTTCATGGTGGGAAAAGGATTGGAAGAAGACTTTGTTTTATCATCCTTTCAAGATGGAAATATTGAAGATGTGAAAGGAAAAGAAGCTTAACTCAATGTACTTTCCTTAGCTTGAATGTTGCTTTTCAATCTTACTTTCTTTAATATTTTAGAACTATTGTGTTTTTCAAATTTAAATTACTTTCATCATAAATTTTTGTTGGTCTTTGTTCATTTTAGTGCTCAACCAATGAGGAATCTATCTTGATAATTCATAAATTTATCTATGCATCATGACTCGAATGACTTTACTAGATGAGGGAATTATTCTATAGCATTGAGTTGTGTATGCTTACTTAGAGAGGGCTCCTGCATAATTACCTTTGTCAAGGTCTTAGTCAGTCTTAGAACATGCTTTGACAAGCTTTCGAGGCGAAATTGAACTCTACTTATTTAAGAGAGAAATGATCTAGGCATTGTTTGGTTAGCCAACAACCAGTATCCACCTTGTTAAATATCAATCCCTAGTTGTCCCTTTGAGCCTTCATAAAATTTTAGCTTTATTTTCATTGGCTTACAAACCTCAATAACCTACCCTGAGTTGTTGTGATACTTTTGACAAGTCTTATGATTACTAAGATGAATAGGCAAGAAGATCAAATAAAGCAATGATTAGTCAAGATCATCAGGATAGTTGAAGTTTCAAGACCATGAAGATAGTTGAAGTTCTCAAGACCATAAGGGTAGTTGATGTTTTCAAGACCATAAGGTTAGTTGATGTTCTCAAAACCTTAAGGGTAGTTGAAGTTCCCTTAATGTCTCCAATATATCAAAACAACATCAACATTAGAGTAACAAATGATTTATCCCTATTAAAGAAGATTTTTGTTACTCCACTCATCCATTATTGGAAGCCCAAGTTGGTATAAACAAGACAACTATGTTTGAGCTAGAACCAAAAAAAGAAAAAAAATAAAAGAGAATAAAAAAAAGATAAAACCTAAAAAGGCGGTTTATAAAGCCAACTAAGTTATCTTTTACCTAAAGCAGCAAAAGGCTTCCATTTGGTTCATAAAGACATTTTTACTTGAATTGGCCCAACGCAACCAAAGATTCAATCAAATTTGGAGAAAAGGAGGGAGACCATCCAGTTCTTGAAAGTTTTGTACTTGATAGTCCAACAAGAAAGAAGGACAAAATGATAAAATGCTCAAAGAAAAGGGAAGATTAAGGAAAACAAAGAGAAAGAAAAGGGAAGAGTAAGAGAAATAAAGAAAAGGGAGAAGAAGAAAAGAAATGAATTTGGGTCTTAAACTTTTTGCAAGGGCAAAGACTGTCCTAATCAAGATCCAGATTAATGCCAAAAAGATAGAAAGAATTTAGAGACTAGCAAGATTGCCTCCAAGCTGCCTAAAATTCAAATAAGAAATTTGTAGTGTGAAGGTTTGTCCATTATGTCACATCAGCCCCAGCTTACAAATAGCCTTCATTTAGCCCATGTCCCTTATAGACCCCATTTCAAGCCTATCAAAGACCTGTTGATCTCCCTTGGTAGGTAGAGTCTATTAGTGGAGATGGTTTGGATAAGCATGCATATGAGATAGACAATATTTAAACTCAATGAGACCTTTGGCCAAGTAGTGTGTATGTGCCTATCTGAAGTGCAACAGTTCTTGCTTAAATAGAAATGATTCCCGAGTTTAGTACGGTAGCTAGGGTTATCATGTTATAGATATGTTAATTTGGAAAATCAAGTCCTGAGGTACATTGACATTAATTTGGCAAAGCCAACATTTGATTTCAAAAAAAAAAAGTTTTGTCATATAAAGCCTTCAAGTTAAGGGAAGTATGTTGAACCTCCAAATGACACATTGGGCAAAAGAAATTATTATTGGAAAAGTTGTGAAGAAACTACCAACTGACATGCTGAGACATAGTTCGAAATGGATGCATCCCTGACTCTGCTGCTTGGGGTCTCCACCACTCATGTTTTCATCATATTGAAGATAAAAGCCACAAATGCAAAGCTTTCGATCATTCCAATGCAAGGCTTGAACAAGCGTCAAAACGGAATCAATAAGAACACTTCTGCTGATCACCTCAGTCTGTGAGTCAATGGAACGGCTGTGAGTATTATCATACATATCATGCATACATGAGCATATCACATCGTACTTTCTTGTCTTGTGTTGTCTATTCCTTGTCAAAATGAACAGCAAGCAATCAAAAGAAGATATCAAATCAGGGGGCATAGAAAGCCCATTGCTTGAGAAAGCTCTAGTAATCTTGCAAAGAGAAGAAATGCATGCTTATGCGAAGAACAAGATTGCAAAAAATCAATCAAAGCTTGCATGGATAAAATCTTTGGTTTGAGCCTACATAGGGGGCAAAGTTTCTCCTTTTCAATTTTTTGAGTTTATATACCAAATATTTTTAAACGCACTTACCAATATTTTGCCACACAGGGAGGCAAGGAGAGGATATAAGGTGCAATTAAAAATAGCTAAATCTTTGCAAAAAGGAAGAACAAAAGAATGGAACAATTAGAACTCTCAAAAGAATGAAGATGCAAAAGACGAAAGATCAATCGAGCTAAAAGAGCTGAAGCCAAGGTAAAGACCCGATCTCCAATGGATAAAGATCCATTTTCAAGGGTAAAGACCCGATCTCCAATGGATAAAGATCGATGTTTCAAGGGTAAAGACCCGACCTCCAATGGATAAAGATCCATATTTCAAGGGTAAAGACTCGATTTTCAATGGATAAAGATCCATATTTCAAAGGGTAAAGACCCAAAGTTCGAAGGATAAAGATCCTTATTTCAAGGGTAAAGACCCGATCTCCAATGGATAAAGATCCATGTTTCAAGGGTAAAGACCCGATCTCCAATGGATAAAGATCCATGTTTCAAGGGTAAAGACCTGATTTCCATTGGATAAAAGATCCATGTTTCATGGGTAAAGACCCAATCTCTAATGGATAAAGATCCATGTTCGTAGGTAAAAGACATAGTTTATAATAGATAAAGATCTATTTTTGGTGGGTAAAGACCTACAATTCATAAAAATGGAACAACTAGTTATGCCAGAATTCTCAACTGATAAAAGGTCAGATGAGTTAAATCAATCTCGAGTCCAAGTACCCAATCTTGGGTCCAAGTACCCAAAATCAATCCCGGATCCAAGTACCCAATCTCGGGTCCAAGTACCCATTCTCGGGTCCAAGTACACATTCTCGGGGCCAAGTACCCAATCTAGGGTCCAAGCACCCAATCCTGGGTCCAAGTGCCCAAATCAAATCAATCCCGGGTCCAAGTACCCAAATTATTTCAAACTCGGGGCCAAGTACCCAACCCCGGGTCCAAGTACCCAAGCTCAAGTCCAAGTACCCAATCTCGGGGCCAAGTACCCAACCCCGGGTCCAAGTACCCAAGCTCAAGTCCAAGTACCCAATCTTGTGTCCAAGTACCAAAATCAAATAAATCTCGGGTCCAAGTACCCAAACCCGTGTTCAAGTACCCAAAATCAATTCAAGCTCAGGTCCAAGTACCCAATCCCGGGTCCAAGTACCCAATCTCAGGTCCAAGTACCCAAAATCAATTCAATCTCGGGTCCAAGTACCCAATCTCGAGTCCAAGTACTCAATCTTGGGTCCAAGTACCCAAATCAAATCAATCTCGGGTCCAAGTACCCAAACCCGGGTTCAAGTACCCAAAATCAATTGAAGCTCGAGTCCAAGTACCCAATCTCGGGTCCAAGTACCCAAATCAAATCAAGCTCGGGTCCAAGTACCCAAGCTCAGGTCCAAGTACCCAATCTCGGGTCTAAGTACCCAAATCAAATCAATCTCAGGTCCAAGTACCCAATCCCGTGTCCAAATACCCAAAATCAACCCAATCCCGGGTCCAAGTACCCAAAATCAACCCAATCCCGGGTCCAAGTACCCGAAATCAATTCAAGTTCGGGTCCAAGTACCCAATCTTAGGTCCAAGTACCTAAATCAAGTACTCAAATTGGGTCCAAGTACCCAAAACAATTCGCCATCTCAAAAATTAAGTCTTATTGCTTTTCATTCTCTTTCACTAAGGTTTCAGATCATTCAAGCAGGGGAAAAACTGTAGACCCTTAATTTTTAACCCAATCCGATCTAATATGTTTTATTTAGCCCAAAATGATTTTTGTTGTTTAATTGGTCCAAAATAATTTTAATTAAATAATTTTTACCTTAGTATCTAATTTTTATTAATAAAAAATGAAAATAAACAAATAAAAAAATAAAAATAAAAATAAAAATCGGAGTCGAAAAAAAATTGGCAGCAAAAAGTGGTCGCGCGGGCCCGTCGGCCCAGCAGCAGCTCACCCGCGGGCCCGCGGGCGTTTCCTGCGGGCGAAATAACAGCCCGCAGGATTTTCCTGTGGGCTGGCACGCCCTCTTGCCCCAGCCACGGGCCCGCTGCCACAGTTTTTGCCAGCGCAAAAATTTTCGACCCAAATTTTTGAAACCTAATCCAATTAGGTTTTAATTTCTTTTTTTTATTAATATTACTTACCTTAATTAATTAGGAATAAATAACCTAAAAACCATTATAAATAAGGACCAATAGAATCAAATTAAAGGAGGAAAAATTTACACAGTGAGTATAGGATTTGAAACCAAATCAAGGAAGGAAAAGCAATAAATCAATTCAATTGATTTTTAAAGGGAGGAGCACCACGAATTAAGCAATTAAAAGGCAACAAAGGCTTGTCTTTGGAGCTAGTTCATCCAAGAAGAGTTATTTTTTGGAGAATCAACAAAAGAAGGTATGTTAAATTCTTTTTGATTTATGTAACACAGTAGCAAATCTATACAATTTAAGGTTTTTTTAAATCAAAACTTTAGAACTTTAATTTAATTCTTCCAAGATTAAAACACTAAAACGTGACTTTCTTTTCTAAAAAGACTTAAAATTGTTATTTTTTCTTCTTAAAAATCTTAAAACTCTCATTGAACATATTTTTCAACAAAACCAAAATCAAATTATGTTTCTTTCAAAATTTTAAATTAGGTTGTATTTCATTCAAAAAGCCTTCAAAAACATCTTTTCTACTTATAAAAACTTCAATCCATGTGTTTAAATTCATAAAACTTCATAAATCATTAAATTGATTTCTAAAACCTTAATTCAAATCTTTTACCCGTGACCTAAATTCTAAAACCCTAAAATCCAAAATTCAACTTTTAAACCTAAAATAATGAACACTAACCCTTTTAAAACCTTAAACCTTAATTTTTATGAACCCTAATCCTTTTAAAAACATTAAAAAACATAAAAACATAAAAACTCAAAAATTACACAGTAGCTTAAAGTTCAATAAACCAAAAATCATAAATTAAAGTATTTTAAGTATTTAAAACCCTAGTTTCATGATTTCGTCATTCAAACCTTAATTTGGTTAATCAAAGAGTCTTACCAACCTTTTAAAACATAAAACCCTAATCTATTTTAATTCCATAAAAAGTCACAGTAGCTATAATTGAACTTTTATTTGCTTTATTCAATTCCATATTTACTTATACCTTGATTTATTTCTTATGCTTTAATTTATTTAATTTCAATACTTGATTTATTTAATTTATCATGGATGGATGTTTATTTTATTGATATTTAAATACTTTTGATGAATGATTTATTTATGATGAATGATTATTTACTTTTATCAATCAATTTAGATTTCCAAAAGTTGTAAGAGGTATGTTTCCACTTGGTGGGTACCTCATTATTTAAACATCATGTAATTTAATTTTCTTTTCTATTTTAGAACCTTTGTAAAGGGCACGTTTCTACCTTTTGGTGGGTGTCCTATCTAGGCATGTGATGTAAGGACATGTTTCCATCCTTGGATGGGTGTCCATTTATTTGTTTTGTTTTGTTTGGACATTGCTTTGATTTTAATATAATGATGCTTTCTTTTTATTGTGTGTAGTATGGATAATATTGTTATATTTAAGAATTTTATAATATTAAGACCTGTAAAGGAGGCCGGTTCCAATGAACCGGGCGTTGTGGGGGTGCTAGGCCATTTCTCACCTTCCCCATACGTACCCAACTTTCTGAACTCATTAAGGGGTTGGGGATTCCTTAGGAATCGAGTCATCCACCCCTTTCTTTTTTCCCGGCCAGTCCGGGTGGCGACTCCATTTTCTCCGGACTTAGGTCCGTATTCTCTAAGGCCCCGAGCCTAAACAGTGCCAAAGTCGCAAGAACCATTCCACCGGGAGTGGAGGCGAAAATTCCCTCTCACAGGATGGTACCTCAAGATTGTGCATTGATTATAGACAGTTGAATAAAGTGACCATCAAGAATAAGTATCCTTTGCCTAGGATAGACGATCTCTTTGATCAATTGAAGGGAGCAGCAGTTTTCTCTAAGATTGATCTGAGATCAGGGTACCATCAATTGAGAATCAGAGAGGAAGATGTTCCTAAGATAGCTTTCCGCACAAGGTATGGGAATTATGAGTTCTTGGTGATGCCTTTTGTATTGACGAATGCACTAGCAGCTTTCATGGATTTGATGAACAGGGTGTTTAGACCCTATCTAGATTGGTTTGTGGTGGTCTTTATTGATGATATTCTGGTGTATTCGCATAATGAGGAAGACCATGATAAGCATTTACGGATTATATTGCAGACTTTGAGAGAGAAGCAGTTGTATACTAAGTTGGCTAAGTGTGAGTTTTTGCTTGATCAAGTAACTTTCTTGGTCATGTAGTTTCAGCAGATGGTATAAGAGTTGATCCGAGTAAAGTTGAAGCTATATTGAATTGGAGTCCACCGAAAGATGGTGACTGAGGTTAGAAGTTTTTTGGGTTTGGCAGGCTATTATCGACGTTTTGTGAAAGGTTTTTCTTTTATAGCTACTCCACTCACCAGATTACTTCGAAAGGGAGTTAGATTTGTGTGGACAGATCAGTGTTAAGCAAGCTTTGAGCAGTTGAAGGAGATGTTGACTCAAGCTCCTGTTCTTACTTTGCCTGTAGAAGATAAACTATATGTGATTTATAGTGATGCTTCACATAGTGGTTTAGGTTGTGTTTTGATGGCAGATGAGAAATTTCAGAAAGTTGTTTCTGATTATCATAAGGGGGAGAGTCGAGATTTTCTTTTGAGGAATGATGGCAGTCTTTGGTACAAAGATAGATTGTGTGTTCCTAATGATGCAAGATTGAAAAAATATATTTTGGAGGAAGCACATCAGTCAGTTTTTACTATTCACCCTGGGAGTACCAAGATGTATCATGATTTAAAGCAACATTATTGGTGGTCGGGTATGAAGAGGGACATAGTGGAGTTTGTATCCAAATGTCTCACTTATCAGAGAGTGAACGCCGAGCACCAAGTTCCTTCGGGGTTGCTCCAACCTTTATCAGTGCCTGAATGGAAATGGGAGCATGTAACGATGGATTTGTGTTTGGTTTTCCCTTGACTCAGAAGAAGCATGATGCCATTTGGGTAATTGTGGATCAATTAATGAAGACAGCTCATTTTCTTCCAGTTCGGATGTATTATTCTCTTGAGAAGTTGGCTGAGCTGTATATCAGTGAGATAGTGAGATTGCATGGAGTCCCAATTTCTTTAGTGTCTGATCGAGATCCTCGATTTACTTTAAGGTTTTGGAAGAGTTTGCATGCTGCTTTTGGTTCTCGATTGCACTTTAGCATAGCTTCTGTGTTGGAGGAGAATTGACACATGCAGTGACACGCCCATGTCACTGAGTTTGTGAAAGCTTCTATGTTGTGGGTTTAGGGCACGATCAGGGACACACCCGTGTTGTTGAGCATTTCAAGTGTGTAGTTTGCCCTAGATAGTTCTTATTCTTGTATTCTTATGTGTAATCACCTTTGGATTAGGTTTTGAAGAGAATTGAGTTACCTAAGCCAAGGTTTGAGGGATATCTTGGAAGAGGAGTTGATAGAGTGTTGTTGTTGCTTTTAGAGGTAAGTACAAACTTTGAATGATTGCAAACATTTATAAGACATTGGGACTTAATACATTTAGTTGAGAAATGTGTTAAGTTAATTGATACTTTGTTGATGAATGAGCTATATGTTATGATATGCATAATGTGAATTATGTTGATGTATCAAAGCAATTGAGTAATGTGTTGTAAATGAAAAGAAATGTTGAATAATGTGATGATATATGTGAAAACATAATGGAACAAATTAATATTAATATAAAAGAGAAGAATGAGAAAAGGTGAGAAAAATGATGATATAATAAGGCAATGTGCCCAGTGTAAATTATAAGAAATGAAAAGAAAATGGAATTATGAAAGTATTTTATAATGAAATAAATGAATTAATTGTGTGCCTAATATATTATTCAATTTTTAGAGTTCTAGGTTTGGCGTCATGCTTATGAATTGTGGTGCCGGTGAAAAGACCGGGTCGTATGCCGAGCCGAGCTGATAAATGATAAATATGATGTTTTTAGGGTGAAAAGACTGGGTGGTAAGCTTCAAAAACTGTAACAGTCTAGTCGGGTTGAGGACCAAGATACTAGGGCCTTAGGGTCTAGCCGGGTTGAGGTCCAAGAGACTGGGGCTGTTACATTATCCATGGATATATATATTGCCTATGGGGCTAGACACAATGTGTTAATATGGACCAAAGCACTAACTCTGAACTTTGAATAGCATATTAGATCCTTTTTGGGCCCATGTTTGTCTTTGCTTAAATGTGAATTATGAAATGTGATACAAATGATTAATATGTTGAGATATAATGTAAGATATATATATTCATATGTATTGTGCATTAGCATCGCATTGTTCTATATTGAATCAAAGTTTGTACCACTAAGCTTTCTGCTTAGCACGATTATGGTTCATCACACAGGTGACAAGGTAGATCCAGTTGTGTCAGAGAGCTCGTCTAGACCGAGTCGAGTCTAGGCTTGAGTCTTTGAGATCAGAGTTGTTAGTGGACATCAAGATCAGAGACAAACTGCCAGCATGTATAAATTTCATATTTTTGTACTTATTGATTTTGATATGAACATATGTATATTCCGCTGCTTATTAAACTAATATTTTGGATAAACTTTTGGGGTAATGAAGATATATGAATATTTACTTTCACAAGGAATATTTTCTCTATTGATTTCTATGATGTAAGTTAAATTTTTTTAGTTTATTCAGATTTTAGAAATGATGATTTGATTTTATAGCTAAAGATTGTTTTGTTTCTAAATGAACTGTGACACCCTTATATCCTCTATACGTGTATCATATGTTGTGTGCGTGTATGTGGTGTACGTATATGGGTACAAGGGTGTTACAGGTCTCTCAATCATTACAGCATTGACCACTTCATTATCCTCAGCCTCGATGGCCACAGTCTCATCTCCATTTGGAAACTTGATCTTTTGATGGGGTGTTGAAGGAACTCCATCAAGAGGATGAAACCCGGATCATCCTAATAGCAATGCAAAAGTAATAGGTATGTCCAAAACCACAAATTCTACCATAGACTCAATTGGACCAACCTTCACAATAGCTTTGAAAGTTCCTCCAACATTCCTTGTAGTATTGTCATAAGCCCTAATGGTCTTCAGTTGGGCTTAGGTCCTTTATTGACATAGCTAGGTTTGGCAAGATTTTAAGTGGGCAAACATTTATGGCGGACCCATCATTAACCATCACACATGAAGTCCTTTTTCCTTTGACTTTTACTTTTATAAAGAGAGGGCGGATGTGATCTCTCCCCTCTTCCGGCAAATCTGTATCCGAGAACGATACCATTCCTATATCAACTTTGCTCTTCTTTTGAATATCTTCATACTTCATCACTCTTTCAACTTTCATGAATTTAACCAGCTCCTTCGGTGTTATAGAGGTCGAAATTAGCATGCTATCCAAGGCCTTGGCCATAGTTTCACAGTGCTTCTTAGAAGTGGCCAATAGGTCCCAAATGTTAACACTTGCTTGGGTTCTCTTCAACTGCTTAAGCACAGTGTCATCTTCCTCTTCTTTGTTCCCAACTTCAACTTCCTTTCCTTTATTAGCTTTTACTTCCTTGGGTGGTGGCCTTGCATAAGGCTTACCAGATCTAGTGTTCATCACTTCATCTTCCTCAGGCTCGGACCAGGTCCATTCTTCCTTCTTGGGTTCAAGATAATCATCACTATCGCTTGAATCCTAAAACTCATTCACAACATAGATTGCTACTTCTTTTCCAACCATAGCTTGTTTAATTTTGCTAAACACCACTTCTTCATTGCTTACTTCTCCATCCATATCTTGGAAAGAAGACATGACAAAAATTTTATGCAATCCTCCTCCAATCATGAAGGTTGCTGGTGGTGGTACCCTATTGAACCTTGGCAATGGATTGTCTTTAGTATTTGGCTTGTTGGGCTAGGGTAGCTTCCCATTATCAATCAAATTTTAGATCTCATGCCTCAACCTCAAACATTTATCCGTGTTGTGTCCTTGCATTTGATGAAATTGGCAAAATGCCTTAGTGTCAAAGTTGGGTGGAAGAGAATTAGGCAAAGGACGAGGATTCAAGGGCAGTAACAATCTCTTCTTTTGTAGCTTATTGAGGACCCAAGATAGTGGCTTCCCTAATTTTGAAAATTGCCTTCTCCCTCCTTGGCCAGCTGCATTAATATCAACTGATTTTTGTGTGTCTTTGTTACTAGACTGGTGTGAGCGGGAATTTTTTCCCCCACTCCCGCTGGAATGGGTTTTGCGACTTCGGCACTATTTAGGCTCAAGACCTTAGAGAACATGGGCCTAAGCCAGGAGAAAATGAAGTTGCCACTCTGACGGGCCAGGAAAATAGAAAGGGGTGGATGACTCGATTCCTAAGGAATCCCCAACCCCCTAATATGTACGGAAAGTTGGGTACTTGTGGGGAAGGTGAGAAATGGCCCAGCACCCCCACAACACCCGCTTCATTGGAACCAGCCACCTTTTCAGGTCTTAATATTATAAAATTATTAAAAATAATGATATTATCTATACTACATGATATCATAAGAATAAATAAATACTTTATTAAAATCACAACAATGCCCAAACAAAACAAATAAATGGACACTCATCCAAGGAAGGTAACATGTCCTTACATCCTCTAATATCTAAAACTAAATAGGACACCTAACGAAAGGTGGAAACGTGTCCTTTACATTGATCCAAAAACTTTAAAATAAATTAAATTACATGATGCTCACGATATGAGGTACCAAAAACATGGAAACATACCTTTTACATTATTTTGAAACCAAAGCAAATCAATAAAGTAACCAACCATTCATCATATGTAAATTATTCATCCAGGACATGAAACATCAATCAAAATGCATAATAAACATTCGTCTAATTTAAATAAAGCTGTAAGTATATAACTTTAGGGTTTATGCAACATTTAGAGTTTCTTGAATAAAATTAGGGTTTTATAGGTTCTATGTTTAACAATTGGGGTTTTTTAATTACTGAATTAGTTAATTAAGAAATATTTAATATAAAAGAAATAACATGGCTACTAGATGTACAAATAGGTTGAATTAAAGATTAGGTTTTGAAATAAATAAGGGTTTGAATCTAAAGAATGGATATTTTAGATTTAAGGTTTTGAAAGTTGTACAAAAAATATTAAGGTTTAGGGTTTAAGTAAATAAAATTGGAGATCATGAAAATAAGATTAAAAGTTAGGTATTTGGAAAGAATAGGCTAATTGTGAGCGGGAATTTTTGCCCCCATTCCCGGTGGAATGGTTCTTGCGACTTCGGCATTGTTTGGGCTCGGGGCCTAAGAGAACGCGGACCTAAGTCCGGATAAAATGGAGTCGCCACCCGGACGGGCCGGGAAAAAGAAAGGGGTGGATGACTTGATTCCTAAGGATTCCCCAACCGCCTAATGGGTTCGAAAAGTTGGGTATGTGTGGGGAAGGTGAGAAATGGCCCAGCACCCCCCACAATGCCCAGTTCATTGGAACCGGCCTCCTTTACAGGTCTTAATATTATAAAATTCTTAAATATAACAATATTATCCATACTACACACAATAAAAAGAAAGCATCATTATATTGAAATCAAAGCAATGTCCAAGCAAAACAAAACAAATAAATGGGCACCCATCCGAAGATGGAAACATGCCCTTACATCACATGCCTAAATAGGACACCCACCGAAAGGTAGAAACATGTCCTTTACAAAGGTTCTAAAATAGAAAAGCAAATTAAATTACATGATATTTAACTAATGAGGTACCCACCAAGTGGAAACATACCTCTTACAACAGTTGAAAATCTAAATAAATTGATAAAAGTAAATAACCATTCATAATAAATAAATCATTCATCAATGGTACCAAATATCAATAAAAAGTAAACATCCATCCATGATAAATAAAATAAACCAAGCATTGAATTTAAATAAATTAAAGCATAAGAAATAAAACCAAGCATGATCAAATATGGAATTGAATAAGGTAAATAAAAATCCAAATTATAGCTACTGTTTCCATTTAGGATCCTTTATTTCATATGTTTAGGGTTTTGGATTTTCATAAGTTTAAGCTACTGTGACTTTTAAAGAATTAAAATAAATTAAGGATTTTATGTTTTAAAAGGTTGGTAAGACTCTTTCATTAACTAAATTAATATTTGAATGGTGAAATCATGAAACTAGGGTTTTAGACACTTTAAAATACTTTTGATTCATGGTTTTAAATGGTGATTTCAAGGTTACTGTGTAAATTTAAAAAATTTATGTTTTTATGCTTTTTAATGTTTTAAAGGATTAAGGTTTAGAAAAATTTAGGGTTTAAGGTTTTAAAGGAGTTAGAGTTTACTATTTTAGGTTTAGAAGTTGAATTTTGGGTTTAGTGTTTTAGAATTTAGGGTTTCGGTCATGCATGATTTTTAGGATTTGGAAAAAGCAATTGAAGATTTTATGGAATTTTATGAAAATAAACAAATGATTTAAAGATTATAAAGCAAAAAAAAAGATATTTTTAAAGCTTTTGGGAAAGTAACAGAACACAATTTTGAGTTTTGGAAATTTGGAAAACAAATTTTGGTTTTGGAGTTTTGAAGAAATAACTTTAAACTTTTAGAAAATAAAGCCACAATTTAAGATTTTCAAACCTTACAAAAGGTTAATTGAGGTTGTAAAGTTTTTTATCTAAAAGAAACCAGAGGATGATTAAGCTACTGTGAAAACAAAAAATAAAAGGAATTAAGAATTCAAACCTTATTTTGTTAGTTACACCAAAATTGCTTCTTGGATGAACAAAGTAAAAAGCAAGTCTTTTTGCCTTTGAATTGCTTAAATCGTTTTTCTGCTCCCTCAAAAAAACAGATTGATTCAAGCTAATTTCCTTCACGGATTTGGATCCACTTTTTCAAGCTACTGTCTAATTTTTTTTATTTTCGGCCTCCCCTTTATTTTGTGTTGTTTAATACATATTTATAGAAGTTTTATATCCTTCATTCCTAATTTTTTACGGCATCTTTATTGAATAAGAAAAGGAAACCGAAACCTAATTGTATTAGGTTTCAAAAAATTTGCATCAGAAAAATTTTGCTGGCGAAAAAAAACTGCTGCGGAAAAACTGCGCTAGCAAAAAAACTGCCACAGCTGGCTGCGGCAACGTGCGCTAAACGGGCCCGTAGAGCTCGCAGAATGGGCCCGTAGGCCATTTCGGCCGCAGAAAAATTCTGCAGGCGAAATGGCCTGCAGGAGTTTCCTGCGGGCGAAATGCCCACGAGCCCGCGCTGACTTTCGGCGACGATTTTTTCATCTTCAATTTTTTTTTGTTATTTTTTATTTTTATTATTTTTGAATTTTTATTCATTTCACCATTTTTTATAAAAATAAACATTAAAATTAATTAAGATACCATAAAAATTATTTTGGACTAACTAAAATATATCGGATAACAAAAAAATTATTTTGGACTAATTAAAATATATTGGACCGGACCGGGTCAAAAATTAAGGGTCTACAGTTTGCCCCCTGCTTGAATTATCTGAAACTTTAGTGAAAGAGAGTGAAAAGCAATAAGAATTAATTTTTGATGAGATGATTATTGGAATTTATTTTGGGTTCTGGACCCAGTTCGAGTTCTGGACTTGATTTGGGTACTTGTACCAGAGATTGGGTACTTGGACCCGAGCTTGAATTTGATTTGGGTACTTGGACCCAAGATTGAATTTGATTTGGGTACTTGGACTCAAGATTGGGTACTTGGACCCGAGACTGATTTGCTTTGGGTACTTGGACCCGAGATTGGATTGAATTTGGGTACTTGGACCCGAGAATGATTTTGATTTAGGTACTTAGACTCGAGATTGGATACTTGGACCTGAGACTGATTTGATTTGGGTACTTGGACCCGAGATTGAATTGAATTTGGGTACTTGCACCCGAGATTGGATTGAATTTGGGTACTTGGACCCGGGATTGGGTACTTAGATCCGAAATTGATTTTAATTTGGGTACTTGGATCCGAGATTGGGTACTTGACCCGAGACTAATTTGATTTGGGTACTTGGACCCGAGATTGGATTGAATTTGGGTACTTGGACCCGAGAATGGGCACTTGGACCGAAGAATGGGTTCTTGGTGTTAGTAAATCGAAAAAGGATCTGCAACCCTTGCCGCAGCGGAAAACAAAAAATTTTCTTTCGATTTACTCACAGGATCCATGTGATCCATTCAGTTCGATAAAAGAGATTCGAAACTAACCTTTTTGCGTAGCTTCAAAACGATTAACAGATGCTGCCTTCTGAAGACGAACACCCTCTAACGAAGTCCACACAAACGTACGCCGGTCTGAGTGTTAGCTCACCAACGGCAGTGGCTGAAACTAGGGTTTTATGTTTTTCCTCTTCTTCCGTTTTCTTTCAAAACGAAAATATTAATAAATATCATCAAGGCCTCTAGTCCTTTTAAAACCGTTTTAAAAGACCTTTCCTTGTCAAAACCCTAACTGTCCATATCCTATATGGACCCATGTTTTTAATAATTATTATCTAATAATAATTATTATAACAATATTATTATTAATATCTAATAATAATAATAATACTAACAACAATAATAAAAATATAATTATTATTGTTTAAGTACAGCCTACGTTCTATGTGTGTGACCCGATAGGCTCATATTAACTGGTAGTGTATTTTAATCTCTATTGAAATGCACAAATCATAATTGGTCTCTAGCAAGACATTATGACTACCCAATTAATCATGAGAATCATTATAAATGAAAACCTGAAATAGTACATGCATTAATCCCTTTGTCACACGATATCTAGTTTGAACATAAGTCATAGTAAATGTCATACTTATATTGTCCAAACTTATGATTACTCGATCTCCAAGTTAACTGATAAACAAATAAGATTGATCTTATATCAACTTATTTGAGCACGGCCATGAATTTCTCAGTTACACTTATCGAGGGGCCCAGAAGATATCTCTCTCATAGAGAGGGACAAATTCCATCTTGATTGTTCATTTTCCTCTACATAATTTATACCATGTTCAAGCATAACCTTTATAATTATCTAGTTACAAATAACGTTTGATCATGTCAAAACATAATATTCCTTATGTTGGAAACTATGACAATCTCAAGTCAAAGGATTAAATGAAAACTATTATGAGATACACTTATGACATTAAACCATGAAGTGATATCTATGTGGGTCTATCCAATACACTGTTCTCTAACATGTATCCATAATATTGATTTGTATCTTCATACCTATAATCATCTTATGATTATCAAATCAATATTACACTAGTTATATTTATTATTATCTCCATAACAATAATAAACCAGGGATATAATCATTATTATATATAACATGCAAACATAACAATGATAATAAAAACTTCTTTATTAATAACAAAATGAATAACATTAAGGTCCAAATCAATGGCCTAGGGCATATACACTAACACTTGGACCCGAGACTGAATTGAATTTGGGTGCTTAGACCCGATGTTGAATTGGAATTGGATACTTGGACCCGATATTAAATTGAATTTGGGTGCTTGGACCCGAGATTGAATTGGATTTGGGTACTTGGACCCAAGGTTGGATTGAATTTGGGTTCTGGACCCGAGCTAAGTTCTAGACTTAGAAGAGATTCTAGGTTCTGGACCTAATCAAAATTTGGGTTCTGGACCCGAGCTAAGTTCTAGACTTAGAAAAGTTTTCAGGTTCTGGACCTAAGGGAATTTTCGGTTCTGGACCCGATATTGAATTTAATTTGGGTGCTTGGACCCGAGACTGAGTTTGACTGACCTTTTATCATTTGAGAAGTCCGACTGCTCCGGTTATTCCATGCATTGTGGTTTTTCACACTCAAAATGGTTCATCCTTTGAGATCGGGTCTTCATCCTTGAAAATGGATCTTCATCTTTTGACATCGGGTCTTTACCCTTGAAACATGGATCTTCATCCTTTGAGATCGGGTCTTCACCCTTGCAAATGGATCTTCATCCTTGGAGATTGGGTCTTCACCCTTGAAAATGGATCTTCATCCTTTGAGATCGGGTCTTCACCCTTGCAACATGGATCTTTATCCATTGGAGGTCGAGTCTTTATCCTGGCTTCAACTCTTTTAGCTGAACTGATCTTTTGTCTTTTGCATCTTCATTCTTTTGAGAGTTCTAATGTTTCATTCTTTAGTTCTTGCTTTTTGCAAAAATTCAGCTATTTTTAGTTAGCCTTCATATCCTCTCCTTTTTCCCCCTGCGTGGTGAGATATTTGCAAGTGAGTTTAAAAATGTTTTATATATAAACTCAAAAAATTGAAAAGGAGAAACTATGCCCCCTGTGTAGGCTCAAACCCATGATTTTTCTATGCGGACTCTGATTGATGTTGTTGTTGTCTAGTTCTTCGCATAAGCACGCATTTCTTCATTTTGCAAAATTACTGGAGCTTTCTTAAGCAATGGGGTTTCTATGCCCCCTTGATTTGATATCTTCTTTTGATTGCTTACTGTTCATTTTGACAAGGAATAGACAACACAAGACAAGAAAGTGCGACGTGATACGCTCATGTATGCATGATATGCATGAATGATACTTACAGTGGTTTTATTGACTCACAGACTGAGGTGATCAGCAGAAGTGTTCTCATTGGTTCCCTTTTGACACTCGTTCAAGTCTAGCATTGGAATGATCGAAAGGTTTGCATTTGTGGCTTTTATCTTCAAGATGTTGAAAACATGAATAATGGAGGCTCCAAGCAGCAGAGTCAGGGATGCATCTATATCAAACTATGTTTCAGCATGTCAGTTGTTAGTTTCTTCATGACCTTGCCAATAATCATCTCATTTTCCCAATGTGTCCTTTGGAGGTTCAACATACTTCCCTTAACTTAAAGGCTTTGTATGACAAAACATTTTTTTTAATTTTTTTTTTTGAATTTTGATTTTGAAATCAAATGTTGGCTTTGCCAAATTAATGTCAATGTACCTCAGGACTTGATTTTCCAAAATAACATATCTATAACATGATAACCCTAGTTACCTTACTAAACTCGGGAATCATTTCTATTTAAGCAATAACTGTTGCACTTCAGATAGGCACATACACATTACTCAGCCAAAGGTCTCATTTAAGTTTAAATATTGTCTATCTCATATGCATGCTTATCCAAACTATCTCCACTAATAGACTCTACCTACCAAGGGAGATCAACAGGTCTTTGATAGGCTTGAAATGGGGTCTATAAGGGACATGGGTTTAAATGAAGGCCATTTTGAGATTGGAGCTGGTGTGACACAATGGACAAACCCTCACACTGCAAATTTCTTGTTTGAACTTTAGGCAGCTTGGAGGTAATGTTGCTAGACTCCAAATTCCTTCTATATCTTCTTGGCATTAATCTAGATCTTGATTAGGACAGTCTTTGCCCTTGCAAAAAGTTTAAGACCCAAATTTGTTTCTTTTCTTCTTTTCCCTTTTCTTTCCTCTTATTTTTCTTACTCTTCCATTTTCTTTCTCTTTCCTTACTCTTCCCTTTCTTTTATCATTTTGTCCTTCTTTCTTATAGGACTATCAAGTACAGAACTTTCAAGAACTGAATGGTCTTTCTCCTTTTTCCTTGGTTTTGATCCAATCTTTGGTTGGGTTGGACTAATTCAAGTCAAACCGTCCTTATAAACCAAATGGTAGCCTTTTGTTGTCTTAGGTAAAAGAGAACTCAGTTGGCTTTTGAACCATTTTGGGTTTTCTTTTTTTCTTTTCTCTTTTCTTTCTTTTTTCTTCTTCTTCTTTTTTTTTTCTTCTTTTTTCTTTGCTCTCATTTCTCTTGTTTTCTTTTCTTCTCTTTTTTGTTTTTTTTGTTTGTTTTTTTGGCTTGGTTCTAGCTCTAAAAGATGTCACATCCGCCTATCGTATTTATGCAGAGTAGTCACGTGCATAGCGAGAGAAGGGGAAAGGAGAAGATAATTCTTGATAACAGCCCTAGATAAGGTTGTATGACCAAAGGGACCTAGTTGTAATTTTCAAAAGTTTTGGGGACGTAAATATAATTTCAAAAAAAGTTGCACCGGATGTTCTTAATAGTACATATAACAGATTCCAAAAATGGAGTGTAGAGAAAAATCGGATAGCAACGACGTGTAACAGTTTTTCCAGGAAATGTCCCGTTAAAGAAAAATGAAGACATGTTGACTAGGGGCATTTTGGTCATTATAAATTAAAGTTATACATGAATTTAAAGTAGGAAATAAAAACATGAGTACGTAGAGGATGACGAGGGGTTAAATATGAAACGATCGTCAGTAGAAACGGAGCCGGAGAAAACCCGAGCAAAGAAAGGACCTAAAGGGAATTTTGTAAAAAGTTGAGGGCTTATTGGTAATTTTTCAAAATGACTTGGAAACCTAGAATAGACCTTATAAATAGAAAGTAGAGGTCGAGAGGATCAAAACTATATGTAGTTTGACTCGTGGAACTGTACGGTTTAAAATATATGAGCGATTAATCGCCGGAACGTAAAGTGCGCCCGGTTACGTGTCGGGACCGTATGGGTAACCTGGGACAACTTTAGGATATCCTATGGGAAGAGGGACAAGTGGAAAGAAGTAAAGGAAAAGAAACTATAAAAATCTAATGTTGGCCAATCAAAAATAACCATTTAGCATGAGTAATAAATGAAGAAAGAGAAAGGTGGACAAGTGGTCTTAAAGGGTTTAACCAACACATAAGGTGATCATCATTTCCTTTGTATATAAATATATGTGATATGAAGAACAAACTCTCTCTTTTTCCACTCACAAATTTCGGCCAAGAAAGGGAAACACCAAAGGACTTCCAAGTTTCTCCAAATTTGATTTTTAAGGTAAGTTTTTAAGGTTTTCTAGTAAGTAGACTTTAATTTTAGTATTAATTTTAGGTAGTTATATATTTATTGGAAGATTGGAGATTAGAGTCTTTATGTGGAATTGGAAAAAAATATTAAGTAAGTGATGAGATTAATTGATTAAATGGAAGAATAAAGATGTATAAAGATTAATAAGGTTGGATTAGGGTTTCGGTTGGAAAAGAAATGGAGGATAACTTATTTTTTTGAATTTCTAAGGTTTATGTTGTATCTTGAATTGATTGAAGGAGAAATAAAGAATTAAGGAAGGAGAAGAAGGAAAAGCTAAGGGGAAGTACAAGAATAAGGTTTGGTACTTTACCTTTGAATAATTACTTTTGATTTGGTGCTTTACCATAAAAGAAATTCTATTTTCTTACAAACATTGGTTTGTGGAAATTTTAAAGTTGATGTTTAAATATATTGATTGAGTTTAAATTAAATATTTGAGTTATGTTCTTGTTTTCTTATGGCAATTTGGGTTGTAAAAATTTAATTGAAACCAAATGTTTTGAGAAAATTTGGAAAGTTGATTTGGTAAGTTGTTTGGACTTTAATTAGTTTGATTTGAGTTAAACATGCAAAAATTGTTCAAAGGAAGTGTTTGAATCTTCACTTTACTATTAAAGAAGCCTTAATATTGATTTGCAAAAGAAAAATAAACTATCCTATGCATTTCAAATGTTTGGGCCGAAATGGTCCCGAAGTGACAGCTTCTGGACTATTTTTGTGGCAATTGTTTGGGGCAGCAAACGAATGAATTTTTCAACGAAATTTTACATGAAATTAGTCAACATATGAAATAAGTTTTCTGTAAAATTTCAGCCAAAAATAAGATCATTTACTTGGTCAAATGCATGACTGAAGTGGACTGAAATTTTGACGAAAACCCAGATTTTACTATTCATTTGGTCATGCCATTTTGCGTTGCCGATTTTTCTCGCCGCAACACTATTTATTTGGTCAATTTGTGATCTTTTGAGGAATACTTTGAAATGTTTGATGTGTTTATTGTGGATGTTAAATATGTGAAAAAGAGTAACGGTTTGACCAAAGAAAGTGGTGCGCGTCATAAATGGCAAAGCGCAGTGAGAATTTAAATTGATTTCTTGAATCATTCTAAAATGAAGTTGAGACTTAAATTGAATCATTTTAATCTTTTTGCTCTACTGGATAGTGGGAGTGGTAGATAAGGGTATGGTGCACTATACTAATGCATGCAGTACTGCTCATTATTGTGATATGATATTTTATTCAGTGGTGAGGCCACTGAAGCCAATGGGGAGGCCCATTGGTTAACCAGGATGGGGAGGCCCATTCCTGTGATTTGATATCGGTGGTGAGGGCCACCTATGTTACAGTGGGGAGGCCCACTGCCTTATCACTATGGTTCCCTATATACCAATAGAGCCTGAATCAAAGACATTATTTTTCGTTAAACTATATAATGCCAATGAGTTTGAATTATTATTTTACATTATTGAAAGCATATCACACTGAATGTATCACGATTTCTATTGGTATAAAGTTGGTTGATTGTGGATTTAATTATTTCCTTTGATTTCAAATACTTTCATATACTACTTTCATTTTTATTGGTAAAGTACCCACTGAGCGACAACGCTCGGCGAGTTGAGTTTTCTTGACTCGTAGGTTTGGAGCAGTAGATTTCGGTGATTAGCATCGAGCAGCACAACACGGCGCAGCACCTCAGAGTAGCCTTTAGTTTCCATTATGAGTTAGCTAGTTGTGGCATGTATATGTATATATAAGATTGAGAGTCAGTATGTGATATTGTACGTTATTGGTATGTAATAATAATAAATCTCTACTTTATTCTGGATTAGAAGTGTGAATTTTTCTTGCAGGTTGTAGTTGAGGGTATAAGGTGGATTCATTGGGAGTGTATTGGAAACTGATTGTATTCACATTGGTCTGTGTAAAATGTTTTCAAAAATCATAAAAACAAGTTTTGTCGACACTTGGGATCCAAATCTCTAGGCGAACCTCTGGCAAAATTTCTGTAAAATCGGAACAAAAATTTGACTATGTAAAATTGGTAGCAATATTTGGATAGTGTGGCACCTCTACTCGGCTTACACATGTAGGTCAGGAAGGGGTGTTACAAAAGAGTTGTCTTGTTTGTACCAACTTGGTCTTCCAATAATGGATGAGTGGAGTGATATAAATCCTCTTTAACAGGGATAAATCATTTGTTACTCCGATGTTGATGTTGTCTTGATATATTGGAGATAGTAAATGAACTTCAACTACCCTTATTATTTTGAGAACATCAACTATCCTTATGGTCTTGAAAACATCAACTACCCTTATGGTATTCATTCTTTCTTTGATCTTCTTACCTCTTTATCTTAGTGATCATAAGACTTGTCAAAAGTATCACAACAGCTCAGGGTAGGTTGTTGAGGTTATATGCCAATGAAAAGAAAGCTAAAATTTTATGAAGACTCAAAGGGACAACTAGAGATTGATATTTAATGGGTGGATACTAGTTGTTGGCTAAGCAAACAATGCCTAGATCATTTCTCTCTTAAATAAGCAGAGTTCAATTTTGCCTCGAAAGTTTGTCGAAGCATGTTCTAAGACTGACTAGGACCTAGACAAAGGTAATTATGCAGGAGCCCTCCTAAGTAAGCATACACAACTCAATGCTATAGAGCAATTCCCTTACCTAGTAAAGTCATTCAAGTCATGATGCATAAATATATTAATTCATGAATTATCAAGCTAGATACCTCATTGGTTGAGCACCAAAATGAACAAAGACCAACAAAATTTTTGATAAAAGTAATTTATTCAAATAATTTTAAATTTGAAAAACACGATAGTTCCAATTAAATATTAAAGAAAGTAAAATTGAATAGCAACATTCAAGCTAAGGAAAGTTTGTTGAGTTTAAGCTTCTTTTCCTTTCATATCTTCAATATCCCCATCTTGAAAGGATGATAAAACAAAATCCTCTTCTAATCCTTTTCCTACCATGAAGGTTGCTGGTGGTGGCACCCTGTTGAACCTTGGAAATGGATTACCTTTGGTATTGGGCTTGTCCGGCTCAGGTAACTTGCCATTATCAATTAAATTCTGGATCTCATGCCTCAACTTCATACAATTGTCCATTTCATGTCCAGGCCTTTGATGGAATTGGCAAAATGCATTAGTATCAAAGTTAGGTGGAAGAGGATTAGGCAAAGGTCGAGGAGTCAAGGGTTGTAACAATCCCTTCTTTTGTAGCTTATTGAGAACCCAAGACAGTGGCTTCCCTAATTCTGAAAACTGCCTCATTCCTCCTTGACTAGTCGCATTAACATCAACTTCTTTTTGCATGCTTTGATTGCTAGGCTGATAATTCCCTTTCTCATCCCTTCTTATTGAAAAAAATTCTTCTCTCTTTCCCACTCTTCAATTTGCAGACCAGCTTGGAGAAGATCTTTGAAATCCCTTATAAGGGTGTGAGACATCCTTTCACGGAGATTGGGCAGGACACCTCTCACGGTCATCCTTATTTGATCAGATTCATCGGGCCTCTTCTTGAGCAAAGCAGCCTTATTTCTCCACCATTTCACATAGTCCACAAAATTTTCATTTGGCCTTTGCCTTATGGACTCCACTTCCATTAAGATAACCTCCAACTCAATATTATGCCCATATTACTAGATAAAGGCCTTGTACAGCAAATCCCAATTCTTTTGTGTTCCATGATCTAAGGTATTAAACCAATTTTGGACAACAAGATCCAATGAGAGCATGATGTACCTTAGAGTTTGAGCCTTAGTAGCTCGGGCAGACTGCATAGCAGTGATATACTGCTTCATATGGAGATGAGGATTTCCTGTACCATTGTATCTAGCAAAGGATGGCATCTTGAACTTGTACGGGACTTCTTCATCTAGCTCAAATAGTTTGTCAACTTCAGACATTTCTTTGGTTTTTAGTTTCTTCTCAAATTTCTTTTCTAAATCAGCGATCATCTTTTCAACATCAGATGTCTCAATCTTTTCAATAGTTGCCTTATCAACAACCTTTGGCTCCTTTTTGTCTTGAAGATCTTGGTAGTATTGAGCCCAATCATCATCATCAATGATCACCTTATCACCATCAAAAGCTAAATCATTAACTTTAGCCTTCCCCTTGCCTTTCTTGGTGCTAGCAGATGCTTCGGCATTGTTTCCTAAAATTGTAGCTAACCGATTCTTCATGGTCTCAGTTAGGGCCTCTTTTATTTCTTCCATCTTGGCGTTGAAGGCCTCATCCACCATCCTTTGAATTTGTTTGGGCTCCATGGTTTTTGGTGAGCAAGTGATTGAGTCGCTACTAGATACTTCATCTCCATCATAGGTCGGATTGTCGTAAGCTTTTGAACTGTCGTAATCCAGGGCTGTGAGCCAAAGAGGATCAATGATATGAGATGCAAATGTATGCATGTATGCATGTATGCACAAACAACCAACAAACAAGGATAATTAGGATGCTCCTTCCAACCTTATAACATCCACACATGAATGGCGAGTCTTTTTTCCTAGGTATATGGTTAACAAATTACCAACATGGGGCATCTTGCTTTCGAACAATTCCCTCGGACGTTTCAACCAATAGTTATATTTTCAAAAATGGAAATCAGTTCATAAGAATTTCCATTAATTAGGTTTTAATCCATTTATCCAACTATAGTAGCTTTTATGCTATATTGGATTAAAACGAAATTAAGAGGTTTATTATGAATAGATTTCTCACTTGAAAAAGGTAACTAATGATTCATGCCAAAAATAAGCCCATGATTAATTATGCTTAGGATAAACTAGGCTCACAATTGATTTTTGGTATTTCTTAATTGACCTAAATATTTTTGCAAGCTCTTTCTAAGAAAAAGTTGGGTGAAAATAATTTTATTTCTAAGCCCATTGTAAAAGATCATTAAAAAAAATGGATTTTGGGCTTAGTATTTGGGCCATGAGCAAAAGAATTTTTGATTTGCTTTTAGAAAAGTCTTATATCCAAAGACCATCTTGAAAAGTTTTGAAAATAGCTTTGGTCTTTTGGATTTTAAAGAAAAATTTATTTTGAGCTTACAATATACTTAGGTCATATTAGAAAAAGAACAAACCAAATAAGCCATGATTTAAGCCAAGATAAATTAACCATAGTCAAACAACATGCATTTAGGGTAAAACCTAAGGAAAGTAACTAGGCCAATTACATGAGCTTTAGTCTTTAGGTAAAAAGTCTTAGGTTCCCATAGCAAGTATATACCAAATGGTACGAGGCTATGAGTGGTTATGCCATGCTCGATCTCCATACCTTGAGTGAAAGTATGGTATCCCTTATATAACATAACACGGGTAACACAAGCATCCTAACTCATGCACACAATGCAATCTAATATGATGCAATGAATAATATCATTATAAGAAAGAATAAAATAATATAAAGACCAACATAATCAACTTATCTTATCCCCAGTGGAGTCACCACTGTGAGCGGGGATTTTCGCCCCCACTCCCGGTGGAATGGTTCTTGCGACTTTGGCACTGTTTAGGCTCAGGGCCTTAGAGAACACGGACCTAAGTCCGGAGAAAATGGAGTCGCCACCCAGACGGGCTGAGAAAAAGAAAAGGGTGGATAACTCGATTTCTAAGGAATCACCAACCCCCTAATGGGTTCGGAAAGTTGGGTACTTGTGGGGAAGTTGAGAAATGGCACAGCACCCCCACAACACCCAGTTCATTGGAACCGGCCTCCTTTATAGGTCTTAATATTATAAAATTCTTAACTATAACAATATTATCCATACTACACACAATAAAAAGAAAGCATCATTATATTGAAATCAAAGCAATGTCCAAGCAAAACAAAATAAATAAATGGACACCCATCCGAAGATGGAAACATGCCCTTACATCACATGCCTAAATAGGACACCCACCGAAACGTAGAAACATGTCCTTTACAAAGGTTCTAAAATAGAAAAGCAAATTAAATGACATGATATTTAACTAATGAGGTACCCACCAAGTGGAAACATACCTCTTACAACATTTGGAAATCTAAATAAATTGATAAAAGTAAATAACCATTCATAATAAATAAATCATTTATCAAATGTACCAAATATCAATAAATAGTAAACATCCATCCATGATAAACAAAATAAACCAAGCATTGAATTTAAATAAATTAAAGCATAAGAAATAAAACCAAGCATGATCAAATATGGAATTGAATAAGGTAAATAAAAATCCAAATCATAGCTACTGTTTCCATTTAGGATCCTTTATTTCATATGTTTAGGGTTTTGGATTTTCATAAGTTTAAGCCACTGTGACTTTTAAAGAATTAAAATAAATTAATGATTTTATGTTTTAAAAGGTTGGTAAGACTCTTTCATTAACTAAATTAATATTTGAATGGTGAAATCATGAAACTAGGGTTTTAGATACTTTAAAATACTTTTGATTCATGGTTTTAAATGGTGATTTCAAGGTTACTGTGTAAATTTAAAAAATTTATGTTTTTATGGTTTTTAATGTTTTAAAGGATTAAAGTTTAGAAAAAGTTAGGGTTTAAGGTTTTAAAGGAGTTAAAGTTTACTATTTTAGGTTTAGAAGTTGAATTTTGGGTTTAGTGTTTTAGAATTTAGGGTTTCGGTCATGCATGATTTTTCGGATTTGGAAAAAGCAATTGAAGATTTATGGAATTTTATGTAAATAAACAAATGATTTAAAGTTTATAAAGCAAAAAGAAGATATTTTTAAAGCTTTTGGGAAAGTAACAGAACACAATTTTGAGTTTTGGAAATTTGGAAAACAAATTTTGGTTTTGGAGTTTTGAAGAAATAACTTTAATCTTTTAGAAAATAAAGCCACCATTTAAGATTTTCAAACCTTAAAAAAGGTGAATTGAAGTTATAAAGTTTTTAATCTAAAAGAAACCAGAGGATGTTTAAGCTACTGTGAAAACAAAAAATAAAAGGAATTAAGAATTCAAACCTTATTTTGTTAGTTACACCAAAATTGCTTCTTAGATGAACAAAGTCAAAAACAAGTCTTTTTGCCTTTGATTTTCTTAAATCATTTTTATGCTCCCTCAAAAAACCAGATTGATTCAAGCTAATTTCCTTCACGGATTTGGATCCACTTTTTCAAGCTACTGTCCAATTTTTTTATTTTCGGCCTCCCCTTTTTTTGTGTTGTTTAGTCCATATTTATAGAAGTTTTATATCCTTCATTCCTAATTTTTCACGGCATCTTTATTGAATAAGAAAAGGAAACCGAAACCTAATTGTATTAGGTTTCGAAAAATTTGCATCGGAAAAATTTCGCTGGAGAAAAAAACTGCTGCGGAAAAACTGCACTGGCGAAAAAACTTCCTCAACTGGCTGCTGTAGCGCGAACGGAACGGGCCCGTAGGCCATTTTTTTATTTTATTTTTGAATTTTTATTCATTTCACCATTTTTTACAAAAATAAATATTAAAATTAGTTAAGATACCATAAAAATTATTTTGGACTAACTAAAATATATCGGACAACACAAAAAATTATTTTGGACTAATAAAAATATATTGGACTGGACCGGGTCAAAAATTAAGGGTCTACACTACTATGATTTTTAGAAAAATAAAATTGATTATGGTTTTGAGAAAACAGATTATGGTTTTATGGTATTAGAAAAGTGTAATTAGGGTTTTAGTTTTCAAAAATTAGTTTAATGGGTATTAAGATATTAGAGTTTTGAAAAATAATTTTTAGGGTTTTAGATAGAAAATAGATGATAAATAAAATAATTGATCAATGTGATTAAATAAAAACCAATCTATTATATGCTCAAGTAATTGATCAAATTGAATAATGAGGCTACTGTAAATATAAAAATGTTAATAGAAACTCAAACCTCCTTTGTTGGTTCTACTGCAATTTTAATTCCCACTGAACAATAACAAAGATAGTGTGGGTTGCCTTTTATGGATTGTTTGTTTGTTGCTTGCTCTTGCTCTTTCACAAATCAAAGGTTCTGAGTAAATTACTAAGAAAAGAGTTCGAATAATCCTTGAGTCAAAGTCCCAATAAAAAATCCAAATCCCCTTCTCTGTGTCTTTTAATGTGGTATTTATAAGAAAAAATAAAAACCTAATACTAATTGGTTAAGGAAATAAAAACTGTTTAGGAAAATATTAAAAACTAAGTAAAATAAGGTTTTGGCAAAAACTCCATGTGGGCCCAGGCGAGATTGGCACTGGGCACTGCTGCATGAGGATTGGACTGGCTAGGATTGGCCTGGGTGCTATGAGGATCTGCGAGGGCCAACTGCGAGGGATGCTGATTCGGTGCTAGCACAGTTGCGGCGAATTGGCCTAAGCCAATTCATCGTTGATTCTTCCGTCGTCGATTTTGCCGTCGTCGATTTTTTTATTTTTATTTTCATTATAAAAATAAATATTATAAGTAATAAATATTATTTATTTTAAAATTAATAATAAATATTAAAATACCACAAAAATTATTTTTGACTTTTTAAAAATATTGAACTGGACTGGGTCAAAAATTAAGTGTCTACAGTTTGCCTCTTGCTTGAATGATCTGAGACTTTCAGTAGAAGTGAGTGAAAAGCAACATGACTTTGAGTAGATTTTGGATGAGGATGGGTTTTGGACCCGAGATTTGGATACTTGGACTCGAGACTCGGTACTTGAATCCGAGACTGAATTTGATTTGGGTACTTGTACCCAAAATTGAATTTGATTTGGGTACCTGGACCCAAGACTTAATTTGATTTGGGTACTTAGACCCGTGACTGAATTTGATTTGGATACTTGGACCTGAGATTGAATTTGATTTGGGTACTTAGACACCGAGACTGAATTTGATTTGGGTACTTACACTTGAGATTGGGTACTTAGACCCGAGATTGAATTTTATTTGGGTACTTGGACCCGAGACTAAATTTTGTGTACTCAACGCAATACTAGATTTGAATTTGGATTCTCTACCCAAAACTAGATTTTGGGTGCTCAACGTAAAATTGAATTTAGATTTGGGTTCTCGACCCGAAATTGGATTTTGGGTGCTCGACTAAAAACTGAATTAGGATTTGGGTTCTCGATCCAAAACTAAATTTTGGTTGCTTGACCCAAAACTAAATCTTGGGTTCTCGACCCGAGGTTGATTTGGATGCTCGATCTAAGAACGGATTATGGGTGCTTGACCCGAAACTGGATTTTGAGTACTTGATCTGAAACTGGATGTGGATACTCAATCCTAAACTTGATTTGGGTGCTCAACCCGAAATTCAATTTTATTTGGGTACTTGGACTCGAGATCGGGTACTTGGACCCATGACTGAATTGGATTTAGATACTTGGACCTAAGATTAAGTACTTGGACCAGAGATTGGGTACTTGGATCGAGATTGGATTGAGTTTGGATACTTGGACCTGAGATTGGGTACTTGGACCCAAGATTGGATTGAATTTGGATACTAGTACCCGAGCGAGTTCTGGACTTAAAAATTATTTGGATTCTGGACCCGAGGTACCTATATACTCTTGCCCCCTATGTAGGCTCAAACTAATGATATTTTTCATATAGGCTCTGATTGAAGTTTGTCTAGTCTACCTCTTCACATAAGCATGTATTTCTTCTTTCATAAAATGACTGGAGCTTCCTCAAGCGTTGGGGCCTTCCATGCCCCCTGATTCCATTTCCGCTTCATGTTTGCTTCATGGAGTATTGCTATTTACTTTTGACAAAGAAAAATGCAGTGTGATATGCTCATGTATACATGATATGCATGAGTAATACTTACAGTGGTTTCATAAACTCATAGACCGAGGTGATCAGCTGAAGTGTTCTCATTGATTCCTTTCGGATGCATATTCAGGTCTTGCATTGGAATGATAGAAAGCTTTACATTTATGGCTTTATTTTTAAGGTGTTGAAAACATGAGTGGTGAGGCCCAAGTAGCATAGATACATCCACAATCTTGCCAATCATCATTTACTTTGCCCAATGTGTCTTTCGGGATTCGATGGTTCAACATACTCCCCTTAAATTGAAGGCTTTGTATAACAAAAACACATTTTTTTTTTAAATCTTAAAATCATATTTTGGTTTTGTCAAATTAGTGTCATTATACCTCAGGACTCGATTTTCCAAATTAACATATCTATAACATGACAACCCTAGTTACTATACTAAACTCGGGAATCACTTCTATTTGAGCAAGAACTGTTGCACTTCAGATAGGCACATACACATTACTTGGTCAAATATCTCATTTGAGTTTGAATATTGTCTATCTCATATGCATTCTTATCCAAACTATCTCTACTAATAGACTATACCTACCATGAGAGATCAACAGGTCTTTGATAGTCTTAAAACGGGGTCTATAAGGGACATGGGTTAAATGAAACCTATTTTGAGATCAGAGCTGATGTGACACTTTTGATAAACCTTCACACTATGATTTTCTGTTGGAACTTTAGATAGTTGGGAGCATGAAAAGATAGAGCTTTGAATGTTCTCCCATCTTCTTGGCGTTAATCTGGATCTTGATTGGGATAGTCTTTGCCTTTGCAAAAAGTTTGGTACTCATATTCATTTCTTTTTTTCCTTTTCTTTATCTTTCTTTTACTTACTTTTTCTTTTCTTTGAACATTTTATCATTTTATCCTTCTTCCCTGTTAGATTGTTAAGTTCAGGACTTTTAAAAACTAGATGGTCTTTCACCTTTTTCTCTAATTTTTATTGAATCTTTGGTTGGGTTGGACCAAGTCCAGTCAAACTATCCTTATAAACCAAATGGAAGCCTTTTGTTATTTTAGGTAAAAGAGAACTCAGTTGGCTTTCTGAACTGTTTTGGGTTTTATTTTATTTTCTTTTTTTTTTTGGTTCTAGCTCTAAAAAAGTTGTCTTGCTTGAACCAACTTTTATTTCTAATAATGCATAAGAGGAGTAGCATAAATATTCTTTAACAGGGATAAATTATTTGTTACTCTGATGTTATCTTGATAGATTGGAGATATTAGGTGAACTTCAACTACCCTTATGGTCTTAACTATTTATTCCTTTCTTTGATCTTCTTGCCTCTTCACCTTAGTGATCATAAGACTTGTCAAAAGTGTAACAACAGCTTAGGGTAGGTTGTTTGGTTTACTAGCCAATGAAGAGAAAGCTAGAAACTTATGAATACTCAAAGGGACAACTAGGGATTGCTATTTAATTGGGTGGATACTAGTTGTTGGCTAACCAAACAATGCCTAGATCATCTCTCCCTTAATTAAGCAGAGTTCAATTTTGCCTCGAAAGTTTGTCAAAGCATGTTCTAAGACTCACTAGGACCTAGACAAAGGTAATTATGTAGGAGCCCTCTCTAAGTGAGCATACACAACTAAATGCTATAGAATAATTCCCTCACCTAGTAAAGTCATTCGAATTATAATGCATAGATATACTAATTCATAAAGATCAAGTTAAATTCATAATCGGGTGAACACCATAATGAACAAAGATCATAAAAAATTTGATGCAAATAATTTATTCAAAAAACTTTAAATTTGAAAAATAAAATTATTCTAATTAAATATTAAAGAAAGCAAAATAAATAGAGCAACACTCCAAGCTAAGGGAAGTTTCTTGAATAAAATTTCTCCTTATTCCACATCTTTGAAATTCTAATCTTGAAAGATAGAATCTTCCTCCACTCCTCCTTCTACCATGAAGGTTGTTGGCAGAGGTACTCTTCCAAATTTTGGCAAAGGATTGCTCTTGGTATTGGGCTTATCTGGCTCAGGCAACTTTCCATTATCAATTAAATTCTAGATCTCATGCCTTAACTTCATACAGTTGTCCATTTCATGTCTAAGCCTTTGATGGAATTGGCAAAATGCCTTAGTATCAAAGTTAGGTTGAAGAGGATTAGGTAAAGGATGAGGATTTAAGGGTTGTAACAATCCCTTCTTTTGTAGCTTATTGAGAACCCAAGACAGCGGCTTCCCCAATTCTGAGAACTGCCTTCTATTTCCTTGACCAGTCGCATTAACATTAACTTCCTTTTGTGTGCTTTGATTATCCGACTAGTAGTTCCCTTTCTCATTCCTTCTTGCCAAAAAGCAATTCTTCTCCCTTTCCCACTCTTTAATTTGCAAGCCAGCTTGCAAAAGGTCTTTGAAGTCCCTTATAAGGGTGTGAGATAGCCTTTCACGGAGGTTGGGCAGGATGCCTCTGACTATCATCCTAATTTGTTCCAACTCATCAAGCCTCTTCTTGAGCAAAGCAGCCTTATTCCTCCATCTCTTTACATAGTCCACAAAATTCTCATTTGGCCTTTGTCTAATGTACTCAACTTCCATTAAGGTAACTTCTAGCTCAACATTGTACCCATATTGCTGAATGAAAGCCTTGTACAGCATGTCCCAATCTTTTTAACTACTTTCCTATAAGGTGTTGAACCAATTTTGGAAAACAAGGTCCAATGATAGCATGAAATATTTTAGAGTTTGTGCCTTAGTGGCTCGGGCAGACTGCATATCAGTGATGTACTGCTTCACATGAAGATGAGGGTTTCCAATACCATTGTACCGAGCGAAGAAAGACATCTTAAACTTATAAGGGACCTCCTCATCTTGTTCAAACAATTTGTCGATCTCAGAAATCTCTTCGATTTTCAGCTTCTTCTCAAATTTCTTTTCTAAATCAGCAATCATCTTCACAACATCAGAAGTTTTGGTCTTTTCAAAAGTTGTCTTCTCAATAACCTTTGGCTCCTTCTTTTTATCTTGAGGATCTTGGAAGTATTGGGCCTAGTATTCATCACCATCCATAACCATCTTGTCATCATCGAAGACTACTTCATCAACTTTAGCCTTTCCCTTGTCTTTCTTAGTGCTTACGGATGCTTCAACAGTGTTTCAAAACATTGCAGCCATTTGACTTTTCATGATCTCATATAGGGGCCCCTTTAGTTCTTCCATCTTGACTTGAAGGGCATCATCCAACATCTTTTGAATCTGCTCAGGTTCCATTGCTTTTGGTGAGATGCTAACTGAGTTGTTGCTGGATTCTTCATCTCCAGCGTAGGTCAGATTATCATAGGCTTTTGAACTATATGAGATGCAAATGTATGTATGCATGAATGCATGTATGCACAACACAACAAATAAAGATAGGTAGAACATCCCTTCCAACCTTATAACTTCCACACATGGATGGTGAGTCTCTTTTCCTAGGTTTATTGTAACACCCCTATACCACATATACGTACACCACATATACTCTCAATATTTAATACATGTATACCGGATACAAGGATGTCATAGTCTATTTGAAACAAACCAATCTTTCTATTTAACAATATGAGAAAACTTAAAACATTTAAGTTACATTATATAACATAATCGATAATACATTTGCTTATTAAGCACCGGAAAATGTAGTGGTATATTCATATATATACATCAAAATCAATATTTACAAAATATATAGAGTTTATACATACTTGGCAGTTCATCTTTGATCTTGAAGTCCACAATCAACACTTCACAAGCCTAGACTTGACTCAGTCTAGCTGAACTTTCCGGTTCAACCAGATCTACCCTGTCACCTGCGTGATAAACCACAATCGCGCTAAGCCAACGGCTTAGTGGTACAAACCATGATAACAGTATGCTTTAATGTAATGCTAATGTCATACTTTCAAGAATTAGAAACAATACACAAGAATATCACATTTCTTAACATTACATTTCATTATATAATTCGATTGTTTCAACATTCATGATTCATATTTAAGCAAAGCCAAGCATGGGCCCAAAAGAAACTAATATGTCATTCAAATTGTAGAGTTAATGTTTTGGTCCAATAATCACATTTATCAAGCCCGTAGGCTAATCATTATCACAATGAGAAACATCTCATATGCAACATCCCAACTAGGCTTCAATGACTAGGCCCAACCAAGCTTCAAGGGGAGCTAATCATCATCCCAACTTGGCTTCAAGGTCCAAGCCTAACCCAGCTTCAAGGGATTGTTACTTTTAGGCATGCCACCAATAACAAAACTCTGAAAATTGAATAACATATTAGGCACACGATTCTTTTATTATTTCATTATCAATTCCATTCTCATTTTCTCATTATCATCTACATGCCCCAATTATTTCATTTGCATCATTATAGCCAACAAAAATGGATTCACATCTCATCATTAGGGTATACATAACCAATTGCATTATACATACATTTTGAATGATCATTTTATCTTTCACATTTTGCAAATCATAGCATTAATCAAATGTATCAACAATGTAATAGATTACTTAACACATTTACAACTAAATGTGTTAAGTCCCAAAGTAATGTAAATGTAAGCAACCATGTAAGGGTTGTACTTACCTCAAGAGCAACTCACACCAATCTAACCACTTCCTCTTCCAAGAGTCCTTCAACACTTGGATTAGGGCAACTCAATCTCTTCAAAACCTAATCCAAAAGTGATTATACACATAAGATAATAAGGATAAGGTCCAACTAGTGCAAACTCTACACATGTCACACTCAACAACACGGGCGTGTCCCTGATCGTGCCCTAAACCACATCACAGAAGCTTTGACACGCTCAGTCACATGGGTGTGTCATTGCACGTGTCAATCCTTCCCCAACACAGTGGCTATGACACGCTTAGTGACATGGGCGTGTCACTGGATGTGTCAATCCACCAACATCACAGTAGCTATGACACGCTCAGTGACATGGTCGTGTCACTGGCCGTGTCAATACTACTCCAACACAGAAGATGTGACATGCTCAGTGACATGGGCGTGTCACTGGTCGTGTCACCCATCTAGAAAATAGAACCATTGACACGCCCAAAGACTTGGCCGTGCTCATGGACGTGTCAGGCCAAAAACCCTGATTCCGACACCAACAACACCACATCCAACAAATATCATACTTTACCCTTTTCCACTCCAAACAATCTTACCCAAAACCATCAATAAACCATACTAAAGTTGCATAACATCAAAACAACTCAATTTCATGCATCAAACACAAATCACAATCATAACCATCATCACAACTCAACCAATACACAACCCACAACTCTTGTTTTCCTTCACCAAGCTTAACCTTTCCTCCAAACCAACCCCAAAATCAAAATCAAATAGACAACACAATCTCAAACACATCAAAATCAACCATACACACGTCAAAAACAACCATTCACCAAGCTCAATTCACAAACTCAAAAGAAAACCAAAGAAACAAGTTGTAAACTTACCAAAAGTGATGAAAACCTTTCAAACTCCAACTTGATCTCTTGAAACAACTTCAAAACTTGAGTTAGGAAGAACAAAATCCCTCTTTGCCTCTTGATAATGGTGGTGGCTAGCCAAGATGAATGAAGAAGATGAAAATGAAACTCAACCCACACACTTGTCTCTTAACCACTAAAGTCCTCTTTTAATATCCACCAAGCAATTATAATAATAAAATATTAAATATCATCATCCACTTAATTTAATTTCCATTTATAAAATAATCAATAAATCTCATTTGACCAACTAATTAGTTGACTTGTATATGTTGTATATATCTCTATATATAAAACATATACACACTTCTCTTTTCCTCTCTTACCACTTAATCATAAATATATATTTTATATCATTTAATCCAATTTCAACAATAATCATTCCAAATATTTTAGGGTATAGTTTGGGATATTACAATTATCCCCCTCTATAAAATAAATTTTATCCTCAAAATTACCTGATCTTAAATCTGAAATAGCTGGGGATACTGGTCTCACATCACTTGCTCACTCTCCCAAGTTGCCTCTTCCTTAGCATGATTCTTCCAAAGAACCTTCACAAGTGGCACTTTCTTATTTCTGAACTCTTTTACTTCACGTGTCAAAATAGCCACTAGTTCTTCTTCAAAAGTCAGATCTAGATTCACCTTAATAGATTCAATAGACAGAACATGAGATGGGTCTGATCTGTACCTTCGCAGCATAGAGACATGAAAAACATTGTGAATTCGATCCATTTCAGGCGGCAAAGCAAGTCGATAAGCAACTGGTCCAACTCTTTCCAAAACCTCATAAGGTCCAATAAAACGAGGACTCAGCTTCCCTTTGCAGCCAAATCTCAAAATTTTCTTCCAAGGAGACACTTTCAAAAATACTTTATCTCCAACACAAAACTCTATGTCTATCCTCTTCAAATCTAAATAGGATTTCTGTCGTTCTGAAGCTGCTTTCAACCGATCCCGAATTATCTTCATTTTCTCTTCTATCTCTTAAAGCAAATCGGGACCAACCAACTTACCTTCTCCAACTTCATCCCAACATAGAGGCATCCTGCATCTTCTACCATACAATGCTTCATAAGGTGCCATTCTAATACTGGATTGATGACTGTTGTTATAAGCAAATTCTATCAATGGCAAAAATCTGTCCCAACTTCCAGAGAAATCAATGATAGCTTCTCAACATATCATCTAAAATCTGTATCACTCTCTCTGACTGTTCATCTATCTGCGGATGAAAAGCAGTGCTAAAGTGAAATCGAGAACCCAAAGCAGCATGCAAACTCTTCCAAAACCTTGAAGTGACCCGGGGATCTTGATCAGATACCAAAGAAATTGGGACTCCATGCAATCTCACTATCTTACTGATAGCTCAGCCAACTTCTCAAGGGAATAATCCATTCGAACTGGAAGAAAATGAGTTGTCTTTGTCAATCGATCAACAATCACCCAGATGGCATCATGCTTCTTCTGAGTCAATGGCAAACCAGTCACAAAATCCATCGTTACACGTTCCCATTTCCATTCAGGTACTGATAAAGGTTGGAGCAACCCTGTAGGAACTTGGTGTTTGGCTTTTACTCTTTGACAAGTGAGACATTTGGATACAAACTTCGCTATGTCCCTCTTCATACCTGACCACCAATAATGTTGCTTCAAATCATGATACATCTTGGTACTCCCAGGGTGCATAGCAAAAATATATTGATGTGCTTCCTCTAAAATTATCTTTCTCAATCTTGCATCATCAAGAATACACAATCTATCTTTGTACTAAAGGCTGCCATCATCTCTCACAAGAAAACCTCGGCTCTCCCCATTCTGGCAATCTGACACAACTTTTTGAATTTTCTCATCAGCCAACTGAGCCTCTTTAATTTGATCCAACAACACCGGTCTCAATTGCAAATGAGCTAAAATAACACTCATCACATGATTCAAAACTAACATGCAACGCTCTCAACTCAACAAGCAACGAGAGCGAATTAGCAGTCAAACCTACTAAAGACTTCCGACTCAAGGCTTCTGCTACAACATTTGCCTTGCCAGGATGATAATCAACCAAACAATCATAGTCTTTAATCAACTCCAACCACCGTCTCTACCGAAGATTCAACTCTCTCTAAACACCCAAGTATTTCAAACTCTTGAGATCTATATAGATGAAACACTTCTCCCCATGCAAGTAGTGTCACCAAATCTTCAAAGCAAAAACTATGGCTGCAAATTCCAAATCATGCGTAGGATAATTCAACTCATGCAGCTTCAACTACCAAGAAGCATAAGCTATGACTCTACCCTCTTACATCAAAACACAACCTAAACCACTATGTGAAGCATCACTGTAAATAACATATGGTTTATCTTCCACAGGGAAGGTAAGAATAGGAGCTTGAGTCAACATCTCTTTTAACTACTCAAAGCTTGCTTGACACTGATCTGACCACACAAATCTAACTCCCTTTTGAAGTAATATGGTGAGTGGAGTAGCTATCAAAGAAAAACCTTTCATAAACAGTCGATAATAGCCTGCCAAACCCAGAAAACTTCTAACATCAGTCATAGACTTCGGTGGACTCCAATTCAAAATGGCCTCAACTTTACTCGGATCAACTCTTATACCATCTCCTGACACCACATGATAGAGAAAAGTCACCTGATCAAGCCAAAACTCACACTTAGATAGCTTAGCATACAACTGCTTCTCTCTTAAAGTCTGCAATACAATCCGCAAGTGCTTATCATGATCCTCCTTATTATGCGAATACACCAAAATATCATCGATAAAGACCACCACAAACTGATCTAAATAGGGTTTAAACACCCTATTCATCAAATCCATGAAAGCTGTTGGTGCATTCGTCAATCCAAAAGGCATCACCAAAAACTCATAATGCCCATACCTTGTGCGAAAAGTTGTCTTAGATACATCTTCAGCTCTAACTCTCAACTGATGGTACCCTGATTTCAAATCAATCTTGGAAAACACTGCTGCTCCCTTCAATCGATTGAAGAGATCATCTATCCTAGGCAAAGGATACTTATTCTTGATGGTCACCTTATTCAACTGTCTATAATCAATGCATAATCTCAAAGTACCATCCTTCTTCTTTACAAACAAAACAGGTGCTCCCCATGGAGATACACTAGGGCGAACAAACCCTTTATCCAACAACTCTTGCAACTACACCTTCAACCCTCTCAACTTAGCAGGTGCCATTTGATAAGGAGTAATAGGGATGGGAGTGGTGTAATATCCCAATGTATGCCTTAGAAGTTTTGAATATTGTTATTGTTTTAAATTGGATTGAATGTATATGTGCTAGGAAAGGAAAGAGTGTATAGAGAGAAGTGTATATGTTGTTTATATGATAATATATATAACATATATGCAAGTCAAAAGAGTGGTCAAGGGAAGAAGATATTTATTTGGTTTTTGTAAAATTACTAAAAGAGGGCAAGTGCTTTAAAGGAAATCAAAACAAATTGTATAAGGGTGTTTAGGTAATTGCTCATGTTGAAATACTTGGTGGAGATTTAAAGAGGAGTTGACTTTGTTTCTTCATTGTTCTTTTCTTCTTTTCTTTTTGTTATGGCCAGCTCCTCCATAGACAAGGGAAAGCAAGTGAGCAAGAGAGGATTTTGATGTTCTAAGCTCAAATTGAAGGAAGATCTAAGTGATCAAGTTAGTGATTCAAGAAGTTTTATAACTTTGGTAAGTCCTCTTTTGATATCTTTGCTTATTTGAAGTTGTGTTCTGAAATTGATAGATGATTTAAGAGTGTGTTGTTTGATTGTGATATGTTTAAGAGTGTTTGATTAGATTGATTATGGATTGTAAGGATGGATTGAAGAAAAGAGTAAGTTGGTTGGAAGAGATGGTGTTGTATTTGTGTTTAGGGTTTTGTGATGATATTTGTGATTTGTGTTTGTTATAGATGTGGAGTTGTTTTGGTGTTTTTGTAAGTTTAAGATGGTTTTTGGGTATGTTTTGTTAAGTTTGTTTGAAGTGGATGTTGGTGAAAAGAAGTGTTTTGATGGGTGTTTTGTGGTTTTTGGCCGGAATCTGAGTTTTTGGCCTGACACGCCCGGGAGCACGTCCAGAATTTTAGGCGTGTTAATTGTGTTGGAGGCAGTAGGTTTGACACGACCAGTAACACGCCCGTGTTATTGAGCGTGTCATAGCTACTGTGAGATTGGAAAGTTTACACGGCCATGAGCACGCTCACGTTGTTGGACATGTTGATATTTTTCAGAGAGGCAGAATGTATTACACGCCCAATGACACGCCCGTGGTTCTGAGCGTGTAAAAGCTTCTGTGTTGTGGAGTTAGGGCACGGTCAGGGACACGCCCGTGTGGTTGAGCGTGTCAAGTTTAGGGTTTGCCCTAGTTAACTTTTAATTTGATTATCTCATGTGTATCCCTAAGCAAGTGTATGTTATTATTTTTGGATTAGGTCTTGACGAAAGTGATTTATCATTGATCTAAGAAGTAAAAGAATCTTGGAAAGGAAGTGTTTAGAGTTGTGTGAATTGTTATTGAGGTAAGTACAAACCTTGCATTGTTGCATACATTCACTTGATATGACATTATTGTTATATATGAATAATGTTATGTTTTGCACATTGTGAATCATGTGAAATGTACTATATGTATAATGTGAAATGAGATAATTGAGACATGTATGCATATATGATTATGTTTAATGTAATTGATTATGAATATGTGAAAGATGATGTATTATATTGTGAATTGAGACATGATGATTCAAATGTTATGAGAAGCCATTGTGAGTGGCTATGGTTATACAAATGAAAGTGTTGAGGCATGATTGCCTATTTGATATTGAGATACAAATTGAGAAAGAGAATAATGATATAATTGTATGTTTAATATGTTATTCAGTTTCAGAGTTCTGGATTTGGATGGCATGCCTATGAAATTATGAATAGGAACAGTCTTGCCGAGTTGAGGATCTCTTCAATTTGAGTTGAATTGAGGTCCAAGAGACTGGGTCTGTTACATTATAAGAATTGTGATTATGAGATATATGATTGGTAACAGTCTTGCCGGGTTGAGGATCTCCTCGATTTGTTGAGTTGATGGTCCAAGAGACTGGGTCTGTTACACTATCCATGGATAGAGACATATATATATGTTGCCTACGGGCTTGATTATTGTGATTATGAACCAAAACAGTAACTCTGAATTCTGAATATCGTATTAAACACTTGTTGGGCCCATAGGTGTCTATGTCATGTTGATGTTATGAATGATGTTGTAATATGATGAAATAATGTAATACTCATGAAATATTGTATATTGAGTATGATCTTTATTGTTTGATTGTATATCATTGTTATTGATTAAGCATAATAGCATTATGGTTTGTACTACTGAGTTGTTGTCTCAGCGCGATTATGATTCATCGCGCAGGTGATAGAGGTGATAGAGTTGAGACGGAGAATTCCTCTAGACCTAGTTGAGGTTGTTTTGATTGTGTAGAGTTGGATTAAAGCTTAAAGATCGGAGAGTCAAGCTGCCAATCATGTATATATTTTATATTTTGTAATTATGGAGGTTTAATGTATTAATATTTGTAAGTTTTGGATGTAACTTCCGTTGCGTAATAAACAAACGTTTTTATCTATTGTGTCTTATGATTTTCATTTCTCTTTATTTGGTATTTCTTAAATTTTTAAATTTTACTTTAAATATGATTTATGTATTTGTAAAGTGTGTCATTTCTATATTCAGTATACGTATAATACAATCGTATAAGCATGCTTTGTACGTATACGGGATATAGGGGTGTTACAATTGTTCGTATATAAGCATGCTCTGATACCAAAACAATTTGAAGTGTTTTATCTATACAGATCATAAAAGTTTAAAATATTTGGGTGTCCAAAGAGAGCTCAAACTTCGACAGAGGAGATGGTTGGAGTTGATTAAAGACTATGACTATTTGATTGATTATCATCCTGGTAAAGCAAATGTTGTTGCTGATGCCTTGAGTCGGAAGTCTTTAGCAAGTTTGACTGTTTATTCGCTCTCGTTGCTTGTTGAGTTGAGAGCATTGCATGTTAGCTTTGTATCTTGTGATGATGGTGCATTGTTGGCACAGTTGCAATTGAAACCGGTATTGTTAAATCAGATTAAAGAGGACTTACCAAAGTTATAAAACTTCTTGAATCACCAACTTGATCACTTAGATCTTCCTTCAATTTGAGCTTAGAACATCAAAATCCTCTCTTGCTCACTTGCTTTCCCTTGTCTATGGAGGAGCCGGCCACAACAAAAAGAAAAGAAGAAAAGAACAATGAAGAAACAAAGTCAACTCCTCTTTAAATCTCCACCAAGTATTTCAACATGAGCAATTACCTAAACACCCTTATACAATTTGTTTTGATTTCCTTTAAAGCACTTGCCCTCTTTTAGTAATTTTACAAAAACAAAATAAATATCTTCTTCCCTTGACCACTCTTTTGACTTGCATATATGTTATATATATTATCATATAAACAACATATACACTTCTCTCTATACACTCTTTGTAACACCCCGATACCCCATATAAGTACTATACATATACCTGGTATACATACAGTAAGTATATAAAGTATAAGGATGTCACTTTTCGTTACAATTTAAAAACCTTTAATAGAGTTTAAACCACAATACATTAATTTAAAGAGCATTTACAAAATCATTATACTTTGAATAATCTTACCTATATATAAGAATATTATCTTTATCAAAACTTCATTTATACATATAAATACACTCTTGTCAGAGATACATCATAATTAAAAATTATAAATGTATGCATCACCCTCTAGTTGGTCTCGATAAACTCTTACTCTTCTCGTGGCATAAGGAAAGACTTCATATCTTCCACCTAGTCACCTGCGCGATTACACATCCGCGCTAAGCCCGAGAGCTTAGTAGTACAAATAAATAATATAAACATACATTATAGAAATTCTAACATATAATGATATATCAAATTCCATGTACCATTAGTTTCTTATCATGGTTTCTCTTTTTAATTACACCTTTCATATATCTCCACTAATCTCATATATTATATATACATATATACATATCATTAACACCAACCACAATCCATCACTAATACTCACAATCAATATATCAATACACACATTACATATCATACTTCATATCATTATTTTATTCACAATTCATCAATCATGAATCACATTTCCAACAAAGGCAATCATTATACCATTCATGAATCACATTAAACAAAGACAAGCATGGGCCTAAAACACACTAATATGCCATTCCCTTTTTCAGAGTTAATGCTTTGGTTTTGTTATCACATTCATCATTATCATAAACCCAACTAGGGTTCAAGGATTAGGTTCAACCAAGCTTCAAGGGGAACAAAGCATGCTAAGTATCAACCCAACTTGGCTTCAAGAACCAACCCAACCTAGCTTCAAGGGTTGTAACATCTCAATTAGGCTTCAAGGATCAAATCCAACCTAACTTCAAGAGATTGTTACTAATATTAGGCATGCCACCAACAACAAACTCTGAAAATGGAATAACACATTAGCCACACAATTCATTTAGCAATTTCATTCTCAAATGAATCATCATAGCCAATCACAATGGCTTCACATCACATTTGAGTTATCATAGCCAATCACAATGGCTTCACATCACATTTGAGTTATCATAGCCAATCACAATGGCTTCATATCATGTCATGTCTCAATTCATATTATAATATTTCATAGTATACATAATCAATTACTTCATCATATCCTTCACATTTTACATATAGCATCATTGATATAACATTATAAAGTACATTATTCATATAACACATTACCATTCACAAGATTCACAATGTATAAAACATAACATTGTTCATATAGTATCATATGCATCATCATTATCATCAAATGTATGTTCAATCTCAACAATGCAAGAAGAGCAAAGAGTAATCACAGTAGCTAACACACTCAAGGGACATGGCCAAGCTTGTGGTCGTGTCTCTCAACACCAAAAATCCAGTAGCAGACACGGGCAAGGGACACGACTGAGCCAGTGGCAGTGTCTCTTCAAAAATGACCCAACACGGCCGTGTCTCCTCTAACTTGGCCGTGTCTCCCATAGATTGGCCGTGTCTCTCCTTTAGATTTGGCCATGTCTCCCAACAAATTCAAAACCAAACACGGCCAAGCCTCCTTGATTGCATTAAATCACATTATACACAACTTAACCTTATTCAAATGGATATAATCAATGTTATTAACATTTATTTTACAAGTTCATCACAATATTCACCTTAACAATACATCAATAATACATTTAATCACTTAACATTTCAAAACCCTAAAATCAACATCACTCTTATTTTTTCAATATCAACATCCACTTAACTTACCATCTTCAAACCAAAACCAACACCAATTCAATCTTTTTAACTTACACTCAATTTCAACACTTATAAACACATCTCAAACACACCAAATCATAATATCAACAAATCATAACTCACCTCAAACACAACTTCAAAATAACAAAGGAAAACAAGAGAGTACTTACTAAAATTGAGGAAATTCCACACATCTCCAACTTAATCCTTTGATTCTTCCTTCAATTTGATTTTAGAAATCAAAGCACCTCTCTTGCTCTCTTCTTCCTTTGGTAGCCGGCCACACAATGCAAAGAAGAGAAAATGAAGACAAGTCAAACTTCTCTTCTTCTTTAAATCTCCACCAAGCAATTCTAACAAAGCAATTACTTAAATGCCCTCATCCATTTAACTTAGCTTCTTTCACTTATATGCCCATTTAAGTAATTTCACATATCACAAATAAAATATCTTCTTCCCTTGACTCTTCATTTTGACCAAGATATATGTTATATATATTACCATATACCCAACATATACACTTTCTCTCTACACATTATTTTCCTTGTTAAACAATACCTAAACATTCTCTATTCAATTTCTTTTCTTATCAACATAACATATACACATAATTCAAACAAACAACAATTGTATCCAAACTTCTAGGGCACACATTGGGATATTAAAATTCTCCCCCTCTAAAAAGAAATTTCGTCCTCGAAATTACCAGTACCATAACAATTCATTCTGAACAAAATACTATCTTAACTTCCATATGAAGTTAATTATATGCTTCAGTTATTATGTCATCAAATCATATAACTTCAACTCTCCCCTTTAGAATCAACCATCTTCTCAAAATTCCATAACTCATCATTCTATATGATTATATATCTTATTACTTCCTTGATCAAACACTCAAAAGAACTCATTACATTTCCTATTAATATCTTTATACAATAATCAGATCATTTATAGTACACTTATACTTCGTCCAATCTATATATTTAATATATTTTGTTCCTTCATCTCTTTGTAATTACCCTCTTAACTTTAACCTTAAAAAAAATCATTGGTTTATATCTTAGCATTAATTATTCTGTCATTACAATCACTATCTAAATAGACATTTATCAAGCCTCAATGGATAACAAGATCCTTATTTTTCACAAACTGAGTTACTTCTTTAGCATGCTTTTCACTTAACTTACATATTAATACACTACCTTTCAACTTATTTAATAAATAACCAATCTTTTCCCCTTTTTATCATGATTTATAACTACTAACTCCATTCATTCATGTCCAATCACACTTTAAAATTTTACATCATATACATTATCATGTACATAATTATACTCTTAGTACAACTATACATATTAAATCTCAATAATGATTTATAATCTTAGCCAAATCCTGATCACTTGATCTATTTGTCACAATATACCCACATTCCAATCTTTTTCAATTCCAACCAACGATTAATTTATTTAACTTATCATGAAATTTCACAATTTTCATATATGTATATATATAACTTAATTCCATTAGGGCAAACTTATATTCAATTACTGATCTCTTCCGATCCATATTCAGTCAAATTATCATGATAACAAATCACTTCAAATTATCTTTTAATATACACATAGTTTATTCTCTATTATTTTACTATAATTCCCATCAATTCTCATAATAATTTTATATTTTCTCCCTTTTTAATATCTCCTCACATTTCATATCATTGTTATATTTATTTTGATTACCTTTTTGTCATATTATCCATAACTCAAAACATTTTCATAATTTCCTTTTCTCTCTTAACCTTCATAATTATAACCAAATTCTTAACATAAAATGATAAGGTACAACCTTATTCATCATAACTTTTAACTATACTTCTCAAACATAATTTTCAATCTCACCAAATCTGTATTACAATCATTTTATCTAAGACCCAAATCTATGGATAACAAAATTAACCGATCAAATATACTGAACAAAACACATGGCTTTAAGAGATTACTATTCAAGCCTGGAACTTTCAAATCAATACTGTTCTTTTTATAATTTTATTCTCAATCTTTACGACATATTCCTTCTTTACATTTTTGCTATATCAGAAGTTAACACATTCCAACTCCATTTCAAACCAATTTGCACTCGATTATATGATCTTTATCAACTTAATTCATGTTTCAACAATATTACTATATATATTTTCAATCATATGCAGTTCTTATACAATTTCTATTCGTCACTTCATTTCTAATCCATTTACAATCTCTTATAATATATAATTACATAGAACTTTCCATATGTGAATACTTTGGGACTCTAAATATCATATGATCATCACGTTCAGTATTCACCATAACATTTTCCACTGTCCAATATTACTCAAGTCCATTCCCTTCTCACTTCCATCACATAATCCATCTAGCTCTACACAGTTCAAGACCTAATCTCTCTTAGGTCCACTAATACATACAACATCTTTTTCCATATCACTAATTTCATTCATATTGAAAAACTCAGTTCACTTATCATATACATGTACACACTTAATTATATGCTCTTATTTTATTTTCCTTTTTCATACATTCCATATAAATTTAATGTTTATCACTTTCTTTTAAACACTATCATTCTCATTCTTCCAATATGATGTAAAGTATTTATTCACACTACAATTGTATATATATATATTCTGACTATACTAACACTTCACATCCTTCTTGGTCACATTCCCAATGTGACATCTCTTTCATTTTCGTCTTTAAAAAAAATATTTAATATACTTCCATATCCATTTTTACCCTTTGCAGTAAAATGACTTAAAATAGCTCGTTTTCATTTGCTTATCCACTTCCCTTTTTACTTCCAAACAAATTCTCATACTATCAATCACATTACTCAATTCATAATACTTTCATGTGCAATATTAGTCATTTCACCTAGCTCATGTATTGAATATACATTAAACCATCAATATCCAAATAATCTTTATCAAATTCCACTAAAACTTTAACTTTTCAACTTACTATTTCGCTTAAGCTTCAATTTGCCAAACTCATCTTTTCTTAATATCACTTTAAAAACATCTTATATATATATCACAAAGCAATATCAAAACATATAATTTTCACAATTATCATGCTCATTTCAAAAATATACAAATGTAACATATTACCACCATTACCATGAGCTTTCACAATATCCAAGCATCTCACATTTCCAACATTGAATTTACAATGTTTGCATTAAAATAACAATACCAATTTATATTCTTACTTAACCAATATCATCTCTTTATCCTTTAAACAAAACCTTAATTTTATATATATACCCCAAACTTTAAATAATCACACTTTGTCTATACTAATGAACTCATTCAATATTCCACCATACTCTCCTCATTTTAATAACATATCTTTCAATATTAACAATCCAACAATATTTCCTCTGTCTAGCAAACCCAACATAAACTTTATTATAAAGAGGTTTAAAGTGTAGAGGAAAGAGTACATACTTTAATTTTGATTTTGTTTCCAACTCATTTTCAACTTTATTCTCCTTTTCATTTCTTTATTCTTCAACACATTTAACAATTCACTTTACTTGCATAAATTTCCATTTATTTTATCAGTTAAACTTATATAAATCCATATCATTACTTTCTCTGGCTTTTCTTTCATGTAAAACATCATTCACACTCTAGCATCCATCTCATATAACACAGATATACTACAATTCATATAATGTCACATCCGAGACCAACCTAGGTGTTAATGCATATGCATGTATTACCAATTGCATTTCAAAACTCTTCTTTTTAATTCATTTTAAACGTTTCAATTTTTTTTCTTTTTAATTTCACTTAGGCCGAGAATCTCGAACCTAAGCTCTGATACCAAAATAATTGTAACACCCCAATACCCCATATAAGTACTATACATATACCTGGTATACATACAGTAAGTATATAAAGTATAAGGATGTCACTTTTCGTTACAATTTAAAAACCTTTAACAGAGTTTAAACCACAATACATTAATTTAAAGAGCATTTACAAAATCATTATACCTTTAATAATCTTACCTATATATAAGAATATTATCTTTATCAAAACTTCATTTATACATATAAATACACTCTTGTCAGAGATACATCATAATTAAAAATTATACATGTATGCATCACCCTCTAGTTGGTCTCGATAAACTCTTACTCTTCTCGTGGCATAAGGAAAGACTTCATATCTTCCACCTAGTCACCTGCGCGATTACACATCCGCGCTAAGCCCGAGAGCTTAGTAGTACAAATAAATAATATAAACATACATTACAGAAATTCTAACATATAATGATATATCAAATTCCATGTACCATTAGTTTCTTATCATGGTTTCCCTTTTTAATTACACCTTTCATATATCTCCACTAATCTCATATATTATATATACATATATACATATCATTAACACCAACCACAATCCATCACTAATACTCACAATCAATATATCAATACACACATTACATATCATACTTCATATCATTATTTTATTCACAATTCACCAATCATGAATCACATTTCCAACAAAGGCAATCATTATACCATTCATGAATCACATTAAACAAAGACAAGCATGGGCCCAAAACACACTAATATGCCATTCCCTTTTTCAGAGTTAATGCTTTGGTTTTGTTATCACATTCATCATTATCATAAACCCAACTAGGCTTCAAGGATTAGGTTCAACCAAGCTTCAAGGGGAACAAAGCATGCTAAGTATCAACCCAACTTGGCTTCAAGAACCAACCCAACCTAGCTTCAAGGGTTGTAACATCTCAATTAGGCTTCAAGGATCAAATCCAACCTAACTTCAAGAGATTGTTAGCAATATTAGGCATGCCACCAACAACAAACTCTGAAAATGGAATAACACATTAGCCACACAATTCATTTAGCAATTTCATTCTCAATTGAATCATCATAGCCAATCACAATGGCTTCACATCACATTTGAGTTATCATAGCCAATCACAATGGCTTCACATCACATTTAAGTTATCATAGCCAATCACAATGGCTTCACATCACATTTGAGTTATCATAGCCAATCACAATGGCTTCATATCATGTCATGTCTCAATTCATATTATAATATTTCATAGTATACATAATCAATTACTTCATCATATCCTTCACATTTTACATATAGCATCATTGATATAACATTATAAAGTACATTATTCATATAACACATTACCATTCACAAGATTCACAATGTATAAAACATAACATTGTTCATATAGTATCATATGCATCATCATTATCATCAAATGTATGTTCAATCTCAACAATGAAAGAAGAGCAAAGAGTAATCATAGTAGCTAACACACTCAAGGGACACGGCCAAGCTTGTGGCCGTGTCTCTCAACACCAAAAATCCAGTAGCAGACACGGGCAAGGGACACGGCTGAGCCAGTGGCCGTGTCTCTCCAAAAATGACCCAACACGACCGTGTCTCCTCTAACTTGGCCGCGTCTCCCATAGATTGGCCATGTCTCTCCTTTAGATTTGGCCGTGTCTCCCAACAAATTCAAAACCAAACACGGCCAAGCCTCCTTGATTGCATTAAATCACATTATACACAACTTAACCTTATTCAAATGGATATAATCAATGTTATTAACATTTATTTTACAAGTTCATCACAATATTCACCTTAACAATACATCAATAATACATTTAATCACTTACCATTTCAAAACCCTAAAATCAACATCACTCTTATTCTTTCAATATCAACATCCACTTAACGTACCATCTTCAAACCAAAACCAACACCAATTCAATCTTTTTAACTTACACTCAATTTCAACACTTATAAACACATCTCAAACACACCAAATCATAATATCAACAAATCATAACTCACCTCAAACACAACTTCAAAATAACAAAGGAAAACAAGAGAGTACTTACTAAAATTGAGGAAATTCCACACATCTCCAACTTAATCCTTTGATTCTTCCTTCAATTTGATTTTAGAAATCAAAGCACCTCTCTTGCTCTCTTCTTCCTTTGGTAGCCGGCCACTGATGGGTGTCGAATCCACCAAAAATAATAAACCTGCTCTTCCTTCAAAAGAAAACTTGTAAATAGGGTGAGAAGGGTCGAACCCAAGGGACTAGCCTTGCCCAAGGCTAACCAGAACTGACACCTGCTGTGAGTGAAAATTAAAAATAAAATGGGGGAAATAGCTTAGGTAAAAAGGGACGAAATTAAATAGCAAAATTAATTAAGAAATAAATTAAAACAGCAGAAAAATAATTAAAACTTAAAATCAATGGAAGTGAACTCAGTCAAAGACGATTCGCGGTATGAAGTTCTCACGGATTGATCACGGGCTAAAAATAATCTTTTTAATTCATATTCACAGACAAGTTATAGCCTTCAAGCTAGCGTCTCCGACCAATCTTTCCGTTCTGAATAGGTTAAGCAAGACATAGCGCTATGAATAACCCCTAATCAATAAACAACCATAATACTAGCGACAGGATTTAATTTATTGATTGCAATGAACATTAGAAAGACCTTGCCCTAACCAACAAATCTACTAGCGAGATTCATTTAGATTAGATCATACAATTACTTAATATAACCCAAAAGGTTCTACCCAATCAAATTATACCAATTGCCACTTGTATCAATTCGAATAAACAATTACGGATTTAATCTCATTGATTAGCTATATGTATCCTATCAATTAATCAATTGGCCAGATCAATCAACTAATAAAAATACACTAAGGATGGATTTTCCCAATAAGCCACAGTAAAAGTATGAATGCAAAAGAATCAAAAAGAATAATTAGGCACAATCAAACCTCACAATCTTAAGAACTTCAACCTTGAATTAATCCTTGACTGAAATAAAGAGTTTAGCCACACATGGCCATGGAAGAACAACCAAAATTCTGTCAAAGTAAACCTCAAATTCGTATCAATCAAAGAGGAGGCAAAAAGTGTCCTCCTAAAACCCTAAAAATAACTTAAATACTCAATAAAGAGTGGGGCCAACCTAATATAACAAAAAGGCCCACTAAAAACTACTTAAATCCTATTACAATTCGGTTTAGAAGTCCTCCAATACAACTAAATCGTATGGGCCCGTCACTTAATTAAATCAGCCCGTTCAGGTCTGCCTGGCCGTTAGCCTTGGGCAAGGCTAAGGCCTCTGCTGTCAATCTGCCTCCACAAAGAAAATTCAGCTCCATGCCATTTTGCTCCAATGCTTCCAATCAAACTCCAAATAAGCCTCTTTATTGTAAATCCACCATTCCTGCCCAAAATAATAAAAACCAAGTAAAAGCTCTTCTTTTCAATATAAATAACATCAATTAAGCACAAAAATAAAGTAATAAACATGTTGGATTTGCAGCCTATCAAATATCCCCACACTTATCCCATGCTTGTCCTCAAGCATGACTCAAAACTCAAAATCAATCTATATAGGAGACCACATACTTCACCCAAGAACCCAATCAAACACACACAAGTTTCCCAAACAACTCAACATCGCAATTAAGAATCCAACCATCAACATCATTCCATCATTATGAACTTTAATTGAAAAAGGTTACACTAAGAATTCTTAAAACACGCACACACACATTCGAAGTTTGAATCAACAAGTATTTTATCGAGCAAGTAACAAAACATATAAAAATATTTTCATAGCTTCATTAAAACAGAATTAAAGAACAACCATAGGCTCCCCTCTAAACTCCCTCTCCACTAATGTAGGTCAAGTCTCAACCAAAGATCATTAGATCTTTACATGGGTTAGGCTAGGTGATGGTTACAAAAGATAGGATAATGTAAGGCTAAGAATAACAAGAAAATAAGTCTTTTACAATTAATTTCAAAAGAACAATGCACGAACTAACTAATGGCGACAAATGCGACCTAAACCAGAGAAAAGCTTAAACTAGAGAAAAACTAAAACTGAAATTGAATACATTTCTTTTTTCTTTTCTTTTCTTTTTCTTTCTTTTCTGATTTTTTTTCATTTTTCTCTTTTCTTTTTTCACATTCTGTTTTTTTTTCTTTCTTTGTCTGAATTTTCTTTTTTTTTTTTCTTTTTTTTTATGGAAGCTAAAATATCACATGACTATTTACAACCATCTCAAAACCCATAAAAATTAAAACACACAAGTCAAAAGGACTATTTATTCCCACAAACTAGACTCAAATCAATGACATTAAACAAGAATGCAATTGCGCCAATTCTTAATAACTTACACATGTGCATGCTCAACAACGACTAAAAAGACTATTTTCTCGACCAAGGGTGGTAGGCAAAGGGCTTTTTAGTGTATATGGTTATATTGTAGGCTAAGAAAAGAAATTAGAGTACGCATTTAGCATACTTCATAGGCTAGAAGGGGTGAAAAGAACGGTAATGTAAAGGTGGGAAAAATATAAAAGGATTAATGAATCGACCAAAAGAACGCCTAAATCACCTCAAAAGTCGAGACTCGCCTAGGATTTCGCCTCAAGGGAGCGTAGAAAAGAGTTCTAGTGTTCGGAAGCTATCCTAAATTTTGGCTTTGGAAATTGCTCTAAAAAACACTTATCGAAAGAAACTAAATTTTGAAAAACAGATTTTTAGAATTCAAAGTGTAACAGCTTGCAATCAAAGTTTATAAGTGCAGTGATGGTTAATCTCAAGTTAGAGTTTTCGCTTACTAGTCTTGTCATTCAAGGTTCCCATATGTGTTCAACTAGGTTACAAAGGCAAATTACTCCTCTCTAGAATTTCCTAAAAGCTCTAAATCATATTCAAGGACACAGTAAACCCATTGAGTAAATCCCAAAATCAGCATATAGTATCAACCAAACAAAAATTTTACTCAAAAATATCATGGGACAAGTGTCTTAACTTCTAACTCATTAAACACAAACTGAACAGCCAAGTTTTATTTGAAATTAAGCATATGGCAGCAGCTAACATTGAAGGTTTAAGCAAATTCTGCAATCACAAAAATTTTAAAAATTGACCATATGCGGAGCATAGACCAAAAACAAAACGATGGCAGCAGCTATATATTCATATTAAGCACAAAAATTTAGCATAAAAACACTCCCGATAGTCAAAACCCCTCCCCACACTTATTTCTCACATTGTCCTCAATGTGGACAAACACAATTAAATCACAAGAGGGAGATTCTAAGCAAATAAATGAAAGGAATGAGAGTGTAAAGGTGCTGCCCTGTTTTGCGTTGTCATCATTGCAATGTCTCTTCTCGGAAATAAAACCGAAATAAAACATCAATTCAGCAGCTAATAAACTCAAAGTTAAAAACAGAACCTGGATAAAGCATAGGCTGCTGGTTAGGAGCGTGCAGTGAATGGTAGTAACAATTTGCTACTTGTTGAGGCTGTATGGGTGGTGGTTAAGGGTCCAGCCATATTGCAAAGATGATAGTTTTCCTGCAGAAACTCAAAAAAAAAAAAACAGGACACATGCCAAACAAAACAAACTCCTAAGCAAGTGTAATTATGTAATCCAATTCAAGCAGTCAAGTTGCCAGTTAAGCCCAAAGTGTTGTCAAAATCAGTCATGAGGAATACTTTTATTAGCATAAGACCCAAGCAAGACTGAAATTAGTGACAATGTGTAAGGAAATCTAATTGGATAATCATCTCAAATTTTTGCATTTCACAGAATCCGTAACTGAATAATTTCAAAACCTTGTATATGAAAATTAGATTAACTAAATATGCAAGTCTGAAACAATTCCCATTTAAATCAAAAATTGTGTTCAGGAACTTTTCCAAAGAAAATAAAACAGACCTGCAATTCTATAGTTATAAACCATCAAAGCATTGATTGCAACTTCTACTTGGTAGCTCAAGTCATATTTTACCATTTTTATGCACAAGGCCAATGAGAGACTACCAAAGTCACATAAGTGTCTACCTGTGAGAACTCCCAAACACAACAACCAGAATGATTCACTACACTTAGTCACTCACTATTCTTAAAACTAATATGCACAACCTGACGCCTCATTTGACAAATTAGGAACCAATTTCAGCAATATCATGCGGCAAAGACAATAACTAAGCAATTCTAAACTAGGCAATGTAATAACTTATGACTGAAACTCAATTCTTAATTGCCTTAACCAAACATTAATCTGGCCAACTAATAATTGCTCACAAATATATGAATTCAAGCGGAGAATCAGAAAAATAGAAGGGAAGCAATCGGCAAGAGAATCAGAAAAACGGACCTGGTGTAGCAGCGAAACTGAATCAGAGGCCTTTGAGTAAAATGGACAAGAAGCAGAGGGAATGAGATGCAAACCTTAGTCTCTTGACTGATGAAGACATGATTTCAAACCTTTGAACTGCAATTTTGCTCGAATGGTTGTGAACGACTGAGGTGGTGGTGCGGTGGTGATTTGAGGTGGAGATGGTGATTGGAGTCTTCTGAAGGGATGGTTTCGAAATCACCAGAGAGGGAGATTGGATCGCAACAGATGGAAGCGATTTAATCGTGGGCTTGCGATTAACGTGAGGTTGCATCCGGCTATGAGGCCATGGGTGCCAGGGGTTCTGATTCGAATGGTACGGCGGTGGTGTTTGTGAAACAGAGACGCCGGCTCAGGGTTCCACGAGGCAGAGAGGAGTTCTTCGAATCGCAGAAATTGAATCGCGAAATCGAAGCAGAGAGGAGCAACCGTAGTGCAGATTTCAAATCGCGAAATCTGAATGGGACTGAAAATGGTGATTGGGTAGAAGGGTTGGTGAAGTTCTGTTGATTTCGATGATTCGGGTAAAGTGGTGTTGATGAAGGCTGAGCTTGAAAGGAGAGAAAGAATTCGGCTGTGTGGAGAGTTGAAATAAGAAAAAGAAGTTGACCTAAAGGTGATACATTAAAATAATTGATTTAACCCCAAAGTACCCCTTACTTGTAAAATATAACATATAGACAACTTAAACTCACGCACACTCAAAATGAAAATTGGCCTACAGTGATATTTAAAACACATTAATTGAAACTTCTATTTTGTATTCACCATTTTTTAAAACCAAGTCAGCCTTTAAAAGCTTTCTACTTAGAATACGTTGCAGAGAGAGCCAAGGACAGGGATGACACTGTTCATCAATAAAAAAAATAAAAAAATAAAAACAAGTGCAGAAAATTCAAAAAAAAAATCATAAAATTTATTAGGCTTAGACAAGCCTAGCTGGGTTGCCTCCCAAAAAGCGCCCTTGTTTAACGTCTTAGGCTCGACATTTCCCGAAATTTTAACCGAACTCCATCGGGGTTCCATAGGCAGCATGTCCTGCCCTTCTACACGCATCTTTGTACTCATTGCACACCTGAATTAACCTCTTTCCTTGCCCACTACTTAATCCTTTGGGCACTATCAAAGCAATTGGGTCTTCATCATCAATAAACAAATATTTTAAGCGATTCGGCAATCGCCTCAAACCCAATTTCATTGCCTTCTTCTCATTCTCAACCTGCAACTTCTCATCAAACAAAACTTTTTCTTTGAACTTATTAGTACAATCAATATCAGAATTATTGCAAGAAACCACATTTAACTCATTTTTATCATTCAATTGAGAAGAGTTTTCAATGCCAGACTCAACATTAGATATAGCATTCACATTTAACACAACACTAACATCCTTAACTTCACTATACATATTAAAATTGACAACTTCACCGTCCAGCTCCATGGTAAGAATACCATCAAAAAATCAATTTTAGTCCTAGCTGTCCTAAGAAATGGTCTCCCTAAAATGATTTCAGAAGAATTTGAGGATTTAGAATCCTTCATATCAATAACATAGAAATCAGCAGGGAAAATTAAATTATTAACTTTCACCAACACATCCTCTAGCACCCCTTCTGGATAGATTACGGACTTATCCGCCAATTCAATGCAAATACTAGTTTTCTTTAAAGCACCTATATTCAAAGAAGAGAAAATAGACAATGGCATAACATTAATTGAAGCGCCTAAATCACACATAGCTTTCTTAATTTGCACATTGCCTATTCTACAAGGGATAGAAAACATACCTTCATCCTTGCATTTTGGTGGGAGTTTTCTTTGTAAAATCGCAGAGACATTCTCCCCCACACTTACCTTCTCAACCTCAGCTTGTTTTCGCTTACTTGTGTAGAATTCCTTCAAAAATTTTGCATAACGAGGTATTTGCTTAATTAAGTCAAGTAAGGGAATATTTACCTCGACCTTGCGAAAGACTTCGAAGATATCTTTCTCTTCTTGTTCCTTCTTGCATTGCTTCAACCGCTCGGGAAAAGGAGGTGGAATGACAATTGGTTCGGACATCCATCCTTGCACATGCTTGGTAGGCTCATCCTTCAAAATCTCAACCTCTTTTTCATCTTCTTCCTTGGGCCTGCTGCTGTTTTTCTTTGTAGCTGCTGTTTGTAGCTCCTTTCCACTACGAAGAGTAATGGCACTCACGTTCTCCCTCGGATTGGCAATAGTTTGAGAGGGAAGCTTCCCTTGCGTTTCCAATCTGCTCACGGAGGAGGCTAGCTGGCCGATTTGGCTCTCCATATTTTGGATGCTCTTCTTTGTTTCGCTTTGAAACTCTTGCATGTTTTGCTGGAATGCTTGTTGGGTAGTGGCAAGTGATCTAACTATGTCTTCCAAAGACATGTGTGAGTTGGAAGATTGTTGAGGAGGTGGCCTAGCTTGCTGAAAATTCTGCTGCCTATTCCCATAGTTAAGATTCGGGTGCCTCCTCCAACTATCATCAAAAGTGTTGGAGATGGGAAAGTTGGATCTTTGAGGCTGCCCGGAAAAACCTCCAATAGCGTTGACTTGCTCTTGACCCTCTTGCCAAGATGGGCATGCACCGGTTGGGTGGTCATAAGAAGTGCATGCTTCACACGCTCTTTTATGACTATTAAGTCCTGCAGCAAAATTTTTAATCACAGAAGTTAGCTCATTAAGTTTAGCTTCAACGGAAGAATTACTTACCTGATAGAGCTTGCGTGATGGCTCTTCAATTTGTCCAAATTGTTGCGTGTTTGCAGCCATGGTTGATATGATCTCTCTTGCTTGGGCTGGAGTTTTGTTAACAAGAGCTCCCCCACTTGCAGCATCGACCATTTTCCTTTCTATATCTAGCATCCCTTCATAAAAATACTGGAGAAGTGATTGTTCGAACATCCCATGTTGTGGGCAGTTTGCACATAACCTCTTGAATCTCTCCCAGTAATCATGAAGACTTTCTACATCTTTTTGTTTGATCCCACTAATCTCCCTACGAATGGTGGCTGCTCTAGAGGCGGGAAAATACTTATCCAAGAATGCATGAGCCATCGCGGGCCATGTGGTTATAGAACCCGGTGGTAAGTTAAGTAACCATTCTTTGGCAGTATCTTTTAATGAAAACGGAAATGCTCTTAATTTGATTTGCTCTTCCGATACACCATGCGGCTTCATGCTTGAGCACACTCCATGGAATTCTTTCAAAAAGTTGTGTGGGTTTTCAGTCTTCATCCCATGGAAAGTAGGTAGTTGATGAATCAAACCCGATTTCAGCTCAAAAGGCACCTCCAAATTCGGATAAGTGATGCACATAGGCTGCTGCTCTACAGGGGCAGCCTGCAGCTCTCTAACAGTCCGATTATCAGCCATCTGTTCCTCTCTTTCAGATTCTGTTGAAGTTTCTTCTAATTCAGGATCAAATTCAGTTGAAGATTCAACTAAATCAGTAATTATAATTTCTGGATCAACTGTAGAAGCAGTTGCAGCCCTTTTTCGTAGCCTGGTTTCCTTTGTCAATGTACGGGCTGTCTTTTCTATCTCAGGATCAAATTCCAATTGCAAATTTTCAGATCTGGTCATTCAAAGAAGCAATAATAGTAATGTAAACTAGTCCCCGGCAACGGCGCCAAAATTTGATGAGTGTCGAATCCACCAAAAATAATAAACCTGCTCTTCCTACAAAAGAAAACTTGTAAATAGGGTGAGAAGGGTCGAACCCAAGGGACTAGCCTTGCCCAAGGCTAACCAGAACTGACACCTGCTGTGAGTGAAAATTAAAAATAAAATGGGGGAAATAGCTTAGGTAAAAAGGGACGAAATTAAATAGCAAAATTAATTAAGAAATAAATTAAAACAGCAGAAAAATAATTAAAACTTAAAATCAATGGAAGTGAACTCAGTCAAAGACGATTCGCGGTATGAAGTTCTCACGGATTGATCACGGGCTAAAAATAATCTTTTTAATTCATATTCACAGACAAGTTATAGCCTTCAAGCTAGCGTCTCCGACCAATCTTTCCGTTCTGAATAGGTTAAGCAAGACATAGCGCTATGAATAACCCCTAATCAATAAACAACCATAATACTAGCGACAGGATTTAATTTATTGATTGCAATGAACACTAGAAAGACCTTGCCCTAACCAACAAATCTACTAGCGAGATTCATTTAGATTAGATCATACAATTACTTAATATAACCCAAAAGGTTCTACCCAATCAAATTATACCAATTGCCACTTGTATCAATTCGAATAAACAATTACGGATTTAATCTCATTGATTAGCTATATGTATCCTATCAATTAATCAATTGGCTAGATCAATCAACTAATAAAAATACACTAAGGATGGATTTTCCCAATAAGCCACAGTAAAAGTACGAATGCAAAAGAATCAAAAAGAATAATTAGGCACAATCAAACCTCACAATCTTAAGAACTTCAACCTTGAATTAATCCTTGACTGAAATAAAGAGTTTAGCCACACATGGCCATGGAAGAACAACCAAAATTCTGTCAAAGTAAACCTCAAATTCGTATCAATCAAAGAGGAGGCAAAAAGTGTCCTCCTAAAACCCTAAAAATAACTTAAATACTCAATAAAGAGTGGGGCCAACCTAATATAACAAAAAGGCCCACTAAAAACTACTTAAATCCTATTACAATTCGGTTTAGAAGTCCTCCAATACAACTAAATCGTATGGGCCCGTCACTTAATTAAATCAGCCCGTTCAGGTCTGCCTGGCCGTTAGCCTTGGGCAAGGCTAAGGCCTCTGCTGTCAATCTGCCTCCACAAAGAAAATTCAGCTCCATGCCATTTTGCTCCAATGCTTCCAATCAAACTCCAAATAAGCCTCTTTATTGTAAATCCACCATTCCTGCCCAAAATAATAAAAACCAAGTAAAAGCTCTTCTTTTCAATATAAATAACATCAATTAAGCACAAAAATAAAGTAATAAACATGTTGGATTTGCAGCCTATCAGCCACACAATGCAAAGAAGAGAAAATGAAGACAAGTCAAACTTCTCTTCTTCTTTAAATCTCCACCAAGCAATTCTAACAAAGCAATTACTTAAATGCCCTCATCCATTTAACTTAGCTTATTTCACTTATATGCCCATTTAAGTAATTTAGCTTATCACAAATAAAATATCTTCTTCCCTTGACTCTTCATTTTGACCAACATATATGTTATATATATTACCATATACCCAACATATACACTTTCTCTCTACACATTATTTTCCTTGTTAAACAATACCTAAACATTCTCTTTTCAATTTCTTTTCTTATCAACATAACATATACACATAATTCAAACAAACAACAATTGTATCCAAACTTCTAGGGCACACATTGGGATATTACACTCTTTCCTTTCCCAACACATATACATTCAATCCAATTTAAAACAACAACAATATTCAAAACTTCTAAGGCATACATTGGGATATTACAAGTGGTACCAGGCAACAAATCGATACCAAACTCAACCTCTCTCTTAGGGGTAACCCTGGCAACTCCTCGAGAAAAACATCTGGGAATTCAGCAACTATGGGTATACTATCAAGTTGAGAACCCAGTACTCTGGTATCTACAGCATGAGCAAGATAAGCATCATACCCTTTTCGAATCAACTTCCTAGCTGCAACAGCTGAAACAAACAAGGATGCAATATGTTTCTGCTCACTAGATACCATCACACTTCTACCATCACTGGTTCTCAGGGTAACACACTTCTTTTGACAGCCTACCACATCTCCATGCTTAGACAACCAATCCATGCCTAAGATCAGATCATACTCTTTAAAAGGCATTTCAATCAAATCAACAAGAAACTCCTCATATTGCACTACAACTAAACTATCTCGGTGCACCTTGCTAACTACCACACTATGCCCTAAAGGATTTGTCACCAAGACATCAAATCCTAGGGACTCAGAATGCAATTCATTCACAGGCAAGATAGATGCACTTATGTATGAATGCATAGATCCTGGATCAATCAAAGCAAGAACTGAAATGCCAAATAAAGAAAATGTACCCGCAATAACTGCCGAAGCATCTGTCTACCTCTGCACCACATACGCTCGCTGAGATGGTCCAGCCTCTTCTGGCCTACTGCCTCCGGATGTAGAGCCTCCTCTCTGACTAAACGCAGGTCTACCACCTCTACTGAAACCTCTGCCACTTTGACCTCCTCTCACACTAGGTCGAGAAACTGTAGAATCTACCTGCCTATCCTCTTGTAGCTCGGGACAATCTTTGATGAAATGGTTCGGTGACCCACATCTAAAACATACTCCTGGTCCACCCATCTTCCAGCAAGCACCCCCATGTGCCCTATCACAATGAACACATGTAGGTGGAATAGACCTCTGAACCACTGGAGTCGGAGCACTAGCTACATAAACTATAGGTCTCGGTCTCTGCCTCTAATATTGTACTGACCTACCAGACTGCCTCTGGCTCCTACTGATCCTTAGAACAAAACTTCCTCTACCTCTCTTCATAGATGAAGACCCTGCCTCAAACTAGGGTCTCCAAACTCTTGTCTCCTCCTCAGTAGCAGCTGCTGCAATACCCTGTGCTCTCTCAACACTTTCGGCTGCTGCAACCAACTGAGAAAAATCTTGGTATCGAGAACCAGCAATAATACATATAATAGAGGGCCTCAATCCCTCCTCAAATCTCTTGCACCAGTCAATCTCATCAGAAATAATCCCACCAGCATAATTACTCGACCGGATATACTCAATCTCATACTCTGTCACCATCCAGTTATCCTGTCTCAAATTCAAAAACTCCATCTTCTTAGCATCCTTATACTCCCTCAAAGTATACTTCTGCTCAAACTCCCACAAAAAATCACTATAAGACAAGGTCGGTGGATCATCCATGGCATGGGGAACCGTCTTCCACCAATCATATGCATCTCTCTGCAGAAGAGATCTAGCATAATCAAACTTCTCTTCAGAAGTAGCCTGCAGCTGAATAAATAACCTCTGCACTCTATCCAACCACTGCACAGCTACTGCAGGATCTGTAGTACCAAAGAAATCCTCAACTTTGAACTTCCTTAATTTATCATACTGCCTCACTGGTACTGGTGGCTGTGGTTGTGGCAGCGGCTGCTGCACTGGAGCATACCTCAACAATTCTACCATATGCCCTAACCAAACTGGTGGAATCACATCAGCAGCTGGTCTCTCTAGCACAGGAGCAGGTGCCTCTCCAGCTCTCTCAACCCAAGCTCCATCTCTACCCTCCTCAGGAGCTACACTCTCAGCACTATCCTCTATGGACTGACGTGACTAAGACACCATCACTACCTATATCTGCAAACACAGCAGAATATGCCTCATCAAAGATCAGAAACTGCCAGTGCCAAAGCATGTATCTTATTCAAAAACCATATTTTAAAATCAAAATTTTCTTTTTCTTACAATTCACCTAGGTTGAGAATCTCAAACCTAGGCTCTAATACCAAAACAATTGTAACACCCCTATACCCCATCTACGTACACAACATATACTCTCAATATTTAATACACGTATACCGGATACAAGGATGTCACTGTCTATTTGAAACAAACCAATCTTTCTATTTATGAGAAAAACATAAAACATTTAAGTTATATTATAGAACATAATAGATAAAACATTTGCTTATTAAGCAGCGAAAAATGTAGCGGTATATTCATATATATACATGAAAATCAATATTTGCAAAATGTATAGAGTTTATACATGCTTGGCAATTTGTCTCTGATCTTGAAGTCCACAATCAACACTTCACAAGCCTAGACTTGACTCAGTCTAGCTGAACTCTCCAGTTCAACCAGATCAACCCTGTCACCTACGTAATGAACCACAATCGCACTAAGCCAACGGGTTAGTGGTACAAACCATGATAACAATATGCTTTAATGTAATGCTAATGTCATACTTTCAAGAATTAGAAACAATACACAAGAATATCACATTTCTTAACATTACATTTTATTATATTATTTGATTGTTTCATCATTCATGATTCACATTTAAGCAAAGAAAAGCATGGGCCCAAACAAAACTAATATGTCATTCAAATTCCAGAGTTAATGTTTTGGTCCAATAATCACATTTATCAAGCCCGTAGGCGAACCATTATCACAATGAGAAACATCTCATATGTAACATCCCAATTAGGCTTCAAGGACTAGGCCCAACTAAGCTTCAAGGGGAGCTAAGCATCAACCCAACTTGACTTCAAGGACTAAGCCCAACCCAGGTTCAAGGGATTGTTACTTTTAGGCATGCCACCAATAACAAAACTCTGAAAATTGAATAACATATTAGGCACATATTCTTTTATTATTTCATTATCAATTCCATTCTCATTTTCTCATAATCATCTAGGCAACCATGTCCCAATTATTTCATTTGCATCATTATAGCCAACGACAATGGTTTCACATCTCATCATTAGGGTATACATAACCAATTGCATTGTACATACATTTTGAATGATCATTTTATCTTTCACATTTTGCAAATCATAGCATTAGTCAAATGTATCAACAATGTAATAGATTACTTAACACATTTACAACCAAATGTGTTAAGTCCTAAAGTAATGTAAATGTATGCAACCATGCAATGTTTGTACTTACCTCAAGAGCAACTCGCACCAATCTAACCACTTCCTCTTCCAAGGTGCTTCAACACTTGAATTAGGGCAACTCAATCTCCTCAAAACCTAATCTAAAAGTGATTGTACACATAAGACAATAAGGATAAGAACCAACTAGGGCAAACTCTACACTTTACACGCTTAACAACACGGGCATGTCCCTGATCGTGCCCTAAACCACATCATAGAAGCTTTGACACGCTCAGTGACATGGGCGTGTCACTGCATGTGTCAATCCTTCCCCAACACAGTAGCTATGACATGCTTAGTGACATTGGTGTGTCACTGGACGTGTCAATCCACCAACATCATAGTAGCTATGACACGCTCAGTGACATGGGCGTGTCACTGGCCGTGTCAATACTACTCCAACACAGAAGCTATGACATGCTCAGTGACATGGGCGTGTCACTGGTAGTGTCACTCATCTAGAAATAGAACCATTGACATGCCCAAAGACCTGGCCGTGCTCATGGGCGTGTCAGGCCAAAAACCCTGATTCCAACACCAACAACACCACATCCAACAAATAACATACTTTACCCTTTTCCACTCCAAACAATCTTCCCAAAATCATCAATAAACCATACTAAACTTGCATAACATCAAAACAACTCAATTTCATGCATCAAACACAAATCACAATCATAACCATCATCACAACTCAACCCATACACAATCCACAACTCTTGCTTTCCTTCACCAAACTTAACCTTTCCTCCAAACCAACCCCAAAATCAAAATCAACCATACACACATCAACAACAACCATTCGCCAAGCTCAATTCACAAACTCAAAAGAAAACTAAAGAAACAAGTTGGAAACTTACCAAAAGTGATGAAAACCCTTCAAACTCCAACTTGATCTCTTCAAACACCTTCAAAACTTGAGTTAGGAAGAACAAAATCTCTCTTTCCCTCTTGATAATGGTGGTAGCCGGCCAAGAAGAATGAAGAAGATGAAAATGAAAGTCAACCCACACACTTGTCTCTTAACCACTAAAGTCCTCTTTTAATATCCACCAAACAATTATAATAATTAAATATTAAATATAATCATCCATTTAATTTAATTTTCATTTATAAAATAATCGATAAATCTCATTTGACCAACTAATTAGTTGACTTGTATATGTTGTATATATCTCTATTTGTATAACATATACACACTTCTCTTTTCCTCTCTTACCACTTAATCATAAATATATACTTTATATCATTTAATCCAATTTCAACAATAATCATTCCAAAAATTTTAGGGTATAGTTTGGGATATTACATTTATGGTCAACAAAATACCAACTTGGGATTTTTTTTTTCAAAAAAGTTCCCTCGGATGGTTTAACCGATAGTTATATTTTCAAAAATGAAAAGCAATTCATGATAATTCCCATTAATTAGGTTTTAATCCATCCAATCTACTAAAGCAGCTTTTATGCTATATTGGATTAAAACAAAATTAAGAGGCTTATTATAAATAAATTTCTCACTTAAAACAGTAACTAATGATTCATATCAAAAACAAGCCCATAATTAATAATTCTTAGTATAAACTAGGCTTATAATTAATTTTTGGTACTTCCATAATTGACCTAAATATTCGTAAGCTCTTTAGAAAAGGTTATGAAAATAATTTTGTTTATAAGCCCATTGTGAAAAGATTTTTAGAAAAAAATGGATTTTGGACTTTGTATTTGGGTCATGAGAAAAGAATTTTTGACTTATTTTGGAAAATTTTTATGTCTATAGACTAATTTAAAAATTTTAAAAATAGCTTTGGTCTTTTGGATTTAGAGGAAAAATTTATTTTGAGCTTACAATGTACTTAGATCATATTAGAAAAAGAACAAACCAAATAAGCAATGATTTAGACCAAGATAAATTAACCATAGTATAGACCCTTAATTTTTTACCTAGTCTGGTCCAATATTTTTTATATAATCTAAAATAAATTTTGTGGCATTTTAATTAAATAATATTTATTTTAGTATTTATTATTTATAATTTTTAATGCAAATAAGAAAGGTAATATTAATAAAGTTAAAAATATATATATATATAAAATAAATAAAAATCGGCGACGGAAAAATCAGCAATGAAAAATTTCATCGCCGAAAGTGAATTGGCTAGGCCAATTTCCCGTAGGAATTTTCTGCGGCAAATTGGCTGGCAGCCCAGCCCAGCCCTCGCAATTTTTCGCCTGTAGATTTTTCGCCGGCGCAATTTTCCAACGCAGTTTTTTCCGAAACCAAATTCTATTTGGTTTTGGTTTCTTTTCCTAATTAGTTTTAGTTTCCTTATACAATTAGAAGTAGGTTTATGGTTTTTCCCTACAAATACCACAATAAAACATAGAAAAAAGTGGAGAAATTTGTTTTATTGGATAAAAAATTTTGGACTTGACCATGGGACTTTTGGATTTCTTTGGCCAACCTCAAGCTTGAAAGATCAAGAGGCAGCAAACAATCATCAATCCATCAAAGGCAGCAACATTGCCTTTGTCATTGTTCATCCAGAAGTCAATTGTGGAGGAACCAATGAACGGAGGTTTGAATCTCTATTTTCTTTATTTATTTCTTTACAGTTGCTTCATCATTCAAATTGGATTACTTGTTTCATCATACAATTTAATAAAAAACTTGAAAACTTCAAAAACTTCAAAAACCCTAAATCATCCATCTGTTTCTAAAACTTCAAAAACCCTAAATTACTTTTCTGCTTCAAAAATTTTAAAACCCTAACCTAATCTCTATTTCAAAAATCCAGTAGCCTTATTTTTTCAAGTATCAAAAGCTTTAACCCTAATTAATTATTCTTTCCAAAATCACATAGTAAGCATTATTCTTTTAAAAATAACATTAGTTTCTTCCAATCTCGAAACCCTATTTTCTAAATCTTAAACCGTAAAATCTTAATTTTCAACACCAAAACCTACAACCCTAAAAGCCAATTTTCAAAATCTTCCGGGGCGCGGCCCCCGACCCCGCAAGGGGAGCTATTCCCTTGACCCCGCCCTCTAACCAGCTAGCGGGACAGCCGTTTGGGCCCGGGTCAATATTTATTTGTGTATTACAAATCTTTATATTTAACTTCCTTTATTATGATTATTTAAAATACAGTAGCTTTATTCAAAATACAAACCTAAACCCTAATTTATTCAAACCATAAATCCTAATTATATTTTCAAATCTTTACAGTAGCTTTTTATAATTTTATTCACTAGGATATTTTAATCTTTCAATAACTGCATTAATGACTTTCTATATTTGTTTCATCTAAAAATACTTAAGTAGTTATTATAGTCAATATTAAAACCATACTTAACTTTGATCACGGTAAAATATCAAATCCTAAAACATAATCTGCAAAATCAAGGTTTCAAACCATAAAACCCTAATATTTTAATCGTGAGCCCTAAGCCCTAATATCTTAAGGTTCCAAAATACTAACTTCATGATGTTAGCCCTAAACCCTAAATTGATTAACCAAAAACCTTACTACTTTCTTAAATTTATAAAATCCAAATCCATTCCATTTTTCCAAAAATTCTCACAGTAGCCTAAATAATAATAATAATAATAATAATAATTCCAAAACCCAAGAAACCCTAATTGATATATGAACCATAAAGTTATATACTTACTATTTTATTTAAATTGAATGAATGTTTATTATATGTTCTGATGATTGATTTATTTAATTTTGAAATTTGATTTATTTACCATGAATGGATATTTACTTTTATTGATTTGTTTTTTATTTCAAAACTTTGTAAGAGGTATGTTTCCACTTTGTGAGTACCTCATTAGTTAAATTTTATGTAATTTAAATTGCTTTTATATTTTGGACCTATGTAAAGGACATGTTTCCACCTTTCGGTGGGTGTCCTATTTAGTTTTAGACATGAACGATGTAAGGACATGTTTCCATCATAGGATGGGTGTCCATTTATTTGCTTTGTTTAGACATTGCTTTGATTTTAATATAATGATGCTTTATTTTAATTGTTGCATGTAATATGGATAATATTGTTATACTTAAGAATTTTATAATATTAAGACCTGCAAAGGAGGCCGGTTCCAATGAACCGAGCGTTGTGGGGGTGTTGGTCCATTTCTCACCTTCCCCACACATACCCAACTTTTCAAACCCATTAGGGGGTTGGGGATTCCTTAGGAATTGAGTCATCCACCCGTTTCTTTTTCTCGGCTCGTCCAGGTGGCAACTCTATTTTCTCCGGGCATAGGCCCGTGTTCTCTAAGGCCCCGAGCCTAAATAGTGTAGAAGTCGCAAGAACCATTCCACTGGAAGTGGGGGCAAAAATCCCCACTCACACATAGTCAAACAACAAGCATTTGGGATAAATCCTATGGAAAGCAACTAGGCCAATTACATGAGCTTTAGTCTTTAGGTTAAAAGGCATAGGTTCCAATAGCAAGTATATATCAAATGGTACAAGGCCATGAGTGGTTATGACATTGCTCGATATTCATACCTTGAGTGAAAGTATGGTATCCCTTACATAACACAACAATAGTTACACGGGCATCCTAACTCATGCACACTATACAATCTAATATGATGCAATGGATAATATCATGATAAGAAAGAATAGAATAATATAAAGACCAACGGAATCAACTTCTCTTTTCCCCAGTGGAGTTGCCACTATGAGTGGGGGGGATTTTCGCCCCACTCCCGATGGAATGGTTCTTATGACTTCGGCACTGTTTAGGCTCAGGGCCTTAGAGAACACAGGCCTAAGCCCGGAGAAAATGGAGTCGCCACCTGGATGGGCCGAAAAAATAGAAAGGGGGTGGATGACTCAATTCCTAAGGAATCCCCAACCCCCTAATGAGTTTAGAAAGTTGGGTAGGTGAGAAATGGCCCAGCACCCCCACAATGCCCGGTTCATTGGAACCAGCCTCCTTTTCAGGTCTTAATATTATAAAATTCTTAAAAATAATGATATTATCCATACTACATGCGATCATAAGAATAAATAAATACTTTATCAAAATCACAACAATGTCCAAACAAAAAAAATAAATGGATACCCATCCGAGGATGGAAACATGTCCTTACATCATCTAATATCTGAAACTAAATCGGACACCCACCGAAAGGTGAAAACATGTCCTTTACATTGACTCAAAAACTTTAAAATAAATTAAATTACATGATGCTCACGATATGAGGTACCCAAAACATGGAAACATACCTCTTACATTATTTTGAATCCAAAGCAAATCAATAAAGTAACCAACCATTCATCGTTAGTAAAATATTCATCCAGGACATGAAACATCAATCAAAATGCATAATAAACATTCATCTAATTTAAATAAAGTGGTAAGTATTTAAATTTAGGATTTATTTAACATTTAGGATTTCTTGAATAAAATTAGGGTTTTATAGGTTTTATGTTTAACAATATTGGTTTTTTAATTACTGGATTGGTTAATTAAGAAATATTTAATATAAAAGAAATAACATGACTACTGGATGTACAAATAGGTTGAATTAAAGATTAGGTTTTGAAATAAATTATGGTTTGAATCTAATGAATGGATATTTTTTATTTAGTTCGAAAGTTGTATAAAAAATATTAAGGTTTAGGGTTTAAGTAAATAAAATTGGAGATCACGAAAATAAGATTAAAAGTTAGGCATTTGGAAAGAATAGGCTACTGTGATTTTTAGAAAAATAAAATTGATTATGGTTTTGAGAAAACAAATTATGGTTTTGTGGTATTAGAAAAGTGTAATTATGGTTTTAGTTTTCAAAAATTAGTTTAATGGATATTAAGATATTAGGATTTTGAAAAATAATTTTTAGGGTTTTAGATAGAAAATATATGATAAATAAAACAATTGATCAATGTGATTAAAGAAAAACCCATCATTGTATGTTCAAATAATTGATCAAATTGAATAATGAGGCTACTGTAAATATAAAAAAGTTAATAGAAACTCAAACCTCCGTTGTTGGCTCTACCACAATTTAATTCTGGTTGAACAATAACAAAGACAATGTGGGCTGCCTTTTTATGGATTGTTTGTTTGTTGCTTGCTCTTGCTCTTTCACAAATCAAAGGTTCTAAGTAAATTACTAAGAAAAGAGTCTAAATAATCCTTGAGTCAAAGTCCCAATAAAAAATCCAAATCCCCTTCTCTATGTCTTTTAATGTGGTATTTACAAGAAAAAATAAAAACCGAATACTAATTTATTAAGGAAATAAAAAACTATTTAGGAAAATATTAAAAATAAAATAAAATAAGGTTTTGGCGAAAACTGCTCGTGAGCCCGAGCAAGACTGGGGCTGGGCGCTGCTGCATGAGGATCGGGCTGGCGAGGATTGGCATGGGCCCTATGAGGATCTACAAGGGCCAACTGCAAGGGGCGCTGATTCGCCGGAGGCTTTGCCAGCGGCTAATTGGCCTAAGCCAATTCATCGCCGATTTTGTTGTCGCCTTTTTTTATTTTTTTTATTTTTTTTATTTTCATTATTAAAAATAAATGTTATAAATAATCAATATTATTAAAATAAATATTATTTAGTTTAAAATAAATAATAAATATTAAAATACCACAAAAATTATTTTAGACTGTTTAAAAATATCATACTGGACTGGGTCAAAAATTAAGTGTCTACAACTAGTAGTTTCCCTTATCGTTCCTCCTTTCTGAAAAGTGATTCTTCTCTCTTCCCTACTTTTCAATTCGTAGATCAGCTTGCAAAAGGTCCTTAAAATCCCAGATGAGTGTGTAAGACATCCTTTCGCGAAGGCTAGGCAACACCCCTCTCACAATCATTCTAATTTGATCGGATTCATCAGGCCTTATCTTTAGCAATGCAACCTTATTCCTCCACCACTTCACATAGTCCATGAAGTTCTCATTCTGCTTTGTCTAATGGACTCTACCTCCATTAGAGTAACTTCCAATTCAACATTGTATCTATATTATTGGATGAATGCCTTGTATAGCAGATCCCAACTCTTTTGAGTGATATCATCTAAGGTATTGAACCAATTTTGGATAACGGGATCCAATGAAGGCATGAAGTACCTTAGGGTTTGAGCCTTAGTAGCTCGGGCAGACTGCATAGTAGTGATATATTGCTTCACATGGAGATGAGGATTTCCAATTCCATCAAACTTTGCAAAGGATGGCATCTTGAGCTTGTACGGAACCTCTTCATCTAGCTCAAACAACTTGTCGACCTCAAACATTTCTTCAGTTTTTAGCTTCTTTTCAAACTTCTTTTCCAGGTCAGTGATTAACTTCTTAACATCTAAAGTTTCAGTCTTTTCCACAGCTGATCTTTCAACAACCTTCAGCTCTTTCTTCTTGTCTTTAGGATCTTAGAAGTATTGAGCCCAGTCGTCATCATCATCAATGACTACCTTGTCATCATCAAAAGCCACTTCACTAACCTTAGCCTTCTCTTTGTCTTTCTTGGTGCTTGCTGATGCTTCAGCAGTGTTCCCAAACATTATAGCCATTTGACTCTTCATGATCTCAGCTAGGGCCCCCTTTAATTCTTCCATTTTAGTGAACACATAATAATAAAGAAAATATATTCATCCATGATAAATTAAATAAACCAAACATCAAAATTAAATAAATCAATCACCAAAATATATAATAAACTACATAATTAAATCTAAAACTAAATAAAGTAATAAACATATAAGTTTAGGGTTTGCATCTTAAAATAGGATTTTAGAATTTTAATTGCTAAATTAGTGCTTTGAAAAAAGAAAGTTAAATACACAGAATCATAATACATAAATGAATATTGACCCCTTTGACGAGCCCATACGGCGATCCAATCAGCCGTTTAGCGGGTGGGGGTCAAGGGGGCAGTGCCCCTTGAGGGGTCAGAGGCCGCGCCCCAGAAGATTTTGAAAACTGGCTTTTAGGATTGTAGGTTTTGGTGTTGAAAATTAAGATTTTAGGGTTTAATATTTAGAAAATAGGGTTTTGAGATTTTTAGGAACTAATGATATTTTTAAAAGAATAATGTTGTTGTGTGATTTTGGAAAGAAGAATTAATTAGGGTTAAAGCTTTTGATACTTGAAAAAATAAGGCTACTGGAACATTTTTATAATTAAATAATCATGTATTAATAATATTAATTTAACACATATAAGTAACCGTAACTTAAACTTAATAGATTATATTAAATATGTTTAGAATTAACTGTCATTTGTTGCTCCACCAATAATTAAACGTTGATGCAAAGTATTTACTTGCACCAAATTTTTCTTCTTGGTTGGAAGGAAATCAAGATAGTGAGAGTTTGCTACTGCCTTGTTTGATGGTGTTTGATGATTTGTGGCTTGCTCCTTATTTGTTTGATGCTTATGTTCATTCAATCTCCGAATTAATTGCTAAAAAGTCTGATGAAATAAAAAGTCCAAAAGTCCCCAATAATTGTGCCATCCCAAAATTTTCCTCTTGGCTGAAATAAAATTCCAATCCCCCTTTTTTGTGTCTTTAATGTGGTATTTATAAGAAAAAATAAAAACCTAATACTTATTGGTTAAGGAAATAAAAACCGTTTAGGAAATAAAATTAAAAATTAAGTAGAATAAGGTTTCAGAAAAATTGCGCTGGCAAAAATTGCTGCGGGGCGCTACTAGCTAGGCTCGTGGCCCACGTACATTTCAGCCCCAATGTTGTCTGCGGCAAAATTGGCCCGCAGCCAATTCGCCGCAAGTAAATCTTGTGGCGAATTGGCTTAAGGCCACTTCGCCATAGGTTTTGGCCTGTGGCCAATTCGTAGCCGATTTTGCCCGTCGTCGATTTTTATTTTTAATTTATTTTTTATTATTTTTATTTATATATTATTATTATTATTTTAAAAATGTTAAATACATAAATGAAAAATAAAATAAATATTATATTAAAATAAATAAATATAAATAAATAATAAATAAAATAAATAATAAATAATAAGTAATAAGTAAAATAAATTATAGATAATAAATATTAAAATTAATAATATATACCACAAAAATTATTTCGTTCTATTTTAAAATCTTTGGACTAGACTGGGTAAAAAATTAAGGGTCTACAATTTGCCCCCTACTTGAATGATATGAGACTTTCAGTAGAAGAGAGTGAAAAGCAATATGACTTTGAGCAGATTTTGGATGAGATTGGTTCTAGACCCGAGATTTGAGACTAAATTTGTTTTGGATACATGGACCTGAGATTGAATTTTATTTGGGTACTTGGACCCGAGACTGAATTTGACTGACCTTTTATCAATTGAGAATTCTGGCTTAACTGGTTGTTCCATTCTTTAATGGATTGTGGGTCTTTATCCACCAAAAATATATCTTTATCCATCAGAGATTGGGTCTTTACCCTTACTGATCTTTACCCATTGGAAAATTGTGTCTTTACCCTTGAAACATGGATCTTTATCCATTGGAGATCGAGTCTTTACCCATGCATGGATCTTTATCCATTGGAGATTGGGTCTTTACCCTTGAAACATGGATCTTTATCCATTGGAGATCGGGTCTTTACCCTTGAAACGTGGATCTTTATCCATTGGAGATCGGGTCTTTAGCCTTGAAACATGGATCTTTATCCTTTGAAGATTGAGTCTTTACCCTTGAAACATGGATCTTTATCCATTGGAGATCAGGTTTTTACCCTTGAAATATGGATCTTTATCTATTGGAGATTGGGTCTTTACCCTTGAAACATGGATCTTTATCCATTGGAGATCAGGTCTTTACCCTTGAAATATAGATCTTTATCCATTGGAGATCGGGTCTGTACCTTTGAAATATGGATATTTATCCATTGAAGATCGGGTCTTTACCCTTGAATCATGAATCTTTATCCACTGGAAATCGGGTCTTTACCCTTGAAACATGGATCTTTATATGTTGGAAATTGGGTCTTTACCCTTGAAACATGGATCTTTGTCAGTTGGAGATCGGGTCTTTACCCTTAATACATGGATCTTTATCCATTGGAGATCGAGTCTTTACCCTGGCTTCAACTCTTTTAGCTGGACTGATCTTTTGTTTTTTGCATCTTCATTCTTTTGAGAGTTCTAATTTTCTTCTTTTTCCATTTTTTTTTGTTCTTCCTTTGCACTTTTGTAAAAAATTTAGCCTTTTTTTTTAGCTAACCTTCATATCTTCTTCTTGCCCCCTGCGTGGTCAAATATTGGAAGTGAGTCTCAAAATGTTTTGTACATACATAAACTCAAAATATATTGGAAGGAGAAACTTTGTGCAACACCCCAATACTCCATATAAATACTATACATATACCTAGTATACATACAGTAAGTATATAAAGTATAAGGATGCCACTTTTTTTTTTTTTACCTTTCAATACCTGTAACAAAATTCAAACCATAATAGGTCAATTTAAAGAACACTTGCAAATTATTGTCTTTATCAAAACTTCATTTATACATATAATATAACATACTTAAAGTGGATACATGTATGCATTACCCTCTAGTTGGTCTCGACAAAATCTTACTCTTCTCGTGGCCTACCAAAAGACTTCATATCTTCCACCAAGCTACCTGCGCGATAATACATCCGCGCTAAGCTCGAAAGCTTAGTAGTACAAATATAAAATACAAACATATATCATGGAAACACTAACATATAAAGATATCTCAATTCCATATACTTTTAGTTCTTATTAAATTTATCCCTATTCATTTGCACCTTTCATATCTTTCAACTAATCTCCTATCTTATACACATATAAACATAACATTTCTACCAAGTCCAACCCATCACTAATATTCACAATCAACATCTCAATACACACATTATACATCATACTAATCATAAGTCACATTTCCAATTAAGACAATCATTGTCATCAACCACAATTCATCAATTGAATTCACAATCAATGCTAATACACACATTATACATCATACCAATCATAACATTTCTTTATTCACAATTCAACATTAATGATTCATCACTAGTGCTCATAATCAATATTTCAACGCACATATTAAATATCATCAATCACATGTCCAATGAAGTATACCAAAGATTTCATTATCCATTTCTTTCAACATTTGTATATCACATTGACAACAAAGACAGACTCGGGCCCAACAGACACCACTATGTTATTCAGAGTTCAGAGTTACTTCTTTGGTCTATAATCATAATCATCAAGCCCGTAGGCATCATATATCAATATTTCTATCCATGGATAGTGTAACAGACCCAGTCTCTTGGACCATCAACTCATCATGAGGAGATCCTCAACCCGGCAAGACTGTTACCAATCATATATTTCATATTCACAATTCTCATAGTGTAACAGACCCAGTCTCTTGGACCTCAATTCAACTCAATTTGAAGAGATCCTCAACCCGGCAAGACTGTTACCTTTTTCATTTTATAGGCATGCCTCCAAACCCAGAACTCTGAAGACTGAATAACACATTAAACACATATTTCACTTATTGTTTCATTATCAATTTCAATCTCAATGTTCATTATCATCTAGGCAAACATGCCTTGTTTCTTTCAATTAGATCATCATAGCCAATCACAATGGCTTCACAACATATCCTATCTCAATCCATATGATACATATAACATCATTGCTATAACATTACAAAGTACCTTATTCATATAGCACAATACAATTCACAAGATTCATAATACACAAAACATAGTATTGTTCATATAGTATCATGTGCATCATCATTATAATACTCAACATCAATTACATTAACCAAATGAACATATCATTATTCAATCACATGATTCACATTATACATATAGCATCATTGCTATAACATTACAAAGTACATTAAAGTAATTCTTCATAAAAGTGTTTATCATAATAAATTTGCATAGCTCATACCTTGTTGAATGATCCTCTTCTCTTTCACACTATACAAGTCACATTAGATTAACAATGTAATAATTTACCTAACATTATTTAATTATACTCAATCAATTGTATTCTCATACATTAATATTCATCAAATCATTCACATCTTTCATTTTCCCATAACACAATTATATATATATACATATCATTAATGATATAAACACATCAAAATACATTAGTGATATGCATTAACAATGCAATCATGCAACATTGGTACTTACCTTAATAACATTTCACACCACTCTAAACTCTTCTCCACTCAATAGTTCTTCACTTCACAAATTAGGGCAATTCAACCTCTTCACAACCTAATCCAAAAGGAATATAAGCAAAATGACCATATGAATAGTACATTCTGGTTTTAGACTCCATTTTATCCTTATTTTGAAAAATTGTATAAAATAATCTACTTGACTAAAAATTCTAAAATTTTTACAGAATTTAGTTTTGTATCTTAAAATCATTCCTTTAAAATTTCAGATCAAACTGAACACAAAATCTTGGTCAAATAGTTAACCTAACCAGACTGCCCCAATTGCCCTGCATCCTGGCAGCAGTTCTGAACTTTGTGAATTCCATAAATCAAATTCAATCAACGTGGTTCCACATTATTTTTCTCAAATACTAGACTCACTAAGCAACAACATATCCAAAATTCAATTGGATATGATTTTTCTACATTTTATTAAAAATCCCGAAATATAGCTGTCTCAGTTAAGGTACCTGCTGGAACAGGTCTAATAAAAATAATCTTTCTAAACTCATAACCATTCCAAAATCGAATCAACATATTTTTCAGTCCTTCTATACTCATATAGGCACAACATATCAAAAATTCAATTCAAGAACATTTTTCTATAATTAATTAAAAATCATACAAGTCACAGCCTTTACTAATTGTAAAACAGAAAAATATTCACTAAACACAACTCTTACTCTTCCATCACCAACACCAATTTAACTTCTTATTTTAAAATCAATTTCAACTCTAATCAACAAATCATCAACACACTTAATCATACTATCAATAACCCTAACTCAACTCACACACATCTTCAAAAATAAAAAAGGCAAACAAGAGAAAACTTACTAAAATCATGAAATTCTTGAAATTCCAACTTGTATACTTGAGATCTTCCTTCACTTTTGAGCTTAAAATTCCAAAATCATCACTTGCTCTCTTGCTTTCCTTTGTCTTTAAGTGAGCCGGCCATCAACAAGAAGAAGAAGAAGAAATGATGAAGAAAACACAAAGTCAATAGGCATTAAATACCCTTCCAAAAGAAAATTACTAAACTACCCTCAACCATATAACTAAACCTTTGTCTTTTACAAGCCCATGTTGGTAATTTCACAATCACAAATAAAATATCCTCTTCCCTTGACCAAGCCCTTTGACCAACTTATATTATATATATATGACCATATACACAACATATACACTTCACTCTACACAATGCTTTTCTTCAAACAACATAATTACCACTTATCAATCACACACTCAATTCAATAATAACAACATTATCATAACTTCTAAGCACACTTAGGGATATTACACTTTGCCCCCTGTGTAGGCTCAAACCCATGATTTTTTCTATGCGGCTTTGGTTGATGTTTGTATATTTTCTAGCACATTGAACAAGCATGCATTTCTTCTTTCTTTTGCAAAATTACTGGAGCTTCCTCTTGCAATGGGTTTTCCATGCCTCCTAATTTCATATCTACTTTATGATTGCTTCATAGAATATTACTGTTTATTTTTTACAAAGAAAAAATGTAGTGTGATATGCTCATGTATGCATGATGTGCATGAATAATACTTATAGTGGTTCAATTGACTCATAGACCGAGGTGCTCAATTGAAGTGTTCTCATTGACTCCTTCTATATGCTTGTTCAGGTCTCACAGAAGGCTTTGCTTTTATGGCTTTTATCTTAAAGATGTTGAAAACATGAGTGGTGAGGCCCAAGTAGCATAGTCTAGGGATTCATTCATTTCGAACTATGATTCAGCATGTCAGTTGGTAGCTTCTTTATAACCTTGCAAATAATTCTTTACTTTACCCAATGTGTCCTTTTGTGGTTCAACTGTTCAACATATTTCCCTTAACTTAAAGGTTTTTATAACAAGAAAATAGTTTTTTTTTATAATGTCATTGTACCTCAGGACTCGATTTTTATAATTAACATATCTAAACATGACAATCCTAGTTACTATACTAAACTCGGGAATCATTTCTATTTAAGCAAGAATTTTTGCACTTCAGATAGGCACATACAAATTACTTGGTCAAAGGTCTCATTTGAGTTTGAATATTGTCTATCTCATATGCACGCTTATCCAAACTATCTCTACTAATAGACTCTATCTACCAAAAGAGATCAATAGGTCTTTAATAGGCTTGAAATGGGGTCTATAAGGGACATGGGTTAAGGGGAGGCCAATTGTAAATTGGAGCCGTTGTGACACAATGGGCAAACCCTCACACCACAAATTTCTTGTTAGACAGTTGGAAGCGGGAATAAGATAGAGCTTTGAACATTCTTCTTTCTTTTTGACATGAATCTAGATCTTGATTGGGATTGTCTTTACCCTTATAAAAAGATTGATACCCACATTCCTTTTCTTTCTTCTTTTCCCTTTTCTTTCTCTTTCTTTTTTTACTCCTTTTCTTTGAGCATTTTATCTTTTTGTCCTTCTCCCCTGTGGGATTGTCAAGTACAGGACTTTCAAGAACTGGATGAATTTTCTCCTTTTTCTCCTATTTTGATTGAATCTTTGGTTAGGTTGGACTAATTCAAGTCAAACTGTCCTTATAAACCAAATGGAAGCCTTTTGCTGCTTTAGGTAAAAGAGAACTTAGTTGTCCTTTTGAACCGTTTTGGGTTTTATTTTCTTTTATTTTTTCTTTTTCTTCTTTTTCTTCTTTTCTTTTTTTTATTCTAGCTCTAAAAGAGTTGTCTTGTTTGTACCAACTTGGGTTTCTAATAATGGATGAGTGGAGTGACATAAATCTTCTTTAACAGGGATAAATCATTTGTTACTTTGATGTTTATTTTATTAGTTTTTGTCATAAAATTATAATTTATTTATTATGATGATTATTGTTTTCTTCATGCATTTTGGTAGTTTTAATCTTTTATTTAGTAATTTCATCAATTTTGGTAGTTTTAATTTATCCCAGTGTTTTTGTCATTTTTGTACTAGTTTTTAGTGTGATGTTTATGTGTTTCTGGTTAATGTTTCATTTGATTCTTGTTTAAGTGTTTGTTTTAGGTTAATGTGCAAAAAACTCCCTTGGAAGATCAAAACAAAGAAAGAAGAGTATGAAGCAGCAAGACATGGCCAAGCCAAATCAAGCCTGGCCGTGCCACCTCAAGGAAATTTTTGGCAGATCATGACACGGGCAGGAGACACGGTGAAGCCACTGGCCGTGTCTCACCTAAAGGGAAAAACCAAGGGAACCAAGAAAGAAAGGAAAGTTTGGCAGAACCAGACACTGGCAGGTGACACGGCCATGCCACAAGCTTGGACATGTCCCATATTAAGCCAAGAAAGAAGAGAAAAGAAAGAAGAGAATCAGTAGGTGACACTGGCAGGTGACACGACCAAGCCACTGGCTGTGTCACATGACACAGCCAGAAGCTTAGCCGTGTCACTCTCATCTCCAAAAAACAAAGAAGAGCAAGGAAAGAAACAGATGCTTACACACCCAGGTGACACGGCCAAGCCACTGGCCGTGTCATATGACACAGTCACAAGCTTGGCCGTGTCACTCCATGGGACCAGAGAAAGAAAGAAAGGGCAGATTTTTAGCGAGGGATTTGTATAAATAAGAAGATTAGGGCAAGAGAAGAAACATACACACTTCCAGCGGTCCAACACAAACTTTTCAGCTATTCTTCACTTTTCTTTTGAATTTTGATTTCACTTTCATGCAAACACTCTAGATCAAATTAGTTTTAGCCATTGCATTATTTTTTTTAGCAAAAATCTGAGTAAGAGATTCTTCAGAAGCCAAAGGAAGTTTGTAATTTGGTTTTGTTCTCAAACTCTATCTCTTAAGTTTCATTGGAATTGTATTTATGAATTCTCTAATGTCTAAATTAATTTCTTTGAATTTTAATGAGATGAATTTGTTTGATAGCATCATTATGAACTAATTTTGATCTAGTCTAGGGTTTGTATGGATCTACTATGATTGTATGAAATGGTTATTGCTCTTAACTGAATTATTTCTTTTATCCTTAATTGAATTGATTAATGTTAATATATAATTGATTGGCCACCAATTATGTGTTTGAGGTATTTAGATGAAGGATTGAGAAATGAAGTCTAATGCTGGAACAATTCAATTAGGGACTTAGGTGAATTAGAAATATAAACCTAAGAAAAAGATCATTTCAATTGTAACAAGATTATTTGAAAGAGGTTTGAATGCGAGAGCTTATTTCCTTGACTCTATTAATTAAGTTGCTTGAAATCTGATCTTTGAAATTAAATTGGTTGAGAGGAATAGCCATTCATACATATAAGTTAGTAGAGAAGTGCAAACCCTAGACTTTTCTATTAAGTGAATCAATATATCTGTTCAGTTTAATTTCATTGTTCTAAATTCAACTCATTTTGTTTTCATTAGTTGTTTAGCAATTTAATTTTATTGATAATTTGTTATTTACGATTTGATAAATAATTAGATTATCTAGCTTATTGTGAGACGACCTTGAGGTGTTTGCCAAAATACTATAACAGACTCGTATACTTGCGAGTGTAGTTCTAGTAGTGTTTATTAGAGCGCAACAAGTTTTTGGCGCCGCTGCCGGGGAGGCTAATTGGTGTAATTGTTTATTAGGCATAAATATTTAAAATTATTTTTCATTGTTTACATTTTATTTTTCTTTTGCTTTTAATAATTCCTTTTTTCAAAAATTTTGTTTATGCAAGGCAGTAGATCACTCGGAGGAGAGCTTTACCCAATTATTCCAGAAATTCAGAAAGTGAAAAGGAGCAGAGAAGAGTTTGAATTGTATACCGGGTTTGATACAGAGGAGGAAATTTTTTATTTTGAGTTGGATACTGCACAATCTACCAATATGGGAGACGAAAGGCAAAGAACTATGAGGGATTTTTCCAGACCTGTCATAGGGACCTCCACCTCATGTATAAGATTGACAGATACAGCAAGAATTTATGAGTTGAAGAATATCCATTACAACATGCTGCCATCTTTCTATGGAGTTCTGAATGAAGATCCTTTGAATTTTATCCGGGATTTCTACTCCACCCTCAATACATTTCCATTGGGAGGACTAACAGAAGACCAGTTGAGGATGAGGTGTTTTCTGTACACATTAAAGGATAGGACAAAGAGCTGGTTTATGATGTTGCCTGAAAATTCTTTGACAACTTGGGAGCAAGTTTATAACAAGTTTATGGGCAAATTTTACTCACATCAGAAGACAATTGAATTAAGAGGAAAAATAGTTACATTTGCTCAATTTGAAGGAGAGCCATTTCATGAGGCTTGGGACAAGTTTAAGATGTTGTTAATCCAATGTCCACACCATCACTACCCACTTCAACTGCTGAATCAGTTTTTCTATGATGGTCTAACCCAGCAATTTCAGAATACTGTTGATAATGCAGCTGGGGGAGCTATGGGAGAAAAGACAACATATGAGACTTATGAAATCTTTGAATTGCTGGGAGCTAATTCCCAACAGAAAAGTGTAAGAGGAAGAAGTAAAGGGGTAAATCAATTGGAAGCCAATAGTGAGATGGTCAATCAGATAGCTGAATTGACAAGGCAAGTGCAGATGCTGAACATGAAGAACAATACTTCTTCATCCACTCAAGAAGTGTGTGGAATTTGTGAACTTTTGGGCATGGAGCAATTATATGGCCTTCTGCATACGAGTCTTATGGAAATTAGGCTGAGCAAGTCAATGCTATGGGGGGATATCAACCAAGGGCCTGGAATGATCCTTTCTCAAACACTTACAATCCTGGTTGGCGGAATCATCCAAAATTTTCCTGGGCAACAAATAATTCTCAACAACCTTTCCATTTGCTCCAGAGACAAAATCAACCGCCGGGGCAATCTTCAAATCAAGGGCAGCCTAAGAGAGAGAGTTTGGAGGATAGTTTACATGCTTTTATCCAAGTCAGTACCAAGAATCAAGAGATGAATAACAAAAGGTTGGATTCATTGGAAGCATCTTTCAAGAAAGTGGAGACCCAAGTGGGACAACTTGCACAACAGATGCAGATTCAACGGAAAGGAAAATTTTCGAGTCAACCTGAGCAGACATAAGTAGTGACTGTTCTTAGAAATGACAAGGTAATAAAAAATGATGTTGAAAATAATTCTGTGAATGCAGGTGATCAAGAGAAAAAAAAAAGGAAGGAGAATCAGAGGACAAGGGTGCTGGAGAAAAATCAATGGAGAAATCTCCTTCAGCAGATTTACACAAGGCAAGTAATCCTTACCGGCAACCTATACCATTCCCCAACAGGTTGAAGAATGATAAACAAGATAAGCAATTTTCAGACATCTTCAACATGCTGTCTAAGGTAAGTATTAACTTACCTTTACTTGAAGCAATAAAGAACATGCCGGCTTATGCCAAATTCTTCAAGGAATTGAACACCAAGAAAAAGAGGTATGAGCCAAATGAAAAGGTGATAGTATCAGAGGTAGCTAGTACTATTCTGCAACATAAACTACCTTCGAAGCTAAAGGATCCTGATAGTTTCATAATTAAAATTACTGTGGGTAATGGAAAGGGGACTGATGGCATGTGTGATTTAGGAGCCAGTGTTAATTTGATGCCTTATTATGTGTATCTTGAATTAGAACTTGGGGAACTTAAACCTACCAAAATGGTCTTGCAATTAGTTGACAGATCTCTTAGATTCCCGAAAGGAGTTAAAGAAGATGTGTTAGTTAAGGTTGGTGGGTTGATAGTGCCTGTGGATTTTATAGTTCTTGACATGGAAGGAAATAACCCTACACCATCTGCACACACTATTCTACTGGGTAGGCCTTTTATGGCTACAACCAACACCTTGATTGATGTTAAAAATGGTAAATTGTCAATGATTGTCTTGGGACAAACGGTTGAATTTTCTATTTTTAACACTTCTCCCATTCCTACAACTGCATTATATGAGGATTGCTCTTTGATTGATTGTATTGACGCAATTGTTTCAGATGTTTTCTCGCAAATAGGTTCTTTGGATAAATTAGAGCTGGCACTGACCTTAGATCGTGGCTTTGATATTTTTGACTCTAAAATAGCCACTTGCCTTGAGATATTAGAAAGTGCTGAAATAGAGGAAATTAAGGAGGACCCAGCATTTGAGCTCCCCTCCATCCAAAAAGAAGAGAATAATCCTTCACTTGAGTTAGAGCTAAAAGAGTTGCCTAAAAATCTGAAATATGTGTTTTTAGAAGATCACAACACCTTACCTTTGATCATTTCTAGCGAACTTAGTGAAAGTGAAGAGATGAGGTTGGTGAGTGAATTAAAAAGATTGAAAAGAGCAATAGGATGGGGATTGAGTGATATCAAAGGTATTAGCCCTTCAATGTGTATGCATAGAATTATCTTAGAAGAGGGAGCTAAACCTATGAGAGAGACCCAAAGGCGCCTTAATCCAAACATGAGTGAAGTGGTTAAGAAGGAAGTGCTTAAATTGCTTGATGAAGGAGTGATATACCCAATAGCCAATAGTGAGTGGATTAGCCCAATACATGTAGTGCCTAAGAAATCAGGAATCACTGTGGTAAAAAATGAAAAGAATGAATTGGTTCCTACTAGGACTACCACTGGGTGGAGAAAGTGTATCGACTATAGGAAGTTGAAAAATGCCACAAAGAAAGATCATTCCCTCTTCCTTTTATTGATCAGATGCTGGATAAAATTTCTGGACACTCACATTATTGCTTTTTGGATGAACTTTCAGGTTATTACCAGGTGCCGATATCACCAGAGGATCAATCCAAGGCCACTTTTACTTGCCCTTTTGGAACTTATGCATTTCGGCATATGCCCTTTGGTTTGTGCAATGCGCCTGCAACTTTTCAGAGATGTATGATGTCTGTTTTCACGGACATGATAGATGACTTTATTGAGGTATTTATGGATGATTTTTCTATTTTTGGTGACTCTTTTGATAATTGCCTCAGTAAACTTGTTCTTGTGCTTGAGAGATGCATTGAATGTAGCCTCACTTTGAGTTGGGAAAAGAGTTATTTCATGGTTACTCACGGCATTGTATTAGGCCATATTGTGTCTAGTAAAGGGATTGAGGTGGATAAAGCTAAGGTAGAGTTGATTGCTAAGTTACCCCCCACCTACCTCTGTTAAGGGAATAAGAAGCTTTCTAGGGCATGCAGGTTTTTACCGGAGGTTTATTAAAGATTTTTCTAAAATAAGCCAACCATTGTGTCATTTGCTTGGGAAAGATTTTCCATTTGAATTTACTGCACAATGCATGCAAGCCTTTAATTCCCTTAAGGAAAAATTGACCAACGCACCAGTAATTGTTTGGTCTTTACCTTTTGAAATTATGTGTGATGCCTCCAATCATGCAGTAGGAGCTACCCTTGGGCAAAGGGTTGAGAAATTTTTGAGAGTAATCTATTATGCTAGCTTGACCCTAAATAGCACACAAGTTAATTACACAACAACTGAAAAAGAAATGCTAGCTGTTGTTTTTGCCTTAGATAAGTTTAGAGCATATTTGATTGGGTCTAAAATTATTGTGCATTTAGATCATGCAGCTCTAAAATATCTCATGACAAAACAACATGCTAAACCTTGTTTAATTATATGGGTGCTATTATTGTAAGAATTTGATTTTCAAATCAAGGATACTAAGGGAAGTGAAAATGTTGTAGCTGATCATTTATCTAGGTTACCTTTCTTTGGTGAAAATCTTGCATCTGATAGCATTCATAGAAATCTAGAAGCATTTCCTGATGAACAGTTGTTTGTGGTAATGAATTCACCTTGGTTTGCAGATATTGCTAACTATCTTGCTTGTGGTATTTTGTGTTCTGACATGTCATTTCAGGAAAAGAAAAGGTTTTTGCACATGAGTAAATTCTATTTTTGGGATGAACCTTACCTATTCCGGATATGCAAAGATGAGATAGTTCGCAGGTGTGTATCTGAGGAAGAACAACTGAATATTCTTCAATTTTGTCATGACCTTCACTGTGGTGGTCATTTTGGAGGGAGAAAGACTGCTGAAAAAGTGCTGCAAAGTGGATTTTACTGGCTTACTCTATTCAAAGATGCTCAAGAATATTGTAAGCATTGTGACCACTGTCAAAGAGTAGGTAACATTGGAAGGAGGAATGAAATGCCCCTTCAATCTTATATTGTTGTTGAACTGTTTGATGTTTGGGGAATAGACTTCATGGGTCCTTTTCCCAAGTCTTTTGGTTATGAGTACATTTTAGTTGCTGTTGATTATGTTTCAAAATGGGTGGAGGCAATCCCCACCCGAACTAATGATGCTAATATGGTTGTTGAATTTGTGAAGGAATACATTCTTAGCAGATTTGGCACGCCAAGAGTGATAGTCAGTGATGGGGGAAGTCATTTCTGCAACAAACCTTTTGAGAAGTTAATGCACAAGTCAGGTGTGAAACACAAACTGGGAACCCCATACCATCCACAGACTTCAGGGCAAGTTGAGACATCCAACAAGCAAATCAAAGGAATTCTAGAAAAAATAGTCAACTCATCAAGGAAGGATTGGGCAAGTAGACTGAATGATGCATTATAGGCATATCAAACTACTTTCAAGACTTCCTTGGGTATGAGTCCATACCGATTGGTTTTTAGTTAGGCTTGTCATTTACCAGTGGAGTTAGAGCACAAGGCGTATTGGGCAATTAAGACACTGAATTTAGATTTGGATAAGGCAAAGAGAGAACGTTTTCTGCAAATTTCAGAGTTAGATGAACTAAGGAACGAGGCATATGATAGTTCGAGGATTTATAAGGACCACACTAAAGCACTTCATGACAGAATTTTAGTATGAAAGACATTGAGCCCAGGTATGAAGGTTTTGCTTTTTAGTTCTCATCTTTGACTGTTTCCAGGAAAACTCAAGTCTCGATGGAGTGGTCCTTTCGAGATAACTCAAGTATATCTTTCCGGTGCTATAGAATTGCTTAACTCTTGAACGAATGAAACTTTTAAAGTAAATGGACAAAGAGTTAAACCATATAATGAGGGGTTCCAAGAAGTAAGGATTGTTGATAGTACTTTGATCTATGATCCTTAAGTCTTACAGTAATGTCCAGCTACACGACATTAAAGAAGCGCTAAATGGGAGGCAACCCATTGGTTTGCAATTCTTTTCATAGTTACAATTTCATATTTAGCAATTTTAATTTCATGTTTACTTTAAATAAAATGGAATGGGTGCTTTGATCGGATTTTATTTTTTTTTAATGTGTTTCAAGGTTAAGCAAGGAAGAAGATTGCATTTCTTTTAGATTTCGTGACACAAAAAAAGAAGCCAAAATGGCAGTGAAGGACACTGCCACTTGACACGGCCAAGCCACTGGCCGTGTCAAGCAAGCCCAAAACACATAGGCTCAGACACGGTCAAAAGCCTTGGCCGTGTCACACAGACACGGCCAAGCCTATGCACGTGTTCCTTTCTTTATCTTTCAATTTCTTCTTTCACAGTAGCAAACATGCTCAAGGGACACGGCCAAGCCGCTAGCCGTGTCCCTCCAAAAGTTTCAGACACGGCCAAGCTAAATCAAGCTTGGTCGTGTCACCTTTATTTCCAAGCTTAAAAACACGATTTTAGCCCTTTTCTTTCATTTTAAATCCCTAGTTTCCCTTTTTCCTTTCTCTCTCTCTCGGCTCCTTCTCTCCAAAACCTCCATGATCATTTTCTAAAAGCTCCAAAATCCCACTATATTCTCCATTTTTCTTCACCAAAACCAAATTAAACCCATTCAATCTTCTTCTTTTCTCATCAAAAACCAATTAAATCCATTAAAGCTTCAATTTTCACCAAAACTATCAATATGACTAGAACAAAGATGGTGTCCCACCACAAGAGGAGGCAACCTCCAACTTCAGCTCCATCTTCATCTTCTTCATCTTCAAGGAGAGCGACTCTTCTAGCTAGGGGTTTCTTTCCAACGAGGTATGTAAGCGATGAATCCCTTAATGCTCTTCATATTAAGGATAATTTTTATAGCTATGTTCAAAACCTTGGGTGGGAGAAATTAGTCTCCCTTCGACCTTTGCAATTTCAAGAGCTTACTATGGAATTTTTAACCTCTCTTAAGGTTGAAAGAGATGAACAGAAAATTTGCACTAGGTTAACTTTTAAATTGCTTATGAAACCATGTGTAATTAATATTGAGTAATTGAATGCTATCTTTGGTTTCCAACATCAAGGGGAAAAATCTGTACCTAAGGGTTTTAAACAGCAATTTACATGGGGAGCATTGGGCTCGGGAACATATGTGGCCAAATCGGCCAAGGCAACAAAATTGAGTAATCCCGCCCTAAGATATTTACATCGCTTTATGCCTTGTGAGTTCTTTGCACGGAAGGAAAGCACAGGTGTTGTGGAAATTAGCGAACTCTTTTTCTTAGACCGTGCTTGTAATGCCATACCCGTTAGTGTCGGCTATTGGTTGGCCGATGTTTTTGACAATGTGGCGAATAAAAATAAGGGTGCTATTTGTATTGGAGGATTGGTTACCACTTTAGAGACAACCCTTCTTGATGATTTTGACCCGAGTAACTGCCATATGACTACAATTTTGGGTAATGATTCGTTAGACCTGGCCACACTTGAGAAGATGCATATGGTTGTAAAAAGAGGAGGAGCCTATGTGATGGCTTCAGTTGAGCCAGATGCACCGGGGGGCCGACAAAAGAGAACACGAGTCTATGAGGAGTCCGACTCAGATTCTCTTGATTTGGATGAAGATGCTCCGGTCCCGGACAATCAGGAGATCATTAATAGGATAGAAGCACTAGAAAGCAAGGTCGATCGTAACCATGCTGTGGTCCTGCAATAGTTGGACCAAATCAATAGCAACCTTGCGAAGATTCTGAGCCTCCATCCTTCAGTTGCATCATCATCACATCCTCCATCACCATAGATCAAATCGGCTCCAACCTTTTGAGAAAATTTCTTACTTTCCTGTGTTTAGTTATCGCATATTTTCGTTGTTATTTTTTTTCATTTTTGTTTTTAATGTTAACACTTTACATTTTGGTTATTTTATATATGTTGTATTTTGTTCCTGAACAATTGATGTTTGTGGGTGAAAAGGTAGCATTTGCCTCACAAGGGAACGATGGAAAACAGGTTGTACCTTAACTCTTTTTCTTTATTATCCTTGTTTCCATTGAGGACAATGTAACTCATAAGTGTGGGATAATTTTTAAGCTTTTCTTTAATTTTTTGTTTTGTTTTCTTTGTGAGTTATTGTGCGTTTTTCATGGCATAATTATTCGAAACTTATTGACTTTTCTGTAATTCTAGCATTACATTTGAGCCTTTAGTATCAGCATAGAGATTAGCATTTGAATTCATTCAGGATCAATTTTCACATTCTACAATTCATGACGTATAAATCTTTGAGAACCCACCCTTTGTGAGTTTGAGCCTCATAGATTGAATATTATTGGCAATCGATTTTCTTTTCTTAAGTGTGCACCTTCATGATTTTGCATCTCTAGAGCTTGCTTTTGCATACTAATTGAACTCACATTATGATTTCATCTCACGTTTTAAAATGATGAAGGCAAATTAGGATTACCCCCTTTAGCTTAAAAAGACCTCCCTTAATTATGAATTCCTTAGCGAGTCAAGTTGAGCCTTTGACCTTTTCTTGATTGATCAACACAATTCACAACTCAACATTTTCCTATTATTATCATACCTTCATTAAGGAATGGAGTTTCTTTTGATATGACAATAGGAGTGGTTTAATTGATAAGTGTGGGGTAAATAAAAAAGAAAAAAAAAGAAAAAAATAGTATTGTTCTAGTAAGATTTGGGACTCAAATGCATACTTTGCAGATTGTATTTGACTAAGAGTCGATTATTCTTTTCTTCTACATTTGAGCTAGATGTTCAATGCAATTTTATATTTTGTATATATATATATATAATAATAAAAAAATAAAAATAAAAGAGAAGATATATATATACAAAATTCATATATTTTCTAGCATTAGTCATCAAAGAGGAATTTCGACTCATTTACTTTTCTTTAAGTATGCAAGTATGTGAGACTATCAAGGGTTGGTGAATATGCCATTTGAGGGAGTTACGAGTTTCTAAGCAAGATTATTGTCTAATTTAGATACTCCATTTCTTGATGTTCCAACTTAAATGTCTTTTCTCACACCTTCACCTTAGCCCCATTACATCCAAACAAAAAGACCTTCGGATTATTTCTTAAGAAAATCAGTGAGAGAGATTGGATAATTAAGCAAGTTTATGGCAGTATGCAGTCACGAGTGGTTTGAGTGAATTAACCTTTGAAATTGAGTGAAACACTTAAATGAGAGATGAGATTTGTTATGTCTGAATTAATGGATGAGTTAAGAAAATCTTGATTGAAGTAAATTGCATTTATTTATTACTGAGTATTAAAGGATTTCATCTTATATACTTGAATTATAGTTAAAGTTAATTGAGTTTTTAATTTATTCTATGTAAATTTGCTTGAGGACAAGCAAAGTTTTAAGTGTGGGGTAGTTGTTTTATTACTTTTTGTCATAAAATTGTAATTTATTTATTATGATGATTATTGTTTTCTTCATGCATTTTGGTAGTTTTAATCTGTTTATTTAGTGATTTCATCAATTTTGGTAGTTTTAATTTATCCCAGTGTTTATGTCATTTTTGTACTAGTTTTTAGTGTGATGTTTATGTGTTTTTGGTTAATGTTTCATTTGATTCTTGTTTAAATTTTTTTTCAAGTGTTTGTTTTAGGTTAATGTGCAAAAAACTCCCTTAGAAGATCAAAACAAAGAAATAAGAGCATGAAGCAGCAAGACATGGCCAAGCCAAATCAAGTCTGGCCATGTCACCTCAAGGAAATTTTTGGCAAATCATGACACGGGCAGGAGACACGGCCAAGCCACTGGCCGTGTCTCACCTAAAGGGCAAAACCAAGGGAACAAAGAAAGAAAGAAAAATTTGGCAGAAGCTAACACTGGCAGGTGACACAGCCAAGCCACTGGCCGTGTCACATGACACAGCCACAAGCTTGGCCGTGTCCCATATTAAGCCAAGAAAGAAGAGCAAAGAAAGAAGAGAATCAGTAGGTGACACTGGCAAGTGACACGGCCAGGAGCTTAGCCGTGTCACTCTCATCTCTAAAGAACAAAGAAGAGCAAGGAAAGAAACAGAAGCTGACACATCCAGGTGACAAGGCCACACGGCCACAAACTTGGCCATGTCACTCCATAGAACCAGAGAAAGAAAGAAAGCGCGGATTTTTAGCGAGGGATTTTTATAAATAAGAAGATTATGGCAAGAGAAGAAACATACACACTTCCAGCCATCCAACACAAACTTTTCAGCTATTCTTCACTTTTCTTTTGAATTTTGATTTCACTTTCATGCAAACACTCTAGATCAAATTAGTTTTAGCCATTGCATTATTTTTTTAGCAAAAATCTGAGCAAGAGATTCTTCAGAGTAATTTTGATTGTATTTATGAATTCTCTAATGTCTAAATTAATTTCTTTGAATTTTAATGAGATGAATTTGTTTGATAGCATCATTATGAACTAATTTTGATCTAGTCTAGGGTTTGTATGGATCTACTATGCTTGTATGAAATGGTTATTGCTCTTAACTGAATTATTTCTTTTATCCTTAATTGAATGGATTAATGTTAATATATAATTGATTGGCCACCAATTATGTGTTTGAGGTATTTAGATGAAGGATTGAGAAATGAAGTCTAATGCTGGAACAATTCAATTAGGGACTTAGGTGAATTAGAAATATAAACCTAAGAAAAAGATCATTTCAATTGTAACAAGATTATTTGAAAGAGGTTTGAATGTGAGAGCTTATTTCCTTGATTCGATTAATTAAGTTGCTTGAAATCTGATCTTTGAAATTAAATTGATTGAGAGGAATAGCTGTTCATACATATAAGTTAGTAGAGAAATTCAAACCCTAGACTTTTCTATTAAGTGAATCAATATATCTGTTCAATTTACTTTCATTGTTCTAAATTCAACTCGTTCTGTTTTCATTAGTTGTTTAGCAATTTAATTTTATTGATAATTTGTTATTTATGTTTTGATAAATAATTAGCTTATCTAGCTTCCTTGTGAGACGACCTTGAGGTGTTCACCAAAATACTACAGCAGCCTCGTATACTTGCGAGTGTAGTTCTAGTAGTGTTTATTAGAGTGCAACAATGTTATCTTGATAGATTGGAGATATTAAGTGAACTTCAACTACCTTTATTATCTTGAGAACATCAACTATCCTTATGGTTTTGGCTATGCATTCCATTCTTTGATCTTCTTACCTCTTCACCTTAGTGATCATCAAATTTTTCATAAGTATCACAACAGCTCAAGGTAGGTCATCGGGGTTTATAAGTCAATAAATAGAGAGATAAAATTTCATGAACGCTCAAAGGGACAACTAGGGATTGATATCAATAGGGTTGATACTAGTTGTTGGCTAACCAAATAATGCCTAAATCATTTCTCCCTTGAATAAGTAGAGTTCAATTTCGCCTCAAAAATTTTTCAAAGCATGTTCTAAGACTGACTAGGACCTCTATACAAAGGTAATTATGCAGGAGCCCTCTCTAAGTAAGCATACACAACTCAATGCTATAGAGAAATTCTCTCACCTAGTAAAGTCATTCAAGTTATGATGCATAAATATATTAATTCATGATTTATCAAGCTAGATTCCTCATTGGTTGAGTACCAAAATGAGCAAAGACCAATAAAAATTTAATGAAAATAATTTATTCAAGCAACTTTTAAATTTGAAAAACATATTGTTCTAATTAAATATTAAAGAAAGAATAGAACAACACTCCAAGCTAATGGAAGTTTGTTGAACAAAATTTCTCCTCATTCCACATCTTCAATATTCTCATCTTAAAAGAAGGATAAAATAAAATCTTCTTCCAATCATTTTCCTACCATGAAGGTTGCTGGTGGCACTTTGTTGAACCTTGGCAAAGGATTGTCTTTTGTGCTGGGCTTATCAGGCTCAGACAACTTACCACTGTCAATTAAATTTTAGATCTCATATTTTAGTCGCAAGCAATTATCTGTCTCATGTCCTAGTGTCTAATGAAATTCACAAAAGGCTTTGGTATCAAATTTTAGGGGTAAAAGATTCAGCAATGGTCGAGAGGCCAATGGCTATAATAGTCCCTTCTTTTGTATCTTATTGAAGACCCAAGACAAAGGCTTCCCCAGATCTGAAAACTGACTTCTATTTGCTTGACTAGTTGTATTGATATCGAATTTTTTATATGTACTTTGATTGCCAGATTGATAATTTTGTTTTGCAGAAAAATAGTTCTTCTCTCTTTCCCACTCTTCTATTTGCAAACCAGCTTGCAAGAGGTCCTTGAAATCCCTTATAAGGGTGTGAGACAGCCTCTCATGAAGGTTAGGCAGGATGCCTCTGACTATCATTCTTATCTGATCTGATTCATCGGGCCTCTTCTTGGGCAAAGATGCCTTATTCCTCTATCTCTTCACATAGTCCACAAAATTCTCATTTGGTTGTTGCCTAATGGCTTCCATCTCCATCAAGGTAACTTCTAGTTCGACATTGTACCCATACTGTTGAATGAAAGCCTTGTACAACATATCTCAATCTTTTTGAGTACTTTCCTCCAAGGTGTTGAACTAGTTTTGGATAACAGGGTCCAATGAGAGCATAAAGTACCTTAAAGTTTGAGCCTTAGTAGCTCAGGCAGATTACATAGCAGTGATGTACTACATCACATGGAGATGAGGGTTTCCAGTTCCATCGAATTTGGCAAGGGAAAGCATCTTGAACTTGTATGGGACCTCCTCGTCTTGTTCGAACAACTTGTCGACCTCTGACATTTCTTCAATTTTCAGCTTCTTCTTGAATTTCTTCTCCAAATCAGCAATCAGTTTCTCAACATCAGAATTTTCAGTCTTTTCCACAGTTTCTCTTTCCACAACCCTTGGCTCTTTCCTCTTATCTTAAGGATCTTGGAAGTATTGAGCCCAGTCATTGTCATCGTTAATGACTACTTTGTCATCTTTAAAGGCTACTTTACCAACCTTAGCCTTTCCCTTATCTTTCTTGGTGCTTGTGGATGCTTCAGCAGTGCTCCCAAACATTGCAGCCATTTGACTTTTCATAATCTCAACTAAGGCCCTCTTTAATTCTTACATCTTGACTTCAAGGGAATCATCCAACATCTTTTGAATCTGTTCAGGTTCCATTGCTTATGGTGAGAAGCTAATTGAATTGCTGCTAGATTCTTCATCATCAGTGTAGGTTGGATTGTCGTAGGCTTTTGAACTTCGTTTGTAATCCAGGGCTGTGAGCCAGAGAGGATCAATGATATGAGATGCAAATGTATGTATGCATGTATGCATGTATGCACAAACAACAAGCAAACAAAGATAATTAGAACGTTCCTTCCAACCTTATAACTTCTACACATGAATGGCGAGTCTCTTTTCCTAGGTATATGGTTAATAAAATATCAACATTGGGTATCTTGTTTTTGAATAATTTCCTTGGATGTTTCAGCCAATAGTTATATTTTCAAAATTGAAAATCAGTTTATGATAATTCCTATTAATTAGGTTTTAATCCATTCAACCAACTAAAGTAGCTTTTATGCTATATCGGATCAAAACAAAATTAAGAGGTTTATTATAAATAAATTTCTTATTTGAAAAAGTAACTAATGATTCATGCTAAAAACAAGCTCATGGTTAATAATTTTTAGTATAAACTAGGCACACAATTGATTTTTAGTATTTCCATAATTGACCTAAATATTCATAAGCTCTTTCAAAAGATTATGAAAATAATTTTCTTTCTAAGCCCATTTGTAAAAGGATTTTAGAAAAAAAATGGATTTTGGGCTTTGTATTTTGGTCATGAAAAAAGAATTTTTGACTTGTTTTTTTAGAAAAGTTTTATGTCCTAAGACCATCTTGAAAAGTTTTGAAAATAGCTTTTGTCTTTTGGACTTTAAAGAAAAATTTATTTTGAGCTTACAATGTACTTAGGTCATATTAAAAAAGAACAGATCAAATAAGCCATGATTTAAGCCAATATAAATTAACCATAGTCAAGCAACAAGCATTTGGGGTAAAAACCTATGGAAAGTAACTAGGCCAATTACATGAGCTTTAGTCTTTGGGTTAAAAGGCTTAGGTTCCCATAACAAGTATATACCAAAAAGTACAAGGCTATGAATGGTTATGCCATGCTCGATCTCCATACCTTGAGCGAAAGTATGGTATCCCTCACGATGCAATCTAATATGATGCAATGGATAATATCATGATAAGAAAGAATAAAATATATAAAAACCAATGAAATCAACTTCTCTTATCCCTAGTGGAGTCGCCACTGTGAGCGAAGATTTTCGCCCCTACTCCCGGTGGAATGGTTCTTGCGACTTTAGCACTATTTAGCTCGGGCCTTAGAGAACACGGGCCTAAGCCCAGAGAAAATGGAGTCACCATCCGGATAGGCCGAGAAAATAGAAAGGGGTGGATGACTCAATTTCTAAGAAATTTTTAACCCCCTAATGGGTTGAGAAAGTTGGGTACATGTGGAGAAGGTGAGAAATGGCCCAGCACCCCCACAATACACGGTTCATTGGAATCGGCCTCCTTTTCAGGTCTTAATATTATAAAATTCTTAAATACAATGATATTATCTATACTACATGCAACAATTAAAATAAAACATCATTATATTAAAATCAAAGCAATGTTGGACACCCATCCGAGGATGGAAATATGTCTTTATATCGTCCAATGTCTAAAACTAAATAGGACACCCACCAAAAGGTGAACACGTGTCTTTTACATTAATCCCAAAATATTAAAATAAATTAAATTGCATAAAGATTAATTAATGAGGTGCCCAAAAATGGAAACATACCTCTTACAATTTTAGTAAACAAATAATAAAAAAAATATATTCATCCATGATAAATTAAACAAACAAAACATCAAAATTCAATAAATCAATCATCAAAATATATAATAAACTACATAATCAAATCTAAAACAAAATAAATTAATAATTGTATTAGTTTATGGTTTGCATCTTAAAATAGGGTTTTAGAATTTTAATTTCTAAATTAGGGCTCTGGAAAAAAGAAAGTTAAATACACAAATGAATATTGACCCCATCGACGAGCCCATACGGCAGTCCCGTTAGCTGGTTAGGGGGCGGGGGTCAAAGAGGCAGCACCCCTTGCGGGGTTAGGGGCCGCACCCCGGAAGATTTAAAAAACTGGCTTTTAGGGTTGCAGGTTTTAGTGTTGAAAATTAGGATTTTAGGGTTTAAGATTTAGAAAATAGGGTTTTGAGATTTTTAGGAACTAATGTTATTTTTAAAAGAATAATGATGCTGTGTGATTTTGGAAAGAAGAATTAATTAGTGTTAAAGCTTTTGATCCTTGAAAAAAAAGTATACTGGAACATTTTATAATTAAATAATCATGTATTAAAAATATTAATTTAACACATATAAGTAACCGTAACTTAAACTTAAAAGGTTATATTAAATATGTTTAGAATTTACTGTCATTTGTTGGCTCCACCAATAATTAAACGTTGATGCAAAGTATTTACTTGCACCAAATTTGTTCTTCTAGGTTGGAAGGAAATCAAGACAGTGAGAGTTTGCTATTGCCTTGTTTGATGGTATTTGATGATTTGCAGCTTGCTCCTTATTTGTTTGATGCTTCTGTTCATTCAATCTCTAAATTAATTTCTAAAATGTCCGATGAAATAAAAAGTTCAAAAGTCCCCAATAATTATGCCATCCCAAAATTTTTCTTCTGGCCGAAATCAAATTCCAATCCCCCTTTTTTGTGTCTTTAATGTGGTATTTATAAGAAAAAATAAAAACTAATACTAATTGGTTAAGGAAATAAAAACCATTTAGGAAATAAAATTAAAAACCATGTAGAATAGGGTTTCAAAAAAACTACGTTGGCCAAAATTGCGCTGGCAAAAATTGCTGCGGGGCATTGTTGGCTGGGTGCGCAGGCCGCGCGTGTTTCTGCAGCAATTTTGCCTGCGCAATTGGCCCGCAACCAATTCGTCTCAGGTATTTCCTGCAGCGAATTAGCCCAAGCCAATTCGTCGCCGATTTTGCCTATAGCCGATTTTTATTTTTTATTATTTTTATTTATATATTATTATTATTATTTTAAAAATGATAAATAAATAAATGAAAAATAAAATAAATATCATATAAAAATAAAATAAATAAATAATAAATAATAAGTAAAATAAATAATAGATAATAAATATTAAAATTAATAATATATACCACAAAAATTATTTCAGACTATTTTAAAATCTGTCACATCCGTGATTTTGAAAATATAAAAGTTGTATATAACCAATATATATATCTAGTGTATATATAACATATACATATGGTATATTAATTATATATGTTGAATTAATACATTACATACTTAATATATTTAATACACATATAAGGTACCTTTGATGTGTATATAAGATACACATTACTTATGCATATGTATAAATGGATAAATTAAATTAATGATTTTAAATAAAAAATAAAGGGATTTTAAATAAATAAGTGGAATATATATGTGATATATATGTAAAATATAGACAACATATAAAAGTCAACACTTTTTAAAAGAAAAGTCAAAGTAAAAAGGTATTTTGGTAATTAAATCTTAAAATTTTAAATTTTATAAAATAATTCAAAAATAAATTAGTTTTGAATGGAAGAGGGATTTTGGACTTTTAATTTTTTAAATAATTAAATAATTATTAAATTATTTTAATATATATATATATATAGTTATAAATAAAGATGAAAAGAAAAAGAAAATTAAAAGTTGTCTTCATCTTCCTCTTCTTCACACATGGGTCGGCCACCATGGATGCAAGACTAAGGAATTTGATTCTTCAATACTCAATTTATTGAGGGATTTCACAAGTTTAAAGTGGATTTTTGGTGATTTCCACCAAAATTAGTAAGTTTTCAACTTCTTTATTTGAATTTTCATGAAAGTATGAATATGTGTGTTTTGGATTTTTGAAGTTCTAAGATTTAATTGTCTATTTGGGTATGGATGAAGTTATTTTAAGTGATTAACAATGATTTTAAGGTTGGATTAAAGAAATGGTTGAGTTTGGGTAAGATTGGTGATGAGAGGGAATTTAGGATTATGGAACATTTAAGTTTTTGCAATCATGAGTTTTAATTGTACAAATTGGTTCCAAATGTGTTGTTTTGATGCATAAACAAGGATTCTAAATGAAAATGATGGATTTAGTTAAGTTTGGATAGAGTTTGAAGATGGTAGTATTGATTTAGGATTTTGGAAAGTGAATTTTTATAGAATGATTAATTGTTTGATTTTAATGCTTAAATCATGTTATTTAATGATATAAGTGGTGGAAATAAGATTGAAATGATAATTGGATTGAGTTGGGATGGAGATCCTTCAATGGTAAAGGTTATGCCATTTTAGGGTTTTGAACATAAGCATGTGGTTAATTAATGTAATTAATTTAAACATGTTAATATATGTTTGTAATGATATAAATAACTCAAAACAATAATTAAATGGGTTAATATGGATTTGCTAAGTAAAAGTAAGGAAAGACTTAATTTTTGAAATTTTGTAGGAGTGTTGTTAAATTAAGGTTTGATGTTGAGAATGCCTTAAAAAATGATATTAAATGATTATTTATTATCACATTTGATATAGGCATTGTGAGGAAGTAGTTTGGCCAATCCAAGTATTGAAGGGCAACTTGGAATAGAAAGTTGGCGGGAGTTTTAAGATTATTTGGTTGCTATTTGAGGTAAGTACAAACTTTGAATATATATTGGTTATGTTTTCATGACATTTGGGCTTAACACATTTTGGTTGGAAAATGTGTTAAGCTGCTTAATACATTGGTTATGTATGTATAATGTGCTATGACATTTGTAATATCATATATGTGTTAAATGCATTGTGAAAAGCCATTGATAATGGCTAAAATGTGTAAAATGTGAATAATATGTGTATTATGTGGAAATACTCAAAGTAATTGGGTAATGTGTTGTGGAAACAAAAATGTGGTATAATGAAATGAGATATGTGAAAACATGATGAAATGAATTGATATTGATACAGATGAGAAAAAAAGGAGAAAAGTGAAAAAAAGGAGAAAAATGAGAAAAGTGAAAAAAAGGAGAAAAGTGAGAAAAGAAAAAAAATAAGGCAATGTGCCTATATTGAATATGTGATAATGAGAAAGAGATTAATAATGAGAAAAATGAACAAATTGTGTGCCTAGTATGTTATTCAATTTTCAGAGTTCTGTATTTGGCGGCATGCCTATGATTGCCTATAGGCTAGACACTGGGCGTCATTGTGAAAATATTTTTGAGGTGAAAAGACCGGGTCGTAAGCCTCAAAAATAAATAGTTAAATCTAGGATGAGTGAAAAGACTGGGTCATAAGCTCATGCCTAGTTGGAATATTCCATTGATATATTGCCTATGGGGCTAAACACATAGTGTCATTATAGACCAAAATAGTAACTCTAAAATTTGAATAGCATATTAGTTGTCTTTGGGCCCATGTTTGTGTTTGTTTATATGTGAATTGTGGAATGTGAAATAATTGAAGAGTATGAGAAAATGGAATGATGTGATGTTCATAAGCATTTTGCATTGGCATTACTTTACATTTTTATTATTATCAAAGTTTGTACCACTAGACTTCGGCTTAGCGCCATTTTAATTCGTCGAGAAGGTGACATGGACATTTTGGTATATCCGGAGAGTTCTACTAGACTTGGTCGGGTCTAGGTTTATAGTTTTTGAGCTTGAAGAGTTTTTCAGTGCATCAAGATCAGAGCCAGTTGCCAGCATGTAGATATTTGATATTATAGTATATTTTGATATTATATATGTTATGATATGTTTTTGAAGTATATAATGTAAATTGTAAAGAATGTTTTGAATAATTTAGCTAGGATGGGATCTTATATGTGTTGTTAATATATATACCTATATATGAGTATTTTGAGAAAATATGGAGAAATTGAGAAGTATTGGTGAAATGGTGAATTGATTTTATTGGGAGTGTTTGTTTTATGCAGGCTGTGTTTTGCTGAATTTTGGGAACGTCCAAATTACAGACAAAACTCTAGTGAAATTTTTCCCCGATATTTTCATATAAAATATTTATTTCGGGTTCCTATAACGAGCAAAGAATATTTATATACTATTTAATTTTATATATTTAGTATTTGAAATTCTAAATTTGAAATATGAAAATTTTTTTTACTAAATCGGTCAGTGATATTTGTTTACCGTATATGCATATTTTACATATGCTTAAAATATGTATTGTACGTATATAGGGTATAAGGGTGTTACATTTATTTTGGTATCAGAGCCTCGTTTGAGGTTCTCGACCTAGGTGAGTTGTAGGAGAGAGAAAATTGGAATATAAAAAAATAAATTTTAATTGTGATGCATGTATTGGTACTAGCAATTTATCTGATCCCTGATGTGGCAATGTCCATTTGATATAATGGATATGAGTTGAGATGGCGTCTGGGTTATATAGATTAGAGTGGCACAATAAAACATCATTCTGGAGCTTATGGATTAAAAATTTTTGGAAATTTTATTTGAAATTAAAATTCATAGCTGATTCAATTGATGAATAAGTGAAATTAAGAAAATAATTTATGAAATTATTTAAGATATGAAATAAAAAGTTTGAGAAATGGGCATGATAGTTACAGAAAATTTTATAGGTGTGCTGTAAAATGATATTGTTCGAATTTTTGAATAAATATAGGAATTTTGGATGAGTTTCAAAATTTAATGAAAAGATTTTCTATATGCTAGAATCTAATATATAAAATTTCATAATTTTTAAAGATGAATTACTAATTAAGAAAGGTAGAAGAACATAGATTGTTGGAGGAGTTTCAGAAATTCAGAATCTGTAGAAATTGAGAAACATAGTTAAAAACTATGGCAAACCAACCTAGAAAAATATGAAAATTTACACGCAATATCATATTTATTCCTATAACATATGGTTAAAATTTCATGAATTTTTATTAAGCTATGATACCTAAAAAAATAGACAACCGGGTGCTACCAAAGAAATTATTAAAGAGACAGATTCTCTGACTTTGGAATATTTAATTTTTAAATATATTAAATCAACTTGAAAAAATCTAAAACTTTAAATATAAGTCCATTTATATCTCAAGTGCACATGAATAAAAGTTTACAAGCTTTTATAAAGAATTGGTAAAGAATATAAAAATTGAAAGTGAGAGTGATATGAAACTAAGGAAGTCATACAATTTTGTGTACATGAGTAATAAATTAATTTCATGAGACAAATGAATAAGAACAATTATGAAAATTTATATTCATATGGGTAGAAGTATAAAGAAGGAATATGGAGTTTTAATAATTTAGAACAAAGAGTTCAAAAAAAAAAAGAGGAAAATAGTATATGATAGTGATTTGGTTAAAAAAATGAATGATACATGATTTAGGGTTTGAGTATGTAAAATTAGGATATCTAAATTGATGATGTTAATTAGTGCAAGGAAATTAATTAGTGTTGTTTAAAAGTATATTTTATGATCTTAAGATTGAGAATGTGACATGGATGAGATTTGGTGAGGTTCATGTTATTGGTTGCATTATATGAAATTTGAATTTTTGAAATGGGTTTCCATAATTGTGAAAGTGATGTGTTTTGATGTTACATTAATATAAAAATAATGTTTATAAAGTTAGCTTTTGAAAGTGAGATTAATAAAATGAAGTTTAAGCAAAGTAGTAAGTTGGAAATTTAGAGTTGTAAGGGAATTTCGATGAAGATTGTTTAGATATTGATAGTTTAATGTTTAATAAGCATGTGAGTAATTTTGAATGAGTAATATTATTTATAAAAGTACTAACTAAGGTGCAATGTGGTTGATAATATAGAAATTTGTTATAAAATAAAGGGAAATGATTAAGCAAGTGAAAATGAGTTACTTTAGGTAATTGAAATGGAAATGATGAAAATGGATGAGAAATGATAATGTTCTTTGAAAGGTGATAAATGTTAACTTTGTATAGGTTGTATAATTGTATGATATGTGTGATAAGATTTTTCAATCTGAACACAATTGTGATATAAAAAAAATGTGGAAAGTAAGTCACATTGTGAATATGACTTACGAATGTGTATGTGGATGATTAAAAAAATGTTACAAGTGTTTGTTACCTTATACAATTACTTGTCTAGTGATATTGAGAATGATATTGCAAGGATTAATATACCTAAGAGAGATTAGGTCTTGACCTGCGTAGAGTTAGGTCATGTGATGAAATTGAGATTGAGAATGGACCCGAGCAGTGCTGGACGGTGAAATTGTTATTAATGACTAAACTTGATGATTGTATAGTGTTGGGACCAAAGTATATGCGTATAAATAAGAGATTGTAAGGAAAAGGAAAGTATAATGAAGAAAGTATGAAAGTAAAAAAAATGAAAATTTTTATAAGAGATAGATTAGAAATGGAGTAATAAATGAAAATTGTGTAAAATTAGCATATCAACGAATGTGTATATGTAAGAGATGTTAATGATAATATTGTTGAAACTTGAGTTAGGCTAATGATGATCAAGTGATTAAGATTAAATTGCTTTAAAACAGAGCTGAAATGTGTTAACTCTTTGTATCGCAAAAGAATAAAAAATGATTATGTGATTTTTGCGATATGAACTTAATGTTGTGATTGGAAATGTTTGAAGAAGAATGATAGAGGGATAATATTTATTTATAAGCCATAGGCATGACCATTATTATGCCATGGTCGTATGATTTGTTCAGTACACAGACCGATTAATTTTATTATCCACGGTCATAGGCCTGAGATGACATGACCGTTGGATAGATTTGGTGAGATTGATAGTTATGCTTCAAGAAACATGGTCAAGACTTATGGTTTGCATAGTTGTATCTTATAATTTTATGTTAGAAATTTGTTTATATTATAGAAAGTGTGGAACATAAGAGAATTGTGAAAATATGATGAGCTTTAAATGATGTATAAGGAAAGTGATTTTTGTAAATATGGTAACTATAAGAAATGTGAGAAATGATAAATGAAAGGAATTATGAAATGTGAGTAAGAGTTATTTTGAATGTGTTTGAAAGTGGTATAAAATGAATAAGTTGATGAAAATGATGTTTAAAGTGAATGAGACTAGGGGAAATGAATATTATCTGTAATGATGAATTTGAAGGGAATTAAGATTTGAGAATAAATTTAGCCTAATAGAATTAGGTCATGAATTGAAAACAAATTGATGAATTTAAAATACACTAAAAGCTTGTCAGAATGGAATAAGGCTGTGATGGTCATATTGTGATAGTTAGATCAATTGATCTTAAATGTAATAAGTTTACAAGTATTTATTGAAATTCAATGTATGTAGTTGTATTAAGAATATGTAAGCTATGTGATAATGTGCATAATACAACGTTATGATATGTATATGCATATGGAAGGAGCTAAGTTATGTTAGTTATAGTATAATTGGAATGAATCTTAATAAGGAAATAAGATTTTATGGTTGTATAATGGTGATATTAAATTAATATGTGATAATTGTATAAAGAGTAGGATCAAAGTGAAGATGCATAAAATTATTGTGTTAAGATAAAAGTTATTAACATTTGAATTTAAGGTGACAAGAGTACATTTTAAGATAATAAAGTGATCAAATATCTTGAGTGCAATAGGTGTGTGGTGTATATATATTAAAGAGATGAACTAATTTTGTCTAATGGCAATTCGATTGATGATATGATAATCCATTGTGAATGTTTGAGTAAATAGACAATATAATGATGAGTTATGGAATGGTAAAAAGACAATTAAAATGAACCTAATGTGGAGAATAGAAATTATGTAATTTGATGAAATAATAATTTTGATGAGATTTTAAGATTTTGTTTTATTTGGACGATTTATTACCGTACTGGATAATTTTGAGGACGAAATTATTTAAGGGGGAGAAAATTGTCACATCCGTGATTTTAAAAAAATAAAAATTGTATATACCCAATATATATATCTAGTGTATATATAACATATACATATGGTATATTAATTATATATGTTGGATTAATACATTACATACTTAACATATTTAATACACATATAAGGTACCTTTGATATGTATATAAGATACATATTACTTATGCATATGAGTAATATCCTAAATTTTTAAAAAGGGCTAATTTTTAAAAATTTAATAAAATAAATTATAATTTAAATGGATAAATTAAATTAATAATTTTAAATAAAAAATAAAAGAATTTTAAATGAAAAAGTGGAATAAATATGTGATATATATGTAAAATATATACAACATATAAAAGTCAACACTTTTTAAAAGAAAAGTCAAAGTAAAAGGGTATTTTGTTAATTAAATCTTAGAAATTTAAAATTTATAAAATAATTTAAAAATAAATTATTTTTGAATGGAAGAGAGATTTTGGACTTTTAATTTATTAAATAAATAATTAAATATTAAATATTAAATTATGTTAATATATATATATGGTTATAAATAAAGACGAAAAGAAAAAGAAAATTAAAAGTTGTCTTCATCTTCCTCTTCTTCTCACAAGGGCCAGCCACCATGGATGCAAGACCAAGGAATTTGGTTCTTCCATACTCAATTTATTGAAGGATTTCACAAGTTTAAAATGGATTTTTGGTGATTTCCATCAAAATTAGTAAGTTTTCAACTTCGTTATTTGAATTTCATGAAAGTATGAATATGTGTGTTTTGGGTTTTTGAAGTTCTAAGATTTAATTGTCTATTTGGGTATGGATGAAGTTATTTTAAGTGATTAACAATGATTTTAAGGTTGGATTAAAGAAATGGTTGAGTTTGGGTAAGATTGGTGAAGAGAGAATTTAGTATTATGGAACATTTGAGTTTTTGAAATCATGAGTTTTAATTGTGCAAATTGGTTCCAAATGTGTTGTTTTGATGCATAAACAAGGATTTTAAAAGAAAATGATGGATTTAGTTAAGTTTGGATAGAGTTTGAAGATGGTAGTATTGATTTAGGATTTTAAAAAGTGAATTTTCATAGAATGATTAATTGTTTGATTTTAATGCTTAAATCATGTTATTTAATGATGTAAGTGGTGGAAATAAGATTGAAATGATAATTGGATTGAGTTGGAATGGAGATCCTTCAATGGTGAAGGTTATGCCATTTTAGGGTTTTGAACATAATCATGTGGTTAATTACTGTAATTGATTTAAACATGTTAAAATATATTTGTAATGATATAAATAAACTCAAAATAATAATTTAATGGGTTAATATGGATTTGCTAAGTTAAAGTAAGGAAAGACTTAATTTTTGAAATTTTGTAGGAGTGTTGTTAAATTAAGGTTTGATGATGAGAATGCCTTAGAATGTGATATTAAATGATTATTTATGATCACATTTGATATAGGCATTGCGAGGAAGTAGCTTGGCCAATCCAAGTGTTGAAGGGCAACTTGGAAGAGAAAGTTGGTGGGAGTTTTAAGATTATTTTAGTTGCTATTTGAGGTAAGTACAAACTTTGAATATATATTGGTTATGTTTGCATGACATTTGGGCTTAACACATTTTGGTTGAAAAATGTGTTAAGCTACTTGATACATTGGTTATGAATGTATAATGTGCTATGACATTTGTAATGTCATATATGTGTTAAATGCATTGTAAAAAGCCATTGATAATGGCTAAATTGTGTAAAATGTGAATAATATGTGTATTATGTGGAAATACTCAAAGTAATCGGGTAATGTGTTATGAAAGCAAAAATTTGGTATAGTGAAATGAGATATGTGAAAACATGATGAAATGAATTGATATTGATATAAATGAGAAAAAAAAAGGAGAAAAGTGAAAAAAAGGAGAAAATAAGAAAAGTGAGAAAAGTAAGAAAAAAAAAGAGGCAATGTGCCTATATTGAATATGTGACAATGAGAAAGAGATTAATAATGAGAAAAATGAATAAATTATGTGCCTAGTATGTTATTCAATATTCAGAGTTCTGTGTTTGGCGGCATGCCTATGCTTGCCTACGAGCTAGACACTAGGCGTCATTGTGAAAATATTTTTGAGGTGAAAAGACCGGGTCGTAAGCCTCAAAAACAGATATTTAAATCTTGGATGAGTGAAAAGACTGGGTCGTAAGCTTATGCCTAGTTGGAATATTCCATTGATATATTGCCTACGGGGTTAGACACATGGTTTCATTATAGACCAAAATAGTAACTCTGGAATTTGAATAGCATATTAGTTGTCTTTGGGCCCATATTTGTGTTTGTTTATATGTGAATTGTGGAATGTGAAATAATTGAAGAGTATGAGAAAATGGAATGATGTGATGTTCATAAGCATTTTGCATTGGCATTACTTTACATTTTTATTATTATCAAAGTTTGTACTACTAGGTTTCGGCTTAGCGAGATTATAATTTATCGCGCAGGTGACATGGACATTTTGGTAGAATCGAAGAGTTCTACTAGACTTGGTTGGGTTTAGGTTTATAGTTTTTGAGCTTGAAGAGTTTTTCAGTACATCAAGATCAGAGCCAGTTGCCAGCATGTAGATATTTGATATTACAGTATATTTTTATATTATATATGTTATGATATGTTTTTGAAGTATAAAATGTAAATTGTAAAGAATGTTTTGAATAATTTAGTTAGGATGGGATCTTATATGTGTTGATAATATATATACCTATATATATGTAATTTGAGAAAATATGGAGAAATTGAGAAGTATTGGTGAAATGGTGAATTGATTTTATTGGGAGTGTTTGTTTTATGCAGGTTGTGTTTTGCTAAATTTTTGGAACGTCCAAATTATAGACAAAACTCTGGCAAAATTTTTCCCAGAGATTTTCATATAAAATGTTTATTTTGGGTTCCTATAATGAGAATATAATATTTATATAATATTTAATTTTATATATTTAGTATTTGATATTCTAAATTTGAAATATGAAAAAAAAATTTATTAAACCGGTCGGTGATATTTTTATACCATATATGCGTATTTTACATATGCTAGAAATATGTATTGTACGTATATAGGGTATAAGGGTGTTAAACTTTGGACCGGACTGGGTCAAAAATTAAGGATCTACACAAATAATGATAAATTAAACCATTAATTTTGGATGAGTTTCAAAATTTAATGAAAAGTTTTTCTATATGCTAGAATCTAATATATAAAATTTCATAATTTTTAAAGATGAATTACTAATTAAGAAAGGTAGAAGAACATAGATTGTTGGAGGAGTTTCAGAAATTCAGAATCTGTAGAAATTGAGAAACATAGTTAAAAACTATGGCAAACCAACCTAGAAAAATATGAAAATTTACATGCAATATCATATTTATTCCAGTAACATATGGTTAAAATTTCATGAATTTTTATTAAGCTATGATACCTAAAAAAATAGACAACCGGGTGCTACCAAAGAAATTATTAAAGAGACAGATTCTCTGACTTTGGAATATTTAATTTTTAAATATATTAAATCAACTTGAAAAAATCTAAAACTTTAAATATAAGTCCATTTATATCTCAAGTGCACATGAATAAAAGTTTACAAGCTTTTATAAAGAATTGGTAAGGAATATAAAAATTGAAAGTGAGAGTGATATGAAACTAAGGAAGTCATACAATTTTGTGTACATGAGTAATAAATTAATTTCATGAGACAAATGAATAAGAACAATTATGAAAATTTATATTCATATGGGTAGAAGTATAAAGAAGGAATATGGAGTTTTAATAATTTAGAACAAAGAGTTCAAAAAAAAAAAGAGGAAAATAGTATATGATAGTGATTTGGTTAAAAAAATGAATGATACATGATTTAGGGTTTGAGTATGTAAAATTAGGATATCTAAATTGATGATGTTAATTAGTGCAAGGAAATTAATTAGTGTTGTTTAAAAGTATATTTTATGATCTTAAGATTGAGAATGTGACATGGATGAGATTTGGTGAGGTTCATGTTATTGGTTGCATTATATGAAATTTGAATTTTTGAAATGGGTTTCCATAATTGTGAAAGTGATGTGTTTTGATGTTACATTAATATAAAAATAATGTTTATAAAGTTAGCTTTTGAAAGTGAGATTAATAAAATGAAGTTTAAGTAAAGTAGTAAGTTGGAAATTTAGAGTTGTAAGGGAATTTCGATGAAGATTGTTTAGATATTGATAGTTTAATGTTTAATAAGCATGTGAGTAATTTTGAATGAGTAATATTATTTATAAAAGTACTAACTAAGGTGCAATGTGGTTGATAATATAGAAATTTGTTATAAAATAAAGGGAAATGATTAAGCAAGTGAAAATGAGTTACTTTAGGTAATTGAAATGGAAATGATGAAAATGGATGAGAAATGATAATGTTCTTTGAAAGGTGATAAATGTTAACTTTGTATAGGTTGTATAATTGTATGATATGTGTGATAAGATTTTTCAATCTGAACACAATTGTGATATAAAAAAAATGTGGAAAGTAAGTCACATTGTGAATATGACTTACGAATGTGTATGTGGATGATTAAAAAAATGTTACAAGTGTTTGTTACCTTATACAATTACTTGTCTAGTGATATTGAGAATGATATTGCAAGGATTAATATACCTAAGAGAGATTAGGTCTTGACCTGCGTAGAGTTAGGTCATGTGATGAAATTGAGATTGAGAATGGACCCGAGCAGTGCTGGACGGTGAAATTGTTATTAATGACTAAACTTGATGATTGTATAGTGTTGGGACCAAAGTATATGCGTATAAATAAGAGATTGTAAGGAAAAGGAAAGTATAATGAAGAAAGTATGAAAGTAAAAAAAATGAAAATTTTTATAAGAGATAGATTAGAAATGGAGTAATAAATGAAAATTGTGTAAAATTAGCATATCAACGAATGTGTATATGTAAGAGATGTTAATGATAATATTGTTGAAACTTGAGTTAGGCTAATGATGATCAAGTGATTAAGATTAAATTGCTTTAAAACAGAGCTGAAATGTGTTAACTCTTTGTATAGCAAAAGATTAAAAAATGAATATGTGATTTTTGCGATATGAACTTAATGTTGTGATTGGAAATGTTTGAAGAAGAATGATAGAGGGATAGTATTTATTTATAAGCCATAGGCATGACCATTATTATGCCATGGTCGTATGATTTGTTCAGTACACAGACCGATTAATTTTATTATCCACGGTCATAGGCCTGAGATGACATGACCGTTGGATAGATTTGGTGAGATTGATAGTTATGCTTCAAGAAACATGGTCAAGACTTATGGTTTGCATAGTTGTATCTTATAATTTTATGTTAGAAATTTGTTTATATTATAGAAAGTGTGGAACATAAGAGAATTGTGAAAATATGATGAGCTTTATATGATGTATAAGGAAAGTGATTTTTGTAAATACGGTAACTATAAGAAATGTGAGAAATGATAAATGAAAGGAATTATGAAATGTGAGTAAGAGTTATTTTGAATGTGTATGAAAGTGGTATAAAATGAATAAGTTGATGAAAATGATGTTTAAAGTGAATGAGACTAGGGGAAATGAATATTATCTGTAATGATGAATTTGAAGGGAATTAAGATTTGAGAATAAATTTAGCCTAATAGAATTAGGTCATGAATTGAAAACAAATTGATGAATTTCAAATACACTAAAAGCTTGTCAGAATGGAATAAGGCTGTGATGGTCATATTGTGATAGTTAGATCAATTGATCTTAAATGTAATAAGTTTACAAGTATTTATTGAAATTCAATGTATGTAGTTGTATTAAGAATATGTAAGCTATGTGATAATGTGCATAATACAACGTTATGATATGTATACGCATATGAAAGGAGCTAAGTTATGTTAGTTATAGTATAATTGGAATGAATCTTAATAAGGAAATAAGATTTTATTGCTGTATAATGGTGATATTAAATTAATATGTGATAATTGTATAAAGAGTAGGATCAAAGTGAAGATGCATAAAATTATTGTGTCAAGATAAAAGTTATTAACATTTGAATTTAAGGTGATAAGAGTACATTTTAAGATAATAAAGTGATCAAATATCTTGAGTGCAATAGGTGTGTGGTGTATATATATTAAAGAGATAAACTAATTTTGTCTAATGGCAATTCGATTGATGATATGATAATCCATTGTGATTGTTTGAGTAAATAGACAATATAATGATGAGTTATGGAATGGTAAAAAGACAATTAAAAATGAACCTAATGTGGAGAATAGAAATTATGTAATTTGATGAAATAATAATTTTGATGAGATTTTAAGATTTTGTTTTATTTGGACGATTTATTACCGTACTGGATAATTTCGAGGACGAAATTATTTAAGGGGGAGAAAATTGTCACATCCGTGATTTTAAAAAAATGAAAATTGTATATACCCAATATATATATCTAGTGTATATATAACTTATACATATGGTATATTAATTATATATGTTGGATTAATACATTACATACTTAATATATTAAATACACATATAAGGTACCTTTGATATGTATATAAGATACATATTACTTATGCATATGAGTAATATCCTAAATTTTTAAAAAGGGCTAATTTTTAAAAATTTAATAAAATAAATTATAATTTAAATGGATAAATTAAATTAATAATTTTAAATAAAAAATAAAGGAATTTTAAATGAAAAAGTGGAATAAATATGTGATATATATGTAAAATATATACAACATATAAAAGTCAACACTTTTTAAAAGAAAAGTCAAAGTAAAAGGGTATTTTGTTAATTAAATCTTAGAAATTTAAAATTTATAAAATAATTTAAAAATAAATTATTTTTGAATGGAAGAGAGATTTTGGACTTTTAATTTATTAAATAAATAATTAAATATTAAATATTAAATTATGTTAATATATATATATGGTTATAAATAAAGACGAAAAGAAAAAGAAAATTAAAAGTTGTCTTCATCTTCCTCTTCTTCTCACAAGGGCCAGCCACCATGGATGCAAGACCAAGGAATTTGATTCTTCCATACTCAATTTATTGAAGGATTTCACAAGTTTAAAATGGATTTTTGGTGATTTCCATCAAAATTAGTAAGTTTTCAACTTCGTTATTTGAATTTCATGAAAGTATGAATATGTGTGTTTTGGGTTTTTGAAGTTCTAAGATTTAATTGTCTATTTGGGTATGGATGAAGTTATTTTAAGTGATTAACAATGATTTTAAGGTTGGATTAAAGAAATGGTTGAGTTTGGATAAGATTGGTGAAGAGAGAGAATTTAGTATTATGGAACATTTGAGTTTTTGAAATCATGAGTTTTAATTGTGCAAATTGGTTCCAAATGTGTTGTTTTGATGCATAAACAAGGATTTTAAAAGAAAATGATGGATTTAGTTAAGTTTGGATAGAGTTTGAAGATGGTAGTATTGATTTAGGATTTTAAAAAGTGAATTTTCATAGAATGATTAATTGTTTGATTTTAATGCTTAAATCATGTTATTTAATGATGTAAGTGGTGGAAATAAGATTGAAATGATAATTGGATTGAGTTGGAATGGAGATCCTTCAATGGTGAAGGTTATGCCATTTTAGGGTTTTGAACATAATCATGTGGTTAATTAGTGTAATTGATTTAAACATGTTAAAATATATTTGTAATGATATAAATAAACTCAAAATAATAATTTAATGGGTTAATATGGATTTGCTAAGTTAAAGTAAGGAAAGACTTAATTTTTGAAATTTTGTAGGAGTGTTGTTAAATTAAGGCTTGATGATGAGAATGCCTTAGAATGTGATATTAAATGATTATTTATGATCACATTTGATATAGGCATTGAGAGGAAGTAGCTTGGCCAATCCAAGTGTTGAAGGGCAACTTGGAAGAGAAAGTTGGTGGGAGTTTTAAGATTATTTTAGTTGCTATTTGAGGTAAGTACAAACTTTGAATATATATTGGTTATGTTTGCATGACATTTGGGCTTAACACATTTTAATTGAAAAATGTGTTAAGCTACTTGATACATTGGTTATGAATGTATAATGTGCTATGACATTTGTAATGTCATATATGTGTTAAATGCATTGTAAAAAGCCATTGATAATGGCTAAATTGTGTAAAATGTGAATAATATGTGTATTATGTGGAAATACTCAAAGTAATCGGGTAATGTGTTATGAAAGCAAAAATTTGGTATAGTGAAATGAGATATGTGAAAACATGATGAAATGAATTGATATTGATATAAATGAGAAAAAAAATGAGAAAAGTGAAAAAAAGGAGAAAATGAGAAAAGTGAGAAAAGTAAGAAAAAAAAAGGCAATGTGCCTATATTGAATATGTGACAATGAGAAAGAGATTAATAATGAGAAAAATGAATAAATTATGTGCCTAGTATGTTATTCAATATTCAGAGTTCTGTGTTTGGCGGCATGCCTATGCTTGCCTACGAGCTAGACACTGGGCGTCATTGTGAAAATATTTTTGAGGTGAAAAGACCGGGTCGTAAGCCTCAAAAACAAATATTTAAATCTTGGATGAGTGAAAAGACTGGGTCGTAAGCTTATGCCTAGTTGGAATATTCCATTGATATATTGCCTACGGGGTTAGACACATGGTTTCATTATAGACCAAAATAGTAACTCTGGAATTTGAATAGCATATTAGTTGTCTTTGGGCCCATATTTGTGTTTGTTTATATGTGAATTGTGGAATGTGAAATAATTGAAGAGTATGAGAAAATGGAATGATGTGATGTTCATAAGCATTTTGCATTGGCATTACTTTACATTTTTATTATTATCAAAGTTTGTACTACTAGGTTTCGGCTTAGCAAGATTATAATTTATCGCGCAGGTGACATGGACATTTTGGTAGAATCGAAGAGTTCTACTAGACTTGGTTGGGTTTAGGTTTATAGTTTTTGAGCTTGAAGAGTTTTTCAGTCCATCAAGATCAGAGCCAGTTGCCAGCAAGTAGATATTTGATATTACAGTATATTTTTATATTATATATGTTATGATATGTTTTTGAAGTATAAAATGTAAATTGTAAAGAATGTTTTGAATAATTTAGTTAGGATGGGATCTTATATGTGTTGATAATATATATACCTATATATAAGTAATTTGAGAAAATATGGAGAAATTGAGAAGTATTGGTGAAATGGTGAATTGATTTTATTGGGAGTGTTTGTTTTATGCAGGTTGTGTTTTGCTAAATTTTTGGAACGTCCAAATTATAGACAAAACTCTGGCAAAATTTTTCCCAGAGATTTTCATATAAAATGTTTATTTTGGGTTCCTATAATGAGAATATAATATTTATATAATATTTAATTTTATATATTTAGTATTTGATATTCTAAATTTGAAATATGAAAAAAAAATTTATTAAACCGGTCGGTGATATTTTTATACCATATATGCGTATTTTACATATGCTAGAAATATGTATTGTACGTATATAGGGTATAAGGGTGTTAAACTTTGGATCGGACTGGGTCAAAAATTAAGGATCTACACAAACAATGATAAATTAAACCATTAATTCTAAGTTTTAATCTTAAGCAAAACATAAAGTATATAAAATTAGAGTTTACACGTTATATTTAGGGTTAATGAGGTTTAAATTATTATGTTAGGTTTCAGAAATAAGATTAGAGTTTTTAAGAAAATTACGGTTTTATGGGTAAAATTAAAGTTTAATGGATTCTAAAACAATTTTGCAGCTTAAGGTTTGGAAAAATAAATTAGGGTTTCTGATGAAAGTCGAGAGTTTTAAAGTGAAATTAGGGTTTTGATTTTCAAAATATGCAAGTTGGGTTTTAAATGAACTAATTAGGGTTTTGGGTTTTAAAACATGATTTTAGGACTAAACCTAATGGATTAGGGTTTATAGAAAATAGGTTATCTAAAGTTATGTTATTTAGGTTGGGTTCAAAATTTTAAAATACCGAAAAAATTTGTAAAATAATAGATGGAATGAAATTAGGGTTTTAGATTATTTACTGGAATAATTTTAAAGCACTGGAACATGTGAAACCTTAAGTTTATTTTAGATTAGGGTTTTAAAAATACTGGAACTTGTAATAAAACCAAACATAGCTAGTGGATGAAAGAGAATGTCAATTTGAATGAAAGAATAGGTACTGGATGAAATAAATATGAAGTAATATAAAGAATAAAAAGCTTGTTATAATTTTAAAGAATTAAGGAAACTAAACCTCCGTTTGTTGGCTCCACCAAATTTAAAGAGTATTGAACCAAGCTATTGTCTGCACCAATCTAGGGTATTGGCTGAGCAAGGTGTGTTGTTTACTCGGTATTGATTGTGAATTGCCCTTTAGTGTTGCTACTTCCTATGGCTGAATTTTTTTTTATTTTTGTAATTGTCACCGTAATAACTCAGCTGCCAAAAGTCCCCTTCTATTGTTTAAGCCCCATTTATTTATAATGTGGCAATTAGGGTTCCCGATCCCAAAGTTAAAATACAATTAGGATTCTTAAATCGGCTAAATTCTTTTCGAATTAGGATTCATGTCGATTTGGAGTGTCCAAATTGACATGGATCTGGCTCATGTTGATTTGGAGTGTCCGTATCCAAATTGAATGCTCAATTTTCATTTTTTCTCTAACTTTGCTTGAACTAAATTTTGTTATTAGTTTTCCAAATTATGGTCATAGACACCTAACCTTGTAGATGAAGCTGCTTATTTTGCATTGACTTTTGTCTGAAGGCATGCATATCGTCGTAGATAGCATTTGTTTAGAATGGAGTCTAACCTTCTCCCTTATATAAGCGTCTAACTGTATCCGTTAGTGGGATTTTTTCATTTTCTCATGTATAGCTCTAATATGCCATTGGGCGAGAAAGGAAGACCGGGCTTCGCAGTCCAGTTATTTTAGAAACACAATCCAATGAAGCTTTTTTAGCTATTAATGGTTGGAAATAATATGCTCCGCATGATGAACTTTTTATTGCTAGTTGCTCCAAAGCTTCAAAGTTCATAAGGCCCTCACATATATACATATAGAGTGCTTAGCCACACAATATTTAGTAAAGGTACTAGTAATGGGACTGTGACAAATTTTGAGTTATTTATTCTTTGGTGTATGAAAAATAGGCAACGGGTAAATGGTGGAGCACTGTTTCTCCACCATTTGTCACTTGTAGCACATAATGATAAGACGAATATTTTAGTTGGGGGAATGATTTCTGCCATAGCAAATTATCTTGGGCTAATGAATTTAGGAACCCCAATTGTAGAAATTCAATTTATAAATTTAGATGCTCTTAAATCTATGCATTTATGTCACGGGCTTGGAGATCAATACATTTTGATAGAAGAGCAAGTATGACCTTTGGACAAATTGAGATACCACATAATACCCCTAGTCCCCCTCCCTCCTCTGTGACACTTGAACATATTTTGGCATCCATTGAATTATTCCATATTGATATGAATGTAACACCCTTATACCCCACATATGTATAATACATATACCCCATATATGTATATGCATATGCAAAATACAAGAGTGCCTTCACTCTTGACATGAGAAAATTCTCCATTCCAATTTAGGAAGATATATTATTCTTTAAAAGATAATTTAATGAGCGAATAAATATATATAAGTAATTAAATGTTAAAAATACTTATTTATAAGAAAATCTCTAGAAAACATTCACCAGATTTTGTCTGAAAATTCAATATTTCTCAAAATAACAAACACATAACCTACATAGAAAATTTTACTCCTAAATATATTACATTTCTAATACTCCATCATCTCTCCAAATATATTTAAAAATTCTCAAACAGTACCAATGTACATTGTAAATTCATATTTCAAGTAACAATACTTATTAAAATATTCATATATGCACAATAACCTTTTACAAAACATATCTAATATACATATAATATTTTTATTACACAAAATACACATTACATAGTACATAAACTATATATGTATGCATCACTCTCTAAGTTGGTCTCATGGCACACACAGCTTCAAATCTCAATCACACACAGGTTCACCCTCGTTTGCACTTCTAAACCTGCACGATTCACACAACTGTGCTAAACCTTACAGCTTAATGGTACATACTATAACCATACAATAATTTAAATAACACACATGCACTTTAACTCATAATTTATGATCATACTATCAATACATACACTATTATTTTTTCATTTCCTTTACCTTATAATTCTTACACACACAAATATTCATAAAAAATTACTCATCATCTATCCTCTAATTCTTCAAACATATATATATATATATATGAGTCACACAACATCATCATCACAAAATTCATATACAAAGATATCACAACCACACACACATATATTCATCAACTCAACATTTCATTGCCACATTACCAGCATGGCACATTGCTCAACTAACCTCATTTAATTCATCACATCATTTTATTGCAATACTAGCAAAACTTTACAAGACACGATATCACATCATATGTTGGGCCCAACTACTCCCTATGCAATAATTAAGTTCCAAAATATTTGATTTGGTCCATTGTAATACCTAGTGTCTAGCCTGTAGGTAAAAATCATTCCAATTTCCTCGACCTAGTTCTACTCAGATCATGGCCTAGATTTGCTCAGGCTCATCATCATATAATCCCTAACATCAATTTTCTGGAACAAGATATTATGTAAGGCAACATACATGTCATATAATTTTTCATCTCATCAAATCATACTTCTATAATCTACATTATCAAGACTTAGCTCTGCTCAAGTCTTTCAACAACTCATTTCTCATCATTTAGCATATTTCTCATCTCAGATCCTTTCTCAAGAATTCTCATATGTATCGTGATTATATCATTCCATGATCTCCATTATATGTCTCATAAATAATCAAATTTACATATTAATTTCATGTCTTAGCACATCACATTATACATATCTCATATTACCACATATCTGATCAATAAATCACAACACATTCATTTATCCATCTTTCATACACTTAACAATCTATTACATTATCATCATTTTCAATCACACATTATCAACATATCACATCATGCACATATTCTTTATCTCATCATTTTCATTCTTATCATATTTCCATATCTTTACCAATTTCCACACATTTCCAAATTTTGCATACTATTTGTATATTTTTCACATATTTCAGTTATTCAAATATATTTTCTTGCCATGTTCTTAATGTGGCATACTTTCCATTCCAAGTGCACAAAATGCACTTTTACCAATTACACTTAACATAGATATTGGCCATTCTACAATGGCTTAATATCTCACAATTCAAGCATTTAACGCAATTTCACAAAGAACAATACACTTTTACCATGTCTTCCAATATCAAAGTCACTTAGCAAATTTTCACAATTCACAATGTGCTAAGCAAATTCAAATGTAATCAATGCAAAAGCTATAAAAGTATATACTAACCTTGGAAATGCTAACTCCAAGCCCAATGCACTCTTCCAACACTAACTTCACCAATTGCCCTTCTTCACTTTGATTTTACAAATTCACTTTACTCAATGCTAAATCACATTTTAAATAGAAATATATCATTAGCATCACAGTCCAAGTCTTTTAAATCAATCAAACACTAATTATACTCATTCTTTCCAAATTCCACCAAAATCCTATTTCAACACTACTACTTCTTTCAAACTACTATTCAACTTATCCATTTCCATTATTCAACTATAAATTCATTATATTTACATCAAAACAACACTAAAAATAATTCATTTTCACAATTATTAATCCCTCTTTCAAAAATCCTAATTACACATAATATATCCATAAACCTTAACTTCATCCAAGCTTACCCATATTCAATTTCTAACTATAAAATCATCATATATATACTATAACAACATTAAATCATCTCAATTCAATAATTAAAACCACCCATACCAAACCCTAATTTCTACATAATCACCCCATAACCCTAAACCAACTCTTTAATAATTCTTATAAGCATATTTTTAAGTCTAAACCCTCACTAACATACTTATTCACAACTAAAAATTAATCTATACTCAATTATTTGCTCATTTAACTTCATATGCATTTTTTTCTCCAATAGCTCAAATAATCAAATCTATCATAATTAATTCAAATATTAGAGTTTAATAAACATTTATAAGCATAAAAAATCAAATAAAATCCAAATAATAGCAAATTGTTAAATATATAAGTACTAACCACTTTCAAAGTGGCTATTCCTTTCTCTTTCCCCGATTTCTTTAGCTCTTTAATGATTTCCTTGAGAAATCATACATAATCTAACTAAATTCTATCAAAATATTGAATTTCTTTAAAAGAAGTCATCGTTTTTCATGTAGAAAATGAAGGTAGAAGAAGAAAGAAGATGAAGAGATGGTGTTGGTGGTGGGATACGTTTATGAATAAGAAGATGTAAAAACAATGATAGTTTTGATTTTTTATTCCTCTTAACAAATAATACATATCTATATTTATTTAATAATTAATTTATATGATATTTATCTCTTTCACCCAAAATTTATTTATTATTGATTTATTTTATTAATTTCTAAATTTTTCATCATCTTCCACTATCCAAAAATCATTTTAATTTTGAATTATTTTTTTAACTTTTCACTTTCCCATCCCTAAATATATAATAATTAATTAATTTAAATAATTCAAACCAATCAGCTTATTTTCTTCTTTGACTTTTCTTTGTTCTCTTATTGTTATATTATTATTATTATTATTATTATTATCATCATCATCATCATCATCATCATCACCTTCATCATCCACTTTTCCAACACCAAATTATACGTCACATATATATAATGTATATTTTATGTATATGTATATGTCTTATATATGTTACTTATATTTCGCATATACCATTATGTATATATTTATGTAATGTATATACAATGTATATGTAATCTATATTTAATGAATATAAATACCGATATGCAAAAATAATTTGTATCCTATATACACATTAAATATAACTTATATGTGTATTAAATATATAATCTATGTAATATATATCAACATATACAATTAATATACAATATATATATGTTATGTATACACTAGGTATATATTGGGTTATACTACTTTTATACCTCCAAATACTTATTTAATTTCTCCAAAATCACAAATATGATAGTGAATGCCAAGTATACTAAGATTCCAGGTATCCTCTGTCACCATAGTGCTCGCTTGGATTAGATTGAGCAAAAGTTAGATGAATATTTGGAAGAGGCCAGTCAAAAACAATCATCTCCATTGAACTAGCACAAACTTTGTACTAGTTGTCCTCATAACATATCTAGGGAGTATTCTAACCTTTTCTTTTTCTTCCTTCTTTCCTTTATTTTATTTTTATTTTTATTTTTTTTCATTAAGGACAATGCTAGTTCCTAAAGTATGGGGTGGGATGTCTGGAATTTTTGTACATACTCATACTTAGTTGTTTATTTATGTAACTTGAACTTGTTGTCAAATTGTTGAACCTTTATTTAGTTGAGGATTTTAATGCAATAGCTGAAACTCTTAATTCAACTTCATGGGTCTATTCTAATCAACTTCTTTTGTCTTTGTTTCATGATATTCAAATTACTTGAAAGTATTAGAATTTCTAGCATTATGTTGATATAGAAATTAGCTTTGTGAATTCTATAAGCAATTTCAACTCTGCTTGTTGGCAATACCTATGTTTCTTTTTGACCTTTCTGAAAGAATTTTTGAAATGAACATTAAGGAAGTTGCTATGATTTGTGAAATTATACTCCATTATTCTAGCTTAATAAAGTAACCAGGGATCGGCATGCGCCCCATATGGACTCTTAGGCCAAAAAGCTGGCTATAATAAGAAAAAATCAATTATTGCTCTACTATTCAAGTTCTAATTAAATTAAAACATTAAGGAATATTAGTAAGGGACTTTTTCTGAAGGTTGTGGTCAAAAAGCAATTGTGATGAGAGAAAGTTCCCAAACCAAGTAGATATTGCTCCATTGTTCTAGTTTAAATTCATATAAATTTGTTAAGAACATGAGTAAGGGACTTTTTGAAGGTGGCGATCAAAAGGTAAAATGTTAATGCAATGATAGAAAGTGCCAAACGAAAAAAAGAAAAGAAAAGAAGGAAGCAAAACATAGTAGCTTTAAAAATAGATAAATAAATAAATGAGAAGGGTCAAATTTTGATAAATTGTAGTTTTACTGGCTTATGGATGAGCAATGTCGGTCTTCTTTGTTAATGAGATGTTTTTATTCTTTAACTTCAATTTAATTAAACCTCTATTGAATTTTGATGATTAATGGTTGATAAGAGACCCATGCTTTTGAATTTTAAATTTTCTCTATTGTGTTGAGATGATCTTTCAAGCTTGGTTTAATTTTGACTTTACTCTGGGGAGCAAAGAGCTAAGCGTGGTGTAGTTGATAAATGTGTATTTTATACATAATTAGGACAACATTTGCATTAGTTTTCATTAGTTTTTGTTAGTTTTTATTAGTTTTATCTTATTTTCATTTAATTTTAGATATTTTGGTTATTTAGTCTTATTTTATGTTTTTGTAGGTGAATTTTTGAAAATCAACAAAAATCCAATGAAAGCACAAAAAGAGCAGAGGTGCACATGGACAAACACATGGGCATGCAGATGATCATGCATGTGGCTGCTAGAGTTTTTCCAATGTAGATTTTTGACAGGTATAAAGGTTCATGAGCATATGCATGGTCATGTACTTGCTCTTGCTTGAAAATTATAGCAGACTTTAGGTTTTTAGTTTTCTTAATTCACTGGGATTTCTTTTTATTTCCTTCCTATTTTGTTTAGAACTCTAAAAAATAGGAAGTTTACTTATTATAACCTAGAGAAAGTAGGAAATTGATAGATATAAAAGGGAGAAAAGCATACTTTATGGAAGAGAGCTTTTTTAGGCAAATTAGATTTGGTTTTCATGTAAATTGATAGAGAACTTCTTCTTCTTTCTCCTTAAAGACAAAATCTCCAATGGATGTGAGGTTTAAGCTCAAGCCAAAGACAACTATCAAGAGTTTGCTTATTCTTTTCTTGTTTACTTTCAATTTCAATTTTAGTTTCTTAGAATTAATTATAGAGTAGTTCTCTTTTTCTTAGGGGAAACATGAACCATAAGCTTTGATGGATATCGACTTTGATTAATTGAATTTGAGTTGATTTATAGAAATTCTTTCTTCTAATCATTGTATTCAATATTTTGTTGATTAAATTCCTTGATGATGTGTTGAATAGAGAAGTTAGATTTTTATTTGATGGGATTTGTTTGCTTGATTTATATAGGTGATTATGTATAGCAAGTTTAATTGAGGATTTGTTCATAAAATAATCTAATATTAGCCTGTAGCACTATTTTGTGTTCCTGAATAAGGTTGAATAATTGGATTTGATCATATACAAATTAATTTTAAAGTGTCTAAATAAGAATTTGATGTTAATTTAAAAAGCTATGCCCCTGAATAAGGTTAGCTAAGCCTAAAGATAACCCGCAATCTAAACTCAATTTTCTTAATCAATTTTTATATATATGCAAGTTTAGGGGGATTGTGGACTCTAACATATTTTATTGATTGATTGATTCTTAATTCACCAAAAATATTTAATTTCTAGCAATTTAGTTTAATTGTAGATTTAAATTCAAATCCTTTTCTTCCAAATATTGTTTCTCAAATAATAGTAACATAACATAACAATTGGCTTTTAAACTTTGGTGTTCATGGGACTGTAGACCCTTATTTTTTGACCAAGTCCAGTCCAAAATTTTAAATAAGTCCAAAATAATTTTTATAATATTTATTATTTAATATATTAAAAGAAAAAAAGAAAAATTATAATTATTTATTTTAAATATAACATTTATTTTTAATAATAAAAATAAAAATAAAAATATATATATATATAAAAATAAAAAATAAAAATTGGACAAATCGGGAACGACGAGCGACAGCTGGCGTGGCAAGCCGATTAATCGCAGGCCAAGGCTTGCGGCGAATTACGCCCAACACGCAATTGGCCCGTAGCAACCCGACGAATCACGTAGCCTCACACGTAGCCCAACGTCCCAACGCCCGCGCGCAGCTGTCCCAATTCCTTAACTAATGCCAAAATCTTATTTTACTCGATTTTCTTATTTTTTCTAAACAATTTGTATTTCCTTATCAAAATAGCATTAGTTTTTTTTTTGTTTTCCTATAAATAACACATTTATAAGAATTACAAAGGGGGGACGAACTTTTAAGAACTTTGGACTTTTGATTTTCTTTAGAGCAAAGGACTTTTGGAATTTTTGGAGAGAGACTTTAAATTATTCAAAGACGAGATTTTGAATAGTAGCAGGCTTTTGGAACTTTGGCCAACGGTGGAAACTGAAGCAACGAAGCTTGCAACACAATAAGGCAGAAATAAACATCAAGTAGCGAGTACCAAAACTGAAAGATCAAAGCAATAGTTGAAGGAATAAAACAAGACAGTAATTTAGTTTATTGTCTTATTCTCAACCAATCAATATAAGGCTGGTGCAAACATTTGTTTTGGATCAAAGTTTGATTATTGGTGGAATCAATAAACGAAGATACATCTCTAAATTTACATTTATTTAAATACATCGTATTAGTTTTGGTGATTATTCATATCTTTAATGCAAAGCAAATACCACAAGTAACTATGTTTTTTCCAACATAAATAATTGTCGTCCTATTTTCATAAACCTTAATCTTTTCTTAAACTTTAAACCCTAATATTATTTTCATAAAAACTCCAAAACCCTAAAACCTTAATTTTTTAAACCTAAACCCTAATTTCATTCAAGAAACCCTAATTCAAAATGTAAGCCAAAATTTATATTTTTATCGTTCTATTTTGTTTTAGATTTGATTATGTAATTAGTTATAAATATTCATGAATGATTTATTTAAATTTTGATGGTTGATTTATTTAATTTATGATGAATGAATGGATGATTATTTTCTTGATTATTATTTGTTTATTAAAATTATAAGAGGTATGTTTCCATGATTGGGTATCTCATTAATTAATTTTCATGTAATTTAAATTATTTTCATATTTTGGAACTAATGTAAAGGACATGTTTTCACCTTTTGGTGGGTGTCCTATTTAGTTTTAGACATTATATGATGTAAGAACATGTTTCCATCCTTGGATGGGTGACATCTATTTATTTTGTTTGGACATTGCTACGATTTTTAATAAAATGGAAATTTATTATGATTGCATGTAGCATGGATAATATTGTGTTAATTAAAAATTTTATAATATTAAGAACTGAAAAGGAGGCCGGTTCCAATGAACTAGGTATTGTGGGGGTACTGGGCCATTTTTCATCTTTCCCATGTATACCCAACTTTTCGAATCCAATAGGGGGTTGGGGGTTCCTTAGGAATCAAGTAATCCACCCCTTTCTTGTTTTTGGCCAGTCTGGGTGGCAACTCCATTTTCTTCAGGCTTAGGCTCGTGTTCTCTAAAGCCTAAGCCTAACAGTGCCGAAGTCACAAGAACCATTCCACAGGGGAGTAGGGGCTAAAATCCCCGTTCACAATGGTGACTCCATTAGGGATAAGAAAAGTTAATTCCATTGGTCTTTATATTATTTTATTCTTTCTTAATATGATATTATCCATTGCATCATTTAGATTGCATCGTGTGCGTGAGTTAGGATGCTTGTGTTACCTATGTTGTGTTATGTAAGGGATACCATACTTTCATTCAAGGGATGGAGATCGAGCATGGCATAACCACTCATAGCCTTGTACCTCTTGGTATATACTTGCTATGGGAGCCTAAAAATTTTTAACCCAAAGACTAAAGCTCATGCAATTGACCTAGTTACTTTCCTTAGGTTTTTTCCCCAATTGCTTGTTGTTTGACTATGATTAATTTATCATGGTTTAAACCATGACTTATTTGATTTGTTCTTTTTTCTAATATGACCTATCTATATTGTAAGCTCAAATAATAATAATAATAATAATAATAATAATAACTTTTTCCTTTATGTCCAAGAGACCAAATTTTAAAATTTTAAAATCTTTAAGATAATCCTTTCAAGATGGTCAAAAATCTTCTTCAACCCTATGGCCCATGGTTTTGAAACAAAATTATTTTTTCAATTACAAAAGAGCTTACGAATATTTGGGTCAATTATGAAAATAAAAAAAAATCAATTGTGATCCTAGTTTATACTAAGAATTATTAAGCATGGCCTTGTTTTTGGCATGAATCATTAGTTACTTTTTCAAATGAGAAATCTATTTATAATAAACCTTTTAATTTAGTTTTAATCTAATATATCATAAAGCTGTTTTCGTTGTTTAGATGGATTAAAGCCTAATTAATGGGAATTATAATGAACTAACTTCCATTTTTTAAAATATAACTATTGGTTAAAATCGTCCAAGGGAATTTTTTGAGAACAAAATATCCCATATTAGTATTTTGTTAACTATATACATAGAAAAAGAGACTCGCCATCCATGTGTGGATGTTATAAGGTTGGAATGGACATCCTAATTATCTGTGTTTATGCATACATGCATACACACATTGCATAACATATCATTGATCCTTTCTGACTCACACATCTGGAGTACAACAGTTCAAGAGCATACAACGACACCACCTATAACATTGATTTTGATTCAAGTGCTTCATTGGGAGGATGGATACAAACTAGCTAAGGGACATAGTCGATGAAGTTGTCAAAGCTAGGATGACTGAGCTGCGAGATCAATTGGTTGAGATTATGAGTACCCGGTTAATTAAAATTCTGAAGATAACCAACAATGCTAATGAAGCATCTCCTATTGATGTAAAGAAAAAGGGAAAGGCAACATTAACAAGGAACAAGTCTACTGATAGAGACCAGTGGAGCAACAAGGATGGATACCACCCCAGTGGGCAAAGTCAAAGGGAAAGAAGAGGTGTTGAGAAAAATGCAACAACTAAACCAGCAAAGAAGCGTAAATTTTCAGACTTGGGGGAACCTTTGTCAAAGTTGCTAGAGAATCTAATGAAGATGGATTTGCTACAACCATTAACTCTTCAACCCTTGCCGAATCCTTTACCTCAAAACTTTGATAGCAAAGCTTTTTATCAATTTCATCAGACTCAATGGAACGAGAAAGATAAATGTGTTTGATTAAGGCACGACATCCATGATTTGATTAATAATGGAAAGCTGCCTGAGCCTGTAAGCCCAACCTAAGAACAATCTTCTGCCTAAATTTGGAAGGCCGTCACCGCTTGCAACCTTCATGAAGAGTTTTATCTTATCAACTTATCATGATATGGATGGAGAAGCTGCTAAAGAGGATGTGCTACTTAGCAAGCTTGGACTAACTATGGATGATGAAGCAATGATCCTTGTTGATAAAAAAAATCCTTGCCCTTTATATGTCTAAATAAATGAATTATCTTCAACTCCAACTCGATGAACCTCCCTTAGCTTGAAGTGTTGCTCTTTTTATTTCACTTTCTTTAGTACTTATTTAGAATAATTATGTTTTTAAAATTAAGATTGATTGAATAAATTATTTTTATTAAATTTTTATTGGTTTTTGTTCATTTTTGTGCACAACTGATGATGAATCTAGCTTGATGCTCATAAATTAGTATATCTATGCATTATGATTCAAATGACTTTACTAAGTGAGGGAATTGTTCTATAGCCTTGAGTTGTGTATGCTTACTTAGAGAGGACTCCTACATAATTACCTTTGCCTAGGTCCTAGTCCAGTCTTAAAACATACTTTAACAAACTTTCAAGGCAAAATTGAACTCTGTTTATTTAAGGGAGAGATGATCTAGGCATTGTTTGATAAGCCAACAACTAGTATCAACCCTATTGACATCAATCCTTAGTTGTCCCTTTGATCCTTCATAAGATTTTAGCTTGCTTTTCATTGGCTTGTAAACCCTGATGACCCACCATGAGCTGTTGTTACACTTTTGGTAAGTCTTATGATCAATAAAGAATAAAAAGAAAAGAAGAAAAAGGAAAAAAGAAATAAATAAATAAAAAGGAAAAAGGAAAAAGGAGAAAAGAGAAAAAAGAAGAAAGAAGAAAAAAGAAGAAGAAGAAGAAGAAGAGAAGAGGAAAAAAGAAAAGGAAAAGAAAATAAAATACAAAAGGTAGTTCAGAAAAGCCAACCGAGATTTTCCTTTATTTAAGCAGTAGAAGGCAAAGATAGTTCGACTTAAATTGGTCTAACCCAACCAAAAATTCATCCAAAATTAGAGAGATAGAAGAAAGGACATCTAATTCTTGAGAGTCCTGTACTTGATAGACCTACAGGAAAGAAGGAAAAAATGATAAAATGCTAAAAAAAAGAGAAAGAGAAAGGGAAAAGAAGAAAAGAAAAGTAATATGGGTACCAAACTTTTTGCAAAGGCAAAATTGTTCTAATCAAGATCCAGATTCATGTCTAGAAGAAAGGAGAATGTTCAAAGCTCTATCTTTTCATGCTTCCAATTGTCTAAATAAGAAATTTGTAGTGTGAGGGTTTACCCATAGTGTCACAACGGCTACAACTTACAATTGGCATTCAATTAAACCATGTCCCTTATAGACCCCGTTTCAAGCCTATTAAAGACTTGTTGATCTCTCTTGGTAGGTAGAGTCTATTAGTATAGATAGTTTGAATAAGCATGCATATGAGATAGATAATATTTAAACTCAATAAGACCTTTAATTAAGTAATGTGTATGTGCCTATTTGAAGTGCAACAGTTCTTGCTCAAGTAGAAATGATTCCCAAGTTTGTTAATTTGAAAAATCAAGTCCTGAGGTAAATTGATATTAATTTGGCAAAGCTAAATTTGATTTCAAAATTAAAATTCAAAATTCAAAAAAAGGGAAAAAAGGAAAAAAAATTTCATACAAAGACTTCAAGTTAAGGGAAGTATGTCAAACCATCGAACCTTGAAGGACACATTGAGAAAAGGAAATGATTATTGGCAAGGTTATGAAGAAGCTACCAATTTACATGCTGAATCATAGTTTGAAATGGATGTATCACTAACTCTGCTACTTGGGGTCTCCACCACTCATGCCTCAAAATCTTGAAGATGAAAGCCATAAATGCGAAGCCTTCTATCATTCCAATGAAAGGCCTGAATAGGAATCTGGAAGGAGTTAATGAGAGCACTTTAGCTGATCACCTTGATTTGTGAGTTGATGGAACCACTGTAAGAATTACTCATGCATATCATGCATACATGAGCATATCACATTGCATTTTTCTTTGTCAAAAGTAAACAACAATACTCTATGAAGAAACCATGAAGCAGATATGGAATCAGGGGGCACGAAAGGTCCATTGCTTGAGGAAGCTCTAGGCATTTTGCAAAATAAGAAATGCATGCTTGTCCAAAGAACTAGACAATATATAAACATCAACCAAAGCTTGCATAGAAAAAATCATGGGTTTGAGCCTACACAGGGGGCAAAGTTTCTCGTTTCAATTTTTTGAGTTTATGTATGTATAAAATATTTTAGACTCACTTTAAATATTTTTCCACACAGGGGGCAAAGAGATAAAAGGAGATGATATAATAGCCAACTAAAAAATAGCTGAATTTTTTACAAAAAAAAAAAAGAAGAAGAAAAGAACAAAACAAGAAGAAAGTAAGAATCCCAAAATAAATAATGATGCAAAAGACAAAAGATCAGCCCAGCTAAAAGAGCTGAAGCCAGGGTAAAGACCTGATCTCCAATGGATAAAGATCCATGTTTCAAGGGTAAAGACTCGATTTTCAATGGATAAAGATCCATGTTTCAAGGATAAAGACTCGATCTTCAATGGATAAAGATCCATATTTCAAGGGTAAAGACCTGATCTTCAATGGATAAAGATCCATGTTTCAAGGGTAAAGACCCGATATCCAATGGATAAAGATCCATGTTTCAAGGGTAAAGACCCGATTTTCAGTGGATAAATATCCATGTTTCAAGGATAAAGACCCGATCTCTAGTGGATAAAGATCCATGTTTCAAGGGTAAAGACCTAATTTCCATTGGATAAATATCCATGTTTCAAGGGTAAAGACCCGATCTCTAATGGATAAAGATCCATTTTGGTAGGTAAAGATCCACAATCCATTAAAGAATGGAATAGCTAGTTAAGCAAGAATTCTCATCTTATAAAAGGTCAGTCTCGGGTCCAAGTACCCAAATCCCATCCAGTCTTGGGTTCAAGTACCCAAATCAAATTCAGTTTTGGGTCCAAGTGCTCTGTCTCGGGTCCAAGTACCCAAATCAAATTCAGTCTTGGTTTTAAGTACCCAAACCAACTTCAATCTCGGGTCGAGAAATCATCCTTATCCAAAATCAGCTTAAAAGTCATGTTGCTTTTCACTCTCTTCTACTGAAGTCTTAGATCGTTGAAGCAGGGGGCAAACTGTAGACCCTTATTTTTTGACCAAGTCTAGTCCAAAATTTTAAAATAGTCTGAAATTATTTTTATAATATTTAATATTTAATTTATTAAAAAAAAGAAAATTGTAAATATTTATTTTAAATATAATATTTATTTTTAAAAATAAAAATTAAAAAAATATATATAAAAATAAAAATTGAACGAATCAGGGAACACCGTTGGATTGGCCCGCAACAGCTAGGCAAATTACGCAGCCTCACACGCTACCCAGCACCCCAACACCCACACGCAGCAGGGCTAATTCATCGCAGCCCTCACCTTCGACCGATTTTTACCAAAATCTTATTTTACTCGGTTTTCTTATTTTACTCAATTTTTTATTTTTTCTAAATAGTTTGTATTTCCTTATCAAAATAGTATTAGGTTTTTTTGTTTTCCTATAAATAACATAGTTATAAGAATTACAAAAGGGGGGATGGACTTTTAAAAACTTTAGACTTTTGATTTTCTTTAGAGCAAAGGACTTTTAAAATTTTTGGAGAGACAAACTTAAATTATTTAGAGACCAGATTTCGAATAGCAATAGGCTTTCAGAACTTTGGCCAATGGTGGAAATTGAAGCAACGAAGCTTACAACACAGAAACTTGCAACACAATAAGGCAGAAACAAACATCAAGCAGTGAGAACCAAAATTGAAAGATCAAAGCAGTAGCTAACGGAATAAAATAAGGCAGTAATTTAGTTTATTATCTTATTCTCAATTCAACCAATAAATATAAGCCTGGCGCAAACATTCCGTTTGGATCAAAGTTTTATTATTGGTGGAATCAACAAATGAAGGCATGTCTCTAAATTTAAATTTATTTAAATACTTCATATTAGTTTTGGTGATTATTCATATCTTTCATGCAAAGCAAATACCACAAGTAATTATGTTTTTTCCAACATAAATAATTTTTGTCCTATTTTCATAAACCTTAATCTTTTCTTAAATCATAAACTCTAATGTTATTTTCATAAAAATTCCAAAACCCTAAAAACTTATTTTTTAAACCTAACCCTAATTTCATTCAAGAAATACTAATTCAAGAAGTAAACCTAAATTTATATTTCTATCATTCTATTTAGTTTTAGATTTGATTATGTAATTAGTTATATATATTCATGAATGATTTATTTAAATTTTGATGGTTGATTTATTTAATTTTGATGAATGAATGGATGATTATTTTGTTGATTATTATTTGTTTATTAAAATCATAAGATGTATATTTCCATGATTGGGTACCTCATTAATTAATTTTCATGTAATTTAAATTATTTTCATATTTTGAGACTAATGTAACAGACACATTTTCACCTTTTGGTGGGTATCCTATTTACTTTTAGACATTAGACAGTGTAAGGACATGTTTCCATCCTTGGATAGGTGTCCATTTATTTGTTTTGTTTGGACATTGCTATAATTTTTAATAAAGTGGATATTTGTTATGATTGCATGTAGTATGGATAATATTGTGTTAATTAAGAATTTTATAATATTAAGACCTGAAAAGGAGGCTGGTTCCAATGAACCGGGCACTGTGGGTGTACTGGGCCATTTTTCACCTTCCCCACGCGTACCCAACTTTTCGAACCCAATAGTGGGATTGGGATTCCTTAGGAATTGAGTCATCGACCCCTTTCTTTTTCCTAGCACATCTGGGTGACGACTCCATTTTCTCCGGGCTTAGGCTCGTGTTCTCTAAGAGCCTAACAGTGCTGAAGTCGCAAGAACCATTCCACATGGGAGTGGGGGCGAAAATCCCTGCTCACAAGGATGATATTCGAATTCACAAATAAATATTACAAATACAACTAGTGTACTTGCTAGGGTTAACTAGCATGCATCATGATATGAATGATAATTATATTTAAGAACTATCATTTGCATTCCATAACAATGCAGGCATGACATATAAGTATTATCCCATTATTTTATGTACTTTGTAATTTTCATTAATAGATGTTATGTATTAGGTGAAAAAGGTTGTTGTAATTTATTAGTTTGATTGTTGTAGGTTCTTTCCTCTGTAATCGTTCTTAGAAGAAATGTGGTAGGCCTCTTTCCTAATGTAATTTTAATTTTCATTGGAACTCTAAGGGTTTATTTCCACATAGTGGGGGCCCATTTTCTGTATCATTAATGTTAGCCAAACCATTGGCTTGATAAACTCTATTTTGATCTTAGGCAATCAAATTAAATGAATACTAATAGTTGCTTAAGATAAATTTTGTAGGAACTTAACTATTTTGGGGATTTCATATTCAGTTTGCCTCGACCACCCATCAGTCAGACTGGACTAGAGCTATGAAACTTGAAGAAACTTATCCAGTGAAGATCATGATCACCAATACTCTTATTTCTTTAGAGCATTGCCTCTTATTCTATCGGACAACTGAAGGTGTGACTGGACCTTGGAAAGAAGAAAATAACAAAATCATCCAATAGAGTTCATGGCCAGTGGTGGGTGTAAGTATTAAACACCATTGTATAAGTTTGAGTGTTTGGTGTGAGTATTAATCATCATTGTATATGTTTGAGTGTGAGCTTTGAAACACTTGGGTTATAGAGTGAGCCTAGAAAAAACTCTTATTGGTTGTGAGGAAATTCTCAAATCTTGTAAAAGTTTGGTGTGATCTTGAAAAAATACCAACTTAAGATTGAGCTTGCAAAAATCCAAGGTTAGTGAAATTGTTAACTTGAAGTTAGATACTGGACGTAGGATTGATTTGATCCAAACCACTATATTTCTCTAATGTTCTTTCTTATCTACTCTACTCTTTCCTTACTTTGTTGTTTTTAAATTTTAATTTGTCATCACTTCTTTGAAATAATCAATTCACTTTTCCCCTCCTTCTTGGTTGCCATCTTGTGATAACAAATGGTATCAGAGCCTCAAGATTTTAAGAAGCTTAATTGTGAAATTTGATCCATAATGGCAACCACCACTCCTACTACTTTAACTTCTAGTTTTACTTTTGTGGTTCATTCTCATGGAAATCTTAATTCCTATCATAGACCCTACTTTGATGGAACTGATTATTCTTATTGGAAACATAAGATGTATTTGTTCCTTGATAATAAGGGAATTGAGCTATGGAAATGTGTGAAAAATGAGTGAAAACCTCCTACTCATGAAGTTGATGGTGCTCAAGTGCCTCTTCCTAGAGCACAATGGACCGATGCTTAAGAAAGGGCTCTTTACAAGAATAATAGAGCAACCTCTATCTTGGTGAATTCCATGTCTAGAGAAGAAGGTGGAAGAGTTCAACATCTTACTTATGCATACGACATTTGGAAAACTCTTGAGAACTATCATGAGGGTACTACGCAAGTGATGTTCACCAAGACTTAATTGCTTTTGCATGAGAATGAACTCTTTAAGATGAAGTCCAATGAAAATGTCATCGAAATGACAAACTGGTTTCTTGCTATTGTCAATGACTTGAAGAATTATGGAAAATTGTATGATCTATGTGATATCAAAAGATAAATATTGAGAGCACTTAGATCTAATAAGAACTTTGAGTCAAAAGTCTCTTTAATTAAAGAAGCTCATGATCTTAGCACACTAAGAAGAATGAAGAGTTCAAATTCAAAGAATAATTCGGAACAAAGAAAGAAAAGAAATGGAAAAACAAAAAGTTTAATTTTAGAAATTTTTAATTAGAATATGTAAATATTATTTCAATTTTATATATTATAATATTTATTATTCTAATTCTATTCTACTTTCAAATTGGATCCTTTTCCTCATTCTAGAAGCCCTCCCTTCATCCACTCCATCCCGAAGAGTAACTAGGACAAACTCAATCACGTTCTATTATTCTAATCAAATCAATTAAAAAGATTATATTAGAAATCAATAAAAGAAAAAGTAAGTGGACCTAACCTATTGCATCGTGACTATATTTTTTATTCTGATATTAAAATTTGATTTATTATATATATTATTATATATATTATTATATATTAATTATATATTATATATATTATTATATATTAATTAGATTATTATATATTAATTTATATTCTAATTATTAGAATTTAATTATTATTTTAATTAATTTATTTTTATTTTTAATTATTTTCTTTGAAACATCTCACCTTTTAATTGCATACTAAGAAAGAAGATGATGAGGGTGAAAAGGACAAGAAGAAAATCATAGCTCTCAAAGCCACTCAAGAAGAAGAGAGCTCAAGTGAAGATTATAGTGATGAAGTTGAAGAAATGGCCATGATGTCAAAGAGTAAGTGAATGGAAAAGGAGGAGGAGATTTCAAGCTAACAAAGGTACATACTCTAAACCCTCTTTTAAAGATAAGGAGAAAAAGAATGAAGTAAAATGCTATAAATGTGATAAATCGGGTCACATCAAAACTGAATTTTCCAAACTTAAAAGCAAAAAGAAATGATACAAGCAAAATAAGAAGTCTCTTAAAGCTATATGGGATGATGTCAATTCAAGTGAAGAAGAGGAAGAAGAGCAAGGAATTACAAATCTCTATCTCATAGCTATGAGAGATGATGAACACTCCAATGAGATATTCCTAAAATCTACAACCAATGAAAGTATTTGGCTTGTGGATAGTGGATGCTCAAGGCACATGATCAAAAATACAAAATTCTTCACAACCCTCAGCTACAAGTAAGGAGACAATGTAACATTTAGAAAGGATGCTAAAGGTAAAATTATAGGTATTGGTTCCATTAGTATGCTTGGTAAGAATTTGATTAATGATGTATGGTTAGTTGATATTTTAAAACATAATTTGCTTAGTGTTATTAAATTGTGTGATAAGGAATACAATGTCATTTTTAACTCTAAAGGATGTAAAATTACTTCTCCTAATGGTGAACTTGAATTCAAAGGAGGTTGTAATATCCCAAAATTTTGAAAATTCCTAATTCATAGAAATTTGATAAAAATAAATTATAAGTTAATTGGACAAATTAACTAAATGATTTTAAATGAAAAATGAAAAGATTTTAAGTGAAAAAGTAAAATGTATATGTGATATATATGTAAATATACATAACATATACAAATCAATTTTTAAAACTCAAAGTTTATTTTGATTATTCAAAAGTAAATTATATTGTTAATGGAAGATGATATTTTGATGTTATAATTAAATAATAATATATATGGTTAAGTTTAAAAGTGGAAAATATATGTGGTTAAAAGTGAAAGTGGATGGATAGAGATGAGTTATGGATCTTTTTCTTCTTCTTCTTCCTCCCTTAGCTGATTCTCCATGGTTGTGCAATAGAGGATCTTTGCTTCTTCTAAGCTTCCTAAGGTGAAGGGCTTTCAAGGTTTTAAGGGAAGATTTGGTGATTTCTTCTTTTAGTGGTAAGTTTTCAACTTGTTTCCTTGATTTCTCTTAAAGATGTGAAATTTGACTTGTTATGCTTGTATATTTGAATTGTTGAAATTGGTATGTATGAAGTTATTTTGAGTAGTTAACCATGATTTTAAGGTTGGATTGAAGAAATGGTTATGTTTAAGTTGAGTTCGGTTTAGAGAGAGAGAGTTAGAGTCATGTAACTTTTGAGTTGTGAAATCATGTGATTTGAATTGTGTAATTTGATTTCAATTGAGTCACTTTGATGCATAACCAAATATTTTAAAGTTAAATGATTTATTTGGTTGAGTTTGAATAGAGTTGGAAATGGAAAGGGATTGTTCAAAGTATGAGAAAAGAATGATAACTTTAAATATGTGACAATTATGTGTTAATATCAGGAATTTGGTCTGACATGCCCAGTGACAAAGCTATTTTATTGGGTATGTCGATGATTCTGTTTCTAGTATTAGTTACATGGTATTGACATGCTGATGTCACTGAGTGTGTCAAAGCTACTATAATGCAAGAGTATTGGCACGGGCAGTGACGCGCCCATGTCATTGGGTATGTCAAAGCTTCTTTGTAGTGGGCAGAGGGCATGGTCATTGACACGCCCATGTCGTTAAGCATGTCATTTGTAGAATTTTTCCAAGATAGCTCTTTTCCTTGTTTCTCCTTTGTGGTTCTTATCTCTGTGTTGAGAGATCATGTATATGTATTAAAAAGTGATACTAAGTTATTATTTATAATCATATTTGGTTTAGGCATTGAGGAGATTTGATTTTCCTAGTTTAAGTGTTGAATTGTATCTTGGAAGAGAAGGTTGAAGGTGGTGTTTGAGCTTGTTTTGTTGCTTTTAGAGGTAAGTACAAACTTTGGATAAATTTGTTATATTGGCATTACATTGGGCCTAACACATTTTGGATTGAAAATTGTGTTAAGATACTTAATGCATTGAACATTCATTAGATATGTGGTATGACATGTGTAATGTTATGTATGCATTATATTCATTATGAAAAGCCATTAATAATGGCTAAATTGAGTAAAAAGTGAAATATGTGCAATATGTAAAAATGACCCAATGTGTTTGGGTAATGTGGTTTGTTATGTATGCATTAAAGATATTATGGAAAGCCATTGGTAATGGCTAGATTGCATAAAATGTGATTTATGTGTGAATTATGTAAAAATACTCAACATATTTGGGTAATGTATTTTAATGTAAAACATGATACATTGTGATGATATGTTGAAACAAGATGAATTAATATTGATATAAATTAGATAAATGAGAAAAAGAGAAAAATAAGGCAATGTGCCTTATTGATAATGAGGAATGAGGCAATGTGCTAAGATCGATTATGGGAAAATGGGAATAACATTGATTACGGAAAATATGAAATAATTGTGTGCCTAGTATGTTCTTCAATTTTTAGAGTTCTATGTTTGGCGGCATGCCTATGAGATTATCTTCATTATTTGCCTTCGGGGCTAGCTTTTAAGCAATTATTTGATTTGCCTTTGGGGATAGACGCTTGGCATCACTGTAATATGATCTACCTTTGGGGCTAACTTTTAAGCAAATATTATGATCTACCTTCAGGGCTAGCTTTTGAGCAATTACATGATTTGCCTTTGGGGCTAGACACATGGTGTCAATATGGATCAAAACAGTAACTCTGAGATTTGAATAGCATATTGTAGACCCTTAATTTTTGACCCAGTCTAGTCCAAAGATTTTAAAATAGTCCGAAATAATTTTTGTGGTATATATTATTTATTTCATTATTTATTATTTATTTTAATATAATATTTATTTTGCTTCTCATTTATTATTTATTTATTTATTTTAATAATATTTATTATTTATTAATTATATTTATTTTTAAATATATATATAAATAAATAATAAAAAATTGGCCACGGTAGAATTGGCGACTAAAGCTGCAAGCACGACGAATTGGCCATAAGCAAATTGGCCTCAGGCGAAGAGCCTCAATCCTTGCAGCAAGCATGTCTTACTTGCCAGCTTGCACACCAATCAGCCCACACGTCAACCTCGCTAGCCACCGGTAGTTCTCGCAGGCCCAGCAGCACAGCCAACACTCCAGTCTCGCCCAATAGCCCGCGCACGTTGCCGATGTTTGCCAAAAACCTTATTTTACTCGGTTTGAATTTTATTTCACTAATAGTTTTTAATGATTTTAGGGTTATTGGTTTTGGTGTTGTAAACAAAGATTTTAGGGTTTTAAAAATATATTTTTGTTATTGTGATATTTAAGGGTTTAAAGAATAGTTGAAACAATTTAAATAAAATAATGAAACAAAAACAATAAAACTAAAATGAAAATAAAACAATGAAAAGGAATATTTGAATTACTGTAATCTTAAAAACAATTTAAAGAAAAGATTACAAAACTCCGTCGTAGGTTCCACCAATATTTTAGCTTGTAAATATTGGTTGAAACAAGTTAAAGACAGTTGCGTAGAGCATTGCCTTCTGGTTGGGTGTTATTTTCTTTTTATCTCTTTCTTGCTCTTTGTCTCTATTCTTAATCCAAATTCCTAATAGCTTCTGCCTCTCCAAGTTTCAAAAGTGAAGTCAAAAGTCTCAGCCAAAAGTTGTTAAACATTCTCTGCCGTCCCAAAAGTCTTTTTCAAAAACCAAAGTCCAAGAATCCCTCTGCCGAAAAAAGACTCTCAATAAAGTTTTTTTAAAAGTCCTCACTTCTGTGTTTTAATCTGTTGTTTATAGGAAAATAAAAAAAAAACCTAATATGATTTGGTTAAGGAAAATTAAAACTGTATAGGAAATAAAATTTTTAAATCCAAGTAAAATAAGGTTTTGGCTAAATTGGCAGCGCAGGTGCTGCCAGGATTGCATGCATGGTCTGCCACGGGCTGTTGAGGCGCTGGGGCACTGGGCTGCCGCGGGCTGCTGGGCTGGACAACAAGAATTTACTGAGCTGGACAATGAGGATCTGGGAGAGCTGGTGAGCATTGCTTGTAATTCACCGCAGGCTTGAGCCTGCGACGAATTGCTTGCCAGCCGCTGCCGACGTGCAATGCCACGATTAGCCGATTCCTCCGATTTATTTATTTTTTTTATTATATATATTTTTTATTATTATTATTATTATTAATTATAAATAAATTTTTATAATTTTTATTTTTTATTTTTCTTTAAATAAATAATAAATATATTAAAAAGATTATTTCAGACTTTTTTAAAATATTGGACAGGACTTGGTTAAAAATAAGGGTTTACAGTTTGCCCACTACTCTAACTATCTGAGACTTCAATAGAAGAGAATGAAAAGCAACATGACTTTGAGTTGATTTTGGATGAGGATGGGTTCTCGACCCGAGGTTGGAGATAGTTGGGTTCTGGACCCTTGGTGAGTTTTAGACTAAAAAATAATTTGGGTTGGGTACTTGGACCCAAGACTGAATTTGATTTAGAAACTTGGACCTGAGATTGATTTTGATTTGGGTACTTAGACCCGAGACTAGGTACTTAGATCCGGGATTGAATTTGATTTGGGTACTTGGACCCAAGATTGAAATGGATTTGGGTACTTGGACCTGAGACTAAATTTGATTTGTGTACTTGGACTCAAAACTAGATACTTGGACCCAAGATTAAATTGGATTTGATTACTTAGACCTGAGACTAAATTTGATTTGGGTACTTAGAACCAAAATTGGATTTGATTTGGGTACTTAGACCCAAAACTCGGTACTTGGACCAGTAACTAGATACTTAGACCTGAGACTAAATTTGATTTGGGTACTTGGACCCGAGACTGGGTACTTGGACCCGAGACTAAATTTGATTTAGGTATTTGGACCCAAGATTGGGTACTTGAACCCGAGATTGAATTTGATTTGGGTACTTAGACCCGAGACTGAATTGGATTTGGTTACTTGGACTTAAGAGTGGGTACTTGGATCCGAGACTGAATTTGATTTGAGTACTTGGACTCGAGACTGGGTACTTGGACCCGAGACTAAATTTGATTTGTGTTCTTGGACCCTAAACAGGGTACTTAGACTCGAGATTGAATTTGATTTGGATACTTAGACCCGAGACTGGGTACTTGGACCCGAGATTGAATTAGATTTGGGTACTTGGACTAGAGATAGGGTACTTGGACCTGAGATTGAATTTGATATGGGTACTTGGACCCGAGACTGGGTACTTAGACCTAAGATCAAATTTGATTTCGGTACATGGACCCGAGAGTGGGTTCTTAGATTTAAAACTGAATTTGATTTGGGTAATTAGACCCGAGACTGGGTACTTGGACCTGAGACTGAATTTGATTTGGGTACTTGGACCCGAGACTGAATTCAGTTGAGAATTCTGGCTTAACTGGTTGTTCCATTTTTTTTATTCTTTCTTTTGTAAAAAATTCAGCTATTTTTTAGAGCTGGCCCTTATATCTTCTCTTTGCCCCCTGCGTCGAAAAATATTGAAAGTGAGTCTGAAAATATTTTGTGCATGCATAAACTCAAAAAATTGAAAGGAGAAACATTCCTCCTATGTAGGCTCAAACCAGCGATCTTTCTCATGTAGGCTCTAATTGATGTGTGTGTTGTCTAGTTCTTTGCACAAGCATGCATTTCTTCTTTTGCAAAATGAATGGAGCTTCCTCAAGCAATGGGCTTTCAATGCCCTCTGATTCAATATCATCTTTTGATTCTTTACTTCATAGGGTGTTTATTGTTCACTTTGATAAATAATATGATATGCTTATGTATGCATGATATGCATGGATAATACTTACAGTTGTTCCATTGACTCACAGAACTAGGTAATCAACTAAAGTGTTCTCATTAACTCCTTTAAGATGACCGTTCATGTCTTGTATTGGAATGACAGAAGGCTTCGTATTATGGCTTTTACCTTCAAGATATTGAGGACATGAGCGATGGCAGAGTCAGAGATACATCCATTTCAAACTATGATTCAACATGTCAATTGGTAGCTTCTTCACAACCTTTCCAATAATTATTTTCTTTGCCCAATGTATCCTTTGAGGTTTGATGGTTCAACACACTTCCCTTAACTTGAAGGCTTTGCAAAAATTTACCTTTTTTTCTTTTTTCCTTTTTTTTTTATTTTGATTTTGAAATCAAATGTTGGCTTTGCCAAATCAATGTCAATTTTACCTCAGGACATGATTTTCCAAATTAACATATCTATAACATGACAACCCTAGTTACCGTACTAAACTCAGGAATTATTTCTATTTGAGCAAGAACTGTTGCACTTCTGATAGGCACATACACATTACCTAGCCAAAGGTCTCATTGAGTTTAAATATTGTCTATCTCATATGCATGCTTATCCAAACTATCTCCACTAATCGACTCTTCCTACTAAGAGAGATCAACAAGTCTTTAATTTGCTTGAAACGGGGTCTATAAGGGACATGATTTAAGTGAAGGCCATTTGTAAGTTGGAGCTGTTATAACACTATGGGCAAACCCTCACACTACAAATTTTCTTTTTAGACATATGGAAGAATGAAAAGATAGAGCTTTGAACATTCTCCTTTCTTCTTGACATGAATCTGGATCTTGATTAGGATAGTCTTTGCCTTTGCAAAAAAGTTGGTACCCATATTTCTTTTATTTTCTACTTTTCCCTTTCTCTTTCTTATTTTTTTTATATCATTTCTTTCTTTTAGCATTTTATCATTTTGTCCTCCTTCCCTGTAGGACTTTAAGTACAGGACTTTCAAGAACTAGATGACTTTTCTTCTATCTCTCTAATTTTGGTTTAATTGTTGGTTGGGTTGAACCAATTTAAGTCAAACTATCTTTGTCTTCTATTGCTTTAGGTCAAGGAAAACTCAATTGGCTTTCTGAACTGCCTTTTTGTTTTTTATTTTGTTTTCCTTTTCTTTTTCTTCTTCTTCACTTCTTATTTTTCTTCTTATTTTTCTTCTTCTTTCTTTTTTCTTTTTCTTCTCTTTTCTCTTTTTTTCCTTTTTATTTTCTTTCTTCCTTTTTCATGGTGTTGGGTCCTAGCTCCAAAAGAATTATCTAGCTTGCACCATTCTATACTTTTATTTATGGATGAGTGGAGTAGAGTAATAAGGATAAATTATTTGCCGTCCTGATGTCATCTTAATGAATCGAAGATATCATGTCTAATATTAGGTGAACTTCAACTACCCTTTTGGTCTTGACTATGCATTCCTTTCTTTGATCTTCTTGCCTCTTCACCTTTGTGATCATAAGACTTACCAAAAGTGTAAAAACAGCTTAGGGTAGGTCATCAGGCTTATAAGCCAATAAAGAGAAAGCTAAAATTTATGAAGGCTCAAAGGGACAACTTGTGATTGATATCTAATTGGGTGGATACTAGTTGTTGGCTTATCAAACAATGCCTAGATCATCTCTCTCTTAAATAAGCAGAGTTCAATTTCACCTTGAAAGTTTGTCAAAGCGTGTTCTAAGATTGACTAGGACCTAGACAAAGGTCATTATGTAGGAGCCCTCTCTAAGTAAGCATACATAACTCAATGCTATAGAATAATTCCCTCACCTAGTAAAGTCATTTGAATTATAATGCATAGATATACTAATTTATGATTATCAAGCTAGACTCATCATTGGTTGAGCACCAAAATGAACAAAGACCAATAAAAATTTAATAAAAATAATTTATTCAAACAAACATAATTGTCCCATTAAATATTAAAAAAAGCAAAATAAAAAGAGCAACACTTTGAGCTAAGGGAAGTTTGTTGAGTTGGAGTCGAAGATACTTCATTTATTTAGACATATCAAGGGCAAGGATCAAGATCATTACTTCATCATCCACAGTTAGTCAAGGTTTTCTGAGTAGCACATCCTCTTTAGCAACTTCTCCATCCATATCATGATAAAATGACAAGATAGAACATTTCATGAAGGTTGCAAGCGGTGGTGCCCTTCCAAATTTAGGCAGAGGATTATTCTTGGTATTAGGCTTATCAAGCTCAGGCAACTTTTCACTGTCAATTAAATCTTAGATCTCGTGCGTTAGACGAGTGCATTTATCCATCTCATGCCCTTACATTTGATGAAATTGACAGAAGGCCTCGGCATCGAAATTTGATAGTAGATGATTGTGTAGCGGTCGAGGAACCAATGGTTGTAATAACCCCTTCTTCATTAGATTCTCTAACATCTTTGGCAAAGGTTCCCCCAAGTCTGAAAATTTATGCTTCTTTGCTAGTTCAATTGTTACATTTTCCTCAACACCTGCTCTTTCCCTTTGACTTTGTCCACTGGGGTGGTATCCGCCCTTTTTGCTCTACTTAGACAGTACATGGTTCGACTAGTCTTGTGGAATAGGGATTGACCTCTCATTTCTCATTTGATCTCTATTAGTGAACTTGTTCCTTGTTAATGCTGCCTTTCCCTTCTTTCTTATGTCAATGGGAGATGCCTCATTAGCATTATTGATGATCTCCAGAATTTCAATTAACTGGGTCTTCATAATTTCAGCCAATTGATCTTGTAGCTCGGCCATCCTAGCTTTGACAACTTCATCGACTATGTCCCTTAGATGGTTTGCATCCATCCTCCCATTGAAGCACTTGGATCAAAATCAATGCTGTAGGTGATGTCGTTGTATGCTCTTGAACTGTCGTACTCTAGGTCTATGAGCCAGAAAGGATCAATAACATGTTATGCAATGCATGTATGCACAAACAGCAAACAAACAAAGATAATTGGGATTTCCCTTTCAACCTTATAACTTCCACATATGAATGTCAAGTCTCTTTTCCTAGGCATATGGCCAACAAAAATATCAACATGGGATATTTTGTTCTCGAAAAATTTCCTCAGACGATTTTAACCAATAGTTATATTTTCAAAAATGGAAGTCAGTTCATGATAATTCCCATTAATTAGGCTTTAATCCATCCAATAGCTTTTTATGCTATATTAGATTAAAGCTAAATTAAGAGATTCATTATAAATAAATTTCTCACTTGAAAAAGTAACTAATGATTCATGCCAAAAAAACCCATGATTAATAGTTCTTAGTATAAATTAGGCCCGCAATTGGTTTTTAGCAATCCATAATTGACCCAAATATTTTGTAAGCTCATTTTAGGAAAAGTTGTAATGAAGAGAAAAATAGTTTAATTTCAAAGCCCATAAAAAGATTTTAGAAAAAATGAATTTTGGGCTTTGAGCTTGGGTAATGTGGTGAAAAAGAATTTTTTGGATCCATTTTTAAAAGTTTTTATGTCAAAAGATCATCTCAAAAATTTTGAAAATAGTTTTAGTATATTGGATTTTACGGGAAAAAAAATTATTTTTGAGCTTACAATATAGATAGGTCATTAGAAAAAGAACAAACCAAATAAGCCATGGTTTAAACCAAGATATATTAACCATAGTCAAACAACAAGCATTTAAGGTAAAATCTAAGGAAAGTAACTAAGCCAATTACATGAGCTTTAGTCTTTGGGTTGAAGGGCTTAGGTGCCTATAGCAAGTATATACCAAAAGGTACAAGGCTATGAGTGGTTATTCCATACTCGATCTCCATACCTTGAGTAAAAGTATGGCATCCCTTACGTAACACAACATAGGTAATACGGGCATCCTAACTCATGCACACGATATAATCTAAATGATGCAATGGACAATATCATACAAAGAAAGAATAAAATAATATAAACACTAAGAGAATAAACTTCTCTTATTCTAGTGGAGTCGCCACTATGAACAGGGATTTTTGCCCCCCACTCCCGGTGGAATGGTTCTTGCGACTTTGATACTGTTAGGCTCAAGGCCTTAGAGAATATGGGCCTAAACCCGAAGAAAATGGAGTTACCACCAGGACGGGCCTAGAAAAAAAAGAAAGGGGTGGATGTTTTGATTCCTAAGGAATCCCTAACCCCCTATTGGGTTTAGAAAGTTGGGTATGTATGGGGAATGTGAGAAATGGCCCAGCACCCCAGCAGCGCCTGGTTCGTTGGAACCGGCCTCTTTTACAGGTCTTAATATTATAAAATTCTTAAATATAATGATATTATCCATACTACATGCAATCATAAGAATAAACAAATATTTTATTAAAAATTATAGCAATGTTCAAATAAAACAAATAAATGGACACCCATCCGAGGATGGAAATATGTCCTTATATCATCCAATGTCTAAAACTAAATAGGACACCCACCAAAAGGTGAAAATGTGTCCTTTACATTAATCCCAAAATATGAAAATAATAAAATTATATAAAGATTAATTAATGAGGTACCCAATTATGGAAACATACCGCTTACAATTTTAATAAACAAATAATAATAAAGAAAATATTCATCCATGATAAATTAAATTAATCAAACATCAAAATTAAATAAATCGATCACCAAAAGATATAATAAACTAAATAATCAAATATAAAAATAAATAAAGCAAAAATGTATAAGCTTAGGGTTCACATCTTAAATTAGGGTTTCTTGAATTTTAATAACTAAATTAGGATTTTAAAAAAAGGAAGTTAAACACAAAGACTTATAATAAAGAAATAAATATTGACCCCTTTGACGAGCCCATATGGCGATCCCTCTAGCCGGTTGGTGAGCGGGGTCAGGAGGCAGGGCCCCTTGTGGGGTCGGGGGCAGCGGCCCAAAAAATTTTAAAAACTGGTTTATAGGGTTATAGGTTTTGGTGTTGTAAACAAAGATTTTAGGGTTTTAAAAATAAATTTTTGTTACTGTGATATTTAAGGGTTTAAAGAATAGTTGAAATAATTTAAATAAAATAATGAAACAAAAACAATAAAACAAAAATGAAAATAAAACAATGAAAAGGAATATTTGAATTACTATAATCTTAAAAACAATTTAAAGAAAAGATTACAAACCTCCGTCGTAGGTTCCACCGATATTTAAGTTTGTAAATCTTGGTTGAAACAAGTTGAAGACAGTTACGTAGAGCACTGCCTTCTAGTTGGGTGTTATTTTCTTTTTATCTCTTTCTTCCTCTTTGTCTCTATTCTTAATCCAAATTCCTAATAGCTTTTGCCTCTCCAAGTTTCAAAAGTGAAGTCCAAAGTCTCAGCCAAAAGTTGTTAAACGTTCTCTGCCGTCCCAAAAGTCTTTTTCGAAAACCAAAGTCCAAAAGGAAAAATTGCCAAAGTCCAAGAATCCTTCTGCCAAAAAAAGTCTCTCAATAAATTTTTTTTAAAGTCCTCACTTCTGTGTTTTAATCTATTATTTATAGGAAAATAAAAAAAACATAATATGATTTGGTTAAGGAAAATTAAAACTGTATAGGAAATAAAATTTTTAAATCCAAGTAAAATAAGGTTTTGGCTAAATTGGCAGCGCGCGTGCTGCCAGGATTGCTGGCAAGAGCTGTTGGGCTACCACGGGCTACTAGACTAGACAATGATGATTTACTACATTGGACAAGGAGCATCAGGGCGAGCTGGTGAGTATTGCTCAAAATTTGCCGCAGGCCTGGGCATGCGAAGAATTACTGAGTAGTAATTTCATTGCAGGCCTCTTGGCCTGCGGCAAATTCCTTGCTAGTCGTTGCTGACGCGCGCTGCCGTGATTCGCCGATTTCTCCAATTTTTTATTTTTTTATTATATATATATTACTCTTATTTTTATTATTAATTATAAATAAAGATTTATAATTTTTCTTTTTTATTTCTCTTTAAATAAATAATAAATATATTAAAAAAGATTATTTTGGACTGTTTTAAAATATTGGACTGGACTTGGTCAAAAAATACGGGTCTGCAACTATTTGATTGATTATCATCCTGGGAAGACAAATGTTGTTACTGATGCCTTGAGTTAGAAGTCTTTGCCAGGTTTGACTGTTTATTCTCTCTTGTTCCTTGTTGAGTTGAGAGCATTGCATGCCAGATTTGAGTCTTGTGATGATGGTGCATTATTCAGTTTTGTTGGATCATATTAGATAAGCTCAGTTGGCAGATGAGAAAATCCAAAAGATTGTGATGGATTGTCATAAGGGGGAGAGTCGAGACTTTCATGTGAGAGATGACGGTTGTTTGTAGTATAGAGATAGGTTTTGTATTCCTGGCGATGCGGGATTGAAGAGGATGATTTTAGAGGAAGCACATCAGTCACTCTATGCTATGCACCCTGGTAGTACCAAGATGTATCAAGATTTGAAGCAGCAATATTGGTAGTCAGGTATGAAGAGGGACATAGCAGAGTCTATATCCAGATGTCTCACTTTTCAGAGAGTAAAGGCTGAGCACCAGGTTCCTTCATTGTTGATCTAGCCATTATTAGTGCCAGAGTGGAAATAGGAATGAGTGACGATGGATTTTGGGACTGGATTGCCTTTGACCCAGAAGAAGCATGATGCAATCTAGGTGATAGTTGATCGGATGACAAAGAAAGCTCATTTTCTTCCAGTTTGGATGGATTATTCTCTTAAGAGGTTGGTTGAGCTAGATATCAATGAGATAGTGAGGTTGCATGGATCCCAGTTTCTTAAATATCTGACCGAGATCCCCAGTTTACTCTGAGATTTTAGAAGAGTTTGAAAGATGCTTTAGGTTTTTTGTTGCATTTTAGCACTGCTTTCCATCCTCAAACAGATGGGCAGTCAGAGAGAGTGATACAGATTCTAAAGGATATGTTGAGAAGTTGTATCATTGATTTTTCTGAAAGCTGGGATAGGTTCTTTCCACTGATTGAGTTTGCATATAACAATAGTCATCAGTCCAGTATTGGGATGGCACCTTATGAGACATTGTAAGGCAGGAGGGGTGGGACATCTTTTTGTTGTGATGAGGTTGGAAAAGGTAAATTGGTCAGTCCCAATTTGATTAAGGAAACAAAAGAGAAAGTTAAGGTAATTCGGGGTCATTTGAAAGTAGCTTCAGACAGACAGAAATCCTATATAGATTTGAAGAGGAAGGATATAGAGTTCAGTGTGGGAGATAAAGTGTTCTTAAACGTATCACCATGGAAGAAGATTTTGAGATTCGGGCGCAACGGGAAGTTAAATCCTCTTTTCATAAGGCCATATGAGGTGCTGGAAAGAGTTGGTCCAGTGGCTTATAGACTTGCTTTACTACCAGAGTTGGATCAGATACATAATGTCTTCCATGTCTTTATGCTTTGGAGATAAATATCAGACCCATCTCATATAATGCTAGTGGAGTCCATTGAGGTGACTCTGAATATGACTTATGAGGAAGAAATAGTAGCGATTTTGGTATGAGAAGTGAAAAAGTTGAGGAATAAGAAGGTGCTACTTTTGAAAGTCCTTTGGAGGAATCATGCCACTGAGGAGGCGACATGGGAGAGTGAGTAGACGATGTGGAGTCAGTATCCCCAGTTATTCTAGATTTGATAGCAGATAATTTCGAGGGCGAGAGTTGTTTTTAGGAGGAGAGAATTGTAATATCCCAAATTTTTTAAAATTTCTATTTTTGGAAATTTTATAAAATAAATTATAAGTTAATTGGATAAATTAAATAAATGATTTTAAATGAAAATGAAAAGATTTTAAGTGAAAAAGTAAAATGTATATGTGATATATATGTAAATATACATAACATATACAAATCAATTTTTAAAACTCAAAGTTTATTTTAATAATTCAAAAGTAAATTATATTGTTAATGGAAGATGATATATTGATGTTATAATTAAATAATAATATATATATGGTTAAGATTAAAAGTGGAAAATATATGTGGTTAAAAGTGAAAGTGGATGGATAGAGATGACTTGTGGATCTTTTCTTCTTCTTCTTCCTCCCTTAGCCGATTCACCATGGTTGTGTAAGAGGGGATCTTTTCTTCTTCTAAGATTTCTAAGGTAAAGGATTTTCAAGGTTTTAAGGGAAGATTTGGTGATTTCTTCTTGTAGTGGTAAGTTTTCAACTTGTTTCCTTGATTTATCTTAAAGATGTGAAATTTGACTTGTTATGGTTGTATGTTTTAATTGTTGGAATTGGTATGTTTGAAGTTGTTTTGAGTAGTTAACCATGATTTTAAGGTTGGATTGAAGAAATGGTTAAGTTTGAGTTGAGTTTGGTGTAGAGAGAGAGAGTTAAACTCATGTAACTTTTGAGTTGTGAAATCATGTGATTTGAATTGTGTAATTTGATTTCAATTAAGTTACTTTGATGCATAACCAAGTATTTTAAAGTTAAATGATGGATTTAGTTGAGTTTGAATAGAGTTGGAAATGGAAAGGGATTGTTCAAAGTATGAGAAAAGAATGATAACTTTAGATATGTGACAATTATGTGTTGATATCAGGAATTTGGCCTGACAAGCCCATGTCACTGAGCGTGTCAAAGCTACTATAATGCAAGAGTATTGGCATGGGTAGTGAAACATACAGTGACACGCTCATGTCACTGAGCATGTCAAAGCTACTATAATGCAAGAGTATTGGCATGGGCAGTGACACGCCTATGTCACTGGGCATGTCAAAGCTTTTGTATAGTGGGCAGATGGCATGGTCATTGATACGCCTATATCGTTGAGTATGTCATTTGTAGAATTTGCCCAAGATAGCTCTTTTCCTTATTTTTCCTTTATGGTTCTTATCTTTGTGTTGAGAGATCATGCATATGTATTAAAATGTGACACTAAGTAATTATTTATAATCACATTTGTTTAGGCATTGAGGAGATTTGATTTGCTCAATCCAAGTGTTGAAGGGTAACTCGAAAGAGAAGGTTGCAGGTGGTGTTTGAGCTTGTTTTGTTGCTTTTAGAGGTAAGTACAAACTTTGAATAAATTAGTTATGTTGGCATTACATTAGGCTTAACACATTTTACATTGAAAAATATGTTAAGCTACTTGATGCATTGACCATTCATGAACAATGTGCTATGATATATGTAATGTTATGTATGCATTATATGCATTATGAAAAGCTATTGATAATGGCTAAATTGAGTAAAATGTAAAATATGTGCAATATGCAAAAATGGCCCAAAGTGTTTGGGTAATGTGGTTTGTTGTGTACGTATTAAAGATATTATGGAAAGCCATTGGTAATGGCTAGATTGCATAAAATGCGATTTATATGTGAATTATGTGAAAATACTCAAGATATTTGGGTAATGTATTTTAATGTAAAACGTGATACATTGTGATGATATGTTGAAACAAGATGAATTGATATTTATGTAAATGAGAAAATTAAGAAAAATAGAAAAATAAGGCAATGTGCCTTATTGATAATGAGGAATGAGGCAATGTGCCTAGATTGATTATGGGAAAATGAGAAAGAAATTGATGATGGAAAATATGAAATAATTGTGTGCCTAGTATGTTCTTCAATTTTCAGAGTTCTGTGTTTGGTGGCATTCCTATGAGGTTATCCTCGTTATTTGCCTTCGAGGCTAGCTTTTAAGCACTTATTTGATTTGCCTTTGGGGCTAGACACTTGGAGTCACTGTGATATGATCTACCTTCGGGGCTAGCTTTAGAGCAATTATTATGATCTGCCTTCAGGCTAGCTTTTGGGAAATTACATGATTTGCCTTCTAGGCTAGACACATGGTATCAATATGGATCAAAATAGTAACTCTAGGATTTGAATATCATATTAGATCTTTTGAGCCCATGCTTGTGTTTGTTCTTATGTGAATTGTAAAATGATTGAAAAATTTATTGAAAATGAATTTGTATGTCACATGGTGACATGATATACATAAGCATTGTACATTGGCATTGTATTAAGCTTTATTGTTATTAAAGTTTGTATCGCTAGGCCTTTGGCTTAGTGCAATTATAATTCATCGCACACGTGACGGGGGATATTTGGTAGAGCCGGAGAGTTCTTCTAGACCGAGTCGGGTCTAGATTTGAGATCTTGAGTGTAGAACTGATTGTTGGACATCATGGTCGGAGACATTGCCAGCATGTACATATTTTATATTTTTGTACATTTGACATTATGTATATTATATTATGTTTTGAGGTATATATATATATATATTGTAAATTATAAAGAATGTTTTGGATAAAATTTAGAAATGGGGGATTTTGTATGTGTTTTTGTTAAGTAATATTTTATTTGTTATTTAAATTATATCCTTTAAATTATTTAAGATTATACAAATTCGAAAAGTAAGGATTTTTATATAAAATGGGTTGTGATATTTTTGTACTGTCTATAGGTATATTACATATGCTGGGTGTATGTATTATACGCATATAGGGTATAAGGGTGTTGCAGAGGTTGAATTGGAAACACTTATAAAATTGACTTGCACTCTAACAATGCTTTTGAATATTTAGTTACTGTATGCAATGATGCTTCATTTTGGCATAGAAGATTGGGACATGCAAATATGGACCAACACCAATGTCTAAGTAAAGAAGAGCTTATAGATGGACTCCCCAAAATGAAATTCACTAAAGATAAAATTTATGAACCATGTCAATTTGGAAAACAACATAAGAGTTCTTTTAAAACTAAAAACATTGTAAGTACTTCTAGACCTCTAGAATTAATACATTTAGATTTGTTTGGTCCAAATAAAGTTGCTAGTCAAGGAGACAAGTTTTATGTATTTATACTTATTGATGAATACTCTTGGTTTACTTGGGTTAATTTCTTAGCTCATAAGAATGAAGCTTTTAATCATTTCAAACTTTTTGCAAACATGGTTCAAAATGAAAAAGTATATGTAATCACATCTATTAGAATTGATCATGGCAAAGAATTTGAAAATGAGAACTTTGAAAATTTTTATAATGAGCTTGGTATTTTACATAACTCTTTAGCACTTAGAACACCACAATAAAATGGTGTGGTTGAAATAAAAAATAGAACATTGTTTAAATTGGCTAGAACAATGCTCATTGAGTACAATTTACCTTCTTATTTTTGGGCCGAAGCCATTAATACCGCATGTTATATTTCAAATTGAGTTTTCAAAAGACTTTTAATAAATAAAACTTCTTATGAGCTATGGAATGGAAGAAAACCAAAAATTTTATACCTTATAGTATTTGGACGCAAATGCTTTATATTAAATATCAAGGACAACCTTGGAAATTTCTCATCAAAATGGGATGAAGGAGTGTTCTTAGAATATTCATCCTCTAGTAAAGCATATAGAGTACTACTGTAACACCCATGAATTTTAGATGGTGATAAATAATTAATTTAGAGGATAATTAGTATGTTGGCGAGGGAAATGCAAGGTATGTACATGATATATATAGGATATATACATAATATATACATGGTATACTCATAATGCATACTTGATGTATACATGAAATGCACATGACATATATGTTATATATACCTTACATAAATATTACATAAACATATACCTAAAATATATACAACATATAAATGAAATATAAATTATTATACAACTATATTTATGTATGGGAAGATGTAAATTAATAAATAAATGAATGGAAAAAAGAAATGGAAAGTCAAAAGAAGAGAGGAAATGAGTGGTGGATAATTAATGTGAATTAATTAATTAATTTGAAAATATATGTAAAAGTGAGGAGAAAGTGGGACATTGGATTTTATAAGAAGAAGATGATCTTCTTCTTCCTCCATACCTTAGCCAGAATTGAAAAGAGAAAGAGAGAGAGAAAATTCTTTCCAAATACTCTAAATTTTACAAGAAATCCAAAGGAATTAAGGTGATTTTGAAGATTCACCTAGGATTCAAGTAAGTATTTTCTATTTCAATCTTATTTTTTTAATTTGAAGGTTATGTAAGATTTGGGTAGAGAGAGAAAGTGGTTTAAATTGCTAAAATATTTATATATATATATAATGTGAAAATGATGAGTATATGATGAATTGTTGATTAGTTGTTTAAAATGAGCATAAGTGATTGAAGTAGGGTTATGGGTAGATTATGCCTAAATTAGGGTTTTAGTATGGGTGGATTTAATTATTGTAATGAAGGGATTTAATGTTGTTTTAATATATATCTATATGATGATTCTATGATTAGAAATTGATTATCAGCGAGTTTAGATAAAGTTAGGGTTATGACCATATTATGTGAAAAATAGGGTTTTTGAATGAAGTTGAGACAATTTTAGAAATGAATTGTTTTATTATTATTTTGGTTGTAAGTAATGATTTTATGACTTGTTAGCCAAATGATCTCAATTTTGATCTTTGACACTCAAATTGAATGATGCATTTAACATGTTTGTAAGACACTTGTTGCAGAACTAGGTGTGCACCCTTAATTTTTGACCCAGTCCAGTCCAATATATTTTAATTAGTCTAAAATAATTTTTGTGTTGTCCAATATATTTTTTAGTCAAAAAAATAACTTTTGTGTTGTCCAATATATTTTAATTAGTCCAAAATAATTTTTGTGTTATCTAAATTAAATAATATTTGTTTTAATATTTAGTTTTTTAATTAATAAAAAATAAAATAATAATAATAAATAAATATACAAAAATAAAAATAAAAATCGGCGATGGAAAAATCGAAAAGTTGGGACGAAATGGCTCGCAGGCAATTTCGCCCGCCCAGCTCTCAGGTTCCCACAATAACTTTTTCGCCAACAAAATTTTTCTGCAGCAGTTTTTTTTTTGCCAGCGAAATTTTTCCGACGTAATTTTTTCCGAAACCAAATTCAATTTGGTTTCGGTTTCCTTTTCTTAATTAATGTTAGATTCCGTGAACAATTAAGATTAATCATCAAAATCTTCTATAAATAGGACTAAAAACAACACAAATTGAGGAGGAAAATTTGGGAAGAAAAACTTAGAAAAAGAGATCGGACTTTAAAGCTTTTTGACAGTGAAAATGATCGAATTTTTTAGAGAAGGATAAGCAAACAAGCAACCAATCTATCAAAGGCAGCCATCTTGCCTTTGACCTTGTTCATCCAAGAAGCAATTTTTGGTGGAACCAACGAACGATGGTTTGAATTCTTAATTTCTTTTTGTTTCTTACAGTAGCTTCGTTCTTTATTTGATTCATAAGATTATTCACTCAAAACTTCAATCTTTGAAGATGTAATAACTTGATCTTTGTTTCCAGAAACCCTAAGTGATTTCCTCTATTTCTAAATACCTTTAAAAACTTTAATCCATTTCTTTGCTTTCCCAAAAACCTTAAATCGTTCTTAAACCCTAAAAATCATCCTTCTATTTCCCTGAAACCTCAAAAACCTAATTTATTCCTTCTGTCCCTAAAAACCCTAAATTGTCTGTTTTGTTTCTATAAACCTTAAATCATTTTGTTTATTCCCAAAAACCCTAAAAAATATCTTTTATGTTTCTGTAAACCTTAAATCGTTTTGTTTATTTTCATAAAGCTTCATAAAACTATAAATTGTTTTTCCAAATTCTAAAATCAAATACATTCTCCGAAACACTAAAAACCCTAATTCAACTTTAAAACTAAGACAGTAACCTCAAACTAGTTAACATTAAACCCTAGTTTTCTTAAACCCTAACTCCCTTAAAACCTTAAACCTTAGTTTTCCTAAACCCTAACCCTTTAATCGTTAAACCTTAAAACCTTATAAACCTAAATATTAAAATTCAAACACAGTAAGCCTAAAAACAACAATTCAGTAGCTAATAATCATAAACCTAATGTTTTAAAGTGTCCAAACCCTAATTTCATGATTTCACTCCTCAAACACTAATTTGGTTAATCAAAGAACCTTATCAATCTTTTAAATCATAAAACTTTAATCCATTTCAATTCCTTTAAAACTTATAGTAGCTTAAACCCATAAATTCCAAAACCCTAAACATTTTAATTAAAGAATCTTAAATAAAAATAGTAGCCCTAATTTGAATCTTTACTTGCTTTATTTAATTTTATATTTGATTATGCAGTCTATTATATGCTTTAATTTATTTTCAATGCTTTATTGGTTTATTTAATTTCAATGATTGATTTATTTAATTTATCATGGATGAATGATTTATTTATTATGAATGGTTATTTACTTTTATCGATTTGTTTTAGATTTCCAAATGTTGTAAGAGGTATGTTTCCACTTGGTGGGTACCTCATTAGTTAAATATCATGTAATTTAAATTGCTTTTATATTTTAGACCAATGTAAAGGACATGTTTCTACCTTTCGGTGGGTGTCCTATTTAGGCATGGATGACGTAAGGGCATGTTTCCATCTTCGGATGGGTGTCCATTTATTTGCTTTGTTTGGACATTGCTTTGATTTTTAATATAACGATGCTTTATTTCAATTGTTGCATGTAATATGAATAATGTTGTTATATTTAAGAATTTTATAATATTGAGACCTGTACAGGAGGCCGGTTCCAATGAACCGGGCATTGTGGGGGGTGATGGGCCATTTCTCACCTTCCTCATACGTACCTAACTTTCTGAACCCATTAGGGGGTTGGGAATTCCTTAGGAATTGAGTCATCCACCCCTTTCTTTTTTCCCTGCCCGTCTGGGTGATGACTCCATTTTCTCCGGACTTAGGTCCGTATTCTCTAAGGCCCCGAGCCTAAACAATGCCAAAATCGAAAGAACCATTCCACCGGGAGTGGGGGCAAAAAATCCCCGCTCACAGTGGTGACTCCACTAGGGATAAGAGAAGTTGATTCCGTTGGTCTTTATATTATTCTATTCTTTCTTATAATGATATTATCCATTGCATCATATTAGATTGCATCATGTACGTGAGTTAGGACACCCGTGTTACCCGTGTTGTGTTGTGTAAGGGATACCATACTTTCACTCAAGGTATGGAGATCGAGCATGGCATAACCACTCAGAGCCTCGTACCATTTGGTATATACTTTCTATGGGAACCTAAGCCTTTTAACCCAAAGACTAAAGCTCATGTAATTGGCCTAGTTACTTTCCTTAGGTTTTGCCCCAAATGCATGTTGTTTGACTATGATTAATTTGTCTTGGCTTAAATCATGGCTTATTTGGTTTGCTCTTTTTCTAATTTGACCCAAGTACATTTACAAGCTTAAATAAATTTTTCTTTAAAGTCCAAAAGACCAAAGCTATTTTCAAAACCTTTCAAGATGGTCTTTGGACATAAGACTTTTCTAAAAGTAAATCAAAAATTCTATTGCTCATGGCCCCAAATACTAAGCCGAAAATCCATTTTTCCTAAAGTCTTTTTACAATGGGCTTAGAAACAAAATTATTTTCATCCAACCTTTTCTTACAAAGAGCTTGCAAATTATTTAGGTCAATTACGAAATACCAAAAATCAATTGTGAGCCTAGTTTATACTAAGAATAAATTGACCATGGGCTTGTTTTTGGCATGAACCATTAGTTACTTTTTTCAAGTGAGAATTCTATTTGTAATAAACCTCTTAATTTTGTTTTAATCCAATATAGCATAAAAGATACTTTAGTTGGTTGAATGGATTAAAACCTAATTAATGAGAATTATTATGAAATGATTTCCATTTTCGAAAATATAACTATTGGTTGAAACGTCCGAGGGAATTATTCAAAAACAAGATGCCCCATGTTGGTATTTTGTTAACCATATACCTAGGAAAAGAGACTCGCCATTCGTATGTGGATGTTATAAGGTTGGAAGGAACGTCCTATTTGTCCTTGTTTGTCTATTGTTTGTGCATACATGCAGACATTTGCATCTCATATCATTGATCCTCTCTAGCTCACAGCCCTGGATTACGACAGTTCAAAAGCTTACGACAATCAGACCTACGCCAAAGACAAAGTATCTAGCAACGACTCAATTACTTGCTCACCAAAAATAATGGATCCCGAAAAAATTCAAAGAATGGTGGATGATGCCCTCAACGCAAAGATGGAAGAAATAAAAGAGGCCCTAGTTGAGACCATGAAGAACCAATTGACTGCAATTTTAGAAAATCACGCCGAAGAATCTACTAGCACTAAGAAGCCAAGGGATAAAGGGAAGACTAAAGTTGGTGAAGTGGTTTTTGATGATGAAAAGGTGATCATTGATGATGATGATGATTGGGATCAATACTACCAAGATGCTCAAGAGAAGAAAAAAGAACCAAAGATTGTTGAAAGGTCAACTATGGAGAAAACCAAAACTTCTGATGTTGAAAAGATGATTGTGGACTTAGAAAAGAAATTTGAGAAGAAACTAAAAACTAAAGAAATGTCTGAAGTTAACAAATTATTTGAGCTAGATGAAGAAGTCTCGTACAAGTTCAAGATGCCATCTTTTGCGAAGTTTGATGGAACCGAAAATCCTCATCTCCATGTGAAGCAATATATCACTGCCATGCAGTCTGCCTGAGATACTAAGGCTCAAACTCTAAGGTACTTTATGCTCTCATTAGACCTTGTTGTCCAAAATTGGTTCAATACCTTAAATGATGGAACACAAAAGAGTTAGGATCTGCTTTACAAAGCCTTCATCCAACAATATGGATATAATGTCGAGAAGGAAGTTACCTTAATGGAAGTGGAGTCCATTAGGCAAAGGTCGAATGAGAATTTTGTAGATTATATGAAGAGATGAAGAAACAAGGCCACTTTGCTCAAGAAGAGGCCCAATGAATTTGATCAAATAAGGATGATTGTGAGAGGGGTGTTGCCTAGTCTTCGTGAGAGGATATCTCATACACTGATCTGTGATTTCAAAGACCTTCTCCAAGTGGGTTTGCAAATTGAAGAATGGGAAAGAGAGAAGAGCCATTTTTCAACAAGAAGGAACGAGAAAGGAAACTATCAGTCTGGTAGCCAAAGCATGCAAAAGGCAGTGGGTGTTAATGCTACTAACCAAGGAACGAGGAGATAATTTTTGGAATTGGGGAAATCGATGTCTTGGGTCAATAAACTTCAAAGAAAGGGATTACTACAACCCTTAAATCCTCGTCCTTTGCCTAACCCTCTCCCACTTAATTTCGACACTAAAGCATTTGTGATACACATAGATGTGTAAGGTTGAGACATGAGATCCAAAATCTAATTGATAATGGGAAGCTACCCAAGCCCAATAAGCCAAACACCAAAGACAACCCATTACCAAAGTTCAATAGAGTACCACCGCTGGCAACCTTCATGATTGGAGGAAGTTTGCATGAGGATTTTGTCATGTCTTTTTTTCAAGATGTGGGTAGAGAAGCAACCAAAGAAGAAGAGGTATTTGGTGGAATTAAACAAGTTATGGTGGGTAAAGAAGTAATAATTTGTGTTGTCAATGGGTTTTGGGATTCAAGCGATAGTGATGATGATCTTGTATCCAAGAAGGAGGAGTGGACTTGGTCCGAGCTCGAAGATGATGAAGTAATGAACACTAGATCCAGTAAGCTTTATGCAAGGCCACCACCTAAGGAGGTAGAAACTAATAAGGGTAAGGAAGTTGAAGTAGGAAATAAAGAAGAGGAAGATGATGTTGTGCTCAAGCAATTGAAAAGAACACAAGCAAGTGTTAGCATTTGGTACTTATTAGCTACTTCTAAAAAGCACCGAGAAACTATGGCCAAAGCCTTGGCTAGCATGCCAATTTCTACCTCCACGACACCGGAGGAGCTGATCAACTTCATAAAAATTGGAGGAGTAATGAAATATGAAGATGTTCAAGAGAAGAGTGAAGTTAATATGGGAGCAATTTCTTTTTCAAATGCGGATTTACCAGAGGTGGGGAGAGATCACGTCTGCCCTCTCTTTATCAAAATAGAAGTCAAGGGGAAGAGGACTCCATTTGTAATGGTCGATGATGGGTCCACCATAAATGTTTACCCACTTAAGATATTGCCAAATATAGCCATGTCAACAAGAGATCTAAGCCCGACCGAGGTAATAATTCGGGCTTATGACAACACTAAGAGACACGCCGAAGGGACTTTCAAAGCTGCTGTCAAGGTTAGTCCAATTGAATCTATTGTTGAATTTGTTGTTTTAGACATACTGGTTACCTTTGCCTTACTCTTGGGGCGACCATGGTTTCATCCTCTTGGTGGAGTTCCTTCCACCCTTCATCAAAAGATCAAGTTCCCCAATGGAGATGAGACAGTGGTCATTGAAGTTGAAGATAATGAGATTGTTAACGCTCTAATGATTGAGAGGCCTCTCAATGATTTTCAAGTAGCTGCAATGTCTAATGATGAAGTAGTGGACTCTAAAGTCTTGAATATGATGAAGAACATGAACTACCTTCCCGAAGCTAGTCTTGGAAAGGGTAAGGCCGGTTTGACAAAGCTGCCAGACTTTAGAACTCAAACTTCCAAGAAAGGGTTGGGATATGATGAAAACAATGATGTCCAGCCAAAGAAGAGTGAGAAGATGAGCTTCCCACCACTTGAAGAGATCTTTGTCAAAGCTCCAGATATGGGACCACTCCAAGGAAAGCCCGAGCCAATCATGTTCATGGGAAAGTTGATCCCGAGTTTTGAAATTTTTGCAGATGTGGCCGAGCTAGTGTACCAAGTGAAGAAAGAGATCACCTTGTCAGCAAATAAAGAATCCAATCTGGAAGAGAAGAAAGAAGCTATCCTGAAAGCCTAGAAGACTTCGGAGGAGATTGCTGCCCTGGTTGAAGAAAAGTTTAAAGACATCTTGCCTTATGATTTTGAGAACAATGATTTTGATTTTGATTTTAATTTGTTTGCTTTATATAAGGATGATGATGTTTTCTTTTCCAAAATGAATGCAATAAAGTCTGATTTTACTTACTTGTGTGATGTTTCTCCTGATGGTTGCATACATTCAAATAGCAGTTACATGAGCATCTTTAATATTAATTCTGTTAACACACAATCATTAAATTTGGGAACAACCAAAACTCCTAAAAACATTAGCATAGCATCCAACCTTACTCCTGACGAGAGAGAGAGATTTGAAAAATATTCAAAAAATATGAAGAAGTGTTTGCTTGGTCTTATGAGGATATGCCTGGAATAGAGCGAGACATAGCCGAGCATCATATTCCTACTTACACTCACATAAAACCTGTCAAACAAAAGCTTAGGCGATTAAGACCTGAGTGGGCTGAATTGGTTAAAGAAGAGGTCACTAAGCAAATACAAGTGAAGTTCCTTGAAGTAATAGAATATCCAGATTGGCTAGCCAACATAGTACCTATGCCAAAGAAAGATGGAAGGATAAGGGTCTGTGTGGATTATAGAGATTTAAACAAGGCTTCCCCTAAAGATGATTTCCCTTTACCTCATATAGATGTCCTCATTGATATGCAGCCTCTAGCGTGCTACACTCATTTGTACATGGATTTTCTGATACAATCAAGTGCTAATGGCCTAAGAGGATAAAGCCAAAACTGCTTTCATTACTACATGGGGTATATTTTGTTATAGGGTGATGCCATTCGGCTTAAAGAATGCTTGGGCAACCTACCAAAGGATGGTCAGCACACTATTTCATGACATGATGCACAAAGAAGTTGAAGTATATGTTGATGATATGATGGTTAAATCAAATACAAGAGAACAACACTTCCAAAACTTGGAATTATTCTTCGATAGAGCCTTGAAATATAAGCTAAGATTGAACCCGAAGAAGTGTGTGTTTGATGTTACCTCAGGTAAATTATTGGGACATGTGATTGGTCCAAATGGCATTGAGATTGATCCTGACAAAGTTAAGGCAATTAGGGATATGCCAGCCCCTAAGACGGAGAGAGAAGTTCTGGGATTTATTGGTAAATTACAATACCTTAGCAGATTCATAGCAAAACTCACAACAATTTGTGAGCCTATCTTCAAATTTCTTAAAAAGAATCAGCCGGTCATATGGAATGAAGAATGTCAAAAGGCGTTTGAGTGAATAAAATAGTATTTGTTGAATCTACCTATTTTAAAACCACCTAAACCCGGCAAACCTCTATTACTATACTTAGCAGTAGAAGAAGAGTCAATAGGAGCCATGCTAGCCCATGCAGATGAGTCAGGGATTGAGCATGCAGTTACTATTTGAGTAGAAAGCTCCTACCTTATGAAATTAAGTATAGTATCATTGAAAAGACCTATATAGTGGTGGTTTGGTCTTATAAGAAGTTGCGGTGCTACTTTCAACCATATAGTGTGCAAGCAATTTCCAGGTTGGATCCAATGAAGTACTTAAGGGAGACACCCTCTTTGATTTGGAAATATGGTCGATGGTTGATAATATTTGAAGAATTTGAGATTGAATATGTAACTAGGAAAACAATCAAAGGTAGAGCGGTGGCAGAATTCCTGGCCCAACAAACATTACCAGAAAGCGAAGAGTTAATCTTGGAATTTTCGGATGAACATTTAGATGCAATTGAAGTACAAGGGTGGAAAATGTATTTTGATGGAGTAGTAAACAGGAAAGGAGCAGGTTTGGGAGTTATACTAGAATCGCCCGAAGGGAAACTTATCCCTTCAGCCAAAAAGTTGAAATTTAGGGCAACCAATAATATGGTGGAATACGAATCTTGTATTTTCAGTTTGGAAACCCTAATGATTATGAAGGTGGATAATGTGGAAGTTTTTGGTGATTCATTACTAGTAGTATTCCAAGTAAATAGAGAGTGGGAGTTGAAAGAAGAAAAATTAAAACCATACCACCATTACTTGACCATGATGAAGAAGAAGTTTAAGGAGTGTAGGTTTATACACCTATCAAGAGAAGAAAATCAGATGGCTGATGCCCTAGCCACATTGGCTTCGGTATGGGAAAATGCTGCCAGCTTATTTCTTAAGCCTCTGATTTTGACCAGTTCATCAACTCCTTGCTATGAATATGAAACAATCATGGAAACTGATACAGAACATGATGCGTGGAATGATACTTTAAGGCAATTTTTGGAAGAAAGAGAATACCCGCCGGAGGCAACAAAGAAAGAGAGAAGAGCCATAAGGCGGTGGTCATTGCAATACATCACATTCCATGGAGAGTTATATAGAAGATGGCCTGATGGGGTGCATTTAAGATGTTTAAGAAAGCCTAAAGTGGAGCGTATCGTGTCAGAAATACATGCGGGAAGTTGTGGTCCGCACATGAGTGGTTTGGCTCTAGTTAAGAAGATTATTTAGCAAGGTTACTACTAGTTGACCATGGAGAGAGATTGTATTGAGTTTGTAAAGAAGTGCCAACAATGTCAGATGTATGGTAACTTGAATCACATGCCTCCTGAAGAACTGCATTCTATGTCTTCACCCTACCATTTGCCACTTGGGGTATCGACATTATAGGAGAGATACATCCGACAGCCTCAAACGGTCACCGTTTTATTGTGGTAGCAGCAGATTATTTGTCAAAATGGGTCAAAGCCGAATCCTTCAACAAACTGGGTGCAAGTCAAATGGCTAGATTTATTAAAAAGAACCTCATCTGCCGATACGAGGTCCCGAACAGTGTGATATCAGACAATGGGGTACAGTTTCAAGGAGCAGTTAAGGATTTATTCTCAAAGTACCGAATCCATCATCATAGATCCTCTCCTTATAGACTAAAGGCTAATGGTGCAGTAGAAGAATAAACAAACAATTAAGCAAATTCTGCCCAAGATGACCAAGATTTACAAGGATTGGTTAGAGATGCTTCCCTTTGCTTTATGGGGATATAGGATAAGTGTGCGAACACCTACTGGAATGACACTAATAAGAGTGTTTTTATACTTGTTTTTAGTATGATTTCTGTGTCTTTTTAGTTAATGTTTCTTTTGATTTTGGTTTAAAGTTTGTTTTAAGTGTTTATTTTAGGTCAAAGTGCAAAAACTCCCTTGGATGATCAAAACAATGAAGAAAAAGCATGAAGCAAGCAAGACATGGCTAAGCCAAAGCAAGCTTGGCCGTGTCCCTCAAAATTTCTTTAAGGCAGTAGATGACACGGCCAGGTGACATGCCCAAGCCTCTGGCCATGTCTCACCCAAAGAGCAAAAATCAAAGGGACCAAGAAAGGAAAGAAAATTTGGCAGAAGAAGACACTGGCAAGTGACACGGCCAAAAGCTTGGCCGTGTCCCATCCAAGCCAAAGAACCAAGGAAGGAAAAGAAAGGAACCAGAAGCCAACACACCCAGGTGACATGCCCAAGCCAGTGGCCATGTCACATGACATGGCCACAAGCTTGGCCGTGTCACACTTGGAAACAAAGAAAGCAAGTTGACGAAGCTAGAAGCAGAAAGTGACACACTCACATGACACGGCCAAGCCACTGGCCATGTCACATGACACAGCCAGGAGCTTGGCCGTGTCACCTAGAGAAGAAAACAAGGAAAGAAAGGGCAGAAGGTGACACGGCCAGCAAGCTTGGCCGTGTCACCTAGGACAACTTTGAATTGTTCAAATTTTTCTACAGACAAGTGGGGAACAAAGACTAGTTTTAGTCAAAAGTAATATTAGACAAAAAAAAAAAAGCTTGCCTAATTTGAGGAAAAGAAAGATTGAACAAAGGGAATGTGGGAGACAAGGTGAGTTGGAAGTGAGCTGGAAGCATGGCTTGAGCTTTGGAGGGAAATAAAAAGAGAAGAAGAGGGAGTTTTTAGGGGGATTCTGGAGCTGGAAACGTGAGGGCTGGAACAAGGGAGAAGGAGCCAACAACTGAAGCAAAGAGGAGGGTTTTGAGCTGAGTTTGAAGAAGGAGATACATCTTGTACAAGCCCTAAACCAAGAATCTAGGATGAAAGTGAAGAAATACAGATTATTCGCCATGGATTGTTTGGTTTCTTTTACTCATTTCTCTTGTTTTGTTTTTCTGGTTTTGAACATGAACTAATTCCTTCTCTATCTAGATATTGATGAACCCTAGCTTATTTATATGGATTGAATAATTATATTTAGTTGAATCATTTGATTGAGTTGTTTTATTCTTATGATGCTTAATGATTTATTTCCAATTGATAATAGCATGCTTATTGATTGGTTGCAATTTTCATATTATTGACTTGAGAAAGCTTGATATAAATTGATTACTCATAAGGGTTGAGGATTGATTGGGGTGCTAGAGATAGACTTACAAGATCCTTTGGTGTATAGTTCCTTGTTCTTAATGCATGACCTACTTAATTGTGTTTGAGAAGAGATTCTGACACTCTACTTAGTGATTAGGGATTAATTTGCTCGAGAGAGAGGTTTTAGTCTAAGTTAGAGGAATGCCAACTCAATTCTATTGAATGATTTAACTGAATTGATTGTTCATAAATATCATTGAGGCTAGGGGGATTCAATATCTGGATAGTATTATTATCATTAATCCTATTTTCACAACATTTAATTTCCCTTACTTCCAGTTATTAAATTAGTTGTTCTTAATTACAAAGCATCACACAAATATTAATTTGCTAAACTACGGTTAAGGTTTGCGCTAGTACTTGGCCTTGTCCCCAGTGGAACGATAACTCACTCACTACTATATTACTTGGGCGACCTGTGCCCTTGCGGCAGCGTGACGCGCACCAAGTTTTTGGCACCGTTGCCGGGGACAACGGTTCAATATTAGTAATATAATTAAAACTGTTGATTTAGTTTTATTTTCATTTGTTTTTAACATTGGTTCTTGCTTATTTACTATCATTTTAGGTGTTTCTTACCGTTTATGACAAGAGCTAGCTCATCCCAACTGCTTGAGTTAGACCCAGAGCTAGAGAGAACGTTGAGGAGAAAGCGAAAGGAAGAAGGGGAGGCAGTTCTGGAAGACGCAAAAATAGAGCAAGAAGAAGTATTTGAAGTGATGGAAGGAGCTGGACCAAGAACAATGCAGGAGTTTGCTAAGTCCAATCTCAATGGAGCTGAATCTAGTATCCGGAGGCCGACAGTTGCTGCAAACAACTTCGAAATAAAAGCAAATGTAATTCAAATAATGCAGCAGACATCACCAATTATCAGTGGCAAGCCCCAAGGGAGTAAGGAAAGCTGAAGGTTATGAGTTCACACCAATTAGACCCTGTGGTGGCTTTGATAGTCCAATTGGAAGCATTGAATAAAAAATTTGATTCCTTGGCTTCTTCTTCTGGGAAAGTAATGTAGGTGATGTCTTGTGAATGGTGTGGGGGTGGACATCAAAGTCAAGATTGCCAAAGTGGCAACATGTTTGCTAGGCAAGAGCAAGTAGATTATGTTGAAAATATGCCAAGGCAATAGCAGAATAATCCCTACAGCAACACATACAATCCGGGGTGGAGAAATCATCAAAATTTCTCATGGAATAATCAAAATAATCCAAGACCTCCCCCTGGATTCCAGTAGCCCCAACATCAAGAAGCAGCCCCTCCAAGAAAGAGTAATTTGGATGACATGATGGAGAAATTTATAGCAGCTTCTAAAACTAGGTTCCAATCAACTGAAACCACCATAAGAAATCAGCAAGCCTCAATTCATAATTTGGAGAATCAAGTGGGGCAAATTACCAAGTTGCTCAGTGAGAGACCACAAGGAAGTCTGCCTAGCAACACAGAGGTAAATCCTAAAGAGCAGCTCAAGGCAATTACACTAAGGAGTGGAAAAGAGATCAAGGGCAATGTGGTTGAGAAAAGAGAAAAAGTGGCAGAGAAAGGGCTGAAGTACAAGAAAAAGAAGATGATCCTACTGTCACTTCGGAAGAGAAAGCTGCACTAGACAGTGAGAAAATTAAGCAGCCACAAGAAAGCAGCCATTATTGAAGGAATACCGACCTAGAGTACCCTATCCCGCAAGGTTGAAAAAAGACAAGATTGATGCTCAGTTCGGTAAGTTTCTTGAACTTTTTAAATAATTGCACATTAATATTCCATTTGCTGAAGCCTTGTCACAAATGCCTAAGTATGCTAAATTTTTGAAAGATATCCTTTCTAACAAAAGGAAACTTGAGGAAGTGTCTTTAGTGCATTTATCTGAAAAGAGTTCGGCAATTTTGTAAAGAAGGTTACCTAAGAAGTTAAAAGATCCAAGTAGTGTAACACCCCTTCCCGGCCTACATGTGTAAGCCGAGTAGAGGCGCCACACTATCCTAATGTTGCTACCAATTTTACTTAGTCAAATTTTAGTTCCGATTTTACAGAAATTTTGCCAGAGGTTCGCCTAGAAATTTGGGTCCCAAGTGTTGACAAAACTGATTTTTCTGATTTTTGAAAACATTTTTACACAAACCAATGCGAATACAATCAGTTTCAATACACTCCCAATGAATCCACCTTATAACCTCAACTACAAACCTGCAAGAAGAATTCACACTTCTAATACAAATTAAAGTAGAGGTTTCTTATTATTACATACTACTAACGTATAGTATAACATAGAAATTCTTAATCTTATATTTTCATATACATGCCACAACTAGCCAACTCATAATATAGGAAATGAAATGTAACACCCCCATATCCAATGCACACACACTACAACCACAACAAGGTAGCATAAGTGCACCAAACATAGGGATGCTACGGTTTTCTTAACATTCAAACCCTTTAAAACTTGATACAATACCCTTATCATTTTACATTATAGAAAATTAGATCATTTACTTATAAAACAAAACATATTAGTTATATATATATACATTTATATATTACACAGCGGAAGTTATAAAATATGTACATATTTACATATTAAACATTTCTTTACAAAATATAAAGAAGTATACATGATTGGCAAGTTTGCTCTGATCTTTAATCTCCCAAAATGGATTCTTCAAGGTCTACTCTCACTTGGTCTTGATGAACTCTCGGGTTCAACTCTATCAACTCTATTACCTGCGCGATTAAACACTATCGCGCTAAGCCAAGGGCTTAGTAAGATAAAACATGCAATGGATATGCTTTATTGCAATACAATGTCAATTCTAATTCATATCATATATGTAACAACATAGATGCAAAGCTAACAACATCCCTTTACATTTTATAATCAACATACATATATGCATATCACATTTCAACATCATTGCATATACTTCATTATTTAATCATTTAATCATCCATGAACAACAATAAACAAATCATGACTCACATTAAACAAAGACAAGCATTGGGCCCAAGACACACTAATATGCCATTCAATTTTCAGAGTTAATGCTTTGGTTTGTTATCACATTTATCAATATCATATGCCCAACTAGGCTTCAAGGATTAAGTTCAATCAAGCTTCAAGGGGAGCAAAGCATGCTAAGCTTCAACCCAACTTGGCTTCAAGAACTAACCCAACCTAGCTTCAAGGGTGGTAACATCTCAATTAGGCTTCAAGGATTCAATCCAACCTAACTTCAAGAGATTGTTACACTTATTAGGCATGCCACCAACAACAAACTCTGAAAATGGAATAACACATTAGCCACACAATTCATTTAGTTTTCATTCTCAATTCTCATTATCATTTAGGCAAACATGCCTCAGTTATCCCCATTGAATTACCTTAGCCAAAAACAATGGCTTCACATTTCATTTCACAATATAACACTTCATTATTCAAGTGTATATTTATCTCATCCATGATCACATTATATCTCACATAGCATCATTCATAAATATCAACATTTCATTCCACATTACTCATGAAACACATTACTATTCACAATGCATAACATAACATTGTTCAATCTCAACAATGCAAGAACAATTTATATTAGTCATAGCTTTAGGATCATCCACAAGTGTTTGATTAAGTCATTCCTTAGTTTAAGTATGTTTAAAATGTTTATGTTTAGGTTTAGAGACCAAACTACCTTTGAAGAACCCAAACCATGCAAAAAGAACAAAGAAATCAAACAATATCCAACTCATTTGAGGGACACGCCCAGCCCACTTGAGGAACACGGCCGTGTCTCTAAAAATAAAAGAGACAGTAGCCAAACAAATAAATGACACGGGCGTGTCTCTTCATTGCTTCTGGCCGTGTCACCATAAGCACAACCTTAACTAAAACCAACACTTTCTCAATTGCACTCAAACACAATATTCATCATATAACATGTTTCAAATGAACATAATCAATGTTCTAAACACATATTCACCACAAGAATTACTTCACAACACATTAATATAACAATTAAACACACATCATCTCAAAACACTAAAATCACCATCCTTCTCCACCTTTCAAAATCAACATTTACCACTTCCAACAACAACACCTATTTAAACTATTAACTTAAAACCAATTTAACACTTGAGAACAAATCATAAACACATCTCATCATCAAATCATCAAACCCTAAATAACTTCCCATACCACTTCAAAAGAATGAAAGAAATCAAAGGGAAGATCTTACCTTAGTTAAAAACTTCTTGAATCAACACTTGAACACTTAATCTTCCTTCAATTTTGAACTCAACTCATCAAGAACCTCTCTTCACCTCTTGCTTCCCTTTGTCTATGGAGGAGCCGGCCACTTCATGAAAGAAAGAAGAAAATGATCAAGACACAAAGTCAAATTTTGCTTTTAATCTCCACCAAGTAATCTTATCCAAGCAATTACCAAATTGCCCTTAACCATATAACTAACTATTTGTCTCATATAAGCCCTTATATGTAATTACACACTTAACACAAAAATATCTCTCTTCCTTTGACTCTTCCTTTGACCCATTTATATGTTATATATATTATCATATACACAACATATACCATTCTCTCTAAACCCTATTTTCTTTCCAAAACACATATACACAAGCATTCTCCTCCCAAATTCTTTTCTTATCCCATCATATACATTCAATCCAATTTATAACAATAACAACAACAACAATATGCAAAACTTCTAGGGCATAAATGAGGATATTACATGAAAGGCTACTCTGAGGTGCTGCGCTGTGTTGTGCTGCTCGATGCTAATCACCGAAATCTACTGCTCCGAACCTACGAGTCAAGGAAACTCAACTCGCTGAGCAATGACGCTCAGTGGGTACTTTACCGATGAAAATATAAGTAAAACATTAAAGCATTTGAAATAAAAGGAAATAATTAAATCATAAATCAACCCACCTTAAACCAATGGAAGTTACTGTACATTCAGTGTAAATATGCTTCCAACAAATGTAAAAACCATAATTCAAACTCGTTTTGCATTACGTAGTTTAAAAGAAACACAGGACTTTGGCTCTGGCTCTACTGGCATATAGGGAACCATAGCGATAAGGCAGTGGCCCTCACCACTGTAACATAGGTGGCCCTCACCACCATGGTTATAACCAATTCTGCTCTATGGCCTATACCCGTAGGTAACCGCCAGAGCATTCCAATCACAATTTCACATCATCTCCACTCCACGGCCTATACCCGAAGGTAACCGCCGGGGTGTATCAAACACAATAAGTGGCAGTACTGCATGAGTTAGTATAGTGCACCATACCCTTATCTACCACTCCCAACTACCCAGTAGAGTATAAAGGTTAAAATGATTCAATTTAAGTCTCAAACCTCATTTTAGAATGACTCGAGAAATCATTTTAAATTCCCATCGCGCTTTGCGATTTACGTCGCGCACCACATTTTTTAGTCAAACCATTACCCTTTTTTCACATTTTTAGCATCCACAATAAACATATCAAACATTTCAAAGCATTCCTCAAAAATCACAAATTGACCAAATGAATAGTGTCGCGGCACGTAAAATCAGCAAAGCAAAATGGCATGACCAAATAAATAGTAAAATCTGGGTCATCGTCAAAATTTCAGTCCGTTTCAGTCATGAATTTGACCAAGTAAATGATCTTATTTTTGGCTGAAATTTTACAGAAAACGTATTTCATATGTTGAATAATTACACGTAAAATTTTGTTGAAAAATTCATTCATTTGCTGCCTCAAACAATTGCCACAAAAAATAGTCTAGAAGCTGTCACTTTGGGACCATTTCGGCCCAAACATATGAAATACATGGAATAGTTTATTTTTCTTTTTCAAATCAATATGAAGTCTTCTTTAATGATAAAGTGAAGATTCAAACACTTCCCTTTGACAACTTTTTCATGTTTAACTTAAATCAACTAATTAAAGTTCATCAACATCAAAAATTCCATAAACCAAAATTTGTACGAAAAATAAAATTTCTTTTATGGTAAAGTACCAAACCTTGTTCTTTTAAATCCCCTTGGCTTTTCCTTCTTCTCCTTCCTTAATCTTTGTTTCCCCTTCAAGAAATTCAAGAACACAACCTTAAACATAACCCTTAGCAATTTAGAACAATAAGCTATCCTCCATTTCTTTTCAAACTAAACCCTAATCTAGCCTTATTAAACCTTAGAAACTTTGATTCTTCCATTTAATTAATCAATATCATCACTACTTAAAATTTTCCCCAAATCCACCATAAGAACCCTAATTTCCAATCTTCCAATAGATATAGAAATACTTAAAATTGATACTAGAATTGAAATCTACATGCTTTAAAACCTTAAAACTCACCTTGAAAATCAAACTTGAAAAAAATTTGAAACTCTTTGGTGTTCTTCCTATGGTGGCCGAAATTTGTGGGAGAGTTTGTGGGAGAGAGATTTTTCTCCTCTTGTTATGATATATATAGTGGAAATGATGTCCACTTTTGTGTTGGATGAATGGTTTAGGACCATTTGTCCACACCTTTTTCTTTCTTCTTTTTTTTTTAAACTTTTAAATGGCTAAATATGATTGGCCATTAAAAGATTTTTATATTTTCCTTTCCAATTAAGTCCTCCAACTTGTCCCTCTTCCCATTGGATACCCTAACTTGTTCCATATCACCCATATGGTACCCACATGGAACCGGGCCCATTTTATGCTCCAGCGATTAATCGATTGTAACTTTTAAACCGTACAGTTCCACGAGGCAAACTACATATGATTTTTATCCTCTCGACCTCTACTTTCTATTTTTAAGGTCTATTTTAGGTTTCCAAGTCATTTTGAAAAATTACAAATAAGCCCTCAACTTTTTACAAAATTCTCTTTAGGTCCTTTCTTTGCTCGGGTTTTGATCGGGCTCCATTTCTTCTGATGATTGTTTCATATTCCACCCCTCGACATCCTTTACACACTCATGTGTTTATTTCCTACTTTAGATTCATGTATAAATTTTAATTAATAATGACCAACATGTCCCTAGTCAAAATCCCCTATATCTTCCAAATCGTGCGTTTTCTGAAAAAACCGTTACGCGTTGTTGCGACCCAATTTTTATCTATTCTCCATTTTTGGAATCTGTTATGTGCACTATTAAGAACATCCAGTACAACTTTTGAAAATTACAGTTACCTCCCCAAAACTTTTGGAAATTACAATCACCTCCCTAAAACTTTTAGATTTCTTCAATTAGGTCCCTTTAGTCCTATAGCCTTATCTAGGCCCGTTGTCAGGAATTATCTTCTCTTTTCTCCTTCTCTCACTGCGCACGTGACTGCTATGCATAAATGCGGTGACGGATGTGACAGTTCCTCCCTCGTTAATTTAGGCTTTGTCCCGAAGCCCATCAGTTTGAAATAAATATGGGTACTGCTTCCTCATAGTTTCTTCGCGTTCCCATGTAGCTTCTTCTACTTTGTGATTCCTCCAAAGCACTTTGACCATTGGGATCTTCTTATTCCGTAACTTTTTGATTTCCTGCGCTAAGGTTTCTACCGGCTCTACCTTGTATGTCAGGTCGGGCTGAATCTCGATGTCTTGAGCTTGTATGATGTGGGTGGGATCTGAACGATACTTCCTTAGCATTGAAACATGATAAACATCATGTATTTTACTTAATTCGGGTTGTAATGCCAATTGGTAAGCTACCAGACCTACCCGTTTGATGATCTCATATGGTCCGATGAATCTAAGGCTTAGCTTGCCTTTCTGTTTAAATCGTAACACTTTTCCCCATATAGGTAGTGCCTCCACGTCTTGAAAGTTAAAACAATCGCTGCTAGTTCTAAGTCATGCGTGGGATAATTGCTTTCGTGAAGCTTGAGCTGTCGAGAGACATACGCAATGACTTTGCCCTCCTGCATCAATACGCAACCTAACCCGATGTGGGATGCATCGCTATAAGTCACAAAATCTTTTCCTGATTTGGGTTGTGTAAGAATGGGCGCTTCAGTAAGTTTTTGCTTTAGCCTTTCAAAGCTCCATTGGCAAGCGTCGGTCCACTAGAATTTGGCATTCTTCTGAAGTAGCTTGGTCATAGGTGCGGCGATCATGGAAAACCCTTTGACGAATCTCCGATAATATCCTGCTAACCCCAAGAAAACTATGAACTTCCGTTATGGTCTTGGGTGGCTTCCATTCCAATACTGTTTCTACCTTCTTAGAATCAACTCTTATTCCTTTCGCCAATACAATATGTCCTATAAAGGCCACTTCTTCTTACCAAAATTCACGCTTGCTGAATTTGGCGTATAACTGCTTCTCCCTCAATGTTTGTAACACGATTCTCAAGTGCCGGTCATGGTCCTCTGCATTCTTTGAGTAAACTAGTATGTCATCGATGAATAATAAGGATGGAAAATCCGGTTCATCCAATCCATGAATACCGCAGGTGCATTTGTGAGCCCAAAAGGCATTACGATAAACTCATAATGTCCATATCGGGTTCTGAATGTAGTCTTTGGTATATCTTCATCTTTAATCTTCAGTTGATGATAGCCGGATCGCAGATCAATCTTTGAGAAAACTTCCACACCTTTCAATTGATCAAATAAATCGTCTATCCGGGGTAGCGGGTATTTATTCTTAATCGTCAGCTTATTTAACTGCCGATAATCTACACATAGTCTTAGGGATTCGTCTTTCTTTTCTTTTTTTTTTTTTGCAATCCACTAATGCCTTATATTTGGCCAGCCAATCCATTCCAAGTACTACGTCAAATTCCTGGAATGGCAACTCAAACAGATCACCTAAGAAAATGTGTCCGTGTACTTCTATCGGACAATCCTTTATTACCTTCCTGGTAACCATCTCACTACCAAAAGGATTTGTAACTAACACTCCATCTGTTTCAAGTTCTACTTCTAAATCCTTTAATTTTTCATTTTTCATGCATATATATATGAATGTGAAGAACCAGGGTTTATTAAAGCATAAATCGGTATTCCAAACATAATTAGCTGACCTATTATGACATCACTACAAAAAAACACGCTATCTGCGACGGACAGAATCCGTCGCAAATCAAGTTTTGCGACCGATCTGCTACCGATCTGCGACGGATACGATCTGTTAATAAAAAAGGCATCGCAATTTTCATTTTGCGACAGGCCATCGCAGATTGCGACGGATTTGCAACCACTCGGCGGTTGCAAATCTTGAGCTTAAATTTTTGCGGGTAAAGGGCAGCCGTCACAGATTCCGTCGCAGATTTCGTCGCAGATTGCCGTCACATATTCCGTCGCAGATTGTCGTCGCAGTATCTGTCGCAGATTCCGTCATAGATTTCAAATATCCGTCGCAGATTCGTAGCAAATCCGTAGTAATTTAATATTGATTTTTATTGGAACTATTTGTATTATCAATTAATTTTATGAGAACTTTATAAATACATTTGGAACATTTAAACACAATCTAAAAAAACACTAATTACATTGATAAAAATAATTCTTTTATTAATCTTCAATAGAATAAAATATTTTACAATTTAACTATACAAGTGTTAAGAACACTACTATAAATAATCTATCTTGAAAATAACAATATAGATCTTCAATTATCATTTTCCATTGAATCATGACTTGCATCATCATTATTAACCTGCAAATAATATTAAAAAGAGTAAATGAAAAGAATAATATGATACACGTTAACAAAGTAATACTAACCGTGGTGTGTAGGCTTTTTCATTCTACTCGTGTAGCTGCTCAGGAATTTTGTATATACACAAGTTGTTTGTCGTCGGGTGCAGGTTTTCCAGCTCTCTTTGCATTGACTTTGCAAATTTATTCACATCAACTATTGTCTGAATCGCTGGCGCCGTTGCCTGCAACCAGAAGAAATAGAAATTTTATTTTATTTTATTACTGATTATGCATCAATATACATTTTTGAAAACTGACTCTGTATCTTATATCAAATGCATTTGAGAAATGCCATTTATGTAACACTCCCATATCCAATGCACACACACTACAACCACAACAATGTAGCATAAGTGCACCAAACATAGGGATGCTATGGTTTCCTTAACATTCAAAAACACTTTCAATTTGATTCAATACCCTTATCATTATTCATTATAGAAAAATAGGTCATTTACTTATAAAACAAAACATATTAGTTATATATATATATACATTTAAATATTACACAGCGGAAGTTATAAAATAATTACATATTTACACATTAAACATTTCTTTACAAAATATAAAGAAGTATACATGATTGGCAAGTCTGCTTTGATCTTTAAGCTCCCAAAAATGGATTCCTCAAGGTCTACTCTCACTTGGTCTTGAAGAACTACCGGGTTCAACTCTATCAACTCTATTACCTGCGCGATTAAACACTATCGCGCTAAGCCAACGGCTTAGTAAGATAAAACATGCTATTGATATGCTTTAATACAATACAATGTCAATTCTCAATTCATATTATACATGTAACCATTTAAATGCAAAGCTAACATCATACCTTTACATTTCATAATTCAACATATAAATATGTGCATATCACATTTCAACATCTTTTCTCATACTTCATTAACTATTCATTAAACAATCCATAAACAACACTAAACAAAGACAAGCATGGGCCCAAGACACACTAATATGCAATTCAATTTTCAGAGTTAATGCTTTGGTTTGTTATCACATTTATCAATATCATATACCCAACTAGGCTTCAAGGATCAAGTTCAACCAAGCTTCAAGGGGAGCAAAGCATGCTAAGCTTCTACCCAACTTGGCTTCAAGAACTAATCCAACCTAGCTTCAAGGGTGGTAACATCTCAATTAGGCTTCAAGGATCCAATCCAACCTAACTTCAAGAGATTGTTACACTTATTAGGCATGCCACCAACCACAAACTCTGAAAATGGAATAACACATTAGCCACACAATTCGTTTAGATTTCATTCTCAATTCTCATTATCATTTAGGCAAACATGCCTCATTTATCTCCATTGAATCACATTAGCCAATAACAATGGCTTCACATTTCATTTCACAATATAACACTTCATTATTCAAGTGTATATTTATCTCATCCATGATCACATTATATCTCATATAGCATCATTCATCATAGCCAAACACAATGGCATTGTCTCATATCATATCTTATTTGAATTATCATTTCATCTTTGATACAACATTTCAATATACATTACTCATGAAACACATTACCATTCAAAGTGCATAACAACATTGCTAAACCTCAACAATGCAATTAGGGCAAAACACAATTGATATGATTCATAGCTTAATGATCTTCCACATTCATTTGATTAGATCATTCTTGTGTTTGAAACATGTTTATAATGTTCATATTTAAGTTTAGAAACAATGGAACCTTTGAAGAATCAAAACAATGTAAAAAGAAACAAAGTATAAAGCAATATGTAATTCATTTGTAGGACACGCCCAACCCATTTGATGAACACGCCCGTGTCCTTAAAAAGAAAAGAGGCAGTAGCTTCCTCAATTAAATGACACGCCCAACCAACTTGAGTGACACGCCCGTGTCCTTAAAAAGAAAAGAGGCAGTAGCCAACCCAATCAATTGACACGCCCGTGTCTCTCCAATGCATATGGCCGTGTCACCCATCAACACAACCTTAACTAAAACCAACACTTTCTCAATTTCACTCAAACACAATATTCATCATATAACATGTTTCAAATGAACAAAATCAATGTTCTAACACATTTTCATCACAAGAATTACTTCACAACACATTAATATAACAATTAAACACATATCATCTCAAAACCCTTAAATCAACACTCTTCTCCATTCTTCCAAATCAACATCTCCACCATTTCCAACAACAACCTCTAATTACACTCATAACTTAAAATCAATTAAACACTTGAAAACACAACACAACCCATCTCAAACCCACCAAATCACAAAATCACCAAACCCTTATTCACTTCCAACAAAACTTCCAAATAAACAAAGAAAACAAGAGAATACTTACTTTAGAAGAAGAAATTCCACCAATCCTTTGTCAAAACCTTGGATTGCTTCTTCAATTCACTTCTAGCATCAAGAACACTTATCTTTCCCTTTTGTTAATGGAGAGCCGGCCACTTCATGAAGAAAGAAGAAAATGATGAAGACACAAAGTCAATTTTTGCTTTTAATCTCCACCAAGTATTCTTATCCAAGCAAATACCAAAATGCCCTCAATCATATAACTAACTTTTTGTCTTATCTAAGCCCTTATATGTAATTACACACTTAACACAAAAATATCTTCTTCCACTTAACCAACACTTTGACTCTTCATTTGACCAATTTATATGTTATATATATCCTCATATACACAACATATACCATTCTCTCTAAACCCTAAATCTTTCCCAATACACATATACACAAGCATTCTCCTCCCAATTTCTTTTCTTATCCCATCATATACATTCAATCCAATATATAACAATAACAACAACAATAACAACAACAACAATATGCAAAACTTCTAGGGCATAAATGAGGATATTACAATTTACATGATGAGTCAATTTGTTAATACTGCGAGCATAGATTATTCAATGAGATTATTTAACTAGGTAAACAAATACAAGATTTAAACATGCTTGTATCACATTCACTATGGTTCACACACGAACCAAGTTTTGTTATATGTGTCTGAAATGGACACTTATCCAAGATTTGGTCTAAATTGAAGTGTCCAAGGAAAGTACCCCTGTTTGAGTGTCAAGTATCAAGAGTAGGAACTGCAAAAAAAAAAAGCCAAGAAAGAATTTCAATACCCTATGATTACTGGTTCCAGGATTGCCTCCAGGCTGCAAAACAAAATTACAGACAAAGCAAATTACGCTAGAGTTAGCTTATGTATAAACAGTTATTTGAAAATTAAAATAAATAGGATTGATAAACTCAAAACTAAAAACCATGATGCAATGGAAAATTTATCATAAAATATTAGATATCATTGAAAGCATTTTACTCATTATGAAATAAAGTAGGTCCATCATAGAAAAATTCAAGATTCAGACTACTCCATATATATGTGTAGTAAGTTACTTCAGATTGCTCAGCACCTTCACTGTTGCCGGATTAAAGTATAGCTGCAGCAGAAAAGTGTTATAATTACAAGTATGAACTGCCAAAAAATGAAAAATAACAGTGACTAATAACAGCTTCAAAATTTTGGTTCAACAGAAAGGAAAAATAATCATTCAGATCTTTTCAAAGGAAGTGAATTGCATAATATCATGTGAAAAAAATGCCTGTCAACTTATATATGAAGTGTAGTACCTGCATAATAAACTTTAAATAATTATTAATAGCATAGAGGAGAGCTGGAACAGCAAGAAGGGCATTATTTCGAGCAGCCTATAGCAGGAGAAAAAGAAAGACAAGCATAGAAAATATTATTCTGCTAAACATGGCACTGAATACATGCAATATATATATACAACCAGCATAATGGTACATGCCAAAGAGAAAAAAGAACCAGAGAACTTCAATGTTGCAAGTCAACATGATTGGTATTAGACAGCATGAGAATGCCCTGAAAGCTGACTTGAATACAACAAACATTGACCGACTCAACATTATATATTGGAGTAAGAATTCCAGAAGATGCAAAAAAGTTACTCGTATATCAGTTAAGTTAAGATAAGCTACGCAAGGAGTCTTCTCCACATATCTTCATCATTATTTCCAACAATATATGCATGAATCCACTCAATTTTGTCTCCTCGCCTCTATGCTCCATGAGAAAATTAGAAAACTCATATCTTAATTGTAGTCTTCATGGCAAACTATATTACCTAGACTTGTAACAATAATGATTTAGTGAGAACTCGAGAAATGAAAATGCCAATACACAGCATAGTTAAAATATTTTCCAGCTAATTTATCTTTAGCATCAAAAATTCCTGAAAAAATACAGAGAATTAGACGCCAACCAAAGGTAGATATTCCTTTTTCTTACTGCTACATTTATACACTCGCAATCTGCCACTCATTTCTAATTATGCTGCATTCCAATAGTGATGACAACATGACACTAAAGTAACTTTCCCATGAAATGTTCAGGGCTTATGCCTAGAGATCAAAGTATCCCTAAGAAGATGCAAGTTAATTAGATGTGAAGCTTTAAATCAAGCATCAAACTTATTCAGCCATATTAGGTATTTATGACTTTCACGACATATTGCAGTATAGCATAAGAACCTTTGGACTGCGACCAGTTGTATCCCAGAAATGTACAGATCCATCATCACCTACTGTCACCAAAAGGTGCCGGCTAATTCGCGAATAGTCAAGCACCCGCAGTACCTGGTCTTAAATCCACCAAATGAATAATTAGCTTGGAATCCAGAAACTCTAAACCGCAAGCACCAGATTTGCATCATGGAAATTCAAGAACTAAACCACCTGTTCATTAGGGTCCTTGAGTTCTGCTGCCTTTGCGCCAGATGCAAGGTTGTGAAGAATAAGATCCCCATTTATACTTATGGAAGCCAAATGCTCATCTTTGCAATTGTATAAAACACCAGTGATTGTACTTGTATGACCTTTCAGCCATTTAATACAGCACTTCCACTGTAGGTCCCATATTCTTACAACTTGACCACTTCCCCCAGAGCATATGTATCTGGATCCCTTGCTACTAAAGCTAATAGCTAATATAGATTCCTGCAAATTAAGAAACCAAGCAATAAGTTAATGCATTTGATAAGGAAATTCTGCTCTCTCAATAGCATGAAACAAGGGTGACAGCCAGGAAAAACCAATAAACATTGTTTGGAAACATAAGAAAAAAATATAAAAAGTGATTTAACAACAAAAAAGAAACACCAGCCTTGATATGGGGAGCAATAGAAGTGGATCATTTTTTACTACAGCAAAAATCATCAATGAGTTGAAGGCTTTCGTTGATTTAAGCACATGTTATTCCTTATTCCAGTGTCAAGTAGGTCAAATCTCTGATACATCTCTGATACTTGAAGCACACAACAGTAATTGTAAATCGTGAACTACTCCATTTTGTCTTCATTCACGGTTTTTAAGATAACAAAATAAAGTTCTTTACTAAATCTGCATCCCACCAATATAGGGATTGAAGGCCATAAATATTTTTGGATTTAACTTAAGGAATACAGATTCAAGTAAGTTTCAGTACTATGAGGTGGCTCACGCACATTATTCACTGATTTTTTAAAAAATTAGTGATTTTAAACAGAAACCAGATTTATATTTTGCTCAAATGAGTTTATTGAGAGCACCTCCTTCCCGAACAATAGCACTTTAAAACACATCTGTGATTGTTAGAAGCTTACTCTGAACCCAGAAAACATTTTTTTTATCCCCGTTTACCTCATCAATTTTTCAACATATATGTACTCCATCCTCTACTATATTTCTAAAATCAATGTCAAAATAGACCTCAAAAAGGATTACCTCAATGTTGTCTCCACTATCAGTCCCATCAACCGGGATGGTCCCCATGTTCTGCCCATTTTTCCTCCAAAAAGAGATCTTCTTATCTTCTCCAGCACTAACCACAACCAAATCTACAAAAGATGAAACCAAAATCGAAAAGCTCAAGATTAAAAAAAAAATCTCAAGAGTAAAAGAGAAGTTTTAAATTTAAAACCTCCAGCTCAATTTAGCTTACAGAAAGCAATTAATAATTTTAATAAATAAGCACCGAAAATAAATAAACGTTATACTTTTTTCTCACTTCCTCACCAACTAAATCCTAAAGCATTCCAGAACAAGAAAATGTAGACTCAAACAAAGTAAACAAACTAAAATATTCACCAAAATCAAGTACTCTAAAACATGAAATAATAAATTGCAAAGCAAATGAAGAAACAAAATACAATAAGTGACTCACTAGTGTGGTTCCACTTGACTGAGTTGACTAGGAAACTAGGAGATGGGGTGTAGCTCAAGATGCAAGGATCTCCCGGCTCTCCAGATACATCAAAAAGCTTTACCGTGTCGCAATTTCAAAGAAAATCACTACAAAAATATTCGGCATTTGCGACGAAAATCTGCGACGAAACATTTTCGTCGCAAATTTGGGAAGAATTTGCAACGGTTTTGCGACGGATAAACACAGTGAAGGAATTTTTAGGAAGCCGTCGCAAATCGGTTGCAAATTCGTAGTAAATTTGTGACGGAAAAAATTTTCTACAACCAATCTGCGACGGAAAAAATTTTCGCCAAAAAATATACGCGGGTCTCTATCTCGCCAAGTATCCGCGCCAACTTTTGCGACGATTATTTGCGACAGAATGATTTTCGTCGCAGATTTACTACGGATTTGCAACCGATTTGCGACCAATTTCTCAAAATTCCTCTAACTTGTCCTTCCGTCGCAAATTCGTCGCAGATCCGTAGCAAATTTGCGACGAAAACAAGTCCGTCGCAGATATCCGTCGCAAATGCCGAATATTTTTGTAGTGATTGCGATGATTATTTGACACGGAATGATTTTCGTCGCAGATCTGCGACGAATTTGCAACGAATTTGCGACCAATTTCTCAAAATTCCTCTGACTCGTCCTTCCGTCACAAATCCGTCGCAGATCCGTAGCGACTTTGCGATGGAAACATGTCTGTCGCAGATTTCCATCGCAAAATTCCGAATATTTTTATAGTGAAATTTGCGACGGCAATAGACGGTAGCAGATCTCCGTTGCAAATTGGTTTTTTTAGTGTTTTCTCTCTCGCACCAAGTTTACGCGCCAACTTTTACCACGATTATTTGCGACGGAATGATTTTCGTCGCAGATCTGCGACGGATTTGCGACCAATTTCTCAAAATTCCTCTGACTTGTCCTTCCGTCGCAAATTCGTCGCAGATCCATAGCTAATTTGCGACGGAAACATGTCCGTCGTAGATTTCCGTCGCAAATGCCGAATATTTCTGTAGTGATCCGGAGCCTCTTCTTCCTCACGCGCCCTCATTGCATACATCCTCGCAGGGGCTCTTGGTTCGGGTCTATCCACCATCTCTGACTGTACCTGCGATGGATTTCCTCCTCGATCTCTGCCTCGACCTCTACTAGCTGCTGCCTGCAACCCTTTTGTCTCCCTGGGTAGGTTTTGTACTCGTTGGGGGCACTCTCGTAAAAGGTGATCTAAAGATCCACATATATAGCACGCATATGTTTTTCCCCAACATTCCCCTGTATGTCGACATCCGCACTGATCACAACGTGGGTTGGCATTCTCACCTCCTCCAGTGCTTCCTGTCTGAACAAAATCACTTTTACCACGCCCCAAACCTCTTCCTTGTTCTCTTCCGAATAGGCCAGTGCTAGCTACATAGGTGGCCTGGCTCGAACTACCATAAGTCGATTCCTGATCAAAAGTTATACATTGGTTACCCTCTGTGAAACTGCCTCCTCTGAAGCGCTTCCTCGATGACTGAAAATTTCCCGAGTAGCCCTGGATGTCTCTCCTTTGCCTTACTCTCTGTCTACTATCTCACTCATCCACCTGACATTGCTCTACTTCCAGAGCCCTAGTGACCAACTCGGAAAATTCCTTGATATTAGCAGCAATTAACTGCATCCTAATCTCATTATTCAAACCATCCTGGAATTACTTACACCTATCATGTTCGTCTTCAATTGTCTTCTTGGCATACCTACTCATCCTAGTAAATTCCCTCTCATATTCGGCAACGGTCAGTCGACCTTGCTTTAAATGTAGAAATTCCTTTTTCTTGGCATCTAGGTATGCCTCCAATATAACTTCCTCTTGAACTCATTCACAAAGAAATCCCATGTCCTTTGTTCCAGTGGAACTCGTTGTTGAACTATGTCCCACCATATATATGCTTCTTCCACTAATAAGGAAGTAGCACATACCACTCGCTCTTCTGGCATATATTTTAACTGATCTAAGGCTCGTACCATTCCTTCCAGCCAATATTCGGCTATGGAAGAATCATCGTCCCTTCGAGCCCTAAACTCCTTCGCCCCGTACTTTCTTATCTTTTCGATGGGGGGTTTCCTTTCCCCTCCTACAGCAGGAGCGGGTGCTGACGCTAGTGCTAGTGCCGGGGCAACACCCGCTATCTGTCGCAGCGCTACAGCCATCTGTTGCAACATCTCATTCGTAAGAGGAGCTCCCACTGAGGGTTGCTCAGCCTCCGGTGTTTCAGATACATGCGTCTCTACAATATGTGACACTCGAGATTCAACTTCCTCCTCTATGGCTCTTTGAGAGGACTCTCGTGACATCTATATTCTAACACATAACTCACAGTAAAAAAATAGCACAGCTCAGCAGCACTATTAAACCTTATGTGGCATGTATATAAAGACAAAGCACTTAATTAAATATATGCAAACATACCCTTATTTATTTTCCTATATTTCCTTCCTGAATGATGCCTACTTTTTATCTCCTATTTACTATAGGATATCTCATTTTATGTCGGTAATGGCCACTCCTGACATAAAACGTACATCCTCCTATGTTTGATTACCTAGAAGCGGCTAAACCGGAGCTCTGATAACAAAATTGTAACAACCCTTCCCGGCCTACATGTGTAAGCCGAGTAGAGGCGCCACACTATCCTAATGTTGCTACCAATTTTACTTAGTCAAATTTTAGTTCCGATTTTATAGAAATTTTGCTAGAGGTTTGCCTAGAAATTTGGGTCCCAAGTGTTGACAAAACTAATTTTTTTTTATTTTTGAAAACATTTTTACACAAACCAATGCGAATACAATCAGTTTCAATACACTCCCAATGAATCCACCTTATAACCTCAACTACAAACCTACAAGAAGAATTCACACTTCTAATACAAATTAAAGTAGAGATTTCTTATTATTACATACTACTAACGTATAGTATAACAAAGAAATTCTCTATCTTATATTTTCATATACATGCCACAACTTGCCAACTCATAATATAGGAAATGAAAGGCTACTCTAAGGTGCTGCGCTGTGTTGTGCTGCTCAATGCTAATCACCAAAATCTACTGCTCCGAACCTACGAGTCAAGGAAACTCAACTCGCTGAGCAATGACGCTCAGTGGGTACTTTACCGATGAAAATATAAGTAAAACATGAAAGCATTTGAAATAAAAGGAAATAATTAAATCATAAATCAACCCACCTTAAACCAATGGAAGTTACTATACATTCAGTGTAAATATGCTTCCAACAAATGTAAAAACCATAATTCAAACTCATTTTGCATTACGTAGTTTAAAAGAAACACAGGACTTTGGCTCTGGCTCTACTGGCATATAAGGAACCATAGCGATAAGGCAATGGCCCTCACCATTGTAACATAGGTGGCCCTCACCACCATGGTTATAACCAATTCTGCTCTACGGCCTACACTCGTAGGTAACCGCCGGAGCATTCCAATCACAATTTCACAACATCTCCACTCCACGGCCTATACCCGAAGGTAACCGCCGGGGTGTATCAAACACAATAAGTGGCAGTACTGCATGAGTTAGTATAGTGCACCATACCCTTATCTACCACTCCCAACTACCCAATAGTGCATAAAGGTTAAAATGATTCAATTTAAGTCTCAAACCTCATTTTAGAATGACTCGAGAAATCATTTTAAATTCCCATCGCGCTTTGCCATTTACGCCGCGCACCACAATCTTTAGTCAAATCATTACCCTTTTTTCACATATTTAACATCCACAATAAACATATCAAACATTTCAAAGCATTCCTCAAAAATTACAAATTGACCAAATGAATAGTATCGCGGCACGTAAAATCGGCAACGCAAAATGGCATGACCAAATAAATAGTAAAATCTGGGTTTTCGTCAAAATTTCAGTCCGTTTCAGTCATGCATTTGACCAAGTAAATGATCTTATTTTTGGCCGAAATTTTACATAAACCTTATTTCATATGTTGACTAATTACATGTAAGATTTCGTTGAAAAATTCATTCATTTGCTGCCTCAAACAATTTCCACAAAAATAGTCCAGAAGCTGTCACTTTGGGACCATTTCGGCCCAAACATATGAAATACATGGAATAGTTTATTTTTCTTTTTCAAATCAATATGAAGTCTTCTTTAATGATAAAGTGAAGATTCAAACACTTCCCTTTGACAACTTTTGCAATTTTAACTTAAATCAACTGATTAAAGTTCATCAACATCAAAAATTCCATAAACCAAAATTTATATGAAAAATAAAATTTCTTTTATGGTAAAGTACCAAACCTTGTTCTTTTAAATCCCCTTGGCTTTTCCTTCTTCTCCTTCCTTAATCTTTGTTTCCCCTTCAAGAAATTCAAGAACACAACCTTAAACATAACCCTTAGCAATTTAGAACAATAAGCTATCCTCCATTTCTTTTCAAACTAAACCCTAATCTAGCCTTATTAAACCTTAGAAACTTTGATTCTTCCATTTAATTAATCAATATCATCACTACTTAAAATTTTCCCCAAATCCACCATAAGAACCCTAATTTCCAATCTTCCAATAGATATAGAAATACTTAAAATTGATACTAGAATTGAAATCTACATGCTTTAAAACCTTAAAACTCACCTTGAAAATCAAACTTGACAAAAATTTGGAACTCTTTGGTGTTCTTCCTATGGTGGCCGAAATTTGTGGGAGAGTTTGTGGGAGAGAGATTTTGCTCCTCTTGTTATGATATATATAGTGGAAATGATGTCCACTTTTGGGTTGGATGAATGGTTTATGACCATTTGTCCACACCTTTTTCTTTCTTCTTTTTTTTTTTTAACTTTTAAATGGCTAAATATGATTGGCCATTAAAAGATTTTTATATTTTCCTTTCCAATTAAGTCCTCCAACTTGTTCCTCTTCCCATTGGATACCCTAACTTGTTCCATATCACCCATATGGTACCCACATGGAACCGGGCCCATTTTACGCTCCGGCGATTAATCGATCATAACTTTTAAACCGTACAGTTCCACGAGGCAAACTACATATGGTTTTGTTCCTCTCAACCTCTACTTTCTATTTTTAAGGTCTATTTTAGGTTTCCAAGTCATTTTAAAAAATTACCAATAAGCCCTCGACTTTTTACAAAATTCCCTTTAGGTTCTTTCTTTGCTCGGGTTTTGCCCGGGCTCCATTTCTACTGAAGATTGTTTCATATTCCACCCCTCGATATCGTTTACACACTCATGTGTTTATTTCCTACTTTAGATTCATGTATAAATTTTAATTAATAATGACCAACATGTCCCTAGTCAAAATCCCCTATATCTTCCAAACCGTGCGTTTTCTGGAAAAACCGTTACGCGTCGTTGCGACCCAATTTTTCTCTATTCTCCATTTTTGGAATCTGTTATGTGCATTATTAAGAACATCCAGTACTTTTTTTGGAAATTACAGTTACCTCCCCAAAACTTTTAAAAATTACAGTCACCTCCCTAAAACTTTTGGATTTCTTCAATTAGGTCCCTTTAGTCCTATAGCCTTATCTAGGCCCGTTGTCAGGAATTACCTTCTCTTTTCTCCTTCTCTCACTGTGCACGTGACTGCTATGTATAAATGCGGTGACGGATGTGACAGGTAGTTTTACCATTCCATGTTTGATAGGTAATCTTGAGGTTAAAAGTGCATTAGCTGATTTGGGGGCTAGCATAAGTGTTATGCCCTATAAAATGTTTAAAGAGTTAGGCATTGGTAAACCTAAACCAACACTCATGACCATCCAACTTGCTGATAAATCGGTAGTCCACCCTCATGGCATTATAGAGGATGTGTTAGTAAAAGTCGGGGATTTCATTTTCCCCAATGATTTTGTTGTCATTGATATTGATGAGAATGCAGATGTTTCACTTATTCTTGGTAGGCCATTTTTAAATACAGCCCGTGCCCTTATCGATGTTCATGATGGCACTTTAACTTTGAGAGTGGGTGATGAGAAAGTTATTTTTAGAATACATGATGCCATGAAACATTCACTTTCACTTGATGAGGCGGAATCATGCAATGATGTTATTGAGCATGAGACCATAAATTATGTTACTAACATTGTTTCCAAGGATCCCCTTGAGTTGTGTTTATTGCAGGGAAATGTTGAGGATCGAGAAGCAATGGAGCAGCTTGCTTTTCTTGAAGCAAGCAAATTGTTCAAATGCAGGGCATATGAGACTATTGAGATGCCAAAGGAAGAAAAACCAAAACCATCGATGATTGATCCACCCAACTTGGAACTGAAGCCTCTTCCAGATCACCTTGAGTATGGATTTTTGGTGGAGAAAAAGAAACTGCCAATAATTCTGAGTTCCCACCTATCTTTTGAGTAAAAGGAGAAGCTTATTCAGTTGTTGCAGAAACATAAACAAGTGATAGCTTGGAAGATAGCAGATATAAAGGGTATCAGTCCATCCTATTGCACTCATAAGATACTGATGGAAGATGAATTCAAACCAGTAGTGCAACCACAACGGAGACTAAACCCAAGGATGAAAGATGTAGTGAAGACTGAAGTGATAAAACTACTTGATGCAGGGATTATCTATCCGATCTTGGATAGTTCTTGGGTGAGCCCAGTTCAGGTAGTACCAAAGAAAGGAGGGATGACAGTGGTCCCTAATGAAAATGATGAGCTGATTCCAACAAGAAAAGTTACCAGTTGGAGGGTTTGCATTGACTATAGAAAATTGAATGATGCAGCTAGAAAGGATCACTTTCCTTTACCCTTCATTGATCAGATGTTGGAGAGGTTATCCGGCCATGAGTACTACTGCTTTTTGGATGGCCTTTCAGGCTATTTCCAAATTCCTATTGCACCGGAAGACCAAGAGAAAACTACATTCACCTGCCCATATGGGACATTCACATATTGAAGAATGCCATTCGGGTTGTGCAATGCACCTGCAACTTTCCAAAGGTGCATGGTAGCAATCTTTGATGAGCTTATAGAGGATATTATGGAGGTGTTTATGGATGATTTCTCTGTCTATGGTAGCTCATTTGAAAGATGTTTGGAAAACCTTGAAAGAGTCTTGATGAGATGTGAGGAAACCAATTTAGTGCTTAATTGGGAAAAGTGTCATTTCATGGTTCAAGAGGGAATCGTGTTGGGACACAAAATTTCAAGCAAGGACATTGAGGTGGATCGGGCAAAGGTAGACATAATTGAGAAGTTACCACCACCCACATCTGTGAAGGCCATCAGAAGTTTTCTAAGACAAGCGGGTTTTTATCAGAGGTTCATAAGAGATTTTTCTAAGATAGCCCGTCCATTAACAAGACTCCTTGAGAAAGATGTGAACTTTGTTTTTGATGAGGAATGTTTGAGAGCATTCACAACTCTTAAGGAGAAATTGACCCATGCTCCAATCATGGTAGCTCCCAATTGGAGTCTACCGTTTGAACTAATGTGTGATGCAAGCGACTTTGCAGTGGGAACGGTCTTGGGTCAACGCAAGGAGAAATACTTCCAGCCTATTTACTATGCAAGCAAGACCTTGAACACAGCTCAAGCTAATTACACAATTACAGAGAAAGAACTATTGGCTGTGGGTTTTGCTTTTGACAAGTTTAGATCATATCTAATCTTGTCAAAAGTGATTGTTTATACAGATCATTCGGCTTTGAGGTATTTTTTGCAAAAATTGATGCAAAGCCTAGGCTAATCCGTTGGGTTTTATTATTGTAGGAATTTGACTTGACAATTCAAGACAATAAGGGAGCTGAAAATCTTGCAGCAGATCACCTTTCTCGCTTGGAGAATCCAACCTTGGAGAGGTTTGAAGAAGGGGACATTGATGATCACTTCCCCGATGAGCAGCTGTATGCCATGGTAAGTGAGGCAAGTAACTTATATTTTGAAACACCTTGGTTTGCAGATTTTACTAACTATTTGGCTGTTAGGGAACTTCCTAAGGACTTAACTTATCAAGCAAAGAAGAAATTCTTTTCTGATTTAAAATATTACTGTGAGCGGGGATTTTTGCCCCCACTCCTGGTGGAATGGTTCTTGCGACTTCAGCATTGTTTAGGCTCGGGGCCTTAGAGAACACGAACCTAAGTCTGGAGAAAATGGAGTCGCCACCTGGACGGGTTGGGAAAAAAGAAAGGGGTGGATGACTCAATTCCTAAGGAATCCCCAACCCCTTAATGGGTTCGGAAAGTTGGGTACGTGTGGGGAAGGTGAGAAATGGCCCAGCACCCCCACAACGCCCGGTTCATTGGAACCGGCCTCCTTTATAGGTCTTAATATTATAAAATTCTTAAATATAATAACATTATCCATACTACACACAATAAAAAGAAAGCATCATTATATTAAAATCAAAGCAATGTCCAAACAAAACAAAACAAATAAATGGACACCCATCCAAGGATGGAAACATGTCCTTACATCACATGCCTAGATAGGACACCCACCAAAAGGTAGAAACATGCCCTTTACATAAGTTCTAAAATAGAAATGCAAATTAAATTACATGATGTTTAAATAATGAGGTACCCACCAAATGGAAACATACCTCTTACAACTTTTGGAAATCTAAATTGATTGATAAAAGTAAATAATCATTCATCATAAATAAATCATTCATCAAGAGTATTTAAATATCAATAAAATAAATATCCATCCATGATAAATTAAATAAATCAAGTATTGAAATTAAATAGATAAAAGCATAAGAGATAAATCAAGGTATAAGTAAATATGGAATTGAATAAAGCAAATAAAAATTCAATTATAGCTACTGTGACTTTTTATGGAATTAAAATATATTAGGGTTTTATGTTTTAAAAGGTTGGTAAGACTCTTTGATTAAACAAATTAAGGTTTGAATGATGAAATCATGAAACTAGGGTTCTAAATGCCTTAAAATACTTTAATTTGTGATTTTTGGTTTATTGAACTTTAAGCTACTGTGTAATTTTTGAGTTTTTATGTTTTTATGTTTTTTAATGTTTTAAAAGGATTAGTGTTCATAACAATTAGGGTTTAAGGTTTTAAAAAGATTAGGGTTTATTATTTTAGGTTTAAAAGTTAAATTTTGGACTTTAGGGTTTTGAAATTTGGGTCTCGGGTAATGAAGAATTTTTAGAGTTTTAGAAATCAATTTGATATTTTATGAAGTTTTATGAATTTAAACAAAAGTATTGAAGTTTTTATAAGTAGAAAAGATGTTTTTCAAGGCTTTTTGAATGAAATAGAACCTACTTTAAAATTTTGAAAGAAACAGAATTTGATTTTGGTTTTGTAGAAAAATATGTTCAATTAAAGTTTCAAGATTTTTAAGAAGAAAAAATAACAATTTTAAGTCTTTTAAGAAAAGAAGATCACGTTTTAGTGTTTTAACTTTGGAAGAATTAAACTAAAGTTCTAAAGTTTTTGATTTAAAGAAACCCTATTTCCATAATTTAGTTACTGTGTAACATAAATCAATTAAGGAAAATTACTTACCTTCTTTTAAAAATAATTCTTCTTGGATAACTAGCTCCAAAGACAAGACTTTGTTGCCTTTGAATCCCTTAATTCGTACTGCTACTCCCTTAAAAATCAGTTGAATTGAATTATTGCTTTTCCTTCCTTGATTTGGTTTCCAATCCCAAGCTCACTGTGAAAATTTTTCCTCCACCAATTTGGTTCTTCATTGTCCTTATTTATAATGGTTTTTAGGTTCCTTATTCCTAATTACACACGGCAATTAATATTAATAAAAAAAAGAAATTAAAACCTAATTGAGTTAGGTTTCAAAATTTTGGGTCAAAAAAATTTGCGCTGGCAAAAACTGTGGATGTGGGCCTGTGGCTGGAGCCAGTAGGCGTGCAATTCCTGCCGGCGAAATAACTCGCCCTGCAGGAAGTTATTTTGCCCGTAGGAATTTTAGGCGAGCTATTTCACCCGCATGAATTTCTTGCGGGCGACGCGCCCGCAGGCCCATTCGTTCGCAGGATTTTCCTGCGGGGCAAAACTCCCTCGGGCCCGTGAGACTGTTTTTCTGACTCCGATTTTTATTTTTATTTTTATTTTTATTTTTTGATTTTGATTTTTTATTAATAAAAATTAGATAATAAAGCAAATACTATTTATTTAAAATTATTTTGGACCAATTAGACAACAAAAATTATTTTGGACTAAATAAAGCATATTGGATCGGATTGGGTCAAAAATTAAGGGTCTACAGTTTGCCCCCTGCTTGAATGATCTGAAACCTTAGTGAAAGAGAGTGAAAAGCAAAAAGACTTAATTTTTTGAGATGGCGACTTGTTTTGGGTACTTGGACCCAATTTGAGTTCTGGACTCACAGAAAAATTCTAGGTTCTGGACCTGAGGCAAATTTGGGTTCTAGACCCGGATTCGAGTTCTGGACTCTAGGGTATTTCTAGGTTCGGGACCTAAGGAAAATTTGGGTTCTGGACCCGAGAAAAATTTTAGGTTCTGGACCTAAGAAAAATTTGGGTTCTGGACCCGAGAAAAATTTTAGGTTCTGGACCTAAGGAAAATTTGGGCTTTGGATCTGGTTCGAGTTCTGGACTCAAGGATAATTCTAGGTTTTGGGACCTAAAGAAAATTTGGGTTCTAGACCCGGTTCGAGTTCTGGACTCAAGGATGATTCTAGGTTCTAGATCTAAAGAAAATTTGGGTTCTAGACCCGGTTCGAGTTCTGGACTCAAGGATGATTCTAGGTTCTGGACCTAAGGAAAATTTGGGTTCTGGACCCGAGCTAAAAAGTTTAGCTAATTTTTAGGCATATGTCTTCCTATTGTCCCCTGGGTGTAAAAATATTTGTATACTCGCAATTATTTGAATAATTAAAGTGAATAATTGAATTTTCTGTTTATTTACTATGTAGTTACTGTTCATGCACTATTCACTATTCATAAATAGTAAATTTACTATTTACAAATAGTATCAAATAGTATTTACTATTGAAAAAAGTGATTTTACTATTCACCAATAGTAATACTATTCATGAATAGGAATATTTACTATTCATAAATAGTAATACTATTCATAAATAGCGATATTTACTATACATTACTATTCATCAATAGTGATACTATTTATAAATAGTGATATTCACTATTCATGCATAGTTTTGAGTTTGTTTTCATCTGCTTGCCGTTCCTCTATAAAAGGCCATCAATTCTCCATAAAATTTCAAAGTTTCAATTTCATTTTTGTAATCCTTTCAAATTTCTTTTCGATTTCAGCACATATTTTTCAAAATCAATGCATGCTTCGAGGTCGCGGACTCATTCTAATGCTGAATTATTGGAGTTTATTTGGCATCATGAAGATGGAAATCTAGATATACTGGCCGGGATGCCGCTTCATCGCAGTTCCAATCAAAAGAGCGAGGTAATGATTTATTATTATTATTTATTATTATTATTTATTATTATTACTTATTATTATTATTATTATGAAAAATAAATTAATTTAAATAGATTGAATAACGCGTACTTACCTGGTATTAATTTACCTGGGTCTGTGTTAGCATGATCGTTGTGTCGTTAGGGCCAGAAGGTGTATTTACAAAGCTCGACAATGGTATGATGGAGTGCCTTCTCGGGTAAGGCGGATTATCCGAGTTTGCGGCTTTGAGCAGTTTGTCTTACAATTGCCGTCCGAAGAATATCAAATAGACCGAAGCGTGGTCCAGGCGTTGGCAGAGCGATGGCTGGATACAACTCATACTTTTCACTTACCCATTGGGGAGATGACAATTGATCCGGTCGATTTTACTGCCATAACCGACCTTCGATATGATGGTGCTCCGGTTCCTCTAACCAATGAAATTTTAACATTTGAAGAAATTCAGGAATTAATTGGTATGGAACCATCATATAAAGGACCTCGTAAGATAAAAATCGAGCTGATTCATAGTTATTGGATGAACTACGAAGGTCGAATTGGCAGAAACAGGGCCGAACAGTATGCCCGAGGATTTTTGTTATATCTGCTCGGTTCGACCATCTTTGGCAGCACTGAATCATCCATTCACTTATCAGTGTTGAGTGCCCTTTCTTATCTCAGGATGGTACCATCTTCTGGCTGGGATGAAGCTGGTCTCGCATGTCTTTATCATGGCCTTGATAAGCTTTGTCGAAACAAGAATTCTTTTGTCGGCTTGATGGCGATTGTCGAGGTATTCTTTCTTTCACTAATGTCTTTTTTTTTCTTGTGATCTTTGTTGTTATTGTAGATATGGGCATATGAACACAACCTCGTGAGAGTACCCAGCATTTTTCGAGAGAGAATCGGGTATCCGAGATTAAATTTCTCGTTGTCCGATCGTGTGAACGTTCCCGGCTGTCATCATGTGCATACTCATCTCTTTGTGTTGAGCTGCTTAACCTGGGATCAGGTAAAATAACATTAGTATGCTTTAAATGTTTTGCAAAAGTTTTACTTACCTTATGTTATCCTGCAGGTGAATTTGGCCTGGTGGAATCAAGAAGAGCGAGCAAACTGGTCTCCTTTGATGAGGGCTGCACTGTCTTTTCAACATTCTTGCCGAGTTATTGCTGGCCCAGTGTCCAGCGGCTGGTTTCTCGGGGAGAGAGTTTACGAATGGTTTCTCTGCCCAGAGCAGCGGAGGTTCCCGATGCAGATCCCAGAATATACTTTAAATATCATGTCGATGCCGGAGGATGCTTGGTGGTCGGCCCGATATGGTTTTAATGCCGAGTTTACCGGGTCCATTTTATGCTCGTTTTATTCAAATGAGACTCTTGCACTTTGATGTATCTCCTGTCGGTGTGCGTGAGATTTTTGATGGAAATGAGGGTAGAGATGAGGAGGAACATCACGGAAATGCAGGAGAGTCTATTCCTCTTATCGGGACCAATACTTCTCAGGTAAAACTTTTACCACTTTTCTATTGCAACTACTTTTCTTTCTTTGATTCTTTAATGATTGTTGCAGTTTATTGGCTCGTTTGATCATGAGGCTGGACCTTCTTTTACTCCCCCTTAGTTTGCTCATTCTAGCCTGCCGGATATGCCATCTCATCCGCAGGGTATTGATATGAATTACCTGGTAAGTTCCTTATTTCATAATAGTTTATGCTATATGTATGCATGATTATGTATGCTCTTACCTTTTCCTTCTTGGCTCACAGTGGATGCTCGAAGAACAAAACAAGAAGCTTCAAGAAGAGTTGGCTGCAAGTCATCAGTAGGCTTCTCATTTTGAAAGTTTATATCATCAATCCGAAAAAAAATTTTGAGACTTCCGATTTCAAGGAATAAGGGATCCCGGTGCTTCTTCATTGAGAGGCCTCCAGGCTGATGACCATGAAATCCTTTCGTCTGCTTCTGATGAGGACCATGACAAATCAGAACTCCAGGGCAATAGGGATTTTAGTGCTTTTGCTTCGGATGATCCCGAGATGAGTAATTTGCCCCTTACTCCAACAGGCGATGAATTTTTCAAGTCTTTATTTGGTGACCTACCACCATCTTAGTGACATGTAAACATTAAAACAATTGTACAATAATGGAAAATATGCTCTCTTTTTCTCTTCTCTCCTCTCTTTTTTTTTTCCGCTACTGCCATTTTTTTTTAATTACCGCCAAAATTATTTTTTTCTTATATATATATATATTCATATATATAATACATCATAATTAATATCCACTTCTTTTGTTAAACCAAATCCAAAATGGAAAAAGAAATTGTGACCACTTCCTTTCCTTGTGCTATATGGTCTTATCCTTTTCCATCATCTTTTCCATTTCACTTTTGGAAAAGGTTTATTTTCTTCTATATAAATCACCTTGCATGCCATATTTCAATTCATAAGCCAAAATTCTCTCTTTCAAAGTGAATACTCTCTCTTTAGCAATTTTGTTCCCCTTTATTCATTAACCATGACCGAGCACCATTTAAAGAAAATAAAAACTCTATTTAAGAATATGGATGCCAACCATTGGAAGCAAATTTCATAGTCAAAGCTTGATGTTTTAAAATGCTTTCAAAATGTCAAATTGGACCACTCTTTCTTACATGTCGTGGCTTCCCTATGGGATACGGATTCTAGGGTATTTATAATTAATGGCTTTGAAATGTGTCCCTTGATTGAAGAATTTGAGGCCATCCATGGACATCCCAATAATCAACGAATGGTGTTACCCACATTGATTTCCAAAACTCAACAGAAGATGCAAATGATATTTCAAATTCCGAAACCTGAGATTCTTCAGTTGATGAGAGGTGAAAAAATTCTACTTGCTCCTTTGATTGACTTTTGTCTTTCTCATTTTGCTCCTACTAAGGCCTGGGGACGTATGCTTTATCTTTGCCTACTCGGCCAATTCTTATTTGTTTCTTCTAACGGAGATATTGACCCACGAGTATTGGACATCATGGATCAAATGGAAGGAGGCTTGTCGCCGGTACCTGTGATTTTAGCTGAGACCTTAGTTGGATTAGACCGATTTAAATCAGGATTGTCAAAGAGACTGACTGGGAGCCCATTGCTGCTTCAGGTAATTACCTAAACTGCCCTTCCGGGTTTTCAATTTAGGTTTTTTTTTTATCGCTCTGACTTTTGCCTAGTCCGCCCATGCGGGTTTTCGGAACTAGCGAGCTATCCTAATTTTTGCCTAAGCTGCCCTTGTGGGTTTTCAACTTAGCGGACCTCTTCTTTTTTTTTTAATTCTTTCTTCACAGATTTGGCTTCAGGAGCGTCTTTGTTTGCTTGATACTCCCTCCATGGATTTTTCCAGATACCTGCCACATCATCATTCTGCTAGGAAGCTACTCCATCCTGCTTCTTCATATGTTGACTGGGTTGGCTGGATCCACTCATGCTCCGAAGTCAATATCCGTTGGTTGGTACCTTGGTGGAAGATTTCTCATATTACCATGCAGACATACTTGATGTATGTTCCTCTTGCTGCACTTCGTCAAGGTACATGTTATGATCCTCACCGACTTGGGCATCAGTATGGAGCTGAGCCTCATGATTCTGACTTTGTTCCTGACCTAGACATTCCTTGCTTGACTGAAGCCTACTTAGACCGGCTGAGGCAAAGCTGGCCTGCATGTTACACTTATCGACTGCCATAGCTTTTACATTTGTCAATTCAGAAAGTGTTTTGTTAGGATGAAAAAATAATTAGAGTAATAAAAGATGCTTCTTTTCCATTTATAATTTGTCATCACCTTTTGCAATTATGATTACTTATTTCATCCATGTTTGGTCATATACTCATAACAGTGCACAAAGAGCAATTTAATCATTAATTCTGTTTTATTAAATTAGGGAACAACCAAACATAAAGTGTGCATACACAAGATTACTCTTGTTGCCAATCAGCCCTTTCGGGTTTTCTAATTGACGATTTTCTCTCATTAGCCCTAATTGTTGCCTAGCCCGCCCTTTCGGGTTTTCGGAACTAGCGGACTGCTCTAACTTTTGCCTAGGCCGCCCTTTTTGGGTTTTCAACCTAGTGAGCTCTTTCTTTTTCATTTTTCATACATAAAACCTCTTCAGCCTGTCAATGTTTACTGGTTCACTAAATTCATTTCCATCCATATCTGATAACTTCGCCGCACCTTTGCTCATGACTTGTTTCACGACATATGGTCCTTCCCAGCTAGGTCGGAACTTCCCTCTTGGATCAGATACATTAGGCTTACATTGCTTCAATACCAAATCCCCAACCCTGAATCTTCAAATTTTGACCCTTCTATTGTAGGCCCGAGCTATCTTCTTTTGATACAGTTGGTGATGATACAGTGCTTTTAGCCTTCTCTCTTCTAATAGAGCTAACTGAGTGTATCTGCTTGCTACCCATTCTGTTTCAGGCAGCTCTACTTCCAAAACTACTCTCAATGACTTGATCTCAATCTCAATTGGCAATACTGCTTCCATCCCATAAACCAAAGAGAATGGTGTCATTCCAGTAGGTGTTCGCACACTCCTCCTATATCCCCATAAAGCAAAGGGAAGCATTTCTGACCAGTCCTTGTAAGTCTTGGTCATCTTGGACAAAATTTGCTTAATTGTCTTGTTTGTTGCTTTCACTGCACCATTAGCCTTTGGTCTATAAGGAGAGGATCAGTGATGATTGATTTGGTACTTGGAGAATAAATCCTTAACTGCTCCTTGAAACTGTACCCCATTGTCTAATATCACACTATGCGGGACCCCATATCTGCAGATGAGATTCTTTTCGATAAACCTAGCCATTTGACTTGCACCCAGCTTGTTGAAGGATTCGGCTTCGACCCATTTCGAAAAATAATTAATTGCTACCACAATAAAACAGTGTCCGTTTGAAGCTGTCGGATGTATCTCTCCTATTATGTCGATACCCTAGGTGGCAAAGGGCCAGGGTGAAGACATTGAATGTAGTTCTTCAGGAGGCATATGATTCAAGTTACCATACATTTGACATTGTTGGCACTTCTTGACAAACTTAATACAGTCTCTCTCCATGGTCAACCAATAGTACCCTTGTCGAACAATTTTCTTAACTAGGGCCAAACCACTCATGTGCGGACTGCAACTTTCCGCATGTATTTCAGACATGATGCGCTCCACTTCAGGCCTTCTTAAGCATCTCAAATGTACTCCATCAGGCCATCTTCGATATAACTCCCCATGGAAAGTGATGTATTGCAATGACCACAGCCTTACGGCCCTTCTCTCTTTCTTTGTTGCCCTCGGCGGGTATTCTCTTTCCTCCAAAAATCTCCTTATGGTATCATACCATGCATTATGGTCTGTATCAATTTCCATGATTGTTTCATATTCATAATAAGGAGTTGATGAACTGGTCAAGACCAGAGGCTTAAGGAATAAGCTAACAGGATTTTCCCATACCGAAGCCAATGTGGCTAGGGCATCAACCATCTGATTTTCTTCTCTTGACAAGTGTATAAACTTACACTCTTTAAAATTCTTCTTTATCATGGTTAGGTAATGATGGTATGGTTTCAATTTTTCTTCTTTCAACTCCCACTCTCCATTTACTTGGGATACTACTAGCAACGAATCACCGTAAACTTCCACCTTATCTACCTTCATAATCATTAGGGTTTCCAAACCGAAAATACAAGCTTCGTACTCCACCATATTATTGGTTGACCTAAATTTCAACTTTTTGGCTAAAGGGATGAGTTCCACTTCGGGCGATTCTAGTATAACTCCCAAACCTACTCCTTTCCTGTTTGCTGCTCCATCAAAATACATTTTCCACCCTTGTACTTCAATTGCTTCTAAATGTTCATCTGGAAATTCCAAGATTACCTTTTCACTTTCTGGTAATGGTTGTTGAGCCAGAAATTCTACCACCGCTCTACCTTTGATTGTTTTTCTGGTTACATAATCGATCTCAAATTCTTCTAATATTATCAACCATCGACCATATTTTCCAATTAAAGAGGGTGTCTCCCTTAAGTATTTTATTGGATCCAACATGGAAATTGCTTGCACACTATATGATTGAAAGTAATGCCGCAACTTCTTAGAAGACCAAACCACGGCTATGCATGTCTTTTCAATAATACTATACTTAATTTCATAAGGTAGGAGCTTTCTACTTAAGTAGTAAACGACATGCTCAATCCCCGACTCATCTGCTTGGGCTAGCATGGCTCCTATCGACTCTTCTTCTACTGCTAAGTATAGTAATAGAGGTTTGCCGGGTTTAGGTGGTTTCAAAATAGGTGGATTCAACAAATACTCTTTTATTCGAACAAAGCCCTTTTAACATTCTTCATTCCATACGACCGGCTGATTCTTCCTAAGCAACTTGAAGATAGGCTCACAGATTGTTGTGAGCTTTGCTATAAATCTACTAATGTACTGTAGTTTACCAATGAATCCCCGAACTTCTCTCTCCGTCATAGGGGCCGGCATATCCCTGATTGCTTTGACTTTTTCAGGATCTATCTCGATGCCATTTGGGCCAATTACATGTCCCAACAATTTACCTGAGGTAACACCGAATACACACTTCTTCGGGTTTAATCTTAGCTTATACTTTAAAGCTCTATCAAAGAATAATTCTAAATTCTGGAAGTGTTGGTCCCTTGTATCCGACTTAACCATCATATCATCAACATATACTTCAACTTCTTTGTGCATCATGTCATGAAATAATGTGGTGGCCATCCTTTGGAAAGTTGCTCCAGCATTCTTTAAGCTGAAAGGCATCACCCTATAACAAAATATACCCCATGTAGTAGTGAAGGCAGTTTTGGCTTTATCCTCTTGGGCCATTAACACTTGATTCTATCCGGAAAATCCATCCACAAATGAATGTAGCACGCTAGAGGCTGCACTATCAATGAGTACATCTATATGAGGTAAAGGAAAATCATCCTTAGGGGAAGCCTTGTTTAAATCTCTATAGTCCACACAGACCCTTATCCTCCCATCTTTCTTTGGCACAGGTACTATGTTGGCTAGCCAATCTGGGTATTCTATCAATTCAAGGAACTTCACTTGTATTTGCTTAGTGACCTCTTCTTTAACCAATTCAGCCCACTCAGGTCTTAGTCGCCTAAGCTTTTGTTTGACAGGTTTAATGTGAGTGTAAGTAGGAATATGATGCTCGGCTATGTCTCGATCTATTCCAAGCAAACACCTCTTCATATTTTTTAAATATTTTTCCAAATCTCTCTCTCTCATCAGGAGTAAGGTCGGATGCTATGCTAATGTTTTTAGGATTTTCAATTGTTCCCAAATTTAATGGTTGTGTGTTAACAGAATTAATATTAAAGATGCTCATGTAACTGCTATTTGAATGTATGCAACCATTAGGAGAAACATCACACAAGTAAGCAAAATCAGACTTTATTGCATTCATTTTGGAAAATAAAACATCATCATCCTCATACAAAGCAGAAAAATTAAAATCAAAATCAAAATCATTGTTCTCAGAGTCATAAAGCAGGATGTCTTCAAACTTTTCTTCAACCAGGGCAGCAATCTCTTCCGGAGTTTTCTCGGCTTTCAAGGTAGCTTCATTCTTCTCTTTTGGAGTGGATTCTTTGTTGGTTGATAGGGTGAGCTCTTTCTTCACTTGCTTTACTAGCTCAGCAACATCTGCAAAAATTTCAAAACCAGGGATTAACTTACCCATGAACATGATTGGCTCAGGCTTTCCTTGGAGTGGTCCCATATTTGGAGCTTTGACAAAGATCTCTTCAAGTGGTGGGAAGCTCATCTTCTCACTCTTCTTTGGCTGAACATTGTCATCTTCATCATATCCTAAACCCTTCTTGGATGTTTGAATTCTAAAATCTGGCAACTTTGTCAAACCGACCTTACCCTTTCTAAGACCAGCTCCGGGAAGGTAGTTCATGTTCTTCATCATATTCAAGACTTTGGAGTCCACTACTTCATCATCAGAAATTGCAACCACTTGAAAACCATTGAGAGGCCTCTCCATTAGAGCATTAACAATCTCATTATCTTCAGCTTCAATGACCACTATCTCATCTCCGTTGGGGAATTTGATCTTTTGATGAAGGGTGGAAGGAACTCCACCAAGAGGGTGAAACCATGAAAGTCCCTTCGGCATGTCTCTTAGTGTTGTCATAAGCACGAATTGTTACCTCAGTTGGGTTTAAATCTCTTGTTGACATGGCTAGCTTTGGTAGTATCTTAAGTGGATAAACATTTATGGTGAACCCATCATCGACCATTACACAAGAAGTCCTCTTCCCCTTGACTTCTATTTTGATAAAGAGAGGGCGGATGTGGTCTCTCCCTTCCTCTGGTAAGTCCGCATCAGAAAAAGAAACTGCTCCCATACTAACTTTGCTCTTCTCTTGGACCTCTTCACATTTCATTACTTCCCCAATTTTTATGAAGTTGATCAACTCCTCCGGTGTTGTGGAGGTTGAAATCGGCATGCTAGCCAAGGCTTTGGCCATAGTCTCTCGGTGCTTTTTAGAAGTAGCTAACAGGTCCCAAATGCTAACACTTGCTTGGGTTCTTTTTAATTGCTTGAGTACAACATCATCTTCTTCCACTTCAACTTCCTTCCCCTTATTAGTTTCTACCTCCTTAGGTGGTGGCCTTGCATAAGGCTTACAGGATCTAGTATTCATTACCTCATCTTCTTCTGGCTCGGACCAAGTCCACTCCTCCTTCATTGTTATAATATCATCATCACTTTCACTTGAATCCCAAAACCTGTTGACCACACAAATTGTTACTTCTCCACCAATCATAGCTTGTTTAACTTTATTAAATTCCTCTTCTTCTTTGATTGCTCCTCCTCCCACATTTTGAAAAGAAGACATGACAAAATCCTCATGCAAACCTCCTCCAATCATGAAGGTTGTTGGTGGTGGTACTCTATTGAACTTTGGCAATGGGTTGTCTTTGGTATTTGGCTTGTTGGGCTCGGGTAGCTTCCCATTATCAATTAAGTTTTGGATCTCATGTCTCAATCTCACACATCTATCCGTGTCATGTCCTTGCATTTGGTGAAATTGACAAAATGCTTTGGTGTCAAAATTAGGCGGAAGAGGATTAAGCAAAGGATGAGGATTTAAGGGTTGTAGCAATCCCTTTCTTTGAAGCTTGTTGAGGACCCAGGACATCGGCTTTCCCAATTTTGAAAATTGTCTCTTTGTTCCTTGGTTAGTAGCATTAACACTGATGGCCTTTTGCATGCTTTGGCTACCAGGTTGATAGCTCCCTTTCTCGTTCCTTTTCATTGCAAATCGTCTCTTCTCCCTGTCCCATTCTTCAATTTGCAAACTAGCTTGAAGAAGGTCTTTGAAATCATGGATGAGTATATGAGACATCCTCTCACGAAGACTAGGTAACACCCCTCTCACAATCATCCTTATTTGATCGGATTCATCGGGCCTCTTCTTGAGTAAAGCAGCCTTGTTTCTCCATCTCTTGACATAGTCTACAAAATTCTCATTCAGCCTTTGCCTAATGGATTCCACTTCCATCAAGGTAACTTCCAATTCAACATTATATCCATATTGTTGGATAAAGGCTTTGTAAAGTAGATCCCAACTTTTTTGTGCTCCATCATCTAAGGTATTGAACCAATTTTGGACAATATGGTCCAATGAGAGGATAAAGTACCTTAGGGTTTGAGCCTTAGTAGCTTGGGCAGATTACATGGCAGTGATATATTGCTTCACGTGGAGATGAGGATTTTCGGTGCCATTGTACTTAGCAAAGGAAGGCATCTTGAATTTATAAGGGACCTCTTCATTTTGTTCAAATAACTTGTCAACTTTGGACATCTCTTCGGTTTTCATCTTCTTCTCAAATTTCTTTTCTAAATCAGCAATCATCTTTTCAACATCAGATGTCTCGGTCTTTTCAATAGTTGCCTTCTCGACAGCCTTCGGTTCTTTCTTCTTTTCTTGAACCTCTTGGTTGTATTGATCCCAATCATCATCATCATCAATGACCACCTTTTCATCATCAAAAGCTACTTCATTAATTTTAGTCTTCCCTTTGTCTTTTGGTTTCTTAGTGCTAGCAGATGCCTCAGTATGGTTTTCTAAGATTGCAGGTAATTGGTTTTTCATGGTCTCAGCTAGGGCCTCTTTGATTTCTTCCATCTTGGCATTGAGGGCCTCATCCACCATCCTTTGAATTTGTTCGGGCTCCATTATTTTTGGTGAGCAAGTGATTGAGTCGTTGCTAGATGCTTCGTCTCCGGCGTAGGTCAGATTGTTGTAAGCTTTGGAACTATCATAATCCAGGGCTGTGAGCCAGAGAGGATCAATGAGATGAGATGCAAATGTATGCATGTATGCATGTATGCACAAACAACAAATAAGGATAAATAGGACGTTCCTTCCAACCTTATAACATCCACACATGAATGGCGAGTCTCTTTTCCTAGGTATATGGTTAACAAAATACCAATATGGGGTACCTTGCTTTTGAATAATTCCCTCGGACGTTTCAACCAATAGTTATATCCTTGAAAATGGAAATCAATCCATGATAATTCCCATTAATTAGGTTTTAATCCATTCAACCAACTAAAGTAGCTTTTATGCTATATTGGATTAAAACGAAATTAGGAGGTAACTAGTGGTTCATAGTTAATTATTATAAATAGATTTCTCACTTGAAAAGATGTAACTAGTGGTTCATGCCAAAAACAAGCCCATAGTTAATTTATTCTTAGTGTAAACTAGGCCCACAATTGATTTTCGGTATTTCATAATTGACCTAAATATTTTTGCAAGCTCTTTGTAAGAAAATGTTGGGTGAAAATAGTTTTGTTTCTAAGCCCATTGTAAAAGATTTTAGAAAAATGGATTTTGGGCTTAGTATTTGGGCCATGGGCCAAAGAATTTTTGATTTGTTTTTAGAAAAGTCTTATGTCCAAAGACCATTTTAAAAAAGTTTTGAAAAATAGCTTTGGTCTTTTGGATTTTAAAGAAAAATTTATTTTGAGCTTACAATATACTTAGGTCATATTAGAAAAAGAACAAACCAAATAAGCCATGATTTAGACTAAGATAAACTAACCATAGTCAAACAACATGCATTTTGGGGTAAAACCTAAGGGAAGTAACTAGGCCAATTACATGAGCTTTAGTCTTTGGGTTAAAAGGCTTAGGTTCCCATAGCAAGTATATACCAAATGGTACGAGGCTATGAGTGGTTATGCCATGCTCGATCTCCATACCTTGAGTGAAAGTATGGTATCCCTTACATAACATAACACGGGTAACACGGGCGTCCTAACTAACGTACACAATGCAATCTAGTATGATGCAATGGATAATATCATTATAAGAAAGAAAATAATATATAAAGACCAAGGAATCAACTTCTCATTTCCCCAGTGGAGTCGCCACTGTGAGCGGGGATTTTCGCCCCCACTCCCGGTGGAATGGTTCTTGTGACTTCGGCACTGTTTAGGCTCGGGGCATTAGAGAACACGGACCTAAGTCTGGGGAAAATGGAGTTGCCACCCGGACGGGCCGAAAAAAAAGAAAGGGGTGGATGACTCGATTCCTAAGGAATCCCCAACCCCTTAATGGGTTCGGAAAGTTGGGTACGTGTGGGGAAGGTGAGAAATGGCCCAGCACCCCCACAACGCCCGGTTCATTGGAACTGGCCTCCTTTACAGCTCTTAATATTATAAAATTCTTAAATATAATAACATTATCCATACTACACACAATAAAAAGAAAGCATCATTATATTAAAATCAAAGTAATGTCCAAACAAAACAAAACAAATAAATGGACACCCATCCAAGGATGGAAACATGTCCTTACATCACATGCCTAGATAGGACACCCACCAAAAGGTAGAAACATGCCCTTTACATAAGTTCTAAAATAGAAATGCAAATTAAATTACATGATGTTTAAATAATGAGGTGCCCACCAAGTGGAAGCATACCTCTTACAACTTTTGGAAATCTAAATTGATTGATAAAAGTAAATAATCATTCATCATAAATAAATCATTCATCAAAAGTATTTAAATATCAATAAAATAAACATCCATCCATGATAAATTAAATAAATCAAGTATTGAAATTAAATAGATAAAAGCATAAGAGAAAAATCAAGGTATAAGTAAATATGGAGTTGAATAAAGCAAATAAAAATTCAATTATAGCTACTGTGACTTTTTATGGAATTAAAATAGATTAGGGTTTTATGTTTTAAAAGGTTGGTAAGACTCTTTGATTAAACAAATTAAGTTTTGAATGATGAAATCATGAAACTAGGGTTTTAAATACCTTAAAATACTTTAATTTGTGATTTTTGGTTTATTGAACTTTAAGCTACTGTGTAATTTTTGAGTTTTTATGTTTTTATGTTTTTTAATGTTTTAAAAGGATTAGTATTCATAAAAATTAGGGTTTAAGGTTTTAAAAGGATTAGGGTTTATTATTTTAGGTTTAAAAGTTAAATTTTGGACTTTAGGGTTTTGAAATTTGGGTCTCGGGTAATGAAGAATTTTTAGAGTTTTAGAAATCAATTTGATATTTTATGAAGTTTTATGAATTTAAACAAAAGGATTGAAGTTTTTATAAGTAGAAAAGATGTTTTTCAAGGCTTTTTGAATGAAATAGATCCTACTTTAAAAATTTGAAAGAAACAGAATTTGATTTTGGTTTTGTAGAAAAATATGTTCAATTAAAGTTTCAAGATTTTTAAGAAGAAAAAATAACAATTTCAAGTCTTTTAAGAAAAGAAGATCACGTTTTAGTGTTTTAACTTTGGAAGAATTAAACTAAAGTTCTAAAGTTTTTGATTTAAAGAAACCCTATTTCCATAATTTAGTTACTGTGTAACATAAATCAATTAAGGAAAATTACTTACCTTCTTTTGTTGATTCTTCCAAAAATAATTCTTCTTGGATGAACTAGCTCCAAAGACAAGACTTTGTTGCCTTTGAATCCCTTAATTCGTGCTGCTACTCCCTTAAAAATTAGTTGAATTGAATTATTGCTTTTCCTTCCTTGATTTGGTTTCCAATTCCAAGCTCAATGTGAAAATTTTTCCTCCACCAATTTGGTTCTTCATGGTCCTTATTTATAATGGTTTTTAGGTTCCTTATTCCTAATTACACAAGGCAATTAATATTAATAAAAAAGAAATTAAAACCTAATTGAATTAGGTTTCAAAAATTTGGGTCAAAAAAATTTGCGCTGGCGAAAAATGTGGCAGCTGGCCTTTGGCTGGAGCCAGTAGGCGTGCCAGCCCGCAGGAATTTCCTGCGGGAAGTTATTTCGCCCGCAGGAATTACCTTTGGGCGAACGAATGGGCCTGCGGGCGCGTGGCCCGCAAGAAATTCCTACGGGCGAATATTTCGCTCGCAGGAAACCTTCGGGCGCGTCACCCGCAAGAAATTCCTACGGGCGAAATAGCTCACCCTCAGGAATTTCCTGCGGGCAAAATAGCTCACCCACAGGAAATTCCTGCAGGCAAAGGTTTTGCCCGCAGGATTTTCCTGCGAGGCAAAACTCCCTCGGGCCCATGCTACTGTTTTTCGCTGCCGATTTTTTCCGACTCCGACTCCGACTCTGATTTTTATTTTTATTTTTATTTGTTTAATTTTTATTTTTATTTTTTATTAATAAAAATTAGATAATAAAGCAAAAACTATTTATTTAAAATTATTTTGGACCAATTAGACAACAAAAATCATTTTGGACTAAATAAAGCATATTGGATCGGATTGGGTAAAAAATTAAGGGTCTACAATTACTTTTGGGAGGATCCCTTTTTGTTTAGATTATGTAAGGATTACATGATCCGACGACGTGTAGCATGGCCCGAAACAATGAACATTCTTAGTCAATGCCATGCTGGACCAGCTGGTGGTCATATGGGAGCCAATAGGATTGCTCAAAAGGTATTAGAATCATGATTTTATTGGCCCACTTTGTTTAGGGATAGCTACGAATTTGTAAACTGCTGTGATCAATGCCAAAGAACTGAAAACATTTCATCTCGTGATGAGATGCCCCAAAATGGGATTTTAGTTTGTGAAATCTTTGACGTATGGGGGATCGACTTTATGGGACCCTTTCCCAATTCCTTTGGTAACAAATACATTCTAGTAGCCATAGACTATGTATCTAAATGGCCTGAAGCCCAAGCCTTGGCAACCAATGATGCTAGGGTTGTGGTGAAAATTTTGAAGAAATTGTTTTCTCGATTTGGTACACCAAAAGCAATTATAAGTGATAGGGGTACTCACTTTTGTAACTTTCAGCTTGCGAAAGTTTTCAAAAGATTAGGAGTTACACATAGGTTTTCTACTCCCTATCATCCCTAAACTAGTGGCCAAGTCGAGAACACGAATAGGGAGATTAAAAGAAATTTGGAAAAAACTGTAGAGCGATCCCGAAAGGATTGGTCCGAGAAATTAGACAATGCTCTATGGGCTTTTAGGACTGCATTCAAAACTCCCTTGGGCACTATAAGAAGACTTAACTTTTGGAGTGAATATAATCACTCTAGAATCCAATTCGAAATTGGATAAGGTAAGTCAAATTCAGAATCCAAATCTAATTAGGATTCTGAATATATTATCTAATAATATATATATATATAAACAAAAATAATAATAAATATTAATATTAATATCTAATATTAATATTATTAATATTATATCCAGCCCAAAGCGCATTCTTGTGTGTGACCCGATAGGCCCATATTAATTGGCAGTCAATTTAATCTCTATTAAACCAACAAGTCATAATTGGCCTCTAGCAAGGTGTTACAACTACCCAATTAATATAAGGAATGTCCAATTTGCCTAATAATAGTACATGCATTAATCCCTTTGTCACACGATATCTAGCTTGAACATAAGTCATGGTCAACGTCATACTTATATTGTCCAAACTTATTATTACTCGATCTCCAAGTAGACTGATAAAAACAAATGAAATTGATCACACTATCAATTCATTTGAGCACGGCCATGCATTTCACAGTCTCACTTATCGAGGGGCCCAAAAGATATCTCTCTCAAAGAGAGGGACAAATTCTATCTTGATTGTTCATTATCCTCTACATAATTTCTATCATATATGATCATAACCTTTATTACTATCCAGTTACGGATAATGTTTGATCATGTCAAAATATAATAGTCCTTATATTGGAAACTATGACAATCTCAAGTCAAAGAATTAATACATAACTATCATGAGATTTACTTATGACACTAACCCATGTAGTAATCTCATGATGGGTCTATCCAATACATTGTTCTCTAACAAGTATCTATGAAATTGATTTGTATCACTATACACATAACCATATGATGATTATCAAATCAATGTTCATATTGGTTAAGAATTTTTTTTTTATCTCTATAACAATAATAAACCAGGGACAAATATCAAAATTGTGTAACATGCAAACAAACAATAATGATAATAAAACCTCATTTATTAATAATGAATGTATAACATAAAGATCCAAATAAATGGCCTAGGGCACATACACTAACAAAAGAGAGAGCTCGCTAGGTTGAAAACCCAAAAAAGGGCGGCCTAGGCAAAAGTTAGGGCAGTCTGCTAGTTCCAAAAATTCGAAAGGGTGGGCTATGCAACGATTAGGGCTAAATGAGAGAAAATCATCAATTAGAAAACCCGAAAGGGCTAGTTGGCAATAGGAGTGATCTTGTGTATGCTGGCTTTATGTTTGGTTGTTCCCCAATTTGATAAAATAGAATTAATGTTAAAATTGTTCTATGTACACTGTTATAAGTATTTGACCATATATGGATGAAATAAATAAATACAATAGCAAAAAGCGATGAAAAATTTTATTACTTTAATTATTTTTTCATCCTAACAATACACTTTCTGAATTGACAAATGTAAAATCTATGGCAGTCGATAAATGTAACGTGCAGGATAACTTTACCTCAGCCAATTCAAGTAGGCTTCAGTCAAGCAAGGTATGTCTAAATCGGGAGTAAAGTCAGAATCGCGAGGATCATAGCATGTACCTAGATGAAGAGCAGCAAGGGGAACATACATCAAGTATGTCCGCATGGTGATACGAGAAATCTTCCACCAAGGTACCAACCAACAGATATTGACTTCAGTGCGTGAGTGGATCCAATCAACCCTGTCAGCATATGAAGAAGCAAGATGGAGTAGTTTCCTAGCAGAATAATGACATGGCAGATATCTAGCAAAATCCATGGATGGAGGATAAAGCAAACAAAGATGCTCCTGAAGCCAAATCTGTGAAGAAAGAATTAAATTAAGAAAAAAAATAGTCCTCTAAGTTGAAAACCCGCAAGGACAGCTTAGGCAAAAATTAGGACAGCTCACTAATTCCGAAAACCCACATGGGCGGACTAGGTAAAAATTAAAGCAATAAAAAAATATAATAAAAAAGAGGTCCTCTAAGTTGAAAACCTGCGAGGGCAGCTTAGGCAAAAATTAGGACAGCTCGTTAGTTCTGAAAACCCATATGGGCAGACTAGGCAAGAATTAGAGCAATAAAGAAAAGAATGAAAAAAAAAGAAAACCTAAATTAAAAACCCGAAAGGGCAATTTAGTTAATTACCTAAAGCAGCAACAGACTCCCAGTCAGTCTCTTTGTCAATCCTGATTTAAGCTAGTCTAACCCAACTAAAATCTCAGCTAAGATCACAGGTACCGATGACAAGCCTCCTTCCATTTGGTCCATAATATCCAATACCCATGGATCAATATCACCGTTAAAAGAAACAAGCAAGAATTGGCCGAGCAAGCAAAGACAAAGCATGCGTCCCCATGCCTTAGTAGGAGCCAAATGAGAAAGACAAAAATCAATCAAGGGAGTAAGTAGAATTTTTTCACCTCTCATCAATTGAAGAACTTCGGGTTTTGGAATTTGAAATAACATCTACATCTTCTGTTGAGTCTTGGAAATCAATGTGGGTAACGCCATTTGTTGATTATTTGGATATCCAAGGATGGCCTCAAATTCCTTAATCAAGGGACATATTTCAAAGACATTAATTTTGAATGTCCTAGAATCCCCATTCCAAAAGGAAGCCATGGCATGTAAGGAGTGGTCCAATTTAATATTTTGAAAACACTTTAAAACATCAAGTTTTGACCACAAAATTTGCTTCCAGTGAATGGCATCCTTATTCTTAAATAGAATTTTTATCTTCTTTAAATGAAGTTCGGTCATGGTGGATGAATGAAGAAAAATCAAAATTATTAAAGGTGTTTTTACGTTGAAATGGAAAGTCTTTTGGTTTCTATATGAAATTAGGCTTAAAAGGTGATTTATATAGGGAAAATAAGCTTTTCCAAAATTGATAAGGAAAAGGTGATGAGAAAAGGGCGAAACCATGTTGTATAAGGAAAGGAATTGCCGACAAAAGTCCTTTGCCGTGTTGCATTTGGCTTTTGTGGTGATGTTGTGTAAATATTGAAACATGAAAAAAGTATAATAATTGTGGCATAGTAAAGAATAAAAAAAAGGTTAGTTACCATAAAGACAGAAATTATGTATTACTATGCTTATTGTACAATGTTGATACAATATTTATATATCACTAAGAGGGTGGTGGTAGGTCATCAAATAAAGCTCTAAAAATTCATCGGCTATTGGAGGAGGGGGCAAATCGCTCGTCCTGAGTCTGCCCAAAGCGAGAGCACCAAATCCCTATACCTTGGAGTTTCGATCTGTCATGATCCTCATCGGAGGTAGATGAAAGGATCTCAAGGTCATCAGTCTGGGGGCCTCTTGATGAAGAAGCGCCAGGATCCCTCATCCCCTGAAATCGGAAGTCTCAGAAATTTTGTTCTGATTGATGATACAAATTTTCAAAATGAGAAACCTGCTGACAACTTGCGGCCAACTCTTCTTGAAGTTTCTTATTTTAATCTTCAAGCATCCGCTGTGAGCCAGATAGGAAAAAGGTAAGAGCATACATAATCATGCATACATATAGCATAAATTACCATGAAATAAGAGAATTTACCAGGTAATTCATATCAATGCCCTGCGGATGAGATGGCATATCTGGTGGGCTAGAATGAGCAAATGAAGGGGCAGTAAAAGAAGGTCCAGCCTGATGATCAAATGAGCCAACAGCCTGCAACAATCATTCAAGAACTAAAAAAGAAAGAAGCAGTTGCAAGGGAAAAATGGTAAAGTTTTACCTGAGAAGTACTAGCCCCGAGATGTGGAATGAACTTTCCTGCATCTCCATGATGTTCCTCTTCATCTCTAGCCTCATGTTCTTCAGGAATCTCTCGTACGGCAACAGGAGATACATCAAAGTTCAAGAGCCTTCTTTGAATAAAATGGGCATAAAATGCACCCGGTAGATGGAGAAATGTGTCAACACCATAACCGTACCGAGCCGACCACCATGCATCCTCCAACATTGATATAATATTTAAAGTATATTTTGGGCAATGCATTGGAACCCTCCGCTACTCTGGACCAAGAAACCACTCATAAACTCTCTCTCCGAGAAACAAACCACTAGACACTAGGCCAGCGATGACTTGGCGAGTATGTTGGAAAGATAGCGTAGCCTTCATGAAGGGAGACCAGTTTGTCCGCTCTTCTGGGTTCCACCAGGCCAAATTCACCTGCAAAATAACATAAGGTAAGTAAACTTTCACATAAAATTTAAAGCATACTAATGATATTTTACCTGGTCCCAGGTTAAGCGGCTCAACACGAAGTGTTGGGTATGCACGTGGTGAGAACCAGAAACTTCCACGCGATCTGACAACCAGAAATTTAATCTCGAATATCCGATTCTCTCTCGAGAAATGCCAGGAACCCTCATGAGGTTGTGTTCATATGCCCATGCGTATAATAATAGTAAAGATCAAATTCATACAAGAAAAGAGTGGAAATGACATTGGTGGAAGAAGAGTACCTCGACAACCGCCATCAAGCCGACGAAAGACTTCTTGTTTCGGCAAATTTTGTCCAAACCATGGTAAAGACAGGCGAGACTAGCTTCACCCCAGCCATAAGATGGTACCGTTCTGAAATAAGAAAGGGCGCTCAACACTGACAAGTGGATGGAGGATTCAGTGTTGACTAAGATGGTCGACCCAAGCAATTATAACAAAAATCCTTGAGCATACTATTGGGCCGTGTATCTGTGAACCCGTCCTTCGTAGTTCATCCAATTGCTACAAATTGGTTCAATTTTTATCTTAAAAGGCCTCTTATATGATGGTTCCATACCAATTAATTGTTGAATTTCTTCAAATGTTAAACTATCGTTGGTCAAAGGAATCGGAACACCATCGTATCGAAGGCCGATTATAGCAGTAAAATTGACCGGACCAATTGTCATCTCTCCAATAGGCAAGTGAAAAGTATGAGTTGTGTCCAACTATCATTCTGCAAGCGCCTGGACTACGCTCCGGTCTATCAAATACTCCTCGGATGGCAATTGTAAGATGAAGCTTTCAAAGCCGCAATCTCGGATAATCTGCCTTATCCGAGAAGACACTACATCATACCATTGTCCGGCTTTGTAAATACACCCTCCAACCCGAACAACGCAACGATCACGCTAACACGGAGCCAAGTAAGTTAATACAAGGTAAGTACATATTATTTTATCTGCTTAAATTAATTTATTTTTCCTAAATTTTTTAAAGAATAATAATATAAAAATATAAATAAAAAAAAAAGGCAAACACAATAATAATAAAAGAGCATAATATAAAAACATAAATAGAAATAGAAAAAATAAAAAATAATAATATAAACAAATAACAAAAAAACAAAAAAAAAGAAAAAAAAGAAGAAAGAAAAACAAAGAAAGAAAAAAAGAGAAAAGAAAAAAAATAAAAAAAGAAGAAAAAACAAAGAAAGAAAAAAAAATATAATAAATAAAGAAAAAAAACAAATAACAGAAAGATGAATAAAAAATTAAAAGAAAAAAGAAAAAAAAAGAAGAAAAATTACCGTGCTCTTTTGGTTTGAACTACAATGAAGCGGCATCCCAGCTAGTAGATCTATATTTCCATCTTCATGATGCCAAATAAACTCTAATAACTCACCATTAGAATGAGTTCCTGACCTTGAAGAATGCATTTTTTTTAAAACTATATGCTAAATTTGAAAGAATTTGAGAGAATTATAGAAATTATGGATTTTGCTGTGAATGAAATGAAGGAATTCGTTCGTTTATATAGAAAAACGGCAAGGAAAAAACAAAATTCAAAAGTAAGTTTACTGTTCATGAATAGTAAATTATACTATTGATGAATAGTGAATTTACTATTTATGAATAGTAAATTACTATTGATGAATAGTAAATTACTATTTTTAATAGTAAAATACTATTTACTACTATTTACGAATAATAAGTTACTATTTATAAATAGTAAATAGTGCATGAACAGTGACTACACAGTAAATAAACAGTAAATTCAATTATTCACTTTAATCATTCAAATGCTTGCATGTGTATAAATATTTTTACACGCAGGGGGCAAGAAGAAGACATGTGCATAAAAGTTAGCCAATCTTGTTGAAATAAAATAATTATTTTTTGCAGATAATTAAATCTTTATTAGCTCGGGTCCAGAATCCAAATTTTGATTAGGTCCGGAACCTAGAATCTTTTCTAAGTCCAGAACTTAGCTCAGGTCCAGAACCCAAATTTTGATTAGGTCCAGAACCTAGAAACTTTTAAATCCAGAACTTAGCTCTGGTCCAGAACCTAAATTTTTCTTAGGTCCAGAACCTAGAATCTTTTCTAAGTCCAAAACTTAGCTCGGGTCCAGAACCCAAATTTTTCTTAGGTCCAGAACCTAGAATCTTTTCTAAGTCCAGAACTTGGCTCGGGTCCAGAACCCAAATTACTCTTAGGTCCAGAACCTAGAATCTCTTCTAAGTCCAGAACTGAGCCCGGGTCTAGAATCCAAATTATCCTTAGGTTCAGAACTTAGAATCTCTTCTAAGTCCAGAACTTAGCTCGGGTCCAGAACCCAAATCATCCTTAGGTCCAGAACCTAGAATCTCTTCTAAGTCCAGAACTTAGCTTGGGTCCAGAACCCAAATAATCCTTAGGTCCAGAACCTAAAATTACACTTTGGTCCAGAACCTAAAATTATCCTTGAGTGCAGAACTCGAACCGAGTCCAGAACCTAGAACCTTAACCATCTCAAAAATTAAGTCTTATTGCTTTTCACTCTCTTTTACTAATGTCTCAAATCATTCAAGTAGGGGGCAAACTGTAGACTCTTAATTTTTTACCTAGTCCGGCCCAATATATTTTAATTAGTCCAAAATAATTTTTTTGTTGTCCAATATATTTTTTAGTCCAAAATAATTTTTGTGTTGTCCAATATATTTTAATTAGTCCAAAATAATTTTTGTGTTATCTTAATTAAATAATATTTGTTTTAGTATTTAGTTTTGTAATAAATAAAAAATAAATAAATAATAATAAATAAATAAATAAACAAAAATAAAAATAAAAATAAAAATCGGCAACGACAAAATCGGCGACGAAAAAATTCATCGTCGAAAAGTTGGGATGAAATTTCTGCTGGCGAAATGTCCCGCAGGCAATTTTGCCCTCCCAACTCTCAGGTTCCCGCAGCAACTTTTTCGCCAGTAAAATTTTTCAGCAGAAGTTTTTTTTTGCCAGCGAAATTTTTTCGATGCAATTTTTTCGACGCAATTTTTTTCGAAACCAAATTCAATTTGGTTTCGGTTTCCTTTTCTTAATTAATTTTAGATTTCGTGAACAATTAAGATTAAACATCAAAATCTTCTATAAATAGGACTAAAAACAACACAAATTGAGGAGGAAATTTTGGGAAGAAAAACTTAGAAAAAGAGATCAGACTTTAAAGCTTTTTGGCAGTGAAAACGATCGAATTTTTTAGAGAAGGATAAGCAAACAAGCAACCAATCTATCAATGTAACACCCCCACATCCAATGCACACACACACTACAACTACAACCATGTAGCATAAGTGCACCAAACATAGGGATGCTACGGTTTTCTTCAACATTCAAAACATTTAAATAGATACAATACTATTATCATTATATAATATAGAAAAGTAGATCATTTACTTTTAAAATAAAACACATTAGATATATATATATACATACATATAGTTATTTCACAGCGGAAGTCATAAAATATTTACATATTTGAAAACACTTAATTCCATATTTACAAATATACAAATATATACATTTAATCAATACTTTACAAAATATAAAAAGAGTTATACATGATTGGCAAATCTCCTTTGATCTTTAAGTCTCCAAAATCAACTCTTCAATGTCTACCCTCACTCGGTCTCGAAGAGCTCTCGGGTTCGATTCTAACAGTTCTATCACCTGCGCAATTAAACACTATCGCGCTAAGCCAAGGGCTTAGTAAGATAATCATGCTAATGATATGACTTCATGCAATGCAATGTCATTTCTCAAACCATAATATATGTGTAACATCATATATGCAAAATTAACAATATACTTTCACATTACATAACACATTTTATTATCTTTTCATATACCTCATTAGTATTCATTTAATCATCAATACAAAGCAAAACAAACATCATTCATGACTCACATTAACCATAGACAAGCATGGGCCCAAGACACACTAATATGCCATTCAATTTTCAGAGTTAATGTTTTGGTTCTATCATCACATTTATCAATATCAATATCATAGACCCAACTAGGCTTCAAGGATTAAGTTCAACCAAGCTTCAAGGGGAGCAAAGCATGCTAAGCTTCTACCCAACTTGGCTTCAAGAACTAACCCAACCTAGCTTCAAGGGTGGTAACATCTCAATTAGGCTTCAAGGATTCAATCCAACCTAACTTCAAGAGATTGTTACTATCATTAGGCATGCCACCAATAACATACTCTGAAAATGGAATAACACATTAGCCACACAATTCATTTACATATCAATTATCATTTCCATTCTCAATTCTCATCAACATTTAGGCAAACATGCCTTCATTCTCTTAATATTATCATCATAGCCAATAACAATGGCCTCACATTTCCTTTCACAATATAACACTTCATTATTCAAGTGTATACTTATCTCATCCATGATCACATTATATCTCATATAGCATCATTCATCATAGCCAAACACAATGGCATTGTCTCATATCATATCTTATTTGAATTATCATTTCATCTTTGATACAACATTTCAAGGTACATTACTCATAAAATACAATACCTTTCACAATGCATAACATAACCTTGTTTAAATCTCAACAATGCAATTAGGGCAAAGAACAACTTATATGATTCATAGCTTTAGGATCTTCCATATGCATTTGATTAGTTCATTCATTGATTCAAGTGTGTTTAAAGTGTTTAGGGTTAGGTTTAAGAACCAACCCACCTTTGAAGAACCAAAACAATGCAAAAAGAACAAAGAAACAAAACCCTAACCAACTCATTTGATGGACACGGGCAGCACACATGAGGGACACGGCCAAGCTTGTGGCCGTGTCTCTCAATTCAACTTTGGCAGTAGCAAACACGGCTTAGGGACACGGCTGTGTCTCTTCAACCAAAACTCACAGTAGCTCACACGGCTTGGGAACACGGCTGTGTCACCCAAAAATTAATCCAACACGTCCAAAATCATATGACTTGGCCGTGTCTCACATGGCCTTTGGTCGTGTCTCCCAAAACCAAAACCCTAATTGTAACCAACTCTCTTCCAAATGCATTAAAACTCAATATACATCATACCACATGCTTCAAATGAACATCATCAATGTTCTAAATACATATTCATTACAATAATCACTTTAAAACACCTTAATATCACAATTAAACAAACACCATCTCAAAACCCTAACTCAAACTCTACTCTTGATTTTCCACTATCAATCTTCACTTATTTTTCCATAATCACAACCAAACCAACACAACCTCCAATTTTTAACTTACAATCAACTCTAACACTTATAAACACACATCAACACACTAAATCATCATCTCAACAATTCTCAATACACCTTAACCACAATTTCCAAATTAATAAAAGAAAACAAGAAATTACTTACCTAAAGTGAAGAAATTCCACAAATCTTCAACTTGATTCTTCAATTCTCCCTTCAATCTTGATCTTACTATCAAGAACACTTCTCCTTCCCTTTTGCTAATGGAGAGCCGGCCACTACCATCAAGAGGAAGAGAAAATGATCAAGAATCACAAAGTCAATCTTTCTTTTAATCTCCACCACAAAATTTCCAAAAGTAAATTACCTCAAGGCCCTTAACCATATAACTAACCTTTTGTCTTATATGAGCCCATATATGAACTTTCACACTCAACAAGAAAATATCTTCTTCCACTAACCAACACTTTGACTCTCCCTTTGACCATTTTATATGTTATATATATCACAATATACACAACATATAAACTTGTCTCTAAACCCTAAATTCTTTCCCAAAACACTTATACTTTTCTTTCTCAATTTAAACCAACAATCCAATAACAACAACAACAACAACATGCAAAACTTCTAGGGCATAAATGAGGATATTACAATTCTCCCCCTCTAAAAAGAAATTTCGTCCTCGAAATTACCTGAAATCAATTCTGAAACAATTGAGGATATTGCTCTCGCATAGTCTGCTCACTTTCCCATGTTGCTTCTTCTTTTGCATGATTCTTCCAAAGAATCTTCACCAATGGTACTCTCTTGTTCCTCAATTCTTTCACTTCCCGTGCCAAGATAGCAACTGGTTCCTCTTCAAATGACAAGTCTGGGCTCACTTCAATAGATTCAAATGGCAACACATGAGATGGATCTGACCTGTACCTCCTCAACATAGATACATGGAACACATTATGAATACGATCCAACTCAGGTGGCAAAGCAAGCCGATAAGCCACTGGCCCAACTCTTTCCAATACTTCATACGGTCCGATGAAACGAGGACTCAATTTCCCTTTTCGACCGAACCTCAAAATTTTCTTCCAAGGAGATACCTTCAAAAATACCTTATCCCCAACATCAAACTGAATGTCTCTCCTCTTCAGATCTGCATAGGACTTCTGTCGGTCTGAAGCTGCTTTTAACCTGCCTCGAATCAACTTCACTTTCTCTTCAGTTTCTTGAATCAAATCAGGCCCAATCAATTTGCTATCACCAAGTTCACTCCAACAAAGAGGTGTTCTGCACCGTCTGCCATACAATGCCTCGAATGGGGCCATTCCGATGCTGGATTGGTGACTGTTGTTGTAAGCAAACTCCACAAGAGGTAAGAATCTATCCCAACTTCCAGAGAAATCGATGACACAGCTTCTCAACATATCCTCAACAATCTGTATCACCCTCTCAGACTGTCCATCCGTCTGTGGATGAAAAGCAGTACTGAAGTGTAGTCGAGAACCCAAAGCTCTGTGCAAACTCTTCCAAAATCTTGAAGTAAACCTGGGATCTCGATCAGACACCAAAGAAGTTGGAACACCATGCAATTTCACAATCTCCTGGATGTACAGCTCAGCCAACCTCACCAAAGAATAATCCATCTGAACTGGGAGGAAATGAGCTGTCTTAGTCAATCTATCCACAATCACCCATATGGCATCATGTTTCTTTTGTGTCAAAGGCAAACCAGACACAAAGTCCATGGTCACTCTATCCCACTTCCATTCTGGCACTGACAACGGTTGAAGTAACCCAGTGGGAACTTGATGCTCTGCTTCAACCTTCTGACAAGTGAGACATTTCGATACAAACTCAGCAATGTCTCTCTTCAACCCAATCCACCAATAGTGCTGTCTCAAATCATGATACATCTTCGTATTACCCGGATGCATAGCAAATAAAGACTGATGAGCTTCCTCTAAAATGATCCTCTTCAAGTCAGCATTATCGGGTACACACAATCTATTCTTAAACCATAGGCTCCCATCATCCTTCACAACAAAATCTCTAGTCTTTCCACTCTCACAATCTAAGACAATCTTCTGAATCTTCTTATCAGCTAACTGAGCCTCTTTGATCTGATCCAACAAAACAGGCTTCAATTGTAACTGTGCCAATAATGCACCATCATCACAAGGTACAAAACTGGCACGCAATGCTCTCAACTCAACAAGCAACGAGAGCGAGTAAACTGTTAAACCAGCTAAAGACTTCCGACTTAAGGCATCAGCAACCACATTTGCTTTACCTGGATGATAATCTATCAAACAGTCGTAGTCTTTAATCAATTCTAACCATCTCCTCTGCCGAAGGTTGAGCTCTTTCTGAACACCCAAATACTTCAAACTCTTGTGATCAGTGTAAATGAAACATTTCTCCCCAAACAGATAATGGCGCCAAATCTTTAATGCAAAAACAATGGCAGCCAACTCCAAATCATGGGTAGGATAGTTAAGCTCATGCGGTTTCAACTGTCGAGATGCATAAGCTATAACTTTCCCTTCCTGCATCAATACACACCCCAAACCTCTATGTGAAGCATCACTGTAGATCACATAGGGTTGGCCTTCTACAGGTAAAGTGAGAACAGGCGCTTGAGTCAACAAATCTCTCAACTGTTCAAAACTAGCCTGACACTGATCTGTCCACAAAAACCTCACTCCCTTACGAAGCAATCTGGTGAGTGGAGTAGCTATCAAAGAAAATCCTTTCACAAACCGCCGGTAATAGCCTGCCAAACCCAGAAAACTTCTAACCTCTGTCACAGACTTGGGTGGACTCCAATTCAAAATGGCTTCAACTTTACTCGGATCAACTCTAATGCCTTCTGCTGAAACAATATGTCCGAGAAAAGCTACCTGATCCAACCAGAACTCACACTTCGACAATTTGGCAAATAGTTGCTTCTCTCTCAAAATCTGCAACACAATCCGCAGATGCAAATCATGTTCCTCTTCATTCCTCGAATACACCAGAATATCATCGATGAAGACCACTACAAACTGATCCAAATAGGGCCTAAACACCCTATTCATCAAATCCATAAAAGCTGCAGGTGCATTCGTCAGACCAAAAGGCATAACTAAAAATTCATAATGCCCATACCTGGTCCGAAATGCAGTCTTCGGAACATCTTCAGCTCTGACTCTCAGCTGATGGTACCCCGATCTCAGATCAATCTTAGAGAATACTGACGCTCCCTTCAACTGATCAAAGAGATCATCGATTCTAGGCAAAGGATACTTATTTTTAATGGTCACCTTGTTCAATTGCCTATAGTCGATGCACAACCTCATAGTACCATCTTTCTTCTTCACAAACAGCACTGGAGCTCCCCAAGGAGAAACACTGGGGCGAATAAATCCTTTATCCAACAGCTCCTGTAATTGCACTTTCAACTCCCTCAATTCTGCTGGTGCCATTCTGTAAGGAGTAATGGAGATAGGAGTGGTACCAGGCAACAATTCAATACCAAACTCCACCTCTCTCTCAGGCGGCAATCCTGGCAACTCCTCAGGAAAAACATCAGGGAACTCTGCAACTGTGGCAATGCTATCAATAGGAGAACCCTTCACTCTAGTATCTACCACATGAGCAAGATAGGCTTCACACCCCTTCCTAATCAACCTCCGGGCTGCAACAGCTGAAACAAATAAGGAGGCTAACTGTTCCTGCTCATTAGATACTATCACCTCTCTCCCATCACCGGTTCTCAAAGAAACAATTTTCTTTTTACAATCCACCACAGCTCCATGTTGAGATAGCCAATCCATGCCTAAAATCACATCATATTCCTTAAATGGCATCTCAATCAAATCTCCAAGGAACTCCTTACCCTGCACCCTCACTGCACTATCCCGATGCACTTTACTCACAATCACACTATGCCCTAACGGATTTGTCACCAAAACATCAAATCCTAGGGACTCAGCATGCACATCAAACACAGGCAATACAGATGCACTAATATAAGAATGGGTGGAACCCGGATCAATCAAAGCAAGTACTGCAGTATCAAATAAAGAAAAAGTACCAGCTATGACCGCCGATGCATCCGGCTGTCTCTGCATAACATACATCCTCTGGGAAGAACCAACCTCCTCCGGTCTAGTCTCCCTGGATGCAGCACCACCTCTAGAACTGAACCCTGCTCTACCACCTCGGCTGGCACCTCTGCCTCCCCTCACACTGGCTCGAGAAGCGGCAGAATCAACTGACATCTGCCTCTGCCTCTCAGGGCAATCTCTCACAAAGTGATCCGGTGACCCACACCTGAAACATACCCCAGCAACACCAGCTTTCCAACATGGACCACCATGGGGCCTCCCACAATGGATGCAAATAGGTAAGGTGGATCTCTGAACCATAGGGGTTGGAGCACTTGCCACTGAAGCTGCAGGTCTGAATCTTTGTCTCTGGAACTGCACTGATCTACCTGCTGGTCTCTGGCTCCTAATACTCCGAGGAACAAAGCTTCCTCTACCCCTCTTCACTGAAGAAGACCCTGCCTCAAACTGGGGCCTTCTCACCCTAACCTCATCCTCTGAAGCAGCTGCAATCACTTGAGCTCGCTCTACACTTCGAGCTGCTTCCACTAACTGGGAGAAATCATGATATCGAGATCCAGCCACTAAACACATGATCGAGGGCCTCAATCCCTCCTGAAATCGCCGGCATCTATCAATCTCATCAGCAATGATGCCCCCAGCATACTGACTCAGTCGAATAAACTCAACTTCATACTCAGTAACAGTCTTGTTATCTTGCTTCAAGCTCAAGAATTCCATCTTCTTCATATCCTTATACTCCCTAGGAGTATATTTCAACTCGAATTCCCTCAAGAAATCTGCATATGACAAAGTTGGTGGATCTTCCATGGAATGTGGCACAGTCTTCCACCAATCGTAGGCATCCTTCTGTAGCAAAGATCTTGCATAGTCAAACTTTTCCTCAGGGGTGGCTTGTAACTAAATAAAAATCCTCTGAACTTTGTCAAGCCACTGTTCTGCCACAGCTGGATCAGTGGTACCAATAAAATCCTCAGCTCCATACTTCCTTAACTTGTCATAGTGCCTCACTGGCACCAAAGACTGAGGGGGTGGTGGCACTGGTTGCACAGGTGCTTGTCTCATAGCTTCCATCATATTCCTAAACCAGGCTGGCGGAACCTCATCACCTACTGGTCTACCCGACCCAGAAACAGGTGCCTCACCAGCACTATCAACCCTAGCTCCATCCTCAGGAGCAACACTCTCCTCACTACCCTCAACCGATTGTCTCAAATGAGGATCCATCAACACCTACACTGCAAACACAAAAAAGGACACACCTTATTAAAGATCAAAGATTGCCAATCCCAAACATATGTGTTATTTAAAACCACTTTTTAAGTAAAAATATTCTTTTTATTACATTTTACCTAGGTTGAGAATCTCAAACCTAGGCTCTGATACCAAAACAATTGTAACACCCCCACATCCAATGCACACACACACTACAACTACAACCATGTAGCATAAGTGCACCAAACATAGGGATGCTACGGTTTTCTTCAACATTCAAAACATTTAAATAGATACAATACTATTATCATTATATAATATAGAAAAGTAGATCATTTACTTTTAAAATAAAACACATTAGATATATATATATACATACATATAGTTATTTCACAGCGGAAGTCATAAAATATTTACATATTTGAAAACACTTAATTCCATATTTACAAATATACAAATATATACATTTAATCAATACTTTACAAAATATAAAAAGAGTTATACATGATTGGCAAATCTCCTTTGATCTTTAAGTCTCCAAAATCAACTCTTCAATGTCTACCCTCACTCGGTCTCGAAGAGCTCTCGGGTTCGATTCTAACAGTTCTATCACCTGCGCGATTAAACACTATCGCGCTAAGCCAAGGGCTTAGTAAGATAATCATGCTAATGATATGACTTCGTGCAATGCAATGTCATTTCTCAAACCATAATATATGTGTAACATCATATATGCAAAATTAACAATATACTTTCACATTACATAACACATTTTATTATCTTTTCATATACCTCATTAGTATTCATTTAATCATCAATACAAAGCAAAACAAACATCATTCATGACTCACATTAACCATAGACAAGCATGGGCCCAAGACACACTAATATGCCATTCAATTTTCAGAGTTAATGTTTTGGTTCTATCATCACATTTATCAATATCAATATCATAGACCCAACTAGGCTTCAAGGATTAAGTTCAACCAAGCTTCAAGGGGAGCAAAGCATGCTAAGCTTCTACCCAACTTGGCTTCAAGAACTAACCCAACCTAGCTTCAAGGGTGGTAACATCTCAATTAGGCTTCAAGGATTCAATCCAACCTAACTTCAAGAGATTGTTACTATCATTAGGCATGCCACCAATAACATACTCTGAAAATGGAATAACACATTAGCCACACAATTCATTTACATATCAATTATCATTTCCATTCTCAATTCTCATCAACATTTAGGCAAACATGCCTTCATTCTCTTAATATTATCATCATAGCCAATAACAATGGCCTCACATTTCCTTTCACAATATAACACTTCATTATTCAAGTGTATACTTATCTCATCCATGATCACATTATATCTCATATAGCATCATTCATCATAGCCAAACACAATGGCATTGTCTCATATCATATCTTATTTGAATTATCATTTCATCTTTGATACAACATTTCAAGGTACATTACTCATAAAATACAATACCTTTCACAATGCATAACATAACCTTGTTTAAATCTCAACAATGCAATTAGGGCAAAGAACAACTTATATGATTCATAGCTTTAGGATCTTCCATATGCATTTGATTAGTTCATTCATTGATTCAAGTGTGTTTAAAGTGTTTAGGGTTAGGTTTAAGAACCAACCCACCTTTGAAGAACCAAAACAATGCAAAAAGAACAAAGAAACAAAACCCTAACCAACTCATTTGATGGACACGGGCAGCACACATGAGGGACACGGCCAAGCTTGTGGCCGTGTCTCTCAATTCAACTTTGGCAGTAGCAAACACGGCTTAGGGACACGGCTGTGTCTCTTCAACCAAAACTCACAGTAGCTCACACGGCTTGGGAACACGGCTGTGTCACCCAAAAATTAATCCAACACGTCCAAAATCATATGACTTGGCCGTGTCTCACATGGCCTTTGGCCGTGTCTCCCAAAACCAAAACCCTAATTGTAACCAACTCTCTTCCAAATGCATTAAAACTCAATATACATCATACCACATGCTTCAAATGAACATCATCAATGTTCTAAATACATATTCATTACAATAATCACTTTAAAACACCTTAATATCACAATTAAACAAACACCATCTCAAAACCCTAACTCAAACTCTACTCTTGATTTTCCACTATCAATCTTCACTTATTTTTCCATAATCACAACCAAACCAACACAACCTCCAATTTTTAACTTACAATCAACTCTAACACTTATAAACACACATCAACACACTAAATCATCATCTCAACAATTCTCAATACACCTTAACCACAATTTCCAAATTAATAAAAGAAAACAAGAAATTACTTACCTAAAGTGAAGAAATTCCACAAATCTTCAACTTGATTCTTCAATTCTCCCTTCAATCTTGATCTTACTATCAAGAACACTTCTCCTTCCCTTTTGCTAATGGAGAGCCGGCCACTACCATCAAGAGGAAGAGAAAATGATCAAGAATCACAAAGTCAATCTTTCTTTTAATCTCCACCACAAAATTTCCAAAAGTAAATTACCTCAAGGCCCTTAACCATATAACTAACCTTTTGTCTTATATGAGCCCATATATGAACTTTCACACTCAACAAGAAAATATCTTCTTCCACTAACCAACACTTTGACTCTCCCTTTGACCATTTTATATGTTATATATATCACAATATACACAACATATAAACTTGTCTCTAAACCCTAAATTCTTTCCCAAAACACTTATACTTTTCTTTCTCAATTTAAACAAACAATCCAATAACAACAACAACAACAACATGCAAAACTTCTAGGGCATAAATGAGGATATTACAATCAAAGTAGCCATCTTGCCTTTGACCTTGTTCATCCAAGAAGCAATTTTTGGTGGAACCAACGAATGAAGGTTTGAATTCTTAATTTCTTTTTGTTTCTTATAGTAGCTTCGTTCTTTATTTGATTCATAAGATTATACACTCAAAACTTCAATCTTTGAAGATGTAATAGCTTGATCATTGTTTCCAGAAACCCTAAGTGATTTCCTTTATTTCTAAATACCTTTAAAAACTTTAATCCATTTCTTTGTTTTCCAAAAAACCTTAAATCGTTCTTAAACCCTAAAAATAATCCTTCTATTTCCCTAAAACCTCAAAAACCTAATTTATTCCTTCTGTCCCCAAAAACCCTAAATTGTTTCTTTTGTTTCTATAAATCTTAAATCGTTTTGTTTATTCCCAAAAACCCTAAAAAATATCTTTTTTGTTTCTGTAAACCTTAAATTGTTTTATTTATTTTCATAAAGCTACATAAAACTATAAATTATTTTTCCAAATTCTGAAATCAAATACATTCTCCGAAACACTAAAAACCCTAATTCAACTTTAAAACTAAGACAGTAACCTCAAACTAGCTAACATTAAACCCTAGTTTTCTTAAACCCTAACTCCCTTAAAACCTTAAACCCTAGTTTTCCTAAACCCTAACCCTTTAATCTTTAAACCTCAAAATCTTATAAACCTAAATATTAAAATTCAAACATAGTAAGCCTAAAAACAGCAATTCAGTAGCTAATAATAATAAACCTAATGTTTTAAAGTGTCCAAACCCTAATTTCATGATTTCACTCCTCAAACACTAATTTGGTTAATCAAAAAACCTTATCAATCTTTTAAATCATAAAACTTTAATCCATTTCAATTCTTCTAAAACTTATAGTAGCTTAAACCCATAAATTCCAAAACCCTAAACATATTAAATAAAGAATCTTAAATAGAAACAGTAGCCCTAATTTGAATCTTTACTTCTTTATTTAATTTTATATGTGAGATTGGCAATAGTGTTCACAACCTTAGGAGCCCCAGAAGTTCGATGCGAGGCACCCAATCTGACCGCGAACTGAACCATAGAGTGACCGCGACTTTCATATTTTGGCAAAATTTTAATTTGTCCAAGAAAGGAGTGCCACATGGAATGACCATTGCAAACCTACTTTCAGATTCAAAAAGGGTGACTACCCTTGAACCTTGGGCGACCATCTCGACAACCATAATATGGGCAAGATTCCACCAATAAAGCACTCATATTTGACAATTAGAAGATTTTTAAAAGGTGCAACCATCCATTATGTCTGGGTGACCATCGTATGTGCCAGAATGACTGCTAACTGTTGATATTTTCTATCAACATAAGGACTAGCCTACTAAAGCACATCACATGACTTATAATGGCTAGTTGGACCAAATTGGCTATAAATACATCAAAAAGCATCTTGTTAAAAGGTGATCTTTAATTGTAATAGCCTAAGAAACATACTTTCTTTTCAATTACAACAATTAACAATTAAATTGTCAGAGTGTTGGGTATGAGCATTAAACATCAAATTGTAAGTTTAAGTGTGAGCTTGGAAACACTTAGATTGTGAGAGTGAGCCTGGGAAAACTCTTGCAAGGGTTATGAGGAATTATCTCAAACCATTGTAAAGTTTGGTGTGAGCTTGTAAAAACACCAAGTTACAATTAAGCTTGTAAAAACTCAAGACTAGTAGAACCTTAACAAGTTGTTAAGGAAGTGGATGTAGGATTGAGGTAATCCAAACCACTATGAATCTCATGTGTTCATTCTTCTCTATTATACTCTTTTACTACTCTTGCTTTGGTTTGATTTTGATTTTTAAATTTTTCCTCATTTCTTTAAATCAACCAATTCACCTCCCTCTTGGTTACTATCTTAGGATAATAATTGGTATTAGAGCTTGTTAATTTCTTTAACTTGATTAAATTTTATCCAAAATGGAAACCTCTTCTTCATCTACCTAAACCTCTCATGGAAATCTCAATTTTCTTCTTAGGCCTTATTTTGATGGAACGGACTATTCCTATTGGAAATACAAGATGTTCTTGTTCCTAGATAGTGAAGGGATTAAACTTTGGGATTATTTTAAAAATGAGTGGAAACCTCATACTCATGAAGTTGATGGTGTCCAAGTTCTCTTCCTTAACCACAATGGTCAAATACCAATGTGAGAGATCGATTCAAAAACCATAGGGCATCCTTCATCTTGATGAATTCAATATCAAGAGAAGAAGGCGAGAGAGTCCAACATCTCACTTGTGCTCATTGCATTTGGAAAACCCTTGAGAACTATCATGAGGGCACTACCCAAGTGAGGTTCACCAAGATGCAAATGCATGTGCATGAGTATGAGCTATTCAAGATGAAGCCCAGTGAAAATGTCACCGACATGACAAATCGATTACTTGCTATTGTCAACGAATTGAAGAAATATGGCAAAGTATATGATCAAGGTGATGTAAATAACAAAATATTGAGAGCTCTAAGAGCAAGAAAGAGCTTTGAGTCAAAAGTCTCCTCCATTGAAGGAGCTCATAATCTTAGCACCTTAAGAAATGATGAGCTTATGGGAAAGATATTCACCTTTAAGCTACACAACGAAAAAGAAGAAGAACAAGGTGGGAAAGAGAAACGGAAACCAATAGCTCTCAAAGAAATCAAAGAAGTTGAGAGCTCAAGCCATAAAGATAGTGATGATGATGAAGAAATGACAATGTTCTAAAAAAGAATGAATATTGGAAAAGAAAGAGAAGATTGGAAGCTAGCAAATGTACACATTCTAAATCTTCCTTCAAAGATAAATATAAGAAAAATGAAGTAAAATGCTATGAGAGTGGCAAATCCGGTCACATTAAATCGGATTGCTTCAAGTTGAAAAATAAGAAGAAGTGGGATAAAGAAAAGAAGAAATCTCTCAAAGGTACATGGGATGACTCTTCCTCGAGTGAAGAAGATAAAGAAGAAGAGGAGAAAGGAATTGCAAATCTCTGTCTCATGGCTATTGAGGATGGCTCCAATGAGGTAGGTGCTTAATCCTTGAATCTAATTGCATATGATATTAATAATAATGATGATTTAGATGATAGTGATATGATTGAGCATACGAGTCTTAGAAAAGAAAAGTACTACTCTAAAATTAAATTTTATAAGGATAAATGTTCTAAGTTAGAAAAGGACTTTGTATGCTTAAAAATTCTACCTTAGAATTAAAGACCTCAAATGAAAAATTGTTAAAATCTATTGAGGCAATAAATAAAAATTCACATAACTTAGAAAATGTGATAAAAGAAAATGAAATTCTGAAGCATGAACTAAAAGAACTTAAAGAATCAATTTCAAAGTTTCACAAAGGAAAGGAGGCATTAGATACATTAATTAATAATCAAAGGTCACCTTCTTTAAAGCATGATTTAGAATTCAATGGATCATCTAATACCACATTTAGCACACCAACATTTGTAAATGCATCTATAACTCAAACCTCTAGTGTTGAAGCTGTAAAGAACGTCAATGCTCAAACCAAGCCTAAAAATTCTAAAAGGAATACATTGGGTTCACAAGGCTCTAGAACTAAAATTCAAAGAGTGAATCATGCATTCATGAATACTAGGCATGTACATAAGCACCAAAATGCACAAAAACAATCTCAAACTTGCAATTGCATGCATAGCACATTGAATGGCAATAGGAAAGTGCATAAATATAAAACCTTGTACCAATGCACATAGTGTATGAAATTTGGACACAAGAGTACATTTTGCTATATTAGGAAGGCTCATCTCAAGTTAGAGAATCCTTCTACTCCTAACCCCCAAGGACCCAACTTCATTTGGGTACCTAAGAAAAGATGAACTCTGTTGTTTTGTAGGTATGCCTAAAATCTACTATCAAAGAAATCACTTAGCTTGTGGATAGTGGATGACGAGAAATGCAAAGCTTTTTACAACCCTTACTTACAAGCTTGGAGGTAGCATTACTTTTAGAAATAATGCTAAAGGTAAAATCATTAGTATTGGTTCCAATGGCATGTTAAGTAAACATTTGATTGAAAATGTATGGCTTGTTGATGGATTGAAGCACAATTTGCTTAGTGTAAGTCAATCATGTGATAGAGGATATAATGTAAAATTTGATTCCCAAGGATGCAAGGTTACGAATTCAAATGGTGAAATTGCATTCAAGGGAGATAGAATTAGCAACACATATAAAATTGACATACATTCCAATAATGCATTCCAATGTTTGATTTCTAATAATAATGATGCTTGGTTATGGAATAGAAGACTAGGACATGCTAGTATGGATCATTTAAAATGCATTAGTAAAGAAGATCTAGTTGATGGTCTCCCTAAAGTTAAATTTGATAACGATAGAACATGTGAACCTTGTCAACTTGGTAAGAAACATAAAAGCTCACTCAAATCTAAAAATGTTGTATGAAATTTTAGGCCTCTAGAACTCATTCACTTTGATTTTTTTGAACCTAATAGAGTTGCTATCTTAGGTGGCAAGTTATATACATTTGTTCTTGTTGATGATTACTCAAGATTTACATAGGTCAATTTTTTAGCTAAAAAGAATAAAGCTTTTAATCATTTTAAAATATTTGTAAAAAGAGTTCAAAATGAAAAAGGCTATGCAATCACATCTATTAGATGTGACCATGGCAAAGAATTTGAAAATGAAAATATTAGAAACTTTTGTAATGAATTTGGTATTTCACATAACCTTTCATCACCTAGAACACCACAACAAAATGGTGTAGTTGAAAGGAAAAATAGAACCTTGATTGAAATGGCTAGGATAATGCTTAATGAGTATGATTTACCATCTTACTTTTGGGTAGAAACCATTAACACCGTATGTTACATTTCAAATCAGGTTTAGAAAAGACCCTTGTTAAACAAAACTTCTTATGAGTTATGGAATGGAAGAACACCTAAAATTTCATATCTTAGAGCATGTGGATGCAAATACTTTATATTAAACAATAAGGACAATCTTGGGTTCATCTAAATAGGATGAAGGCATATTTTTAGGATACTCATCATCTAGTAAAGTATATAGGATATTTAACAAGAAAACTCTAGTGGTTGAAGAATCAACACATGTTTTTTTTATGAATCCTCTAAGCTTGATCAAAGGAAAGGTAGTGCTCTTGATAGTTTTGTAGGTACATATGATCAACAAGAAATGACTGATGCTCCAAAGAACAATCATGATGGATAAGAAAAGGAAACTTAAGTGCTACCCAAGGATTGGGAATACAAGAAGGATCATCCAAAAGAACTCATCATTGGTGAAAGATCAAAGGGAGTAACCACTAGATCCAAATTTAAACATTTAGATGTTAATGTTGCTTTTGTCTCTCAAATTGAGCCAATGACCATTGAGGAGGCTCTTAGTGATGAATGCTGGGTGATTGCTATGCAAGATGAACTCAACTAATTTGAGAGGAATAATGTATGGGAACTTGTTCCTATATCTTAAAACCATCCAATTATAGAATGTAAATGGGTATATAGGAATAAGCTTGATGAAAATGGTCTCATTAATAGAAACAAGGATAGATTGGTAGCCAAAGACTATAATAAAGAAGAAGGCATTGACTATGATGAGACTTTTGATCCCGTAGCTAGATTAGAGGCTATTAGAATATTGCTTGCTTTTGCATGTCATAGGAACTTTAAACTTTTTCAAATGGAAGTCAAAAGTGCTTTTCTAAATGCGTTTATAAATGAGGAAATTTATGTTGAACAACCTCCCAGTTTTAAAGATTATAAACTTTCAAATCATGTTTTTAAACTTACCAAAGCATTATATGGATTGAAATAAGCTCCAAGAGCTTGGTATGATAGACTTAGTACATATTTTCTTCAAAATGACTTTTCAAAAGGTAAAATGGACACAACTCTTTTCGTTAAAAAGAATAATCATAACATCTTAATTGTGTAAATATATATTGATGACATTATATTTGGTGCTACTAATGAATCTTTGTGCAAGGAATCTGTTTCTTGTATGACTAGGGAATTTGAAATGAGCATGATGAGTGAACTTAAATTCTTCCTTGGACTATAAATCAAGCAATTCAAAGATGGTATTTTAATCAACCAATCCAAGTACATAAAGGAACTCCTCAAGAAATGTGGAATAGATGGTTGTAAGATGAGCAAGACTCCCATGAGCATATCATTGAAACTTGACAAAGATGAAAGTGGTAAGGTAGTAGATGAGAAGAAATATCGAGGTATTATCTTATCACTAATTTACTTAATCACTTCTAGACCTGATATAATGTATAGTGTATGTCTATGTGCTCGATTTTAATCTTGTCCTAAAGAATTGCACTAGAATTCCACTAAAAGAATTTTGAAATGCTCGAATGGTACATTGCACTTAGGACTTTGGTATCCTAGAAATACATCATTCGACATTTTAGGATTTTCGGATGCAGATTACGCCGATAGTTTTTTTGATAGAAAAAGCATGACCAAGGGATGTCGTTTTCTTGGTGATTGTCTAGTTTCTTTGTTTAGCAAGAAATAAGTATCGGTTGCTTTGTCTACGGCCAAAGATGAATATGTTGTGGCATTTTTTTTTTGCACACAAGTTTTATGAATAAAACAACAATTGCTTAACTATGGAAAAGTGTTGGATCATATTCGTATTAAGTGTGATAACACAAGTGCCATTAACTTATCCAAGAATCCAATCCAACATTCTAGGTCTATACATATAAATATTAGACATCATTTCTTAAGTGATAATGTACAAAACCAAAATATTGTCTTAGAATTCATTCATACACATAATCAACTTGCTGATATGTTTACAAAACCTTTCATTGAAGATAGACTAAACTTTATTAAGCATAACTTAGGTATGATTGATGGAAACTCCTTGAATAAATGTTTTAGTATGTTGAATATTGATGTGTATGCTAGACTTTATCATCATTCAAAGCATTCAATTTGGATCATACATTGTCCATTCCAAAACCTATCTTCTTTGTTTCTTTCTATTCTATTTTCTTTATTAAGCACGGTTATCCTGCCAGGTATCGCGGTCACAAGTCCACTGGATAGGTTCATCCAAGATGACATTTTAGTGAGTAGTCGGGTAGAAATGATGGGTGGTAGTAAGAATTTGAAAAGTCTCGATTGGTACAGGCTCTCTCCAGGTAGCGAGCATGTCTGACTGTATAACAGTCGTACCTTAGCATGTCGTGGGCATCCTTATGCAAAAAGGTGATCGTATCTTATACACTCTACACAAATTTTTTTAATTGTTGGCAGCATGTCAGGTCTCATTTTTCCAATTTCTAACAGCCATAAAAGGCTATTTTTCCATGATTTCTCTATTTAAGGCCACTTAACTTCAATTACATACCTCTTTAATCACTCTAAACATATAAACTTCCTTTTAAACTAAAAAAACATATTAAAATATATCCCTTTCTATAGCATACTCTATTTTTCAAATTTTTTCATCTCTATTGCACCAAATGGCCCCTAAGAAGAAAATTTCATCCAAGGGAAAGAGAAAGAGGAAGAAACCTTCGGGTATTGTAATTAGGGAACCATAAGATGCTCCTCTCTCTCCCCTACCACCTAGAAGAGGTGAGAGAATCCACAAACCCCACCATCAAACCACTGAAGAAGACATAAGATATGCCATGCTCAAAAGGAAGAAGATGGAAGGAACCAAAAGCCCATTTAGAGGGATACTTATTACCCTCAACATCAAGGAAGAAATTGACAAATTGCTTGATGTTCTTAGGTGGAGAAGATTTGTCTTTCCTGAAGAGGTAGGTTACCCTAGTCTTAGTAGGGAGTTTCTCATTTCTCTTCAAATTGAGAAGAGTGAAAATTCAGCCCTAGGGTGGTATGGAATTAGGTTTAAATTGTTTGATGAATATCAAGCCTTAACCTTATAAGACTTTGGTAGGATTTGGGACTTTCCTTTGGGTAGAGCTACTTCCTACAATGACATTGCCTTCTCCAACCAAACCCTCTCTACCTTTTAGAAAGAAATTTCTGTGGAGAAATCCTTTAAAAAAGAATCCAAGGCTAGACACATTATATCCCTCACACATTGGGTACTACATAAGATCATTACCTAAACAATCCATCAAAGGGTTGATGGAAATGAGAAAGTCACCAAAAGAAACTTGATCTTCCTATATGCCTTCACTCACAACATTCCCATGAACACACCAAAATTCTTAATTGACACACTTTATCACCATGCTACTACAAGGTTAGGAACTTTCTTTCTTTCCTCTCATATTTCATAAATAGCTAGACATTTAAATTTGCTAAATGATCTTAACCTAGCTTCCTCAAGGAATCCATTTCACCTTTCCTCTAGTGCCATCACCATGGAGTACTTAAAGCATTCTGGATGTGTTAGGAAGATTGATGGTTCTTATGTCTACTTTTTTAGCAAGAAGGGTGTGATGGATGCACATAAGAAGAGGCCAAGGTATACCATAAAAGGAGAATGAGAATCTATGGAATTTACTGTGGAGATGCCTTATAAAGCTTCAACTACCAAATCTAGCAAAGTTAGCTCTCCAACCAAACTTATCCTTAGAGTTATTAACTCTCTCTCCAAGTAATTTGCTCACTTCAAAAGGGATGTATCTAAGAGGTTCACGCACTTGAACAAGAAGATTGAACTTATATCCCATATGCACCATGATCTTTATGACATGCAAGGCAAAATAGAGTTGCCTCAATGTGATTTAAAAGAATGGGATGTAAGTGATTATGAAGAGAGCCAATCATTGGGAGATGACATTAGCACTAGCTCAAGTAGCAGTGTGTGTTCTCCTCTTGATAAGGGCAAGGCCCCTTTGGAAGAACAAGAGCATGAAGAAGAACAAAGTTCTGATTAGCTTGTCTATTGTTGCTTTATGCTTTCTGTTATGACTTATGTTTCTGTTCTTCTTTTACTTTGTTGTGTTTCTTTCAATGTTTGTGTACTTCATTTCTTATTAATGAACAATTCAGTTCTTTTTCCTTTAATAGTATCTTTACTTTTATTTCTCTTTTTGCCTTTGTCAAAGGGGGAGAAGATTGATTACATGTTGATATGCGTTGACATAGACATGATGATGAAACGCATAGCAAGTTATTTGAATTTAAAATGCAATATGTAATAATAGGATGCAATTCAAAGATGATCAATTGGCTAAAAGTAAGAACAATTAAAATGATTAATTGAAATAAATCATCTTAGATAATGCACTTATTTAGGAGGAGATTAGGAAAAATTAAAAAGCATAAGCTTTTAACCTAAAAACAAACATTGATATTATCTTGCTTATCCTTTATCATCATTCCATTTGATTGCTAAAGTCAAAAAGGGGGAGATTGTTAGCCAAATGATCTCAATTTTTTTATCATTAACACTCAAACTGAATGATGCATTTAACATGTTTATAAGACACTTGTTGCAGGACTAAGTTGCTCAACATATTGCTAAAACAGGGCAAAAGGTGCGATCACTACAGGACAAAGAGCGACCACCCTTGATGATTTGTAGAACAAGTTGTGTCATAGTAAGGTACATAGTTAGAATCCTGACCTTAGTCATGACTGCTAGAGATGCATTAGCAACCATCCTCCTATTGGGATGATCATACCTCAAGTGACCAAATCTCCAACACTCACAGTAAGGAACGTGGTTGCAAGCGTGGTCCAAGTAATGGTCTCTTTGTACCATGTCATGATCGTCCCTCTATTTTGAGAGATAATTACAAGGATTGGCAGTAGTGTTTGTAACCTCAGGAGTGCCCAAAAGTTTGATGTGAGACACCCATTCTAATCATGAACTAAATCATATAGCGACCACGACTTTCATATTTTGGCAAAATTTTAATTTGTCCAATAAAGGAGTGCCACATGGAATGATCGTTCTAAACCCACTTTCATATTCAAAAAGGGTGAGCACTCCTGAACCTTGAGAGACCATCCCGACAGCCACAGCATGGGCAAGATTCCACCAATAGAGCAATCACATTTGACCGTAAGAAGATTTTTAAAAGGAGCGACCATCCAAAGTTGAAGGACGACTACCCATTAGGTCTAGGAGACCATCCCCTGTGTCAGGATGACCGCTAACTGTTGATTTCTTCTATCAACACAAGGACTAGCCTACTAAATCACATCACATGACTTATAATGACTAGTTGGACTAAATTATCTATAAATACATCAAAAACCATCTTGTTAAAAGGTGATCTTTAATTGTAATAGCCTAAGTAACATACTTTCTTTTCAATTACAACAATTCATAATTAAATTGTTAGAGTGTTAGGTGTGAGCATTAAATATCAAATTGTAAGTTTGAGTGTGAGCTTGGAACCACTTAGGCTGTGAGAGTGAGCCTGGAAAAACTCTTGTAAGGGTTGTGAGGATTGATCTCAAACCATTGTAAAGTTTGGTGTGATTTTGTGAAAACACCAAGTTAGAGTTAAGCTTGTAAAACCCAAGACTAGTGGAACCTTAACAAGTTGTTAAGGAAGTGGATGTAGGATTGAGGTAATCCAAACCACTATAAATCTCATGTGTCCATTCTTCTCTATTATACTCTTCTACTACTCTTGCTTTGGTTTGATTTTGAATCAACCAATTCACCCCCTCTCTTGGTTGCTATCTTGGGACAACATGATTAAAAATTTTGGATATGAGTTGGGTTATCAAAACCAATGCTATGAGTTTTTGGACTACAATGGGATCTTCATAAAGTCAATCATTATGAGTGTTATGACAAATTTGATTAGGAAGTCTAGTGGCAAAAAGAAGTATATTCATTAGCTCATTATTTAGTCCAAATTGGTGAAATGGTGGAATCTATAAAATTATTCAATAGGCCCTGGAAGGAATTCTAGGGGCCCTATGAAAATTTAGAAACTCAACATTTTGATAAAGAAAGGAATGAAGTTTAAGCAAAGTAGTAAGTGGTGAATTTAGGGTTTTAATAGAATTTTGATGAATATTATTTAAATAATGATAGTTCAATGTACATTAAGCATGGAAACGAATTCAAATGAGTAATGTTAATTGTTGTTGGGTTATGTGTGTGTATGGCATATTGATAAAAGTGGAGAAGTATAGAGTTTTATCAAAGATATGGCTTGGAGAGTGAAAAAAGGTTAGTACATATCCTAAAACTTATGTTATTTTCAAATGTGAGTTGGCATTATGTGTGTAAAGTACTTGAAAATGTGGAAAAATCACATAGTTTAGGCAATATGGAATAGTTATGTGATAGTGTTACATTGGGCCTGTTCAATATAAAATTAAGGTATATACATGAAATGCATAAGATTTGTAAGATGAGCCATTGCATAATGGCTATATAGTGGTAAAGTACTTAAAAATGTAAAACATGATAAAAATGGTTAGAAATAATGAGAAAGGTAAAATGTGATAAGTAATATGGAGAATAATGTGGAAATAACTAAAATGTAGAAATTGTAAACAGAAATTGATAATGTGAACGAGATGTTGTCAAATGAACTGAAAATAGGAATATGATATCTGGGAATGGCTCACATTGTGAGTGTGATCCATGATTGAGTAATGCGATGTGTAAAATGTGATATAAGATGAGAAAAATGGAACTATAATGTAAATACGAATATGATATGTAAATAAGATAAAAAGAAATTATATTGTAAAGAGAACATGTATTTTGTGTGTTTAAATGGAATGGTGTGATTGAGGTTATTATGTGGTATGATGTCTAATATGGATATATTTGTGACTTGTGAGGAAAATATGGAAAATGAGTTACATTGTGAATGTAACTTATGGATATGTAATTTGATGAGCTAAAAATGTGCAAGAGATAAGTGAGAATGAGGAAATGTGTTAGTGGTCATGATAAGGTTGATTACTTGGAAAGTTGTTAAGAGTTAATGAGTATGTGACTGTGTATAGTGATTCTATATGTTTGTGCACTAAACAATTGCTTTTCTAGTGAAGTGAGATTGGTAATGCATATGTTGATAGACCTGAGTAGAGCTAAATCATTAGATTAAGACGAATTATGGACCCGAGCAGAGCTAGGTCATGATAATGATATTGTGATAACTGGACTTGATAATTATTTAAGGGTTGCTGGGCCTAACTTGTGGATGTGTGTGTGGTTGGATGTGATATGTGTATGTGTTAATATGTGTGTGTTGTCATGGTCGTGTGATGTTATTTATGGTTTATGAAACCATATGCATTGGTGAAGGTTTGTACAAATAATGTATGTTGTATTATGAAATTGAATATCTTTAAATTATATATTTTTTATTATTAAATATATACCACTAAGCTATATGGCTTAGTGAGGTTATGCAAATTATGCATGTGAGATAATAGCTAGTTAGAGAGATTCAGCTCATGGGTGATATTTGCAGTTCTGAGGTGCCACAAGACCAACAGTGTTGTCTACATACATGTATAGTTATAGTTTTATGCATTTTGGATTATATATATTAAACTATAAACTTGTGATGGTTCTAAGGATTTAGATGGTTGTATATATGTATACATGTATTTAATTATGATGAACAATATTTTGAGTTATAAGGCTTGATTGTACTTTAATGAAGTGGAGGTTTGGAGAATTGTCAAAAACACTATTTTGGGAGTATATTTTTATGCAGGTTGAGGAATTTGAATTTTTAGGAATGCCCAATTTATAGACAAAATTCTACAAAATTTTTTCTAGAGATTTTTCTTTAAAATATGTATTTTTTGTATCTAAATTACTAGTGAATAATTTTATTTATGTATTAAAGTATACCTTAAGGGTTATAATATTTTTCTTACAATTATGGAAATTTTAGAACAACTAGAACCATAACATTCTTATATTCTATATGCATATTTTACATATACAGGGTGTAAGAAATATACGCATATAGAGCATAAAGGTATTACAATTTAATAGGAGAACTCTAATAGTTGAAGAATCAATGCATGTCATCTTTGATGAATTCTCCAAGTTTGGTCATGGGAAAGGTAGTGCTCTTGATGATTTTGTACGTACATTTGAAAAGCTTAAGATAAATGATGTTCCAAAGGAAAATAATGATGAGCTAGAACAAATAATAGAACAAGAAGACCACATTACAAAAGAGACTCAAGAACTTCCCAACGAATGGCAATATAGGAAGGACCATTCTAAAGAACTTGTCATTGGTGATACTTCAAAAGGTGTAACTACTAGATCAAGACTTAAGTATTTAGATTCTAATGTTGCTTTTGTTTCTTAAATTGAGCCAAGAAATATTAAGGAGGCTCTTAGTGATGAATATTGGGTGATTACCATGCAAGATGAACTCAACCAATTTGAAAAGAACAAAGTGTGAGATCATATTCCTAGACAAAAAGATCATCCAATTATTGTCTGTAAATGGATATATAGAAATAAGCTTGATGAAGATGGTCTCATCAATAGAAATAAAGCTAGATTGGCAGCAAAAGGCTATAACCAAGAGGACGACATTGATTATGATGAGACATTTGCTCCAGTAGTAAAATTAAAAACAATTAGAATTTTACTTGCATTTGCATGCCATATGAATTTTAAACCTTTTCAAATGGATGTCGAAAGTACATTTTTGAATGGCTTTATTAATGAAGAAGTCTATGTTGACCAACCTCCTAGTTTTGAAAACTATAAACTTCCAAATCAAGTTTTAAAATTAACCAAGGCATTATATGATTGAAAAAAGCTTCAAGAGCTTGGTATTATAGTCTTAGTATATATTTGCTTGAAAATGGTTTTTCAAAAGGCAAATTTGATCCTGCACACTTTGTTAAAAAGAAATTGTATAGCATTTTATTTATACAAACTTATATTGATGACATTATATTTGATGTTACTAATAAAAATTTGTGCAGAGAATTTACTTCTTGTATGACTAGGGAATTTGAAATGAGCATGATAGGTGAACACAAGTTTTTTTTTTTGGCCTACAAATTAAATAACGCAATGATGGTATCTTTATCAACCAATCCTAATATACAAAGGAACATCTCAAAAATTTTTGCATGGATGGTTGCAAGGCTAGTAAAGCTCCAATGAGTACATCCTTGAAGTTGGATAAAGATGAAGTTGGTAAGAAAGCAAATGAAAAGAATTATTGAGGTATTATCGGATCTCTACTTTACTTAACCGCTTCTAGACTTGATATAACATATAGTGTTTATTTGTGTGCTAAATCATGACTTAAAGAATCACACTTAAATGATACTAAATGAATTTTAAAATATTTAAGTGGAGCAATGCATTTAGGACTTTGGTATCCTAGAAATACATCATTTTGCATTTTAGGTTTTTCGGATACAGATTATGCCGATAGTGTAGACCCTTAATTTTTTACCAAATCCGATCCAATATGCTTTATTTAGTCCAAAATGATTTTTGTTGTTTAATTAGTCCAAAATAATTTTAATTAAATAGATTTTGCTTTATTATCTAATTTTTATTAATAAAAAATAAAAATAAACAAATAAAAATCAAAAAAATAAAAATAAAAATAAAAATCGGAGTAGGAAAAAATCGGCAGCGAAAAATAGTCGCACGGGCCCGAGAGAGTTTTGCCCCGCAGGAAAATCCTGCGGGCAAAACCTTCGCCCGCAGTAATTTCCTACGGGTGAGCTTTTCGCCCACAGAAATTCGCCGGCAGGCGACGCGCCCGCAGGCCCATTCGTTCGCCCGCAGGAATTTCCTACGGGCGAAACACCTACTGGCCCCAGCCACGGGCCCGTTGCCACAATTTTCGCCAGCGCAAATTTTTTTGACCCAAATTTTAGAAACCTAATCCAATTAGGTTTTAATTTCTTTTTTTTATTAATATTAATTTCCGTGTGGAATTAGGAAGAAATAACCTAAAAACCACTATAAATAAGGATTAATTGAACCAAATTTGAGGAGGAAAAATTTACACAGTGAGTATAGGATTTGAAACCAAATCAAGGAAGGAAAAGCAATAAATCAATTCAATTGATTTTTAAAGGGAGGAGCACCACGAATTAAGCAATTAAAAGGCAACAAAGGCTTATCTTTGGAGCTAGTTCATCCAAGAAGAGTTATTTTTTGGAGAATCAACAAAAGAAGGTATGTTAAATTCTTTTTGATTTATGTAACACAGTAGCAAATCTATACAATTTAAGGTTTTTTTAAATCAAAACTTTAGAACTTTCATGATTATTTACTTTTATCAATCAATTTAGACTTCCAAAAGTTGTATGAGGTATGTTTCCACTTGGTGGGTACCTCATTAGTTAAACATCATGTAATTTAATTTGCTTTTCTGTTTTAGAACTTATGTAAAGGGCATGTTTCTACCTTTTGGTGGGTGTCCTATCTAGGCGTGTGATGTAAGGACATGTTTCCATCCTTGGATGGGTGTCCCTTTATTTGTTTTGTTTTGTTTGGACATTGCTTTGATTTTAATATAATGATGTTTTCTTTTTATTGTGTGTAGTATGGATAATATTGTTATATTTAAGAATTTTATAATATTAAGACCTGTAAAGGAGGCCGGTTCCAATGAACTGGGCGTTGTGGGGGTGCTGGGCCATTTCACCTTCCCCGCACATACCCAACTTTCCGAACCCATTAAGGGGTTGGGATTCCTTAGGAATCGAGTCATCCACCCCTTTCTTTTTTCTCGGCCCATCCGGGTGGTGACTCCATTTTCTACGGACTTAGGTCCGTATTCTCTAAGGCCCCGAGCCTAAACAGTGCCGAAGTCACAAGAACCATTCCACCGGGAGTGGGGGCAAAAATCCCCGCTCACAGTGGCGACTCCACTGGGGATAAGAGAAGTTGATTCCGTTGGTCTTTATATTATTCTTTTCTTTCTTATAATGATATTATCCATTGCATCATATTAGATTGCATTGTGTTCGTGAGTTAGGACGCCCGTGGTACCTGTGTTATGTTATGTAAGGGATACCATACTTTCACTCAAGGTATGGAGATCGAGCATGGTATAACCACTCATAGCCTCGTACCATTTGGTATATACTTGCTATGGGAACCTAAGCCTTTTAACCCAAAGACTAAAGCTCATGTAATTGGCCTAGTTACTTTCCTTAGGTTTTACCCCAAATGCATGTTGTTTGACTATGGTTGATTTATCTTGGCTTAATTCATGGCTTATTTGGTTTGTTCTTTTTCTAATATGATCTAAGTATATTGTAAGCTCAAAATAAATTTTTCTTTAAAATCCAAAAGACCAAAACTATTTTCAAAACTTTTTAAGATGGTCTTTGGACATAAGACTTTTCTACAAAGTAAATAAATAAATTCTTTGGCCCATGGACCAAATACTAAGCCCAAAATACATTTTTCTAAAATCTTTTACAATGGGCTTAGAAACAAAACTATTTTCACCCAACATTTTCTTACAAAGAGCTTGCAAAAATATTTAGGTCAATTATGAAATACCAAAAATCAATTATGGGCCTAGTTTACACTAAGAATAAATTAACTATGGGCTTATTTTTGGCATGAACCACTAGTTACCTCTTTTCAAGTGAGAAATCTATTTATAATAAGCCTCTTAATTTCGTTTTAATCCAATATAGCATAAAAGCTACTTTAGTTGGTTGAATGGATTAAAACCTAATTAATGGGAATTATCATGGATTGATTTCCATTTTCAAGGATATAACTATTGGTTGAAACGTCCGAGGGAATTATTCGAAAGCAAGGTACCCCATGTTGGTATTTTGTTAACCATATACTTAGGAAAAGAGACTCGCCACTCGTGTGTGGATGTTATAAGGTTGGAAGGAACGTTCTATTTATCCTTATTTATTGTTCGTGCATACATGCATACATGCATACATTTGCATCTCATCTCATTGATCCTCTCTGGCTCACAGCCCTGGATTACAATAGTTCTAAAGCTTACAACAATCCTACCTACGCCGAAGACAAAGTATCTAGCAACAACTCAATCACTTCCTCACCAAAGACAATGGAGCCCGAACAAATTCAAAGAATGGTGGATGAGGCCCTCAATGCCAAGATGGAAGAAATCAAAGAGGCCCTAGCTGAGACCATGAAGAACCAATTGACTGCAATCTTAGAAAACCATGCCGAGGCATCTGCTAGCACTAAGAAGCCAAAGGACAAAGGGAAGACTAAAGTTAGTGAAGTAGCTTTTGATGATGAAAAGGTGGTCATTGATGATGATGATGATTGGGCTCAATACTACCAAGAGGTTCAAGAAAATAAGAAAGAATCGAAGGCTGTAGAGAAGGCAACTATTGAAAAGACCGAGACATCTGATGTTGAAAAGATGATTGCTGATTTAGAAAAGAAATTTGAGAAGAAGATGAAAACTGAAGAGATGTCCAAAGTTGACAAGTTATTTGAACAAGATGAAGAGGTCCCTTATAAATTCAAGATGCCTTCCTTTTCTAAGTACAATGGCACCAGAAATCCTCATCTCCACGTGAAGCAATATATCACTGCCATGCAATCTGCCCGAGCTACTAAGGCTCAAACCCTAAGGTACTTTATGCTCTCATTGGACCCTGTTGTCCAAAATTGGTTCAATACCTTAGATGACGGAACAAAAAAAAGCTGGGATCTACTTTACAAAGCCTGTAACACCCCGATACCTTATATAAATACTATACATATACCTGGTATACATACGGTAAGTATATAAAGTATAAGGATGTCACTTTTCGTTATTTATTTTTTTTAAAACCTGTAAAAGAATTTCAAACCATAATACATTAATTTAAATAACATTTACCAAATCATTATCTTTATGAAAAACTTCATTTATACATAAAATTACTTTCTCGTCATAAATACATCAATATAAAAGTTATACATGTATGCATTTCCCTCTAGTTGGTCTCGACAAACTTTTACTCTTCTCGTGGCATAACGAAAGACTTCATATCTTCCACCTATTTACCTGCGCGAATACACACCCGCGCTAAGCCCGAGAACTTAGTAGTCCAAATATAAAATATAAACATATAGTATAGAAGTATTAACATATAATGATATATCAATTCAAGGTATAATTAGTTCTTATCATATTTTCTTTTCTTTTTAATTGCATCTTTCATATATCCTAGCTAATTTCATATATGATGTACATATATACATAATAATATCACCAACCCCAATCCATTGCCAATACTCAAAATCAATATATTAATACACCCACATTATATATACCATACCGATCATGAATCACATTTCAAATGAAGACAATCCTTATCATCAACCACAATTCATTTACATATCACACTTCATAACATTGTCTTATTCACAATTCACCAATCATGATTCATTATTAATACTCACAATCAATATTTCAATACACACATTACCTATCATACCAATCATGAATCACATTCCCAATGGAATCCACCATAGATCTCATTTATTTCAACACTTGTATTTCACATTGACAACAAAGACAGACTCGGGCCCAAAACACTAATATGCCATTCGACTTTCAGAGTTAATGCTTTGGTTTAATTATCACATTTTTCATTATCCCAACTAGGCTTCAAGGATTAGGTTCAACCAAGCTTTAAGGGGAACAAAGCATGCTAAGTATCAACCCAACTTGGCTTCAAGAACCAATCCAACCTAGCTTTAAGGGTTGTAACATCTCAATTAGGCTTCAAGGGCTAGACCCAACCAAGCTTCAAGGGGAGTAAAACATGTTAAACTTCAACCCAACTTGGCTTCAAGGATCAAGTCCAACCTAACTTCAAGAGATTGTTACTGTTAGGCATGCCACCAACAACAAAACTCTGAAAATGAATAACATATTAGACACATAATTCATTGATCATTTTATCATCAATATCATTCACAATTCTCATCATCATTTAGGCAAACATGCCTCACATGTCTCAATTGAATTGTCATAGCCAATCACAATGGCTTCACAACATATCATATCTCAATCCATATGATACATATAGCATCATTGATATAACATTTCAAAGTATATTATTCATATAATACATTGCCATACACAGGATTCACAATGCATATAACATAACATTTCCTCATTTCTCAAAACACATTAACATCATTCATTATTAGAGTATTTATCATAACAAATTGCACATACCTTAAGAATGATCCTCATTTCTTCCTACCTTTCCCATTTCATATTTCATCCTTTATATATATATATATAGCGATTTACATTCTTCATTTACATCCACAATATAATAGCTTATTTAACACTTTCATCAAAATGTGTTAAGGTTCAAAGACATATAAGGATATACAATCAAATAGGGTTTATGCTTACCTTTTTAATGATCTTCACATCCTTCACATCATTCAATCATCACCTTAATCCAATTATATTAACAATATAGTAATCCACTTAACACATTTGCAAACAAATGTGTTAAGTCTCAAATCATATGAATAAATACACTCGTATGTATTGGTACTTACCTCAAGAACTATTCCCATCCATCTATACATTTCCTCTTCCAAGAATTCTCAACATTTAGGTTAATGCAACACAATCTCTTCAAAACCTAATTCAAAGATCATTATTCATAGGTTTAGAATCATCCACATACATTTATTTAGGTCATTCTTTGATTACAAAGTATTTAGAGTGTATATAAAATGTTTAGGAACAAAAGACTTTTAAAGAATCAAACAATGCATGAAGAACCAAAAACCATCACAGTAGCAAACACACCCAAGGGACACGGCCAAGCTTGTGGCCGTGTCTCTCAAGACCAAAACTTCCCGAGGCAGACACGGGCAAGGACACGGCCGTGTCTCTCAACACAACTCAGGCAGTAGCAAACACATTCAAGGGACACGGCCAAGCCAGTGGCCGTGTCACCCCAAAACCTATCCAACACGGCCAAAATTCACTAGACTTGGCCGTGTTTCTAAAAAATAATAAGTCTTGGCCGTGTCTCATCTTGCTTATGGCCGTGTCACTCAAGAACACAAACCCTAATTTGGCCAAAGCTCTTTCACTTGCATTTTCACACTTTTTGCACAACAATAATCTCATTCAATTGGTTCTAGTCAATGTTGTTAACACATCATATATATTCATCACATTAATCACTTAAACAACACATTAACATTACATTTTAAACACAAACCATCTCAAAACCCTAAAACCAAATTCCACTCTTGATCTTCTACTTAACTTACTATATTCAAAACCAAACCAACACCAATTCAATCTTATAACTTACAATCCAGTTTAAAACTTATAAACACATCACAAACACATTTACTCATCAAATCAACAAACTCTAATTCACTTAAAACACCACTTCACAAGAATAGAAGAAATCAAGGAAAAGAACTTACCAAAGTTGTTGAATTCCACAAATCTTCCACTTAATTCCTTGATTCTCCCTTCAATCTTGATGTTAGAAACCAAAACACTTCAATTGCTCTCTCTTCTCTTTGGATAGCCGGCCACCACTTCAAACAAAGAAAAGAAAATAACAAGTCAACCTTTCTTTCCTTCTTTTAATCTCCACCAAGAGATTTCCAAAAGAGAATTACCTCAATGCCCTTAACCATTTACTTTAGCTCTCTTTTAACTCACATGTCCTTTATAGTAATTTCACATATCATAAATGAAAATATCTTCTTGCATTGACTCTCCCTTTTGACCAACTTATATGTTATATATATTACCATATAATCAACATATACACCTCTCTCTAAACCCTCTTTTCTTTTCCAAAACACATATACATAAACCTTCTCTTCTCATTTTCTTTTCTCTTCACATAACATATACATTCAATCCAACTTACAACAACAACATAATCAAAACTTCTAAGGCATACATGAGGATATTACAATTCTCTCCCCCTTAAATAATTTCGTCCTCGAAATTATCTAGTATAATTGTAATCCATTCATAATACCATACCATCTTAACTTCCATATGAAGTTAATTATACGTTTAAGTCATTATATCATCAAATCATATAGCTTCAACTCCCCTCTTTAGAATCAACCACCTTCTTTAAATTCCATAACTCATCATTCTATATGTTTATACCTCTTGTTACTTCCTTAATCAAACATTCAAAAGAACTCATTACATTTCTTGTTAATGTCTTTATATAAGAATCAAATCATTTTATAGTACACTTATACTCCATCTAATCTTTATATTTAATATATTTTGTTCTTTCACTTCTTTGTAATTACTCTCTTAACTTTAACCTTAAAAACCATTGACTTATATCTGAGCATTAATTATCCCTTCATTACAATCACTGTCTAAATAGACATTTATCACCCTCAATAGATAACAAAATCCTAATTTTTCATAAATGAAGTTATTTCTTTGGCATGCTTTTCGCTTAACTTACATATTAATACATTACCTTTCAACTTATTTTATAAATAACCCATCTTTTTCTCTTCTTATCATGATTTACAATTACTATAACTTCATTCATTCATCCAATCACACTTTAAAAATTTTACATCATATACATTACCATGTAAATAATTACACTCTTGGTACTACTATACACATTAAATTTCAATAATGATTCATAATCTTAGCCAATTATAGATCCATTGATCTATCCGTCACAATATATCCACATTCAAATCTTATTCAACTCCAACCAACAATTAATATATTTGACTTATCATAATATTTCACCATAGTCATATATGTATATATATAACTTCATTCCATTAGAGCAAATTTATGATTAATTCCTGATCTCTTCCGATCCCTATTCAATCAAATTATCATAATAACAAATCACTTCAAATTATCTTTTAATATACACATAGTTTATTCACTTAAACCTCAAGTTAAATACCATCAACATATTCAGTATAACTTTCAGTTATATTTTATAAATTTTTTTTTATCTTCTCTCATTCCATATCATTGTTATATTTATTTCGGTTACCTTATTGTCATATCATCCGTAACTCAAAACCTTTCCATAGTTTCTTTTTCCTCTCTTAGTCTTCACAATTTTAACCAAATTTTTAACATAAAATGATAAAGTACAACTTTATCCATCATTACTTTTAACTATACTTCTCAAACAAAATTTTCAATCTCCCCAAATCTGTATTGCAATCATTTTATCTAAAATCCAAATCCATGGATAACAAATTAACCGATCAAATATACTAGACAAAACACATGGCTTTAAGAGATTAATATTCAAGCCAGGAACTTTCAAATCAATACTGTTCCTCTCATAATTTTATTCTCAATCTATACAAATACAAGGCTAAGGTATATCTCAAGAATTGCATATTTCTTCTTTGCATTTTTGGCATATCAGAAGTTAACACATTCCAATTCTATTTCAAACCAATTTGCACTCGAATAAATGATTTTTATCAACTTAATTCATATTTCAACAATATTACTATATACATATTCAGTCATATGCAGTTCCCTTACAATTACTATTCGTCACTTCATTTTTAATCCATCTACAATCTCTTATAATATATATATATATATACATAAAACTTTCCATATGTGAATACCTTAAAATTCTAAATATCACATGATCATCACATTCAATGCTCATCATAACAATTTCCACTGTCCAATATTACTCAAGTCCCTTCCATACTCACTTCCACCACATAATCCATCTAGCTTTACACAATTTAAGACCTAATCTCTTTTAGGTCCACTAATACCTACAACATCATTTCCATATCACAAATTCTATAATTATACCACATACATATTCGTAAATCACCTTCATAATAATTTTCACATTTTATATATATATATATATATATATCGTAATTTCATTCATATTGAAAAACTCAGTTCACAAATCATATACATGTATACACTTAATTATATGCTCTTATTTTATTTCCCTTTTTCATACATTCAATACAAATTTAATGTTTATCACTTTCTTTTAAACATTGTCATTCTCATTCTTCCAATATGATGTAAAGCATTTATTCACACTACAATGTATATATATATTCTGACTATACTAATACTTCACATTCATCTTGATCATATTCCCAAAGTGACATCTCTTTCACTTTCGTCTTTAAAAACATTTAATATACTTCCATAACCATCTTTTCTCTTTGCAATTTAAAATGACTTAAAATAACTCATTTTCATTTGCTTATCCACTTCCCCTTTTTTACTTTAAAACAATTTCTCATACTATCAATCACATTACTCAATTCATAATGCTTTAATATGGAATATTAGTCATTTCATCTAGCTCATGTATTGAATATACATTAAACCATCAATATCCCAATAATCTTTATCAAATTCCACTAAAACTTTAACTTCTCAATTTACTACTTCGTTTAAGCTTCAATTTGCCAAACTCATCTTTTCTAACATCACTTTAAAAACATCTTACAAATATATATCACAAAGCAATATTAAAACATATAATTTCCACAATCATAAAGCTCACTTCAAAAATCTCAAATATCACATATTATCACCATTATCATGAGCTTTCACAATATCCAAGCATCTCACATTTCTAACATTGAATTTACCATGTTCGCATTAAAATAACAATATCAACTTATTTTCTTACTTAACCAATATCATCTCTTTTTGTAATATCCTCATTTATGCCCTAGAAGTTTTGCATATTGTTGTTGTTGTTGTTATACTAACTGGATTGAATGTTTATATTGTGCTAAGAAAAGAAATTGGGAGGAGAATGCTTGTGTGTTTGTGTTTTGGAAAGAAAATAGGGTTTAGAGAGAATGGTATATGTTGTGTATATGATATATATATAACATATAAATGGGTCAAAGGGAGAGTCAAGGTGTTGGTTAGTGGAAGAAGATATTTTTTGTGTTGAGTGTGTAATTACATTTATGGGCTTATATAAGACAAAAGGTTAGTTTTATGTTTGAGGGCATTTTGGTAATTGCTTGGATTAAATCACTTGGTGGAGATTAAAAGCAAAATTTGACTTGGTGTCTTCATTATTTCCTTTTTTCTTTCAAGAGGTGGCCGGCCATTGAAGAGAAGAGAGAGCAAGAAAGGTGTTCTTGATGCTAGGAGCAAATTGAAGAAATAATTAAAGGATTTGACAAGGGATTTGTGAAATTTCTTCTTTTTAAGTAAGTAATCTTTTGTTTTCTTTACTTATTTGGAAGTTGTGTTGGAAGTGAGTTAGGGTTTGGTGATTTTGTGATTTGATGGATTTGAGATGTGTTGTGTTGTGTTCTCAAGTTTTAAATTGGTTTAAGTTAATAGTTTATATAGTTGTTGTTGTTAGAAGTGGTAGATGTTGATTTGGAAGGATGGAGAAGGATGTTGGTTTTAGGGTTTTGAGATGATGTGTGTGTTTAATTGTTATATTAATGTATTGTGAAGTGTTTCTTGTGATGAATATGTGTTTAGAACATTGTTTATGTTCATTTGAAATATGTTATATGATGAATATTGTGTTTGAGTGCAATTGAGAAAGTGTTGGTTTTAGTTAGGTTGTGTTTGTGGGTGACACGGCCAAGTGCATTTAAAGGGACACGGGCGTGTCATTTATTTGAGGAAGCTACTGCCTCTTTTCTTTTTAAGGACACGGGCGTGTCACTCAAGTTGGTTGGGCGTGTCATTTATTTGAGGAAGCTACTGCCTCTTTTCTTTTTAAGGACACGGGCGTGTCACTCAAGCTGGTTGGGCGTGTCAATCAAGTGAGTTGGGCGTGTCCTTCAAATGATTTGAACATTGTTTGATTTCTTGGTTCTCTTTGCATGGTTTAAATTCTTCAAAGGTAGTGTGGTCTCTAAACCTCAACATAAACATTTTTAAACATGCTTAAATTAAGGAATGACTTGATCAAACACTTGTGGATGATCCTAAAGCTATAAATAATATAAGTTGTTCTTGCATTGTTGATATTTGTGAATAATGCTATGTGAGATATAATGTGATCATGAATGTGATAAATATACACTTGAATAATGAAGTGTTATATTGTGAAATGAAAGGTGAAGCCATTATTATTGGCTAAGGTGATTCAATGGAGATAAATGAGGCATGTTTGTCTAAATGATAATGAGAATTGAGAATGAAATCTAAATGAATTGTGTGGCTAATGTGTTATTCCATTTTCAGAGTTTGTTGTTGGTGGCATGCCTAATAAGTGTAACAATCTTTTGAAATTAGGTTGGATTGAATCCTTGAAGCCTAATTGAGATGTTACCACCCTTGAAGCTAGGTTGGGTTTTGTTCTTGAAGCCAAGTTGGGTTGAAGCTTAGCATGCTTTGCTCCCCTTGAAGCTTGGTTGAACTTAATCCTTGAAGCCTAGTTGGGTTTATGATATTGATAAATGTGATGATAGAACCAAAACATTAACTCTGAAAATTGAATGGCATATTAGTGTGTTTTGGGCCCATGTATGTGTTTGTTTAGATGTAATTGTTGAATGGTGAAATGTTTGAATAATGAGACCATGCTTGTCTTTGTTTAGTGTTGATTATGAATGATTAAATGGATACAAATGAAGTATATGGAAAGATATTGAAATGTGATTTGTAATGTGAAAGTATGTGGTTAGTTTTGCATATATGATGTTACATGTATAATATGGATTGAGAAATGACATTGCATTGCACTAAGTCATATCATTTGCATGATTATCTTACTAAGCCGTTGGCTTAGCGCGATAGTGTTTAATCCCGCAGGTAATAGAGTTGATAGAGTTGAACCTGAGAGCTCTACGAGACCGAGTGAGAGTAGACCTTGAAGATTTGATTTTTGGGAGCTTAAAGATCAGAGCAAACTTGCCAATCATGTATACTTCTTTATATTTTGTAAAGATATGTTTAATATGTAAATATGCACATATTTTATAACTTCCGCTGTGTAATATTTAAATGTATATGTAAATATAACTAATATGTTTTGTTTTATAAGTAAATGATTTACTTTTCTATAATGTTTAATGATAAGGATATTGTATCAAGTTTTAAGTGTTTTGAATGTTAAGAAAAACCGTAGCATCCCTATATTTGGTGCACTTATGCTACATTGTTGTGGTTGTAGTGTGTGTGCATTGGATATGGGGGTGTTACACTTTTTCCTTTAAACAAAACCTTAACTTTATATATATATATATATATATCCCAACTTTAAATAGTCACACTTTGTCTATAATAACCAACTCATTCAATATTCCACCATTCTTTCCTCATTTTAATAACATATCTTTCAATAATAACAATCCAGCAATATTTTCTCTTTCTAGCAACCTCGACATAAACATTATTATAAAGAGGTTCAAAGTATAGAGGAAAGAATACATACTTTAATCTTGATTTTGATTTCTACTCATTTTCAACTTTATTCTCTTTATGTTTCAATTCACATTATGTCCTAAATGATATTGCTCATAAACATCAACATTACATTCCATGTTGCGCACAACATGACATTTTCCATATGCATCATCAATATACATATATCACATTACATTTCACATTTCGTTTCTCATAATAAATTAGGCACTATGCCTCAATTATAATTCATTTCCAACATCATTGTCAACAATCATGGTTTCTCATCACATCAAAATGGTATACACATATATCATCAATTATATTGAACATCTCATATAACAAAAATATTCTACAATTCATATAATGCCACATCCGAGACCAACCTAGGTGTCAATGCATATGCACATATTACAAATTTCATTTTCAAAACTTTTCCTTTTTACTTCTATTTATACTCTTCAAAAATTCTCTTTTTAGTTTCATTTAGGCCGAGAATCTCGAACCTAAGCTCTGATACCAAAACAATTGTAACACCCCGATACCTTATATAAATACTATACATATACCTGGTATACATACGGTAAGTATATAAAGTATAAGGATGTCACTTTTCGTTATTTATTTTTTTTTTAAACCTGTAAAAGAATTTCAAACCATAATACATTAATTTAAATAACATTTACCAAATCATTATCTTTATGAAAAACTTCATTTATACATATAATTACATTCTCGTCATAAATACATCAATATAAAAGTTATACATGTATGCATTTCCCTCTAGTTGGTCTCGACAAACTTTTACTCTTCTCGTGGCATAATGAAAGACTTCATATCTTCCACCTATTTACCTGCGCGAATACACACCAGCGCTAAGCCCGAGAACTTAGTAGTCCAAATATAAAATATAAACATATAGTATAGAAGTATTAACATATAATGATATATCAATTCAAGGTATAATTAGTTCTTATCATATTTTCTTTTCTTTTTAATTGCATCTTTCATATATCCTAGCTAATTTCATATATGATGTACATATATACATAATAATATCACCAACCCCAATCCATTGCCAATACTCAAAATCAATATATTAATACACCCACATTATATATACCATACCGATCATGAATCACATTTCAAATGAAGACAATCCTTATCATCAACCACAATTCATTTACATATCACACTTCATAACATTGTCTTATTCACAATTCACCAATCATGATTCATTATTAATACTCACAATCAATATTTCAATACACACATTACCTATCATACCAATCATGAATCACATTCCCAATGGAATCCACCATAGATCTCATTTATTTCAACACTTGTATTTCACATTGACAACAAAGACAGACTCGGGCCCAAAACACTAATATGCCATTCGACTTTCAGAGTTAATGCTTTGGTTTAATTATCACATTTTTCATTATCCCAACTAGGCTTCAAGGATTAGGTTCAACCAAGCTTCAAGGGGAACAAAGCATGCTAAGTATCAACCCAACTTGGCTTCAAGAACCAATCCAACCTAGCTTCAAGGGTTGTAACATCTCAATTAGGCTTCAAGGGCTAGACCCAACCAAGCTTCAAGGGGAGTAAAACATGTTAAACTTCAACCCAACTTGGCTTCAAGGATCAAGTCCAACCTAACTTCAAGAGATTGTTATTGTTAGGCATGCCACCAACAACAAAACTCTGAAAATGAATAACATATTAGACACATAATTCATTGATCATTTTATCATCAATATCATTCACAATTCTCATCATCATTTAGGCAAACATGCCTCACATGTCTCAATTGAATTGTCATAGCCAATCACAATGGCTTCACAACATATCATATCTCAATCCATATGATACATATAACATCATTGATATAACATTTCAAAGTATATTATTCATATAATACATTGCCATACACAGGATTCACAATGCATATAACATAACATTTCCTCATTTCTCAAAACACATTAACATCATTCATTATTAGAGTATTTATCATAACAAATTGCACATACCTTAAGAATGATCCTCATTTCTTCCTACCTTTCCCATTTCATATTTCATCCTTTATATATATATATATATATAGCGATTTACATTCTTCATTTACATCCACAATATAATAGCTTATTTAACACTTTCATCCAAATGTGTTAAGGTTCAAAGACATATAAGGATATACAATCAAATAGGGTTTATGCTTACCTTTTTAATGATCTTCACATCCTTCACATCATTCAATCATCACCTTAATCCAATTATATTAACAATATAGTAAACCACTTAACACATTTGCAAACAAATGTGTTAAGTCTCAAATCATATGAATAAATACACTCGTATGTATTGGTACTTACCTCAAGAACTATTCCCATCCATCTATACATTTCCTCTTCCAAGAATTCTCAACATTTAGGTTAATGCAACATAATCTCTTCAAAACCTAATTCAAAGATCATTATTCATAGGTTTAGAATCATCCACATACATTTATTTAGGTCATTCTTTGATTACAAAGTATTTAGAGTGTATATAAAATGTTTAGGAACAAAAGACTTTTAAAGAATCAAACAATGCATGAAGAACCAAAAACCATCACAGTAGCAAACACACCCAAGGGACACGGCCAAGCTTGTGGCCGTGTCTCTCAAGACCAAAACTTCCCGAGGCAGACACGGGCAAGGACACGGCCGTGTCTCTCAACACAACTCAGGCAGTAGCAAACACATTCAAGGGACACGGCCAAGCCAGTGGCCGTGTCACCCCAAAACCTATCCAACACGGCCAAAATTCACTAGACTTGGCCGTGTTTCTCAAAAATAATAAGTCTTGGCCGTGTCTCATCTTGCTTATGGCCGTGTCACTCAAGAACACAAACCCTAATTTGGCCAAAGCTCTTTCACTTGCATTTTCACACTTTTTGCACAACAATAATCTCATTCAATTGGTTCTAGTCAATGTTGTTAACACATCATATATATTCATCACATTAATCACTTAAACAACACATTAACATTACATTTTAAACACAAACCATCTCAAAACCCTAAAACCAAATTCCACTCTTGATCTTCTACTTAACTTACCATATTCAAAACCAAACCAACACCAATTCAATCTTATAACTTACAATCCAGTTTAAAACTTATAAACACATCACAAACACATTTACTCATCAAATCAACAAACTCTAATTCACTTAAAACACCACTTCACAAGAATAGAAGAAATCAAGGAAAAGAACTTACCAAAGTTGTTGAATTCCACAAATCTTCCACTTAATTCCTTGATTCTCCCTTCAATCTTGATGTTAGAAACCAAAACACTTCAATTGCTCTCTCTTCTCTTTGGATAGCCGGCCACCACTTCAAACAAAGAAAAGAAAATAACAAGTCAACCTTTCTTTCTTTCTTTTAATCTCCACCAAGAGATTTCCAAAAGAGAATTACCTCAATGCCCTTAACCATTTACTTTAGCTCTCTTTTAACTCACATGTCCTTTATAGTAATTTCACATATCATAAATGAAAATATCTTCTTGCATTGACTCTCCCTTTTGACCAACTTATATGTTATATATATTACCATATAATCAACATATACACCTCTCTCTAAACCCTCTTTTCTTTCCCAAAACACATATACATAAACCTTCTCTTCTCATTTTCTTTTCTCTTCACATAACATATACATTCAATCCAACTTACAACAACAACATAATCAAAACTTCTAAGGCATACATGAGGATATTACAAAGCCTTTATCCAACAATATGGATATAATGTTGAATTGGAAGTTACCTTGATGGAAGTGGAATCCATTAGGCAAAGGCCGAATGAGAATTTTGTAGACTATGTCAAGAGATGGGGAAACAAGGCTGCTTTACTCAAGAAGAGGCCCGATGAATCCGATCAAATAAGGATGATTGTGAGAGGGGTGTTACCTAGTCTTTGTGAAAGGATGTCTCATACACTCATCCATGATTTCAAAGACCTTCTCCAAGCTAGTTTACAAATTGAAGAATGGGAAAGGGAAAAGAGCCGATTTGCAACGAAAAGGAACGAGAAAGGGAGCTACCAACCTGGTAGCCAAAGCATGCAAAAGGCCGTCGGTGTTAATTCTACTAACCAAGGAACAAGGAGACAATTTTTGAAATTGGGAAAACTGATGTCCTAGGTTCTCAACAATCTTCAAAGGAAGGGACTGCTACAACCCTTAAATCCTCGTCCTTTGCCTAATCCTCTCCCACCTAATTTTGACACCAAAGCATTTTGTCAATTTCACCAAATGCAAGGACATGACACGGATAGATGTGTGAGATTGAGACATGAGATCCAAAACTTAATTGATAATGGGAAGCTACCCGAGCCCAACAAGCCAAACACCAAAGATAACCCATTGCCAAAGTTCAATAGAGTACCACCACCAGCAACCTTCATGATTGGAGGAGGTTTGCATGAGGATTTTGTCATGTCTTCTTTTCAAGATATGGGAGGAGAAGCAATCAAAGAAGAAGAGGAATTTAATGAAGTTAAACAAGAAATGATTGGTGGGGAAGTAACAATTTGTGTGGTAAACAGGTTTTGGGATTCAAGTGATAGTGATGATGATATCATACCAAAGAAGGAGTAGTGGACTTGGTCTGAGCCCGAAGAAGATGAGGTGATGAATACTAGATTTGGTAAGCCTTATGCAAGGCCACCACCTAAGGAGGTAGAAGCTAATAAGGGGAAGGAAGTTGAAGTGGAAGAAGATGATGCTGTACTCAAGCAATTAAAAAGAACCCAAGCAAATGTTAGCATTTGGGACCTGTTAGCTACTTCTAAAAAGCACCGAGAGACTATGGCCAAAGCCTTGGCTAGCATGCCGATTTCTACCTCCACAACACCGGAGGAGTTGATCAACTTCCTAAAAATTGGGGAAGTAATGAAATGTGAAAAGGTTCAAGAGAAGAGCGAAGTTAGTATGGGAGCAGTTTCTTTTTCCGATGCAGATTTACCAGAGGAAGGGAGAGACCACATCCGCCCTCTCTTTATCAAAATAGAAGTCAAGGGGTAGAGGACTCCTTGTGTAATGGTCGATGACAGGTCTGCCATAAATGTTTGTCCACTTAAGATACTACCAAAGCTAGCCATGTCAACAAGAGATTTAAACCCAACCGAGGTGACAATTTGTGCTTATGACAATACTAAGAGGCATGCTGAAGGGACTTTTAAAGCAGCCGTCAAGGTTGGTCCAATTGAATTTATTGTGGAGTTTATTGTTTTAGACATACCAATTACCTTTGCCTTACTCTTGGGACGACCATGGTTTCACCCTCTTGGTGGAGTTCCTTCCACCCTTCATCAAAAGATCAAATTCCCCAACGGAGATGAGACAGTGGTCATTGAAGCTGAAGATAATGAGATTGTTAATGCTCTAATGGTCAAGAGGCCTCTCAATGGTTTTCAAGTAGTTGTAATTTCTGATGATGAAGTAGTGGACTCCAAAGTCTTGAATATGATGAAGAACATGAACTACCTTCCTGGAGCTGGTCTTGGAAAGGGTAAGGTTGGTTTGACAAAGTTGCCAGATTTTAGAACTCAAACATCCAAGAAGGGGTTAGGATATGATGAAGACGACAATGTTCAGCCAAAGAAGAGTGAGAAGATTAGCTTCCCACCACTTGAAGAGATCTTTGTCAAAGCTCCAGATATGGGACCACTCCAAGGAAAGCCTGAGCCAATCATGTTCATGGGTAAGTTAATCCCTGGTTTTAAAATTTTTGCAGATGTTACTGAGCTAGTAAAGCAAGTGAAGAAAGAGCTCACCCTATCAACCAACAAAGAGTCCACTCCAAAAGAGAAGAATGAAACTACCTTGAAAGCCAAGAAAACTCCGGAAAAGATTGCTGCCCTGGTTGAAGAAAAGTTTGAAGACATCCTGCTTTATGATTCTGAGAATAATGATTTTGATTTTGATTTTAATTTTAATTTGTCTGCTTTGTATGAGGATGATGATGTTTTCTTTTCCAAAATGAATGCAATAAAGTCTGATTTTGCTTACTTGTGTGATGTTTCTCCTAATGGTTGCATACATTCAAATAGCAGTTGCATAAGCATCTTTAATATTAATTCTGTTAACACATAAACATTAAATTTGGGAACAATTAAAAAATCCTAAAAACATTAGCATAGCATCCGACCTTACTCTTGATGAGAGAGAGAGATTTGAAAAGATATTTAAAAAATATGAAGAAGTGTTTGCTTGGTCTTATGAGGATATGCCTGGAATAGATCGAGACATAGCCGAGCATCATATTCCTACTTACACTCACATTAAACCTGTCAAACAAAAGCTTAGGCGACTAAGACCTGAGTGGGCTGAATTGGTTAAAGAAGAGGTCACTAAGCAAATACAAGTGAAGTTCCTTGAAGTGATAGAATACCCAGATTGGCTAGCCAACATAGTACCTGTGCCAAAGAAAGATGGGAGTATAAGGGTCTGTGTGGACTATAGAGATTTAAACAAGGCTTCCCCTAAGGATGATTTTCCTTTACCTCATATAGATGTACTCATTGATAGTGCAGCCTCTAGCGTGCTGCACTCATTTGTGGATGGATTTTTCGGATACAATCAAGTGTTAATGGCCCAAGAGGATAAAGTCAAAACTGCCTTCACTACTAAATGGGGTATATTTTGTTATAGTGTGATGCCTTTTGGCTTAAAGAATGCTGGAGCAACTTACCAAAGGATGGCCACCACATTATTTCATGACATGATGCACAAAGAAGTTGAAGTATATGTTGATGATATGATGGTTAAGTCGGATACAAGGGACCAACACTTCCAGAATTTAGAATTATTCTTCAATAGAGCTTTGAAGTATAAGCTAAGATTAAACCCGAAGAAGTTTGTATTCGGTGTTACCTCAGGTAAATTGTTGGGTCATGTAATTGGCCCGAATGGCATCGAGATAGATCCTGAAAAAGTCAAAGCAATCAGGGATATGCCGGCCCTTATGACGGAGAGAGAAGTTGGTAAACTACAGTACATTAGTAGATTTATAGCAAAGCTCACAACAATCTGTGAGCCTATCTTCAAGTTGCTTAGGAAGAATCAGTCGGTCATATGGAACGAAGAATGTCAAAAGGGCTTTGATCGAATAAAAGAGTATTTGTTGAATCCACCTATTTTGAAACCACCTAAACCCGGCAAACCTCTATTACTATACTTAGCAGTAGAAGAAGAGTCGATAGGAGCCATGCTAGCCCAAGCAGATGAGTCCGGGATTGAGCATGTCGTTTACTACTTAAGTAGAAAGCTCCTACCTTATGAAATTAAGTATAGTATTATTGAAAAGACATGCATAGCCGTGGTTTGGTCTTCTAAGAAATTGCAGCATTACTTTCAATCATATAGTGTGCAAGCAATTTCCAGGTTGGATCCAATGAAATACTTAAGGGAGACACCCTCTTTAATTGGGAAATATGTTCGATGGTTGATAATATTAGAAGAATTTGAGATCGAGTATGTAACTAGAAAAACAATCAAAGGTAGAGCGGTGGCAGAATTTCTGGCTCAACAACCATTACCAGAAAGTGAAGAGGTAATCTTGGAATTTCCAGATGAACATTTAGAAGCAATTAAAGTACAAAGGTGGAAAATGTATTTTGATGGAGTAGCAAACAGGAAAGGAGCAGGTTTGAGAGTTATACTAGAATCGCCCGAAGGGGAACTCATCCCTTTAGCCAAAAAGTTGAAATTTAGGGCGAGCAATAATATGGTGGAGTACGAAGCTTGTATTTTCGGTTTGGAAACCCTAATGATTATGAAGGTAGATAAGGTGGAAGTTTATGGTGATTCGTTGCTAGTAGTATCCCAAGTAAATGGAGAGTGGGAGTTGAAAGAAGAAAAATTGAAACCATACCATCATTATCTGACCATGATAAAGAAGAATTTTAAGGAGTGTAGGTTTATACACTTGTCAAGAGAAGAAAATCAGATGGCTGATGCCCTAGCCACATTGGCTTCTGTATGGGAAAATCCTGTTAGCTTATTCCTTAAGCCTCTGGTCTTGACTAGTTCATCAACTCCTTGCTATGAATATGAAACAATCATGGAAATTGATACAAACCATGATGCATGGTATGATACTATAAGGAGATTTTTGGAGGAAAGAGAATACCCGCCAGGGGCAACAAAGAAAGAGAGAAGGGCCGTAAGGCGGTGGTCATTGCAATACATCACCTTCCATGGGGAGTTATATTGAAGATGGCCTGATGAAGCACACTTGAGATGCTTAAGAAGGCCTGAAGTGGAGCGCATCATGTCTGAAATACATGCGGAAAGTTGCGGTCCGCACATGAGTGGTTTGGCCCTAGTTAAGAAAATTGTTCGACAAGGTTACTATTGGTTGACCATGGAGAGAGACTATATTAAGTTTGTCAAGAAGTGCCAACAATGTCAGATGTACGGTAACTTGAATCATATGCCTCCTGAAGAACTGCATTCAATGTCTTCACCCTGGCCCTTTGCCACCTGGGGTATCGACATAATAGGAGAGATACATCCGATAGCTTCAAATGGACACCATTTTATTCTGGTAGCAGTTGATTATTTTTCCAAATGGGTCAAAGCCGAATCCTTTAACAAGCTGGGTGCAAGTCAAATGGCTAGGTTTATCGAAAAGAATCTCATCTGCAGATATGGGGTCCCGCACAGTGTGATATCAGACAATGGGGTACAGTTTCAAGGAGTAGTTAAGGATTTATTCTCCAATTACCAAATCCATCATCACCGATCCTCTCCTTATAGACCAAAGGCTAATGGTGCAGTGGAAGCAACAAACAAGACAATTAAGCAAATTCTGTCCAAGATGACCAAGACTTACAGGGACTGGTCAGAAATGCTTCCCTTTGCTTTATGGGGATATAGGATGAGTGTGTGAACACCTACTGGAATGACACCGTTCTCTTTGGTTTATGGGATGGAAGCAGTATGGCCAATTAAGATTGAGATCAAGTCATTGAGAGTAGTTTTGGAAGCGGAGCTGCCTGAAACAGAATGGGTAGAAAGCAGATACACTCAGTTAGCTCTATTAGAAGAGAGAAGGCTAAAAGCACTGTATCATCACCAACTGTATCAAAAGAAGATAGCTCAGGCCTATAATATAAGGGTCAAAATTTGAAGATTCAGGATTGGGGATTTGGTATTGAAGCAATGTAAGCCTAATGTATCTGATCCAAGAGGGAAGTTCAGACCTAGCTGGGAAGGACCATATGTCGTGAAACAAGTCATGAGCAAAGGTGCGGTGAAGTTATCGGACATGGATGGAAACGAATTTAGTGAACCAGTAAACATTGACAGGTTGAAGAGGTTTTATATATGAAAAGAGAAAGAAAAAGAGCTCCCTAGGTTGAAAACCCAAAAAGGGCAACCTAGGCAAAAGTTAGAGCAGTCCGCTAGTTTCGAAAATTCAAAAGGGCGGGCTAGGCAACAATTAGGGCTAATGAGAGAAAATCGTCAATTAGAAAACCCGAAAGGGCTAATTGGCAACAGGAGTGATCTTGTGTATGCTTGCTTTATGTTTGGTTGTTCCCCACTTTAATAAAACAGAATTAATGATTAAATTTGTTCTATGTGCACTGTTATAAGTATTTGACCAGATACGGATGAAATAAATAATCATAATTGCAAAAGGTGATGACAAATTATCAATGGAAAAGAAGCATCTTTTATTACTTTAGTTATTTTTCATCCCAACAAAACACTTTATAAATTGACAAATGTAAAATCTATGGCAGTTGATAAGTGTAACGTGCAGGCCAACTTTGCCTCAGCCGGTCCAAGTAGGCTTCAGTCAAGCAAGGCATGTCTAGGTCAAGAACAACGTCAGAATCATGAGGGTTGGCTCCATACTGACACCTAAGTTGGCGACGATCATAGCATGTACCTTGACGAAGAGCAGCAAGGGGAACATACATCAAGTATGTCTTCGTGATGATATGAGAAATCTTCCACCAAGGTACCAACCAACGGATATTGACTTCAGAACGTGAGTGGATCCAGTCAACCCAGTCAGCATATGAAGAAGCCGGGTGGAGTAGCTTCCTAGCAGAATGATGATGAGGCATGTATATGGAAAAATCCATGGAGGGAGTATCAAGCAAACAAAGACGTTCCTGAAGCCAAACCTGTGAAGAAAGAATTAAAAAAAAAAGAGGTCCACTAAGTTGAAAACCCACAAGGGCAGCTTAGGAAAAAATTAGGACAGCTCGCTAGTTCCGAAAACCCACATGGGCGGACTAGGCAAAAATTAGAGCAATAAAAAAAACCTAAATTGAAAACCCGAAAGGGCAGTTTAGGTAATTACCTGAAGCAGCAACGGGCTCCCAGTCAGTCTCTTTGACATTCCTGATTTAAATTAGTCTAATCCAACTAAGGTTTCGGATAAGATCACAGGTACCGGCGACAAGCCTCCTTCCATTTGATCCATGATATCCAATACTCGTGGGTCAATATCACCGTCAGAAGAAACAAGTAAGAATTGGCCGAGCAAGCAAAGACAAAGTATGCATCCCCAGGCCTTAGTAGGAGTCAAATGAGAAAAATAAAAGTCCATCAAAGGAGCAAGAAGAATTTTTTCACCTCTCATCAACTGAAGAATCTCGGGTTTCGGAATTTGAAATAACATCTGCATCTTCTGTTGAGTTTTGGAAATCAATGTGGGTAACGCCATTTGCTGATTATTGGGATGTCCAAGGATGGCCTCAAATTCTTCAATTAAGGGACACATTTCAAAGCCATTAATTCTAAACACCCTGGAATCCGTATTCCACAAGGAAGCCGCAGCATGTAAAAAGGAGTGGTCCAATTTGACATTTTGAAAGCATTTTAAAACATCAAGCTTTGACCATGAAATTTGCTTCCAATGGTTGGCATCCATATTCTTAAATAGAATTTTTATTTTCTTTAAATGGTGCTCGGTCATGGTTGATGAATAAAGGGAAACCAAAATTGCTAAAGAAAGAGTATTCACTTTGGAAGAGAGATTCTTGGCTTATGAATTTAAATATGGCATGCAAGGTGATTTGTATAGAAGAAAATAAACCTTTTCCAAAAGTGAAATGGAAAAGATGATGGAAAAGGATAAGATCATAAGGCACAAGGAAAGGGAGTGGTCACAATTTTTTTTTCCATTTTGGATTTGGTTTAACAAAAGAAGTGGATATTAATTATGATGTATTATATATAAAATAATAATAAATAAAAAAAATGGCAGTAACGAAAAAAAAAAGATTACAGTAAAGAGGAAAATTGTATATTTTTCATTATTGTACAATGTTTTACAATTGTTTCAATATTTACATATCACCAAGAGTGTGGTGGTAGGTCATCAAATAAAGACTTAAAAAAGTCATCGCCTGTTGGAGGAGGGGGCAAATTACTCATCCCGGGATCATCCGAAGCAGAAGTACTAAAATCCTTATTGCCTTGGAGTTCCGATGTGTCATGGTCCTCATCAGAAGCAGACGAAAGGATCTCATGGTCATTAGCCTGGGGGCCTCTCGATGAAGAAGCACCGGGATCCCTTATTCCTTGAAATCGGAAGTCTCGAAAATTTTGTTCGGATTGATGATATAAACTTTCAAAATGAGAAGCTTGCTGACGACTTGCAGCCAACTCTTCTTGAAGCTTCTTGTTTTGTTCTTCGAGCATCCACTGTGAGCCAAGAAGGAAAGGGTAAGAGCATACATAATCATGCATGCATATAGCATAAACTATTATGAAATAAGGAACTTACCAGGTGATTCATATCAATACCCTGTGGATGAGATGACATATCCGACAGGCTAGAATGAGCAAACGAAGGGGGAGTAAAAGAAGGTCCAGCCTCATGATCAAACGAGCCAATAAACTGCAACAATCATTAAAGAATCAAAGAAAGAAAAGCAGTTGCAATAGAAAAGTGATAAAAGTTTTACCTGAGAAGTATTGGTCCCGAGACAAGGAACAGACTCTCCTGCATCTCCGTGATGTTCCTCCTCATCTCTACCCTCATTTCCATCAGAAATCTCCCGCACACCGACAAGAGATACATCAAAGTGCAAGAGTCTCATTTGAATAAAACGAGCATAAAATGGACCCGGTAAATCGAGAAATAACTCATCCTTAAAACCATATCGGGCCAACCACCAAGCATCCTCCAGCATCAACATAATATTTAAAGTGTATTCTCGGATTTGCATTGGGAACCTCCACTGCTCTGGGCCGAGAAACCATTCGTAGACTCTCTCCCCGAGAAACCAGCCGCTAGACACTGGGCCAGCAATAACTCGGCGAGAATGTTGAAAAGACAGTGCAGCCCTCATCAAAGGAGACCAGTTTGTTCGCTCTTCTGGATTCCACCAGGCCAAATTCACCTGCAAGATAACATAAGGTACGTAAAACTTTTGCAAAATATTTAAAGAATACTAATGTTATTTTACCTGATCCCAGGTTAAGCGGCTCAACTCAAAGCGATGAGTATGCACATGATGAGAGTCGGGAACGTTCACATGATCGGACAACCAGAAATTTAATCTCGGATATCCGATTCTCTCTTGGGGAATGCCGAGTACTCTCACAAGGTTGTGTTCATATGCCCAGATCTACAATAACAACAAAGATCACAAGAGGAAAAGGGAAAAGACATTGGTGGAAGAAAGAATACCTCGACAACCGCCATCAAGCCGACAAAAGAATTCTTGTTTCGACAAAGCTTATCAAGGCCATGATAAAGACATGCGAGACCAGCTTCACCCCATCCAGAAGATGGTACCATTCTGAGATAAGAAAGGGCACTCAACACTGATAAGTGAATGGATGATTCATTACTGCCAAAGATGGTCGATCCGAGCAGATATAACAAAAATCCTCGAGCATACTGTTCGGCCCTGTTTCTGCCAATCCGACCTACGTAGTTCATCCAATAACTACGAATCGGCTCGATTTTTATCTTACAAGGTCCTTTATATGATGGTTCCATACCAATTAATTCCTGAATTTCTTCAAATGTTAAAATTTCATTGGTTAGAGGAACCGGAGCACCATCATATCGAAGGCCGGTTATGGCAGTAAAATCGACCGGACCAATTGTCATCTCCCCAATGGGCAAGTGAAAAGTGTGAGTTGTATCCAGCCATCGCTCTGCCAGCGCCTGGACCACGATTCGGTCTATTTGACATTCTTCGGACGGGAATTGTAAGACAAACTGCTCAAAGCTACAATCTCAGATAATCTGCCTTACCCGAGAAGGCACTACATCATACCATTGTCGAGCTTTGTAAATACACCCTTCGGCCCGAACGACACAACAATCGTGCTAACATAGACCCAGGTAAGTTAATACCAGGTAAGTACGCATTATTCAATCTATTTAAATTTATTTATTTTTCATAATAATAATAATAAGTAATAATTAAAAATAATTAATTAAAAAAAAGGAAATCATTACCTCGCTCTTTTGATTGGAACTGCAATGAAGCGGTATCCCGGCCAGTATATCTAGATTTCCGTCTTCATGATGCCGAATAAACTCCAATAATTTGGCATTAGAATGAGTCCGCGACATCGAAACATGCATTGTTTTTGAAAAATATGTGCTGAAATTGAAAAGAAATTTGAAAGGATTATAAAATTAAAATTAAAATTTTGAATTTTTATGGAGAATTGATGGCCTTTTATAGAGGAACGGCAAGCAGATGAAAACAAACTCAAAACTGTGCATGAATAGTGAATTTTTACTATTCATGAATAGTTTTACTATTGATAAATAGTAAATATCACTATTTATAAATAGTATTACTATTGATGAATAGTAAATGTTACTATTTATTAATAGTATTACTATTTATGAATAGTAAATATTACTATTAATGAATAGTATTACTATTGGTGAATAGTAAAATCACTTTTTCAATAGTAAATACTATTTGATACTATTTATAAATAGTAATTTTACTATTTGTGAATAGTGAATATTGCATGAACAGTAACTACACAGTAAATAGACAGAAAATTCAATTATTCACTTTGATCATTCAAAAAATTGCGATTATACAAATGCTTTTACGCCCACGGGGCAATAGGAAGACATATGCCTAAAATTTAGCTAAACTTCTTAACTCGGGTCTAGAACCCAAATTTTCCTTAGGTCCAGAACCTAGAATTTTCTAAGTCCAGAACTTAGCCCGGGTCCAGAACTCAAATTTCCTTAGGTCCAGAACCTAGAATTTTCTAAGTCCAGAACTTAGCTCGGGTCCAGAACCCAAATTACCCTTAGGTCCAGAACTTAGCTTGGATCCAGAACCCAAATTACTTTTAGGTCCAGAACCTAGAATTTTCTAAGTCTAGAACTTAGCTCGGGTCCAGAACCCAAATTACTCTTAGGTCTAGAACCTAGAATTTTCTAAGTCCAGAACTTAACTCAAGTCCAGAACCCGGATTACCCTTAGGTCCAGAACCTAGAATATTTCCTGAGTCCAGAACTCGAACCAGGTCAAGAACCTAAATTTCCCTTAGGTCCAGAACCTAGAGTCATCCTTGAGTCCAGAACCCAAATTTTTCTCATGTCTAGAACCTAGAATCATCCTCGGGTCCAGAACCCAAAACAAGTCTCCATATCAAAAATTAAGTCTTATTACTTTTCACTCTCTTTCACTATGGTTTCAGATCATTCAAGCAGGGGGCAAACTGTAGACCCTTAATTTTTGACCCAATCCGATCCAATATGCTTTATTTAGTCCAAAATGATTTTTGTTGTTTAATTGGTCCAAAATAATTTCAATTAAATAGTTTTTTCTTTATTATCTAATTTTTATTAATAAAAAATAAAAATAAACAAATCAATATCAAAAAAATAAAAATCGGAGTCGAAAAAAATCGACAGCGAAAAACAGTCGCACGGGCCTGAGAGAGTTTTGCCCCGCTGGAAAATCCTGCGGACAAAACCTTCGCCCGAAGGAATTTCCTGCAGGCGACGCGCCCGCAGGAATTTCCTGCAGGCAAAGTTAATTCGCTCGGGCGAAATAACTTCCTGCGGGGCGAAGTTATTTCGCTCGAAATAACTTCCTGCTGGCAAAATAACTTCCCGCAGGAAATTTCTGCTGGCTGGCACGCCCACTGCGGGCTAGCGTGCCTACTGGCCCCAGCCTCGGGCCCGTTGCCACAGTTTTCGCCAGCTTAAATTTTTTTGACCCAAATTTTAGAAACCTAATCCAATTAGGTTTTAATTTCTTTTTTTATTAATATTAATTGCCGTGTGGAATTAGGAAGAAATAACCTAAAAACCACTATAAATAAGGATTAATTGAACCAAATTTGAGGAGGAAAAATTTACACAGTGAGTATAGGATTTGAAACCAAATCAAGGAAGGAAAAGCAATAAATCAATTCAATTGATTTTTAAAGGGAGGAGCACCACGAATTAAGCAATTAAAAGGCAACAAAGGCTTGTCTTTGGAGCTAGTTCATCTAAGAAGAGTTATTTTTTGGAGAATCAACAAAAGAAGGTATGTTAAATTCTTTTTGATTTATGTAACGCAGTAGCAAATCTATACAATTTAAGGTTTTTTTAAATCAAAACTTTAGAATTTTAATTTAATTCTTCCAAGATTAGAACACTAAAACGTGACTTTCTTTTCTAAAAAGACTTAAAATTGTTATTTTTTCTTCTTAAAAATCTTAAAACTCTCATTGAACATATTTTTCAACAAAACCAAAATCAAATTCTGTTTCTTTCAAATTTTTAAATTAGGTTCTATTTCATTCAAAAAGCCTTCAAAAACATCTTTTCTACTTATAAAAACTTCAATCCATGTGTTTAAATTCATAAAACTTCATAAATCATCAAATTGCTTTTTTAAAATTCTAATTCAAATTCATTACCCGAGAACCCTAATTTCAAAGCCTAAAACCAAAATTCAACTTTTAAACCTAAAACAATGAACCTTAATCCTTTTAAAACCTTAAACCTTAATTTTTATGAACCCTAATCCTTTTAAAACATTAAAAACCATAAAAACATGAAAACTAAAAAATCACACAGTAGCTTAAATCACTATTTAAAATCATGAATTAAAAAGTATTTCAAAGTGTCCAAAACCTTAGTTTTATTATTTCACCATTCAAATCTTAATTTTTTTAATCAAAGAGTCTTACCAACCTTTTAAAACATAAAACCCTAATCTATTTTAATTCCATAAAATGTCACAGTAGCTATAATTGAACTTTTATTTGTTTTATTCAATTCCATATTTATTTATATCTTGATTTATCTTTTATGCTTTAATCTATTTAATTTCAATACTTGATTTATTTAATTTATCATGGATGGATGTTTATTTTATTGATATTTAAACACTTTTGATGAATGATTTATTTATGAATATTTACTTTTATTAATCAATTTAGACTTCCAAAAGTTGTAAGAGGTATGTTTCCACTTGGTGGGTACCTCATTAGTTAAACATCATGTAATTTAATTTGCTTTTCTGTTTTAGAACTCATGTAAAGAGCATGTTTTTACCTTTTGGTGGGTGTCCTATCTAGGCATGTGATGTAAGGACATGTTTCCATCCGTGGATGGGTGTCCATTTATTTGTTTTGTTTTGTTTGGACATTGCTTTAATTTTAATATAATGATGTTTTCTTTTTATTGTGTGTAGTATGGATAATATTGTTATATTTAAGAATTTTATAATTATAAGACCTGTAAAGGAGGCCGGTTCCAATGAACCGGGCGTTGTGGGGGTGCTGGGCCATTTCTCACCTTCCCCACACGTACCCAACTTTCCGAACCCATTAAGGGATTGGAGATTCCTTAGAAATCGAGTCATCCACCCCTTCCTTTTTTCCCGGCCTATCCGAGTGGCGACTCCATTTTCTCCTGACTTAGGTTCGTGTTCTCTACGGCCCCGAGCCTAAATAGTGCCGAAGTCGCAAGAACCATTCCACCGGGAGTGGAGGCGAAAATCCCCGCTCACAGATAGCCTATTAGATAGGAAAAGTACAATTGATGCATGTGTGAGCAAGGATTTTCTCCCCCACTCCCGGTGGAATGGTTCTTGCTACTTTGGCACTATTAGGCTCAGGGCCTTAGAGAACACGGGCCTAAACTCAAAGAAAATGGAGTTGCCACCCGGATGGGCTGGAAAAATAAAAAGGGATGGATGACTCGATTCTTAAGGAATCTCCAACCCCTTATTAGGTTCAAAAAGTTCAATACGCATGGGGAAGGTGAGAAGTAGTCTAGCTCCCCCATAACACCTGATTCATTAGAACCGGCCTCCTTTTCAGGTCTAAATATTATTGAATTTTTAGATATTATAAAATCATCTATATTATATGCAAATATTGAAATAAATAATCATTGTTTTAAAAATTAAAATAAGTCCAAACAAAATAGGAACCCATCCGATGATGGAAACATGCCTTTACAATATCCAAGTCCATAAGAATAAAATAAAATAAACAAAATGGGACATTCAACAATTGGTGGAAACATATCCCTTACATTGGTGCCCAAATATAAATAAAATAAAATAAGCAAATTAAATAAACAAGGTACCCACAAAGTGGAAACATGCCTTTTACAGCTCCAAATAAATAATTAACTAATTAAACCATCCAAACATAACAATTAATCCAAACATATAGTGTAATTATCATAAAAATAATAAATTAGAGTTTAATGAAAGGAAATTAAAGTAAATCACAAAGAATTACAATCCACAAAGAAATATTGACCCCATTGACTAGGGATCACGTACGGCAGTCCTGCTAGCCGATTAGAGGCTGGAGGTTAATGGGCAACTCCCTTTGCGGGGGATCGAGGACAGCACTCCTAAAAGGTAGATGATTTACATATATAATTTTATTGGGGAATTAAGATTTTTATGTAAGCTAGGGTTTTATATTTATAAAAATTAGGGGTTTTTCCTAAACTAGGGTTTATATGTAAATTTGGCTTTTAAAATTAGGGTTTAAGGAATTTAGGGTTTTGGATTTAGGGTTTAAGAAATTATGGTTTTGGAATTAGGTATAAGAAATTAGGTTATGGTATTAGGTTTTGGATTAAGGTTTAGAAACTTGGTTACCGTGGTTTTAGTTTAGGGTTACATAATATATTAGGCTTTAGAAAATTTGTTTTATGGTTTTAAATTTTGGAAATTAGTTTTGTAAATTATGATAAGGGTTTTTAGGATTAAGGAACAAAGCTCTGGGATTTGGGTTTCGGTACAAACTTTTACATATTAGGATCTTAGTGTCATAAAATACATATGGTTAGTGTTTAAGCTACTGGACAAAATAATTTTAATAAACAACTACTATGATGGTAACTTAAAAGATAATTTGCAAACACTGAATAAACATATTGTATTAGAAATCTAAACCTACATTTGAAGGTTCCACCAAGGTTGAATGTATTGATCCAAGTTTTTAAATTGCCTACACCAATTTGGTTTTTGGCTAGAGACTGCCAAGTGTGTCTCTATTACTGGATTGTTGATCCTCACTTGATAATTGATGATTGTGGCTTCTTACTTGCTGCTGATGATTGTTCTTGCCCCCCATTAATAGCATTAAAACTTGTTATTTATAGGCAAATAATCAATAAAACCCTAAACCTAATTTGCTAATTCAACTTTTAAATGAATTCTAAACTAATTAGGAAACTAGCCGGCCAAAAATCATGGCAAGAACAATCAACATGAGCCAAAGGGCAACCAGGTCATCATGAGCATGGCTCAAGTCGCCTGGGCCTCCCTGACTCAAATGAATCTCATATTTTTTTTAATTTCTGGACTAGACAGTTTTAATTTTGGTCAAAAAAGCTGAATTTAGGGTTTTATAATTGAATTTGTGCCTTTTAAAATCGGACCGACTTATTTAAAAGTTGTAAACTATGTTTAAATCTTTTAAAGTCAGATCAAATTTATTTTGGCATTTTTTAAGCAGGATCATACCAACTTAGGGCCAAAATTAAGGGTCTACAGCATGTCATTTTCTTATTGATTGCCTAGTTTCTTGGTTTAGCAAGAAACAAGTGTCAATTGCTCTATCTTCCATGGAACCGAATATGTTGCGGCTTGTTTTTTGTACACAAGTCCTATGGATGAAACAACAATTGCTATATTATGATAAAGTATTTAATCACATTCCTATTAAGTGTGATAACACTAGTGCTATTAATCTTTCTAAAACCACATTCAACACTGTAGGCCAAAACACATAGATATTAGGCACCATTACTTAAGAGACAATGTTTAAAACCAAAATGTTATCTTAGAATTTATAGATACTCAAAATCAACTTGTTAATATTTTTACAAAACCCTTGAATAATGAAAGGCTAAACTTCATAAAACAACATATAGGTATGATAGATGGGAGCACACTAGATTAAATATATTTTGTTGATTGGTTTGAATGTGCATCTTAATGATAGAATTAGAATTGCTTTCAAAATTACATGACCTAATTCATCATTCACATCTATTTTGATCATACATTTAGGCCATAAATTGAGATGTACTGAAATTTCCTTAAAATTCCTTAATTTTTGTACAAACTTTACTTATCCCCCTCAGACTACACATCAGTCCGACCATACTTGAGGCAATCTTTTTCAAAATTTAAAATCCTTACTGCCCCGAACATACTTAGTTTTGATCCAATCGTAATTTTTCAAAAATTTTTTAACCATTTTGTTGAAAGAAGTTTATTTCTTTCAGACTCTCAAATTTACATTTAGACTCCCAAATCTTAAAGGTTTTCAACCATACTAACCTTGGTCTGACTGGGAACTTCTAAAATTTTTTAGAAAAATTAGCCATTAGAAACATTTGAAAATGTGAATATTCACCTCTCTAACAGCCATAAACAACTAGTCTTGCCCCAATACTCTATATAAACCTCCCTAAACTCAAATTTTATGATTTTTATCAATTGCCTTCACTTCTAAACACTTAAAACACTAAAAATTCTCCTCAAATCTCTTATCTTCCATGTATTTCATTCAACTTCTCATTGTCATCCTCATGTATCCCAAAGACTCTTATAAGAAAAAAGCTTCAAGATAAGAAAAGGGTAAGGGTATTGCAACCTTTTCCACTCCAATGAAGGAATCTAGGATAAGAACTCATAAGCCTAGACACCTTAGTTAAGAAGAAAAAGAAAGGAACGCTAGAATTCTAAACAAATAATGTGAACCCAACAAAGTTCTTTCATCTTTCACTCTAAAAACCCTAAGAATAGAACAAAAAATAAGGGACTACTTATCATTCCTTTGGTGGAAAAAGTTTATTTTTCTACAAAAAGATGATCTAGGTTGGGAATCTCTAAACCAATGAATTTCTCAGCACTTTGGTTATTGATAAAAAGGACATAGAACCCCTAGGTCACTATGGAATCACTTTTAGACTCTTTAATATCACATACCAACTTTCTCTACAACAATTTTCTTCGATTTGGGGATTCAACATGAAAGGCACTCTTCACACCTCCATCCCTTAATCTCCGATGAAAATTTACTTGACCTTTGGAAAGAGGTCTCCATAGAAACTAACTTCCACAAGTTCACCAATGCCAAACATCCTTAGACTTTACCTCTATGGATCCTCCATAGAATCATCACCTACACAATTAATGCAAGAGGAGAAAGCAAGGAGAAGGTCATTCACAAAGCTCTTATATTTCTCTATTGCCTGGTGAAAGGAATAAAAATTTTAGTCGGTAAGTTTTTAATTGATTCCTTTCTCATCCTTAGGAATAAATCAATCGGTTCAAAAATGATCACATCCTTCATCACAAAATAGCTAAATATTTAGGTTCTCTTACTTCTACCAATCTAGCCACTCTCTCAATTCTCCTTGATCCCACTAAAAGCTTTAATCAACATCAAATACTTGAATCATTCCAAATGCATTATTGAAATCGACAACAAATATGAGTATGCTTTTGGAGCACAAGGAGCTATATCTCAACAAAGGAAAATGCCTAGGTTCGTAATTTGGGATCCAAAAACCTTTTAAATGAAAATCCCTAACCCTAAACACCTAAAGCCTAAGGATCAATTATTGACATCCTTTACCAAATTCAAGGGCAAATTTCCTCCCAAACCTCTCATGTTGACAATCTCACAAACAGGGTCTCTCATATTCACATGGATTTTAGGATAATGCAAGAAGTAATAGTCATTCCCCAATGTCTACCATCGGATGAAGAAGATGAAGGAGAACAAACCGGAGGTTATAATGAAGGTCTAGAAGAGGAAGAAGGAGATAAAGAAGAGAAAGAGGGAAATGGAAATGATGATGACTTGGATGCTCTTCCACATTTTCCAATACCTTAATTTTTTCTTTCTTTTTTCTTATATTTTGTATGAACTCATTGATTTTGTGGCTCTTCATGTAATAGATCACACATACCTTTATGTTTTCATAGTTTATGATTTTAATGAAATTGTTGCTTTAATTTTAATTGATTGATGTAAATTGCTTTGAATATATAATCCCTTTTGTCTTTGTCAAAGGGGGAGAGAAGGTAATTATGGAATTGGAACATAGAAACAAAAAGGGGGAGAATACTTAAATTTCTTACATTAATTCAATTTAATTGCCAAATTCAAAAGGAAGGAGATTGTTAGCCGAACCATTGGCTTGATAAACTCTATTTTAATCTTAGGCAATCAAATTGAATGAATACAAATAGTTGCATTAAGATAAATTGTTCAAGAACTTAATTATTTTTAGGGATTTCACATTTAGTGCACCCAGACCACCCATCAGTCCAATCGAACTAGAGCTATGAAACTCGAAGAAACTTATCCATTGAATATCATGGTTGCCAGTACTCTAATTTCTTCATAGCATTGCCTCCAGTTCGACTGGACTACCGAAAGTGCGATTGGACCTTGGGAAGAAGAAAATAACAAAATCAATTAGTTGAGTTCGTGGCCAGTGGTACTTCCATATTTTCAGCGGGCCAGTTATCTCGACCGGACCTTTATTTAGTCTGACCGAACCATGACAAAGTTGAAAACCCTATGAACTTTTAGTAAAGCTCACGGTCACTAGTACTCCAAATATCTTAGCATACCATGACTAGGTCAACAAGACCAAGGATGTTCCGATCAAATCAAAATAATAGATTTTAAAAATTTTAGACATTACTTATCCACTTAACTAGTGGAAGCCACATGTACTAGCCGTTGGAAAAATGTTATCGAAAAATTAGAGAACAAGACTGGACCATTTCTATAATCCGACCGGACTAGATAGAGTCCAACCATGAAGTTGCTCTAGACAATAATTTAAGTAGGAGATAAGATTCAAATATTTTGGCTCGTGTTGCACTTGAATTAAGTACTGCTACAAAGCGTCACTCGCAAGTATACAAGGTAGCTGTAGCAAAGGTGATCAGCCCAAGGTCATTTCCCCAAGAAGGTGTGGTTCGTAATAGCTTGATTGACAAGTTATTTAAATGCTGGAGTGTTTGTTGTTCGGAATTGTGGAAGGACAATTTAAACCTAAGATTAACGTGCGTAGGGTTGATGTATGTGAAGGTTGATAAGATCAAATCGATTCTTGGGAAGGTGCCTAGGGTTATAGGTCCATTCAATCAAAGCTCAATTCTCAATTATCCATTAACATAACCTTGTAATTAATTTGTTCCTTAAGGTTAATTAGTCAATTACCAATCCATTAGTTCTCACATTCATGAATTAGCAATAACCAATTATTTCACATTATCAAATTAATGAAACCCTAGAACTTATATTTCTAATTCATTCATAGGGTGGTCGATTATATAGTTCCGATATCGGATTCCACCTCTCGGTCCGTCATCCAATATTCAAAGATCAATAGGTAGCTAATCTATCAACCTAGCATTTAATGCAATACAATCAACCAATCAACAAGGAATATTAATGGAAATATCACATCAAAACATTCAACCAAATATACTACAAACCCTAGGCATGGGTATTTAGCTCAACATCATCAATTTATAACATTCATTCAACTCAATATAAAACAAATACAAATTGTTCATTGCAATATCAATATCTTAATACAACAACAACAATAGAAATGAATTAAAAGAGAGAATAGAAAAACCCCTTGTGAAGATGCCAAGAGTAGGATTACTAATCTTCCTCCTAGCTCCACTTTGATGTTTGATGAAGAACTCAAGCCCTCTTCAATGGTTGATTCCCCTTTTGCAATATGGAATGGAGCTTTCTCAAGTCACCAACCCTTCAAATGATTGTGCCTTTGGAAGATGGAATGGAGCTTTCTCAAGTCACCAAACCTTTGAATGAAGCTTCTTCAACCTTTAAGAGCTTGTTTAACCCAATTTATCCCAAAGAATCTCAAAGAACTTGTCAATGGAAGATGGAGAAGGTGGAGAGGATGGAAATGGAGATGAAGATAAAGGGACAAGGGAGATTGTCACTCTCTCCCTCTCCCCACGTTTATGCAGAAATTGTTCAAGAACAAAAGACCAAGACTCCCTCCATTTCCCTCTTCTTCTCCTTTTTAATTCCTTCAAAATACACACCCATGCCTTCCAACTCACACCATTTTACTTTGTTCCCCACTATTCTCTTGTTTAATATTTCTTTTAGCAAGCACAAGGTCTTGTTCCCCACTTTGTCCCCCACTTCGTACAAAGAAATTCAAATTTTTCAGGTGTGACATGGCCAAGCCAAGAGTGGCTTGATCGTGTCTCTCAATTTCCCTTGGGACACGGCCAAGCTTGCTGGCCGTGTCCCTCACTGCCTCTTTCTTTCTTTCCTTCTTTTCTTTCTTTTCTTTGGTCATAAGGGGTGACACGGCCAAGCCAAGAGTGGCTTGGCCTTGTCTCATGTGACACGGCCACAAGCTTGGCCGTGCCACATGAGTGTGTTTCTTCTGCTTCTTTTCTTTCCTTCTTTGCTTGCTCCAAGACCAGTTGGCATGAAATGGAACACGACCAAGCTTGCTGGCCATGTCATGTGACACGGCCAGTGGCTTGGACCTGTCACTGAGTGTGTCTGCTTCTGCTTGCTTCTTTTCCTTCTCTTCTTTGGCTCAAAATGGGACACGGCAAAGCTTGTTCTTGGCTTGGCCGTGTCACTGAGTGTGTCTCTTCCTGCTTCTTCATTTTTGCTTCTTTTCTTGGTTTCTTTGGTTTTGCTCTTTTGGTGAGACACGGCCAGTGGCTTGGCCGTGTCAAGCTCTGCCAACTTCATTATTTGAGGGACAAGGCCAAGCTTGATTTGGCTTGGCCATGTCTTGCTTGGTTCATGCTTTTCTTGCACTGTTTTATCTTCCAAGGGTGTTTTTGTACCTAAACCTAAAAACAACACTTTAAACACACTTAAAACAAAAATTAATCAAAACATTAACTAAAACACACATAAAATCATACTAAAAACTAGTACAAAATGATCTAAACAAATACCCCACACTTAACTTCTTGCTTGTCCCCAAGCAAGGCTAAAATCAAAACACTAAACAAGATAAATTTTGTCAAGTTCAAGAGTTATAAGTATGCATCAAGACTTCCCTATCCCTAAATCTGCAATCAATATCGAATCAAACAAAATCGACACCAATGCAATTAAGTGACTTTCCATGCATAACCAATGTTGTCACTCCCTCACCAACTCTTACAAGTGTTTGATCATGGTGGTGTTTACACTCATAACAATCAATGAAAGATTATTACTATAGTCTTGCTTATCAATCAAATCTCCACCACAAAATTACAATCAAGCATCAATCAAAAGGTCTTTATTGGGTTGTAATGGGGCTAAGGTAAAGGCATGATATTTAAGAAATGTGAGCTTGATCATTAAGTTCAAGAGCACTTTAAGAATGAAGTACCCGATCATATACATAACCCAACAATCCCAAACACCTTCCTCTCATCTACCCCTTGACATTAAAGAGCTTTTCAAGGGAACTCACTTATTAAATATTGCAATGATATTTTCAACTTATTCCAACCCTTCTAATAAGAACAACAATTATTCTTATTATTATATGTATATATATTTTATTTTTCTCTTTTTATTTTTCTTTTTTTTTATTATTTTACTTTGCAATCTTAAACCTACTAAATTTAACCCCACACTTAATTCAACACAACACTCGGTCATAAACGCTCTTAAAATGCTCTTGACCTAATGAAAGGATAAGAGTTAAACAACAAGGTTCAAGCTAATGGTGTTGTGAAAAAGAAAGAAAAGGAAAATGAAATAGGCTCAAAATTGGCTAACTAAGGTTAAAAATAGGGTTGGTCTTTTTAAGCCAAAGTGGGTTCACCTAATTGCCTTAATCATCTTGATGCCTAATTGAAATTTTTTATGTAGTCTTAAAAAGCATTTCAAAGCAAGTTCTAGCAAATCATCAATCAAAGATGTTCATCCACAACAATAATGATAAGTTGATGGCTCAATTCCTCACTAGGTTAATGGTAATGCAAAGAAAAACCAACAAAATTGACAATAAGCACCATTTCTACTCAATTCTCCAATTCATGCTTCAAAAATTCAAAGGTCATCTATCAACAATTTTATAACAATTGAACTTTCTAAAACTCATTTATTCAAAGAAAAACATTAAAAACTTTAACTAACTTAAATAAAAATAACTTAAAAGTAAAAAAAACACAAAACACAAAATGCAATTAAAAGTAAAAACATAAAACACAAAATGCACCCCACACTTAAAGATTCACATTGTCCTCAATGTGAGCATGCATACTACAGAGAGGGTTTAGATGAAACCTGATTTCCATCGTTCCCATATGCGATGTACAATGCTCCTTCCACCCATAATGCAATTGTTGCTCATGTCTGCAGGGATGGATAGCATACAATTCCGAAGGATACCCGATGTATTGCTAAGCCTAAGTAGCATTATTTGAAAACATGTGAAGGTCATCTTAGGATAATCCTCCAGTGCAATAGGAACTTTGTAAATCCCGTTTTCATTGTGTAACATGGGTATATTAGGTTTCTGCTCTTCCTTACCACCAAGAGTAGAAGAGATGATTTTTGGGGACTCTTTAAGTTCAACCAAGTTTGGTTGAATCACTTCTTCATCCAATTTAACAATGTCAAGTCCCATCTCAACAACCTCAGCATCTAAAATTAGCTTACACTCCTTAATTTCTAAATTGGGCATTTCATGTTCTTCTCCTAAGGTCATAGTCATCCCAATCTTATTTTTACTATCTCCTTGGGAGTGCATATTATAGATGTCAGGAAGTTGCTTACCTTGCTTCTCATCCTTCAAGCTACATGGAAATGGATTTGGTGGCCTATCAGGATTGGAAGATTCATGCAACTTTGGTGAGGTTGATGCCTCCAAATTCTCCTTCTCGTTTGATTGGCTCAACTCCTCAATGTTGGATTGTATTTCCTAGCCAATATTTTATTGATTAGTGCCTGCATCTAAAGAATCACAAAATTTACTATATATATTACCTGTTCACTCCTCAAATTTGTGATTACCTTGACTTACTCCAATTGGCTAGGAAATTCCTCTTCTTGGTGTGCTTGGAGTTGATGTGCCACTTGATCAACTTGAGTTTCCACCTTCTTGAATGATTCCTCCAAAGAATCAAACCTCTTCTTGCTCCCTTCCTGATTTTATGCACTAATTTGAAGGTAAGCATTTAAATTATCCTCCACTGTGGGTTTCATGCTTTGAGCTTGATTTTGTGCGCTAATTTGAATGAAGGCATTCAAACTATCTTCCAAAGTGGGTTCCTTAAGTTTATCCTAATTTTGTGCGCTAGTTTGAATGAAGGCATTCAAACTATCTTCAAATGTGGGTGTCTTAAGGTAATCTTGGTTTGAAAATTGTCCTTGAAAGTAAGGACCTCCTTGGTAAGGTTGAAAAAAATTATGCGGTGGAATGTGCTGCTGATTTTCCCATGAAAATTTGGTTGGCTTCCCCAGCTTGGGTTATAAGGATTGGAATATTTGTCATTTCTACCCATTTGCTGGAAACCTTGGTAGTTATATTCTTCCTCTTGCCATTCTTGGTATTGTCCAAAACCCATTGAACACGTGTTTGCACTATAGCCTACATTGCCACATGCTACACATATCTCTTGGCGTGGCATAGGTGCTCTTCCTCTTGCATTTAGCACCTTAAGTTGATTCGTCAATTCTGCTAATTGCCATGCCATTTCAGAATCATTGTTCCTATCATAAACTCCTCCGTGCCTTGAAAAATACATCTTTACAAAAGGCACTCAGCAACTTAATGAAAACAAACAAATAATTAAAATAAAATAAAATCAAACAAAACCGACAACAATTAAGTAAAACAAAAACAATCAACTTATTATTATTTTACAAAAAACAACACTTAGTAATTCAAAGAAAACAAACAACCGAGTAAATAAAAAAAATCAAACTATTACTAATTCAACAACCCTCCTCGGCAACGGTGCCAAAAACTTGTTGCGCTCGAATTAAGTACTACTACAAAGCGTCACTCGCAAGTATACGAGGTAGTTGTAGCAAAGGTGATCGCCCCAAGGTCGTTTCCCCAAGAAGGTGTGGTTCGTAATAGCTTGATTGACAATTTATTTAAATGAGAGATTTTGTTGTTCGGGATGGTGCGAGAATAATTTAAACCTAAAATTATCATGCGTAGGGTTGATGTGTGAAGGTGGTACAAGATCAAATCGATTCTTGGGAAGGTGCCTAGGGTCATAGGTCCATTCAATCAAAGCTCAATTCTCAATTGTCCATTAACATAACCTTGTAATTAATTTGTTTCTTAAGGTTAATTAGTCAATTACCAATCCATTAGTTCTCACATTCATGAATTAGCAATGACCAATTCTTTTACATTATCAAATTAATGAAACCCTAGAACTTATATTTCTAATTCATTCATAGGGTGGTCGATTATATAGTTCCGATATCGGATTTCACCTCTCGGTCCGTCATCCAATATTCAAAGATCAATAGGTAGCTAATCTATCAACCTAACATTTAATGCAATACAATCAACCAATCAACAAGGAATATCAATGGAAATATCAAATCAAAACATTCAACCAAATATACTACAAACCCTAGGCATGGGTATTTAGCTCAACATCATCAATTTATAACATTCATTCAACTCAATATAAAAAAATACAAATTGTTCATTGCAATATCAATCTCTTAATACAACAACAACAATAGAAATGAATTAAAAGAGAGAATAGAAAAACCCCTTGTGAAGATGCCAAGAGTAGGATTACTAGTCTTCCTCCTAGCTCTACTTTGATGTTTGATGAAGAACTCAAGCCCTCTTCAATGGTTGATTCCCCTTTTGCAATATGGAATGGAGTTTTCTCAAGTCACCAACCCTTCAAATGATTGTGCCTTTGGAAGATGGAATGGAGCTTTCTCAAGTCACCAAACCTTTGAATGAAGCTTCTTCAACCTTTAAGAGCTTGTTTAACCCAATTTATCCCAAAGAATCTCAAAGAACTTGTCAATGGAAGATGGAGAAGGTGGAGAGGATGGAAATGGAGATGAAGATGAAGGGACAAGGGAGATTGTCACTCTCTCCCTCTCCCCACATTTATGCAGAAATTGTTCAAGAACAAAAGACCAAGACTCCCTCCATTTCCCTCTTCTTCTCCTTTTTAATTCCTTCAAAATACACACCCATGCCTTCCAACTCACACCATTTCACTTTGTTCCCCACTATTCTCTTGTTTAATATTTATTTTAGCAAGCACAAGGTCTTGTTCCTCACTTTTTCCCCCACTTCATACAAAGAAATTCAAATTTTTCAGGCGTGACACGGCCAAGCCAAGAGTGGCTTGGCCGTGTCTCTCAATTTCCCTTGGAACATGGCCAAGCTTGCTGGCCGTGTCCCTCACTGCCTCTTTCTTTCTTTCTTTCTTTTCTTTCTTTGGTCATAAGGGGTGACATGGCCACAAGCTTGGCCGTGTCACATGAGTGTGTTTCTTCTGCTTCTTTTCTTTCCTTCTTTGCTTGCTACAAGACCTATTGGCATGAAATGGGACATGGCCAAGCTTGCTAGTCGTGTCATGTGACACGGCCAGTGGCTTGGCCGTGTCACTGAGTGGGGTAGTAGTTTTATTAGTTTTTGTTATAGATTTGTGTCCTGTTTATTATGATAATTATTGTTTTATTTAGGTATTTTGTTAGTTTTAATCGGTTTGTTTAGTGTTTTCATTAATTTTGGTAGTTTTAGTTTATTTCAGTGTTTATGTCGTTTTTTATCTAGTTCTTAGTATTGTGTTTATGTTTTGTTGGTTATTGTCTATTTACTTCTTGTTTAAAGTTTGTTTTGAGTTTTGTGTTAGGTTAAAAAAGGCAAGGAAGCAAATTGAAGGAAAAAAGGGGCAGTAGCTGACACAGGCAGAGGACACGGCCAAGTCACTGGCCGTGTCCCATACCAAGCTAAAGAAGAAAAAGCAAATAGTAGGTGACACATGCAAGGGACACGGCCAAGTTAGTGGCCGTGTCCCTCTAAAAAAGGCTCCAACACGGCCAAGTCACTCCAACTTGGCCGTGTCTCACTTAGTTCCAAAGGCAAAGAAGAAGCAACTCACACAGAAGCAAACACAGGCAAGGGACACGGCCAAGTTAGTGGCCGTGTCCCTCCAAAATGGTCCAACTTGGCCGTGTCACCATCAACATGGCCGTGTCTCTCCCTCCAAAATGATCCAACACGGCCAAGTCATTTCCAACATGGCCGTGTCACTCAACCAAAGAAGAAAAGAAGGAAAGCAAGCAGAAGTGAACACATGCAAGGGACACGGCCAAGTCACTGGCCGTGTCCCTCCAAAGACCACCAACACAGCCAAGTCACATTCAACTTGGCTGTGTCCTTCATGAACCAAAGCCGTAGCGGATTTTAAAGCAGACGTTTCATATAAAAGGAAAAAGAAGCTAGGGTTTTAAAAAAGGGGTTGACGATTTTGAGAGCAGATTGAGCCGTCAAAGAGATTAGGGTTTTGATAACTTAGTTTTTCTTTGATTTTTGATTACACTTTGTTTTATCTAGCTTAGATTAGATTGTTCTAGCCATTTATACGTCTTTCTTGTAAGATTTCAACAAGAGATTCTTTAGAAGCTTCAAGGAGTTTGTAACTCGGTTTTGTTCTTGAACTTAATCTCTTTATTTTCATTGAAATTGTATTTATTTATATTATCATGTCTGATTTGATTTCTTTGAACATTAATGAGATGAGTATGTTTGATATCATGATGCACTAATTTGATCTAGTTTAGGGTTTGTATGGATCTGCTATGATTGTATGAATTGGTTATTCTCTTAGCTAATAATTTCTTTAGCCTTGATTGAATGAAATATTGTTAATATATAATTGATTGGCCACCAATTATGTGTTTTAGGTATTAGATGATGGATTAAGAGATGAAGTCTAATGCTGGAACAATTCAATTAAGGACTTAGGTGAATTAGAGATATAACCTATTAAAAAGATTATTTCAATTATAACAAGATTAGTTGGAAAAGGTTTGAATGCGAGAGCTTATTTCCTTGACTCGATTAATTAAGTTGTTTGAGCTTTAATCTTTGAAATTAAATTAGTTAAGAGGAATAATCGTTCATACATATAAGTAGTAGAGAAGTGCAAACCCTAGACCTTTCTATCAAGTGAATCAAAACATCAGCTTAATTTACTTTTATTCGTTTTAAACTTCAATCAATCTTTTTCATTAGTTGTTAGCAATTTCAATTTCTTCATTACTTTTTATTTATAATCTGATAATCAAATTAGCCACTTTAGCTTCCTTGTGAGATGAACTTGGGACGATCACCTTTGCTACAGCTACCTCGTATACTTGCGAGTGACGCTTTGTGGTAGAGTTAATTCGAGCGCAACAAGTTTTTGGCGCCGCTACCGGGGAGGCTAATTGGTGGAATTGTTTATTAGGCAAAAATATTGTAGATTATTTTTCATTGTTTATTTTTTATTTTATTTTGTCTTTTGCTTTTAATAATTTCTTTTTTTAGAAATTTTGTTTATGCAAGACAGGAGATCACTCGAAGGAGAGCTATATCCATTCATTCCAGAAATTCAGAGAGTGAAAAGGAGCAGGGAAGAGTTTGAATTGTACTCAGGATTTGATACTACAGAGGAGGACACTTCTGATTTTGAGTCAAAATCTGCACAATCTGTTAAAATTGCTGAAGAAAGGCAAAGAACAATGAGAGACTTTACTAGACCTGTCATTGGAACTTCCACTTCTTGCATAAGACTGATAGATGCAGCAAGGAATTATGAGTTGAAGAACATTCACTACAATATGCTGCCATCATTTTATGGAGTTTCAAATGAAGATCCTTTGAACTTTATTAGGGATTTCTACTCCACCCTCAACACTTTTCCATTGGGAGGATTAACAGAGGATCAGTTGAGGATGAGATGTTTCCCTTATACTTTGAAGGATAAGGCAAAGAGCTGGCTTATGATGTTGCCCGAAAACTCACTGACAACTTGGGAGCAAGTTTATAATAAATTCATGGGCAAGTTTTATTCACATCAAAAGACAGCTGAGTTGAGAGGGAAGATTGCTACATTCTCTCAATTTGAGGGAGAACCATTTCATGAGGCTTGGGATAGATTCAAGATGTTATTGATCCAGTGTCCACATCATCACTACCCACTTCAACTTCTGAATCAGTTTTTCTATGATGGTCTCACCCAGCAATTTAAGAACACTGTTGATAATGCAGCTGGGGGAGCCATGGGAGAAAAGACAGCTAATGAAACTTATGAGATCTTTGAGATGTTGGGAGCTAATTCTCAGCAAAAGAGTGTAAGAGGAAGAAATAAAGGGGTGAACCAATTGGAAGCCAATAGTGAGATGGTAAATCAGATAGCTGAGCTGACAAGGCAAGTGCAGATGCTGAACATGAAGAACAATATTTCTTCATCTACTCAAGAAGCGTGTGGAATCTGTGGAACACTAGGGCATGGAGCAAACATTTGCCCCTCTGCATATGAATCATATGGGAATGAAGCTGAGCAAGTCAATGCCATGGGGGGATTTCAACCAAGAGCCCGGAACGATCCTTACTCCAATTCTTATAACCCTGGTTGGAGGAATCACCCAAATTTTTCTTGGGCAACAAATAATTCTCAGCAGCCTTTCCATTTGCTCCAGAGACAAAACCAACAGCAGGGTCAATCCTCAAATCAAGGGCAGTCTAAGATAGAGAGCTTGGAGGAAAGTTTACAAGCTTTCATCAAAGTCAGTGCTCAAAATCAAGAGATGACTAATAAGAGGCTGGATTCATTAGAAGCATCTTTTAAAAAAGTGGAGACTCAAGTAGGACAACTTGCACAACAGATGCAGATTCAACAGAAGGGGAAATTTCCAAGTCAACCTGAGCAGGAACATTCAGTGACTGTTCTTAGAAGTGGTAAGGTAATTAACACTAATGTTGAAAATAACTCTGTGAATGCAGGTGACCAAGGGAACAAGAAGGAAGGAGAACCAGATAACAAAGGTGCTGGAGATATATCAATGGAGAAGTCCCTTTCAGCAGATTTACATAAGGCAAGCAATCCATACTGGCCTCCTATACCATTCCCCAGCAGGTTGAAGGATGATAAACCAAATAAGTAATTTTCTAACATCTTCAACATGCTGTCTAAGATAAGTATTAACTTACCCTTACTGGAAGCAATAAAGAACATGCCGGCTTATGCAAAATTCTTCAAAGACCTGATCACCAAGAAAAAAAGGTATGAGCTGAATGAAAAGGTGATAGTTTCAGAGGTAGCTAGTGCTGTTTTGCAGCATAAACTACCTCCCAAGCTAAAGGATCCTAGTAGCTTTATAATTCAAATGACCATGGGGAATGGAAAGGGGACTGATGGTATGTGTGATCTAGGAGCTAGTGTGAATTTGATGCCTTATTCTGTTTATAAAGAATTATAACTAGGGGAACTGAAACTGACCAAAATGGTGTTACAATTAGCTGATAGATCTTTTAGATTCCCGAAAGGGGTTATAGAAGATGTGTTAGTTAATGTTGGAGGTTTAATAGTACCTGTGGATTTCATAGTTCTTGACATGGAAGCTGCACCATCAGCACACACTATTTTGCTGGGTAGACCTTTCATGGCTACTACCAACACCTTAATAGATGTTAAAAATGGTAAGTTGTCAATGACTATCTTAGGACAAACTGTTGAATTTTCTATTTTTAACACCTCTCCTATTCCTACAACTGCTTTATATGAGGAATGTTCTTTAATTAATTGTGTTAAAGCAGTTGTTTCAGATGTTGTATTGCAGACAAACTCCTCAGATAAAATGGAGCTGAAACTGACCTTAGAAGAGGGGGCAAAACCAGTGAGGGAGACCCAAAGATGCCTTAACCCAAAGGCATATGAGAGCTCGAGGATTTACAAGGATCGCACTAAAGCACTTCATGACAGATTTTTTGTGCGACAGACATTGAGTCCAGGTATGAAAGTTTTACTTTTTAACTCTCGACTCCGTCTGTTTCCAGGTAAATTCAAGTCTCGATGGAGTGGTCCTTTCTAGGTAACTAAGGTATGTCCTTCTGGTGCCATTGAATTTCTTAACTCTAGAACCAATAAGACTTTTAAAGCAAATAGACATAGAGTTAAACCATATAAATAAGGATTTCATGAAGTGAGGATCATTGACAGTACTTTGATCCACGATTCCTAGTCTTGCATGATGTCCAGCTATATGACATTAAAGAAGCGCTAAATGGGAGGCAACCCATCGGTTTGCATTTCTTTTTCATACTTTTAATTTTATATTTTGCAATTTTGATTTTATTTTTAGTTTAAATAAATAGAAACCCTAAAGCTCTCTTGTGTTTTGTTTTTGAACTTTTGTGTTTGTGATGGAAAGTTAGTGTTTTGCCTCACCAGGGTACGATGGAAGACAAGTTGTCCTTTAATTCTTTTTCTTTATTATTCTTATTTTCCATTGAGGACAATGTAAATTCTAAGTGTGGGGTAATCTTTAAACTTTTCTTTAATTTTCGTTTTGTTTGTCGTGTTTTGTTTATTGTGTTTTATTGTGTTATGCATGGTATAATTGTTGAAAATTTATTGATCTTTTCTTTGATTTTAGCATTATAGTTGAGACTTTAGTATCAGCATAGAAACGAGCATTTGAATTCATTCAGGATCAATTTTCACATTCTGCAATTTATGACATATAAATCTTTGAGAACCCACCTGTGTGAGTTTTGAGCCTCATAATTTGATATTATTATCACTTGATTTTCTTTTCTTAAGTGTGCACCTTCATGATTTTGCATCTCTAGAGTTTGCTTTTGCATACTAATTGAACTCACATTATGATTTAATCTTAAGTTTTAAAATGATGAAGGCAAATTAGGTTAGCCCTTAGCTTAAAAAGACTTCCCTTAATATTGAATTCCTTAGTGAGCCAAGTTGAGCCTTTGACCTTTTTCTTATTTGATCAACACAATTCACAGCTCAACTTTCTCTTATTATCATCATACCTGCATTAAGGAATGGAGTTTTATGATATGACAATAGGGTGGTTTATTTCAAAGTGTGGGGTAAGCAAGTAAAAAAAAATATATGGTATTGCTATTTGGGTTGAATGCATACTTTGCACATTGTATTGGATTAAGAGTCGATTATTCTTTTCCTCTACATTTTAAGCTAGATGTTCTATGCAAAATTCATACTTTGTATATATATATATATATTTAAAAAAAATTTATATGATATAATAAAAAAGAGAGAAAATAAAAAAAAAGTATATATATGTATACAAAATTCTTATATGTTCAAGCATTGGTTATCAAAAGAGGAATGTCGACTCATGTATTTTTCTTGAAGTATGCAAGTATGTGAAGTATTAATGGATTGTGAGTATACCATTTGAAGGAGTTATGAGTTTCTTAGCAAGAGTAGTGTCTAATTTAGATACTTTATTTCTTGATGCTCCAGCCTAAATGTCTTTTCTCACACCTTTACCTTAGCCCCATTACATCCAAATGAAAGACCTTCGGATTATTTCTTGAGAAAATCAGTGAGAGAGATTGGATAATTAAGCTAGTTTATGGTAGTATGCATGTAACACCCCTATATCCCGTATACGTACCAAGCATGCTTATACGATCGTAAAATACGTATACTGAATATAGAAAATGCCACAGTTTAAAAATACACAAATCATATCTTTAAAAATAAGTGAAACAAATCTCAACATTTAAAATAAATACTGTAACACCCCTTCCCGACCTACGTGTGTAAGCTGAGTAGAGGCGCCACCCTATCCTAATGTTGCTACCACTTTTACTTAGTCAAATTTTTGTTCCGATTTTTATAGAAATTTTGCCATAGTTTTGCCTAAAAATTCAATCCCAAGTGTCGACAAAACTGGTTTTTTTTTCTAATTTTTGAAAACATTTTTACACAAACCAATGCAAACAAAATCATTCTCAGTACACTTCCAATAAATCCCCCTTATAACCTCAACTACAACCTGCAAAAAGGATTTACACTTCTAGTACAAAATAAAGTAAAGGTTTATTATGAAATACAGCAGATAAAATCTTTGTTCACTATGCAACGGAAAGTAACAATATTTACAAATTCATATACATCAAAACTCAAGTTTTACAACACATAAAATTTATACATGTTTGGCAGTCAGTCTTCGATCTTAAAGCCCACTATTCAATCTTCAAAATCTAGGCTCGACTCGGCCTAGAGGAACTCTCTGGTTCTTCCTTGTCACCTGCGCGAAGAATCACATTCGCGCTAAGCCAACGGCTTAGTAAGATAAAACATGCTAATGGTATGCTTTAATGTAATGCAATGCCACATATGTTATTGATAAGATCAATATCATAAATATAAAGTTAACCACATAATTATGCATTTCACAAATCATAGTCATATGAGCATACCACATTTCAACATCTTTCCACATTCAACATTAATCAATCATACTCAATAACCAACATCTCATTTCATTAACTCATAACATTATTTAGGACATTCATATAACCCTGACACCTATGGGCCCAACAAGTATTTAATACGATATTCAGAGTTCAGAGTTACTGCTTTGGTTCATAGTCACAATAATCACGCCCGTAGGCAAGTGTAACAGACCCAGTCTCTTGGATCATCAACTCAACACATATGAGGAGATCCTCAACCCGGCAAGACTGTTACAAATCATATATCTCATAGTGTAACAGACCCAGTCTCTTGGACCATCAACTCAACACCTATGAGGAGGTCCTCAACCCGGCAAGACTGTTACCTGTCATCATTTCTTAGGCATGCCACCCAAATCCAGAACTCTGAAACTGAATAACATATTAAACAAACAATTCATTTCCATTCTCAATTCTCATCACATTTAGGCAAACATGCCTTCTTTCTTTCAATTACATCATCTTAGCCAATAACAATGGCTTCACATTTCATTTCACAATATAACATCTCATTATTCAAGTATATATATATATATATCTCATCCATGATCACATTATATCTCACATAGCATCATTCATAAATATCAACATTTCATACCACATTACTCATGAAACACATTACCATTCACAATGCACAACATAACATTGTTCAATCTCAACAATGCAATTAGGGCAAAGAACAATTGATTATAACATTCATTGATTCAAGTGTGTTTAAAGTGTTTAGGGTTAGGTTTAAGGACCAACCTACCTTTGGAAAACCAAAGCAATGCAAAAAGAACAAAGAATTAAAACCCTAACCATAAATAGTACATTCTGGTTTTAAACTCCATTTTATCCTTATTTTGAAAAATTGTATAAAATAATCTACTTGACTAAAAATTCTAAAATTTTTACAGAATTTAGTTTTGTATCTTAAAATCATCCCTTTAAAATTTCAGATCAAACTGAACACAAAATCTTGGTCAAATAGTTCACCTAACCAGACTGCCCCAATTGCCCTGCATCCTGGCAGCAGTTCTGAACTTTGTGAATTCCATAAATCAAATTCAATCAACGTGGTTCCAAATTATTTTTCTCAAATACTAGACTCACTAAGCAACAACATATCCAAAATTCGATTGGATATGATTTTTCTACATTTTATTAAAAATCACGAAATATAGCTGTCCCAGTTAAGGTACCTGCTGGAACAGGTCTAATGAAAATAATCTTTCTAAACTCATAACCATTCCAAAATCGAATCAACATATTTTTCAGTCATTCTACACTCATAGAGGCACAACATATCAAAAATTCACTTCAAGAACATTTTTCTATAATTAATTAAAAATCATACAAATCACAGCCTTTACTAATTGTAAAACAGAAACAATTTCACTAAACACAACTCTTACTCAACACAATCACTTCCAACACCTTCACCAACTCAACTTCTCATCATCAAACCAACAAACCCTAATTCCTTTCTCACACCACTTCAAAAGAATTGAAGAAATTAAAGAAAAGATCTTACCTCAAATGAAGAAATCTACAAATCTTTAACCAAAACCCTTGTTTCTTTCTTCAAAATGCTTCAAACCTCAAGATCACCTCTCTTTCTCTCTTTGTCTATGGAGAATCCGGCCACTTCAAGAAAGAAAGAAGAAAATGCACAAGTCAAACACCTTTTCTTCTTTTAATCTCCACCATGCATCTTACAAGGAAAATTACCAAAACACCCTTAACCATATAACTAACTCTTTGTCTCATATAAGCCCTTTATAGTAATTTCATTAACAACCAAAAATATCTTCTTCCACTTAACCATCACCTTGACTCTTCATTTGACCAATGTATATGTTAATTATATCATCATATAAACAACATATACATTTGTCTCTAAACCCTAAATTTCTTCTCCAAAACACATATACATATACATTCTCTTCCCATTTCTTTTCTCTTACAATTTAACACATATATGCACAAACATTCACTTCCCAATATATATATCAACAACCACAATAACAACAACATACTCAAAACTTCTAGGGCATAAATGAGGATATTACAAATACAAAAGACACTATATATATAAAAATGTTTAGTAATCCGCAGCGGAAGTTATTACAAACTTTTACAAGTTCAAATACATAAAAATCAAAATATACAAAACATAGAATATATACATGATTGGCAGCTTGACTCTCCGATCTTTAAGCTCTAGCCCAACTCTTCAAGCATAAACTCAACTAGGTCTAGAAGAATCCTCCGTCTCAAACCTATCAACCCTATCACCTGCGCGATGAACCACTATCGCGCTGAGCCAACAACTCAGTGGTACAAACCATGATGGAATTATGCAATATATATATATCAATGATATGCATTCAACCAATGAAGATCATACTTATAAATGTTGCATCTCATTAATTCAATACTCACATCATCATCCACTATACTCATTCAAAACCAGACACCTATGGGCCCAAACTAGTATTTAATATGATATTCAAAGTTCAGAGTTGTTGCTTTGGTCCATAATCACAATAATCAAGCCCGTAGGCAATATACATATCTCTCTATCCATGGATAGGGTAACAGACCCAGTCTCTTGGACCAAAGCTTGAGGAGATCCTCAATCCTCAAAGTTCAGAGTTGTTGCTTTGGTCCATAATCCTCAACCCGGCTAGACTGTTGCCTGTAACAGACCCAGTCTCTTGGACCATCAACCCCACTAAATCGAGGAGATCCTCAACCCGGCTAGACTATTACTATTCATATATTTCATATTCACAATTTTCATAGTGTAACAGACCCAGTCTCTTGGACCTCAATTCAACTCAATTTGAAGAGATCCTCAACCCAGCTAGACTGTTACCTGTAACAGACCCAGTCTCTTGGACCGTCAACCCGACTAAATCGTGGAGATCCTCAACCCGGCTAGACTGTTACTATTCATATATATTAGGCATGCCGCCAAATCCAGAACTCTGAAATTGAATCAACATATTAAACATACAATTATTTCATTTGCCTCTTTATCAATCTCTTTCTCAAATCGTATCTCATACTCAAATAGGCAATCATGCCTTATCAATTTCATTTCCATAACCATAGCCAACAACAATGGTTTTATTACATCTCCATTCACATCAAGACAATTCATCATCATACATTTAGCACATTACATTCCACAAGATTCACAATGTACAAAATGTCAAATTATTCATATATATATATATATCAACAATGCCACATCAAATGGATGTATGAAACAATGCAATGTTTGTACTTACCTTAAATGCAACCCTCACAATATTAAACACTTCTTCCTCCAAAATCTTTCACTTCTTGAATTAGGGTAATTCACCTTCTTCACAACCTATTCCAAAAAGGAAGATGAAACCACATAAGATCATAAGGCTAAGAACTAACTAGGGCAAACTCTAAACTTGACACGCTCAACAACACGGGCGTGTCCCTGACCGTGCCCTAACTCCACAACACAGAAGCTTTTACACGCTCAACAACACGGGCATGTTCATGGGCGTGTAATACATTCTGCCTCTCAACAACATTGACACGTCCAACATCATGAGCGTGCTCATGGCCATGTCAATTCCCCAAAAAACACAGTGGCTATGACATGCTCAATAACACGGGCGTGTTACTGGCCGTGCCAATCCTACTGCCACACAGACGCTATGACACGCTCAGTATCCTGGGCGTGTCACTGCTCGTGTCACTCATCCAAAATACATAACCATCGACATGCTCAAAATCCTGGACGTGCCCTTGGGCGTGTCAGGCCAAAAACCCAGATTCCGGCCAAAACAACAACACAATCAACAAAGCACTTCCTTTCACCAAAATCCACTTCAATCAAAGTCATCTCAACATACCCAAAAATCACAACAAACTTACAAATACACCAAAACAACTAAAAACATACTTCTAACACAATTCAAAATCATCACCAAAAACCTAAAACACAACCACAAAACAATCACTTCCAACAACTTACTCTTTCCTTCAATCCATCCCCAAAACAAGAAATCAGTTACCCAAACACTCTTAAACCCATCTTAAACAAACATAAACACATACCATCCACAAACTCAACTCAAAACTCAAAGAAATCAAAGAGTTAAGTGAAGAACTTACCAAGGATGAAGAAACTCTTAACTTTTCAACTTGATCTCTTGAAAGCTTCCTTAGATCTTAAGTTTAGAGGTTCAAATCTCTCCCTTGTTCTCTTGTCTCTTTGTTATCTGGCCAAAACAAAAGCAAAGGAAGGAGATGAAGATGAGCCACGGCAAGGAAGAAAGAAATAAGAAAGAGAAACACAAAGTCAACCTCCTTTTCCTTAAAACCCTCTCAACCAAGCAATTATAATATTAAACTAATCCCATTTAATCTCTTCCACTCAATTAATTCCTTATTATTTAATTATTAAATTCAAAAACACAAAATATCTTCTTCCACTATCATCCTTTTGACTTTCCAATGACTTGTGTATATGTTGTATATATTCTAATATACACAACATATACACTCTCTTTAAAAACCCTTTTCTCTTCCAAATAAACATATACATTGAATTCAATTTAAACAACCATAAAGCCAAAACATCTAGGGTATATTTTGGGATATTACAATTCTCTCCCTCTAAAAAGAAATTTCGTCCTCGAAATTACCTGATATCAATTCTGAAACAATTGAGGATATTGATCTCGCATTGCTTGCTCACTTTCCCAAGTTGCCTCTTCTCTACCATGATTCTTCCATAGAACCTTCACCAATAGCACTCTCTTATTTCTCAACTCTTTTACTTCATGTGCCAAAATAGCGATTGGTTCTTCTTCAAATGTCAGATCCGAACTAACTTCAATGGATTCCACTAGCAAGATATGAGATGGATCCGATCTATACCTTCTTAACATAGAAACATGGAAGACATTATGGATTTTATCCAATTCAGGCGGCAAAGCAAGTCGATACGCAACTGGTCCAACCCTTTCCAATATCTCATACGGTCCAACAAAATGAGGACTCAGTTTTCCTTTACGACCAAATCTTAAAATTTTCTTCCAAGGAGACACTTTCAAAAATACTTTATCTCCCACATTATACTCAATGTCTCTCCTCTTCAAATCTGAGTAAGACTTCTGTCGGTCTGAAGCTGTTTTCAATCTATTCCGAATCATCTTCACTTTCTCTTCAGTCTCTCTAACCAAATCAGGACCAATTAGCTTACCTTCACCAGTTTCATTCCAACATAAAGGTGTTCTACAACGTCTACCATACAATGCCTCAAATGGTGCCATTCCAATACTGGATTGATGACTGTTGTTGTAAGCAAATTCCACAAGTGGTAAAAATCTGTCCCAACTTCCAGAGAAATCAATGACACAGCTTCTCAACATATCCTCAATAATCTGTATCACTCTCTCTGACTGTCCATCTGTCTGTGGATGAAATGCAGTACTAAAGTGCAATCGAGAACCCATAGCCCCATGTAAACTCTTCCAGAACTTTGAAGTGAACCGGGGATCTCGATCCGACACTAAAGAAATCGGGACTCCATGCAACTTCACAATCTCACGGATATATAGCTCAGCTAAATTCTCAAGAGAATAATTCATCCGAACCGAAAGAAAATGAGCTGTCTTTGTTAACCGATCCACAATCACCCAAATAGCATCATGCTTACTCTGAGTCAATGGCAACCCTGATACAAAATCCATTGTTACCCTCTCCCATTTCCATTCAGGCACTGTTAAAGGTTGAAGCAACCCTGTTGGAACTTGATGCTCAGCTTTTAACCTTTGACAAGTGAGACATTTGGACACAAATTCCGCTATGTCTCTCTTCATACCAGACCACCAATAATACTGTCTCAAATCATGGTACATCTTTGTACTCCCCGGATGTATAGCAAAAACTGATTGATGTGCTTCTTCCAAAATAATCCTTTTCAAACTATCATCATCAGAAACACACAACCTATCCTTGAACCAAAGACTACCATCACTTTTCACAAGAAAATCTCGGCTCTCTCCACTTCAGCAATCTGAAACAATCTTCTGAATTTTCTTATCCGCCAATTGAGCCTCCTTTATCTGATCCAACAATACTGGTCTCAACTGCAGCTGAGCTAATAATGCACCATCATTACATACTTCAAAACTAGCATGCAACACTCTCAACTCAACAAGCAACGAAAGCGAATAAACAGCCAACCCTGCTAAAGATTTCCGACTTAAGGCATCAGCAACAACATTTGCCTTACCTGGATGGTAATTAATCAAACAGTCGTAGTCTTTAATCAGTTCTAACCATCGTCTTTGCCGAAGATTCAGCTCCTTCTGAACACCCAAATATTTCAAACTTTTGTGATCTGTATAGATAAAACATTTCTCTCCATACAAATAGTGGCGTCAAATCTTCAAAGCAAACACTATAGCTGCCAACTCCAAATCATGAGTTGGATAGTTAAGCTCATGCGGCTTCAACTGCCGAGAAGCATAAGCTATAACTTTACCCTCTTGCATCAACACACACCCTAAACCACTATGTGAAGCATCACTGAAAATCACATATGGTTTATCTTCCACGGGTAAAGTAAGAACAGGTGCTTGAGTCAACATCTCTTTCAACTGCTCAAAGCTAGATTGACACTGATCCGTCCACACAAATCTAAATCCTTTCCGGAGCAATCGAGTGAGTGGAGTGGCTATCAAAGAAAAACCTTTCACAAAGCGCCGATAATAGCCTGCCAAACCCAGAAAACTTCTAACTTCTGTCACAGACTTTGGTGGACTCCAATTCAAAATAGCTTCAATTTTACTTGGATCAACTCTAATACCATCTGCTGAAATAATATGACCAAGAAAAGTCACTTGGTTAAGCAAATACTCACACTTTGATAATTTAGCATACAGCTGCTTCTCTCTCAATATCTGCAACACAATCCGTAAATGCTCGTCATGTTCCTCCTCATTACGTGAATACACCAAGATATCATCAATAAAAACCACCACAAATTGGTCCAGATAGGGTCTAAACACCCTATTCATCAAATCCATGAAAGCTGTAGGTGCATTCGTCAACCCAAAAGGCATTACTAAAAACTCATAATGCCCATACCTGGTGCAGAAGGCTGTCTTAGGAACATCTTCAGCTCTCACTTTCAACTGATGGTACCCTAATCTCAAATCAATCTTGGAAAACACTGATGCTCCCTTCAATTGATCAAAGAGATCATCAATCCTAGGCAAAGGATATTTATTCTTAATAGTCACTTTATTCAATTACCTATAATCAATGTATAACCTCATGGTACCATCCTTCTTCTTCACAAACAATACAGGAGCTCCCCAAGGAGAAACACTGGGGTGAATAAATCCTTTATCCAACAACTCCTGTAACTGCACCTTCAATTCTCTCAATTCAGCAGGTGCCATGCGATAAGGAGTGATAGATATGGGAGTGGTACCAGGCAACAAATCGATACCAAACTCAACCTCTCTCTCAGATGGCAACCCTGGCAACTCCTCTGGAAACACGTCTGGAAAATCTGCAACTGTGGTAATATCATTAAGTTGAGAACCCCCTACTCTAGTATCCACAACATGAGCAAGGTAAGCATCACACCCTTTTCTAATCAACCTTCTAGCTGTTACAGCTTATACAAACAAGGATGCAAGCTGTCTCTGCTCACTAAACACCATCACACTCCTATCATCACTAGTTCTCAAAGTGACACATTTCTTTTGACAATCTACCACAACTCCATGCCTAGACAACCAGTCCATGCCCAAAATCAAATCATACTCTTTAAAAGGCATTTCAATCAAGTCTCCACAAAACTCCTCACCTTGCACCACAACTGCACTATCCCGGTGCACCTTGCTAACAACCACACTATGCCCTAACGGATTTGTCACCAACACATCAAATCCTAGGGACTCAGAATGCATTTCAGACACAGGCAAAATAGATGCACTAATATATGAATGAGTTGAGCCTGGATCAATTAAAGCAAGAACTGAAATGCCAAATAAAGAGAAAGTACCAGCAATGACTGCAGAAGCATCTGGTTGTCTTTGCATCACATATACTCGTTGAGAAGGCCCAGCCTCATCTGGCCTAGTATCCCTGGATGAAGATCCTCCTCTACGACTATACCCAGGTCTACCACCTCTGGTGAAACTTCTGCCCCCTCGACCTCCTCTGACACTAGGTCGAGAAACTGCAAAATCTGCCGGCCTCTGCTCTTGCATTTCTGGACACTCTCTAATAAAATGATCAGGAGAACCACATCTGAAGCACACAGCTGGTCCACTACTCTGCCAACAAGCACCTCTATGTGACCCTCCACACTGAGCACACACAGGTAGAAGGGATCTCTGAACTACAGAGTCGGAGCACTCGCTACTGAAACTGTATGTCTCGATCTCGGTCTCTGCAACTGAACTGACCTACCAGCCTGCCTCTGACTCCGACTGATCCTGGGAACAAAACTTCCCCTACCTCTCTTCACAGATGAAGACCCTGCCTCAAACTGGGGTCTCCTAACCCTGGTCTCCTCCTCTATAGCAGCTGCTGCAATATTTTTAGCTCTCTCCACACTCCTAGCTGCTGTAACAAGCTGGGAAAAATCCTGGTATCTCGAACCGGCCACAAGACACATAATTGAGGGTCTCAACCCCTCCTCAAACCTTCTACACCGGTCGATCTCATCAGAAATAATTCCCCCAGTGTAGTGGCTCAACCGGATGCACTCTAGCTCATACTCTGTAACAGACCGGTGATCTTACCTCAAGGTCAGAAACTCCATCTTCTTCACATCTTTATACTCCCTCGAAGTATATTTCAGCTCAAACTCTCATAGAAAATCACTGTAGGATAATGTTGGTGGATCATCCATAGCATGCGGAACTGTCTTCCACCAATCATAAGCATCCTTCTGCAACAGTGATCTGGCATAATCAAATTTTTCTGCTGGAGTGGTTTGCAACTGAATGAAAATCCTTTGAACCTTATCCAGCCACTGCTCAGCTACCGCTGGATCAATAGTACCCAGAAAATCTTCTGCTCCATACTTTCTTAATTTATCATATTGTCTCACTGGTCCCATTGGCTGGGGTGGGGGTGGCGGTGGTTGCACTGGTGCCTGCCTCAATAAATCAACCATATGCCTAAGCCAAACTGGTGGAACCTCCTCACCAGCTGGTCTCCCAGACACAGAAATAGGTACCTCTCCAGTTCTATCCACTCTAGCTCCATCATCAGGAGCTACACTCTCCGCACTACCCTCAACAGATTGACGCGAATGAGGATCCATTATAACCTATATCTGCAAACACAGCAGAATACACCTCATTAAAGATCAGAGACTGCCGACACCAAACATGTATTTTATTCAAAACCCCACTTTTCAAAATCAAAATATTCTTTTTCTTAAACTTGACCTAGGTTGAGAATCTCAAACCTAGGCTCTGATACCAAAATAATTGTAACACCCCTATATCCCGTATACGTACCAAGCATGCTTATATGATCGTAAAATACGTATACTGAATATAGAAAATGCCACAGTTTAAAAAATACACAAATCATATTTTTAAAAATAAGTGAAACAAATCTCAACATTTAAAATAAATACAAAAGACACTATATATATATAAACGTTTAGTAATCCGCAGCGGAAGTCATTACAAACTTTTACAAGTTCAAATACATAAAAATCAAAATATACAAAACATAGAATATATACATGATTGGCAGCTTGACTCTCCGATCTTTAAGCTCTAGCCCAACTCTTCAAGCATAAACTCAACTAGGTCTAGAAGAATCCTCCGTCTCAAACCTATCAACCCTATCACCTGTGCGATGAACCACAATCGCGCTGAGCCAACAACTCAGTGGTACAAACCATGATGGAATTATGCAATATATATATATATCAATGATATGCATTCAACCAATGAAGATCATACTTATAAATGTTGCATCTCATTAATTCAATACTCACATCATCATCCATTATACTCATTCAAAACCAGACACCTATGGGCCCAAACTAGTATTTAATATGATATTCAAAGTTCAGAGTTGCTGCTTTGGTTCATAATCACAATAATCAAGCCCGTAGGCAATATACATATCTCTCTATCCATGGATAGGGTAACAGACCCAGTCTCTTGGACCATCAACTCAACAAGCTTGAGGAGATCCTTAACCCGGCTAGACTGTTACCTGTAACAGACCCAGTCTCTTGGACCATCAACCCGACTAAATCGAGGAGATCCTCAACCCGGTTAGACTGTTACTATTCATATATTTCATATTCACAATTTTCATAGTGTAACAGACCCAGTCTCTTGGACCTCAATTCAACTCAATTTGAAGAGATCCTCAACCCGGCTAGACTGTTACCTATAACAGACCAAGTCTCTTGGACCGTCAACCCGACTAAATCGAGGAGATCCTCAACCCGGCTAGACTGTTACTATTCATATATATTAGGCATGCCGCCAAATCCAGAACTCTGAAATTGAATCAACATATTAAACATACAATTATTTCATTTGCCTCTTTATCAATCTCTTTCTCAAATCGTATCTCATACTCAAATAGGCAATCATGCCTTATCAATTTCATTTGCATAACCATAGCCAACAACAATGGTTTTATTACATCTCCATTCACATCAAGACAATTCATCATCATACATATAGCACATTACATTCCACAAGATTCACAATGTACAAAATGTCAAATTATTCATATATATATATATATCAACAATGCCACATCAAATGGATGTATGAAACAATGCAATGTTTGTACTTACCTTAAATGCAACCCTCACAATATTAAACACTTCTTCCTCCAAAATCTTTCACTTCTTGAATTAGGGTAATTCACCTTCTTCACAACCTATTCCAAAAAGGAAGATGAAACCCATATAAGATCATAAGGCTAAGAACCAACTAGGGCAAACTCTAAACTTGACACGCTCAACAACACGGGCGTGTCCCTGATCGTGCCCTAACTCCACAACACAGAAGCTTTTACACGCTCAACAATACGGGTGTGTTCATGGGCGTGTAATACATTCTGCCTCTCAACAACATTGACACGTCCAACATCATGAGCGTGCTCATGGCCATGTCAATTCCCCAAAAAACACAGTGGCTATGACATGCTCAATAACACGGGCATGTTACTGGCCGTGCCAATCCTACTGCCACACAGACGCTATGACACGCTCAGTATCCTGGGCGTGTCACTGCTTGTGTCACTCATCCAAAATACATAACCATCGACACGCTCAAAATCCTGGACGTGCCCTTGGGCGTGTCAGGCCAAAAACCCAGATTTCGGCCAAAACAACAACACAATCAACAAAGCACTTCCTTTCACCAAAATCCACTTCAATCAAAGTCATCTCAACATACCCAAAAATCACAACAAACTTACAAATACACCAAAACAACTAAAAACATACTTCTAACACAATTCAAAATCAGCACCAAAAACCTAAAACACAACCACAAAACAATCACTTCCAACAACTTACTCTTTCCTTCAATCCATCCCCAAAACAAGAAATCAGTTACCCAAACACTCTTAAACCCATCTTAAACAAACATAAACAGATACCATCCACAAACTCAACTCAAAACTCAAAGAAATCAAAGAGTTAAGTGAAGAACTTACCAAGGATGAAGAAACTCTTAACTTTTCAACTTGATCTCTTGAAAGCTTCCTTAGATCTTGAGTTTAGAGGTTCAAATCTCTCCCTTGTTCTCTTGTCTCTTTGTTAGCCGGCCAAAACAAAAGCAAAGGAAGGAGATGAAGATGAGCCACGGCAAGGAAGAAAGAAAGAAGAAAGAGAAACACAAAGTCAACCTCCTTTTCCTTAAAACCCTCTCAACCAAGCAATTATAATATTAAACTAATCCCATTTAATCTCTTCCACTCAATTAATTCCTTATTATTTAATTATTAAATTCAAAAACAAAATATCTTCTTCCACTATCATCCTTTTGACTTTCCAATGACTTGTGTATATGTTGCATATATTCTAATATACACAACATATACACTCTCTTTAAAAACCCTTTTCTCTTCCAAATAAACATATACATTGAATTCAATTTAAACAACCATAAAGCCAAAACATCTAGGGTATATTTTGGGATATTACAATGCAGTCATGAGTGGTTTGAGTGATTAACCTTTGAAATCGAGTGAAACACTTAGAAGAGAGATAAGGTTTGTATGTCTGTATAAATGAATGAGTTAAGAAAATCTTGATTGAAGGAAATTGCAAATATTTATGGCTGAGTCTTAAAGGATTTCATCTTATATGCTAGAATTATAGTTAAGGTTGTTTGAGTTTTTAATTTATGCTATGTGAATTTGCTTGAGGACAAGCAAAGTTTTAAGTGTGGGGTAGTTGTTTTATTAGTTTTTGTTATAGATTTGTGTCCTGTTTATTATGATAATTATTGTTTTATTTAGGTATTTTGTTAATTTTAATCGGTTTGTTTAGTGTTTTCATTAATTTTGGTAGTTTTAGTTTATTTCAGTGTTTATGTCATTTTTGATCTAGTTCCTAGTATTGTGTTTATGTTTTGTTGGTTATTGTCTATTTACTTCTTGTTTAAAGTTTGTTTTGAGTTTTGTGTTAGGTTAAAAAAGGCAAGGAAGCAAATTGAACGAGAAAAGGGGCAGTAGCTGACACAGGTAGAGGACACGGCCAAGTCACTGGCCGTGTCCCATACCAAGCTAAAGAAGAAAAAGCAAACAGTAGGTGACACATGCAAGGGACACGGCCAAGTCAGTGGTCGTGTCCCTCCAAAAAAGGCTCCAACACGGCCAAGTCACTCCAACTTGGCCATGTCTCACTTAGTTCCAAAGGCAAAGAAGAAGCAACTCACACAGAAGCAAACACAGGCAAGGGACACGACCAAGTCAGTGGCCGTGTCCCTCCAAAATGGTCCAACTTGGCCGTGTCACCATCAACTTGGCTGTGTCTCTCCCTCCAAAATGATCCAACACGGCCAAGTCATTTCCAACATGGCCGTGTCACTCAACCAAAGAAGAAAAGAAGGAAAGCAAGCAGAAGTGAACACATGCAAGGGACACGGCCAAGTCACTGGCCGTGTCCCTCCAAAGACCACCAACACAGCCAAGTCACATTCAACTTGGCCGTGTCCCTCATGAACCAAAGCCGTAGTAGATTTTAAAGCGGACGTTTCATATAAAAGGAAAAAGAAGCTAGGGTTTTAAAAAAGGGGTTGACGATTTTGAGAGCAGATTGAGCGTCAAAGAGATTCGGGTTTTGATAACTTAGTTATTCTTTGATTTTTGATTACACTTTGTTTTATCTAGCTTAGATTAGATTGTTCTAGCCATTGATGCGTCCTTCTTGCAAGATTTGAACAAGAGATTCTTCAGAAGGTTCAAGGGTTTTTAACTTGGTTTTGTTCTCAAACTTAATCTCTTTATTTTCATTGAAATTGTATTTATGGATATTATCATGTCTGATTTGATTTCTTTGAACATTAATGAGATGAGTATGTTTGATAGCATGATGAACTAATTTGATCTAGTCTAGGGTTTGTATGGATCTGCTATGATTGTATGAATTGGTTATTCTCTTAGCTAATAATTTCTTTAGCCTTGATTGAATGAAATATTGTTAATATATAATTGATTGGCCACCAATTATGTGTTTTAGGTATTAGATGATGGATTGAGAGATGAAGTCTAATGCTGGAACAATTCAATTAAGGACTTAGGTGAATTAGAGATATAACCTATTAAAAAGATTATTTCAATTATAACAAGATTAGTTGAAGAAGGTTTGAATGCGAGAGATTATTTCTTTAACTCGATTAATTAAGTTGTTTGAGCTTTAATCTTTGAAATTAAATTAGTTAAGAGGAATAACCGTTCATACATATAAGTAGTAGAGAAGTGCAAACCCTAGACCTTTCTATCAAGTGAATCAAAACATCAGCTTAATTTACTTTTATTCATTTTAAACTTCAATCAATCTTTTTCATTAGTTGTTAGCAATTTCAATTTCTTCATTACTTTTATTTATAATCTGATAATCAAATTAGCCACTTTAGCTTCCTTGTGAGACGACCTTGGGGCGATCACCTTTGCTACAGCTACCTCGTATACTTGAGAGTGACGCTTTGTGGTAGAGTTAATTCGAGCGCAACATCTGCTTCTGCTTGCTTCTTTTCCTTCTCTTCTTTGGCTCAAAATGGGACACGGCCAAGCTTGTTCTTGGCTTGGCCGTGTCATTGAGTGTGTCTCTTCCTGCTTCTTTATTTTTGCTTCTTTTCTTAGTTTCTTTGGTTTTGCTCTTTAGGTGAGACACGGCCAGTGGCTTGGCCGTGTCTCTTGGTCGTGTCAAGCTCTGCCAACTTCATTATTTGAGGGACATGGCCAAGCTTGATTTGGCTTGGCCATGTCTTGCTAGGTTCATGCTTTTCTTGCACTGTTTTGATCTTCCAAGGGTGTTTTTGCACCTAAACCTAAAAACAACACTTTAAACACACTTAAAATAAAAATTAATCAAAACATTAACTAAAACACACATAAAATCATACTAAAAACTAGTAAAAAAATGATCTAAACATCTCCCACTTCAAAATGGCTAGTTGAAGATTTGAACACTATAAATACCATAAGAAATTTCATTTTTAAAAGAGATTGTGATTGATATAGCTAAGATAAATAACTTTCATTACTTTGCATCCAAATTTCTATTTGCATTCTTTGAGTATTGGGTATGAGTATTAAATACCATTTTAGAAGTTTGACTGTGAGTTTTGAAACACTTAGGTTATAGAGTGAGCCTGGAAAAGACTCTTGTTGGGCTGTGAGGAAATTCTCAAATCTTATAAAAGTTCGGTGTAATCTTGTAAAAACACCAAGTTAAGGTTAAGCTTGTAAAAATCTAAGGTTAGTGAAATACTCAACTTGAAATTGGGGAGTGGAAGTAGAATTGATTTGGTCCAAACCACTATAAATACCCGGTGATCTTTCTTTTCTACTCTACTCTTTCCTTGCTTTGTTATTTTTAAAACTTAATTTATCATCATTTCTTCAAAACAGCCAATTCACCCCCCCCCCCTCTTGTTTGTCTTCTTAGGACAACAATTACAACATGTATTTCTTACTAGCATCATATGTATCTGCGATGTGATTTATTTCAAATATGAATGTTCTTCATTTTGATAATGTGTCGATAATTAAATATGGCTACTAGGACCTCAGAGGAGGCCGATTCCAATGAACTGGGTGTATGGGGTCTAGGACCATTCTCTACATCCCTCATACGTACCCAACTATTTAAACCCAGTAAGGATTGGGGATTCCTTGTTTAAGGATCTTCACCTCCTTCTTTCCCAACCTTTCATGTGGCGACTCCTTTTCTCCGACCTTCGGCCTGCCATTTTCTAAAGGTCCACTCCTAACAGTGCTAAGTTGCAAAGTTGGGAGTCATACCTCTAGCACACAATACGAGTGGATACAACCATATGTACTCAAGGATTTGTGTGGTGTTGGCTAAACAAGATGTTGTGCTAGTTTCTAGTCAGTTGTATTTGTTTCCTTTGTTTATTTCTCTTTAGGCTCTGATCTTTACCACCTAACAAAAAAAAATTAAGTAAATTTTTTTATTTAGTAAAATTCTAATAATTCTTGTAATGAAAGAAATGTATCTCAATTCAAATTTAGAATTGATGTAATGACCCTAATTTTATTAAAATAAAAAAATTAGATAAATAAAGTAGAAGATTAATTAAGATGATGGGAGACTGAAAAATATAAAATGTATATGTGGGCATATGAGAAATATACTTAAAATATAAAAATTTACTACAAGACAAAAGCTAAATAGTAACAAGGGTAAAATAGTAAAAGTCAAAGAGGTAAAAGTAAAAAAGTAAAAATAATAATAATAAAATACTAAATAAAATGAATAAAATAAATTAAAATTAAAAGTAATTTTGATAGTGGAAGATTATGGGAATGTAAATATTAATAAAATATTAATTAACTAATTAAATAATAATATAATTCAAAATGAAATTTTATTCCAATGGAAGTTGAAAATTAGAATTTTTAAATTAAATAAATTAATAATTAATTAATAATTAAATATTATATATATATGGTTGAAATTTGAAGAGAAGAATAAAAGTCAATTTTCCAAAACTCATCTTCTTCTTCTTCTTTCTTTCTTTCTTACCCAAAATTGCTCTATGGCCAAAAAAGAAATTCGTTTCATGCAAATACCTTTTTTAGAAGGATTTTCAAGAATTAATAGAAGTTTTGGTGGTTTTCCAACTAGTTAGTGAGTATGTTCTTGAAATTTTGAAGTTTCCTTAAATTTTTTATTAAGCGAAATATGAAATTTTGATGGGGTGTTGTTTAATTTGTTATATGGGTATGAATGAAGTTATTTTGATGAGGATACAAAGAGTTTGTAGTTAGATAGTTGATTTGTTTGAGTTTAGATGAAGTTCGGATGGGTTAGTAGTAAATTTAGGATTTTGGAAGAGTTTTGTTAAAAAATTAGTGATTATTGGATTACATTATTTAAATCATGTTATAAAATAATTTTAATGGTGAAAATGAACTTAGAATGTCTTTTAGAATTGATTGGAATATTGTTTCAAAATTAAAGAGAGTTACGACCAAAATTTGAGAACTTAAAGGATATGTGTTTAATTGTTAGTTAATGGTTAAAATATCTTGCAATGTGATTCTAATATTATATATATATATATATTCAAATTTTGAGTAGGTATTGAGTAGATTATAATTGTCTAACCCTAGTGGTAAAGGACACATTTAAGAGGTGGTGAGAAAGTGTGCTTTCTAGCTTGGAAGGGGTGAAATCTAAGGTGTATACATACTTTGATTCTATATGTTTAAGTTGCATTTGCATTAGCTTAGCACATTATAATTTTTGGAATGTGCTAAGCTACTTTGGTATTGATAACCATATGATAAGTGCATTGTTTTGCTTTATAAAGTGTAAAAATGCATTATGTATAAATGATTAAGCCATTATAAGGTGGTTAGTAGCATTATTATATAAGCTTGTGAAAAGAATGTAATTATGTCAATTTTAAGGAACAATTAAGCCACATTGATAATGTGGCAAAACATTTGATGTTTGTAGCAGAAAAGTATAAAATATGACTAAAATGAATATTATGCAATAAATGAGAAAATGTGATGGAAAAAGGATTATGAAAATATATATTGTATGTGTGTTGCCTTATATAATATTATGCTCCTGGCGATATGCCTATGATTGCCTTCAGGCTAGACGTTGGGCGTCATTGATACTTGATTTACCTTCGGGCTAGACGTTGGACGCCACCATTATATGATTTTTCTTCTAGCTTAGACGTTGGAAGTCACATTTATTGCCTTCGGTCTAGACACTGAGTGTCAAAATAGACCAAAATAATAACTCTGAAACTTGAATATTACATAAAGTCATTTGGGTCTAATGCATGTGAATGTGAAATGCGAATGATTAAAAGGGTTAAGTTTGTGAGTTGATACATGAGATTACATACCCTATCATGATTTTTAAAAAGAAATGCTTTTTGCATTTTTTTTGTCAATAAAATTTTACTACTATCAAAATATATGCCACTAGGCAAAAAGCTTAGAGCAATTTGTTAATCGCGCATGTAACTGAGTTGAGACCGAGAGCCCTGTAAACTAGAGCAGGTTCAAGGTTTTCATATTTTACTAGAAGTTTTGGTTAGGCTGCCATAAGATTACAGCCAGTTGCAGACATGTAAATATTTCTTTTGCGAAGCATTATATAATTATATACAAAATATTTGTATATATGTAAATGTTATAAATTGTAATGGTTTTTAGGTTAAACATTGTAAAATCGAAAAAAATTATATATTGATATATGGTTGTATAATTTAAAAGGAAATGAAGAAATTGATGTTTGAATTTATTTGTGAGTGTAAAATCTTTTGAAGGTCGTGTTTATTAAATTTTAGGAACATCTGAAATACAGACAAAACTAAAATGAATTTTTTTCAGAGATTTTTCTTTAAAAATTGTATTTTTAGTATTTAAATTACTTATGTATATATTTATTTATCTATTGAGGTATATTATAGGAATTTAAATGTTATTCTTATGATTATGGAATTTTGAAAAGTTTGAGACTGACATTCTTATATTCTATACACATTTTTTACATATACTAAATATATGTATTGTATATATATAGTGTATAAAGGTGTTACAATTGAAGCGTAAAAAGAATACTTTTTATTGGAAATTTTTATTATTTAATTTTTTAAAAAAGTTGGGCATTACATATATGCAATATCAAAAGTCATATGTGCTTGTCTTTTGTAGTTGTTACTGTTATAGATGGGTCTGCAAATAAGTTCCATTATTGCTCTGCGAAGTTACTCTTTAAAGCAAGTGGAGAGAGTATAACATTTTTGCAGCAAAAGACCAAACAGCCTAACGCGCCTTTCTCATGTGTATTAACAAATAACCGTTGAGAGAAAACAAAATAAATAACTGTTGAGAGAAAACAGAGAAATTAATCTAGTTTAGGAAAATTTTAGTTAAATTTGAAATTAACCAAACAGACCTTGTTCGAACAGGAAAATATGCTATCGGATAATTTGTTGAAATTAACCAAACATACCTTTTTTGAATAGGAAAATATGCTATCAGAAAAATTGGGTATATTATGATTTGGTCTATTAATTAACCGACTAACCGAATGATCACTCTCTGTTCATTTCTATTAGAAAATTATTCTTGCAACTATAGGTCAAAAAATATAAGACAAATCCTAACACTTATTAATGTTGTAAAAATATTTATATTTCTTAAAAAATGACATTGAAACTCAAACCTTCTACTTGATGATTGAAAGAGAGATACAAGAAGAGCCAGACAAAATTTAAAAATGGCAACTAAAAGAGAATGGATTATGTATAGCCGTGGAAGTAATCTTTTTCAATTTCTTAGACTTTTTATTAAAAACGTAAAATAGTGAAAAAGAAAAAGAAAAAAAAAAGGGATACAACTAGAGTGAATATTATTTAAGTTAAATAGAAAGGCAAGCCATACACGAAGTGATTTCTCTTATTATATATATATCATTCTTTATAAAATGGGTATGGACTTAGTCTTTACAGGTTATACTGGTACGAGTTGACTCAAGTCAACTCAATAAGTCGTTTCACATGCGACTCACTTTTGACGACCCCATAGCCTTGGCCATTTCTCTAAGCATAAACTTTTGAATCTTACCAGTCGATGTTTTGGGCAATTCTTCTTTAACTACTACTGTCTTAGGCACCATGTAATGCGGCAATCTAGCTCTACAATATTCAATTATATCCTTCTCAGTTATCGCCGGCCTCAAATCTCCGCCGCCAGTCTTCTTCAAGCTGACAAATGCGCACGGTGTTTCTCCCCAGAACTCATCTGGTCTAGCCACCACCGCTGCCTCATTAATTACCGGATTCGTGTATAAAACTGACTCAACTTCAACACTACTTAAATTCTCTCCCCCGCTAATAATCACATCTTTAGATCTATCTTTAATTTCTAAATATCCATCAGGGTGAATTACACCAACATCTCCAGTGTAAAACCAGCCATTGTTTCTCAGACTTTTTGATGTAGCAATTTGGTCTTTGAGATACCCCAGCATAAGGCTTCCCCCTCTCAACACAATTTCACCAAGTGATAAACCATCTTTTCTCACACTCTTCCCCGTCTCTGGATCTACTACATCCACTTCTGTCATTCCAATCGTTCTGACTCCTTGTCTCGCTTTTAGCCTCGCCCTTTCTGTTGCAGGGAAACGATTCCACTCTTCTTTCCACGCACAAGAAACAACAATGCCACCTGTTTCCGTTAACCCGTAACCATGACTGACTATAAAGCCTGATGACTCTGTCCGGAGAAGAATCACCGCCGGTGGTGGAGCTCCTGCTGTAAGTATTTGCACTGGGTTTTTTAATGATTGAATGGCGTTGCTTGGAGAGTTTGATAACATGTTCAGCACTACAGGAGCACCACACATGTTAGTTACATTATGTTTTCTGATCAAACGGTAGATAGTGGGTGCATCAAACTTCCTTAGACAGATGTTGGTCCCACCAACTGCTGCCATCCCCCATGGAAAGCTCCATCCGTTTGAGTGAAACATTGGTAGTGTCCATAGAAACACTGGTTGTTTCGGTATGGACCAGTCAATCAGAGAATCAACGGTGATGATGAATGAACCTCTATGACAATGGACCACACCTTTTGGAGATGAAGTCGTACCTGATGTGTAGTTTAATACTATTGGGTCCCATTCACTCTTTGGTCGAACCCAGTTGAAGTAAGTGTCACCCTTCTCCACCAAGCTCTCATAGGTATACATGAAGTCAACGGCTGATGATGCGTTGAGAGATTCTGGGACTTCATTATCTGTGATGAGGATGAGAATTGGTGGGTTGGTGTTTGGTGGAAACAGAGAGATGGCTTCGAGGACTAAAGATTTGGACAATATATCAACGAAGAGGAGCTTTGATTCGCTGTGATGGAGGAGTATAGAGACTGTACGAGCATCAAGGCGAGTATTGATAGTATTGAGGATTGCACCAGCCATTGGTACAGCAAAATGGAGCTCGTACATGGCAGGAACATTGGGGGCTACAACGGAAACGACGTGGCCACGGTTGATACCAATGGAGGAAAGAGATGAAGCGAGTTGAAGACATCGACGGTGGGTTTGAGACCAAGTGTAAGTGGTGGAATTGTAGATGATAGACGAGCACCCGCCGTAGACGGTGGCTGCTCTTTCCAAAAAGATAAGTGGAGTTAGAGGAGATGAGTTTGGTTGGGTTGGTTTTAGGTCTTCCATGGCGGATCTGGAGTTGTTAAGTATGTAGGAATTGTGAAGTTCTTAGAAGTGACTGTGCATACATATAGGCATTCATGAAGTCAAGTCAGCGCCCGTTTGAAGCGTTTCATTATCATTAACTCACATCTTTAAGACATGAATTTAAGAATAATTACACTACGACGCATCTGTGATCTCATTATTATTAAATCAATAAGGGAAAAAATATTTTATTCGCTTTGTCATGTTGTATTTAATATTAATATGTTTATAGCAAAAAATTCGATACCATTTTTATGTTGTTGCTACATTAAAGTGATGTGCATATCTATTTAAGATAGCCGAAGTTTACACGGAAGAAAAAATAAATAAATATTGATATTTTTAAGTAAATAAATAAACACAAGAATTAAATTAAATAAATTTTCTTTGTTTTTTATTTGGATATATACTCTATTGGTAAGAATCCAAAAATTGCCATTTGCCAGTTAAGTGAGGCGGAGTGAAAAGAAAAATCTAAAATTTGAAATTTTATTATTTTTTAAAAAATAACTAGTTGATGAATTGATTGTTATTTTTATTTTATTTTATAAAAATTTGATGATTAATATATTTGCAGAAGAAACAAGGAAGTCAACTAATAAGGAACAAGTCAATGAACTAGGATAAATATTTTATGATCAATTCGAGGGATTAGTTTGGTAGTTCATGGTAGTTCAAGATTTTGGAGCTCTTTTGCATTAGTTTGGGCGGATACAAGCAGAGTGTAGATGAAGTATAGGGAATGGCCATAAGGTTAAGTTTGGACTCACATTTAGGCCCTAGAAAATGAACCTTTGAGTTGTTATGTTCGCACCACTCTTCCCTACTTCTGTTCTTACAAAAAACGTTGTGGATTATGTTACAAACATGAGGTCAATGGGACTGGAGTTCTATCCAGAATTTCGTACCGAATACAATTCTCCTTCAACTGGCTTCCATCCCTCCTCCTACTGCTAATAAGGGTAAGGATAAGATGCATTGGGCCTATACTCCAAGCAGAAAATCCACAACGAAGTCAGCTTGTATGTAGGTTATGGATCTTCATGATAAAGATGGAAGATTATTTGGCATTAGCAGGGACCAAAAAGAATTCGTACATTTCTTTGGCTAACTTATAAGGATAAACTTCTAACAAATAAGGAGCGGGCTAAAAGACACTTGACTTCGTCAGATGCTTATGCTCACTGCAATGGTGCTAGCTAAACGATGATTCACGTCCTTCATGATTGCCCCAGTGCAAGATACATTTGGAACAATGTTTCTTTTCCCTAGACTCTAATAATTGGTTTCAATTCAATCTTCTTAACAAATTATATCCAAGAGAATGACAATTGGAAGGTGTTGTTTGGAATAGCTACTTGGTACCATTGGAATTGGAGGGGAAAAGGGATCTTTAACAATGACAGTGGACACCATAGAATTCGCTTTACAGAAATCAAGAGTAGAACTAAAGAAATCTTGCTAGCTTGGATATTAAAGAACCAGTGTAAGGATGTTTCACAAGACCGAGATGATATCACTAATTGCTGGACGCCCCCTCCATGTGGAGTTTATAAAATTAACAATGATTGTTCACTAAATCAAGCTATTGGCTGGGCAATTGTAGGTGGAGTAATTAGAAATGCAAATGGCATCTGGGTTGATGGTTTCGTGATGAACATAGGCAGATGCTCAATCATTAGATCAAAGTTGTGGAGAATTTATCAAGGGTTAATATTGGCATGGGATCTAGTTATCAGACAAGCGATTTTAGTAATAAATAATCTCAGTGTGTATGAACTAGTCAGCTAACCAATGAAGGATTCTCATGCTCACCAGTGGCTAATTGAAGACATTAGAGAATTTCTCTCCAGAGAATGGAATATGGAGATCAAACATGAGTTTAGAGAAAGCAACTTTGTTGTCGATCACTTGACTAAAGTTGCTCTAAACTTTCCCATTGGATTACACAGATTATAGACTCTTCCAACCTCTGATGAGTATTGGTTGAAGCATGATTTTCACTTAGTCACTTTTTTTTGGCAAGCATTAGTTTAGCCTCTGGTTTCTTTTCTTCCTTCATCAAAAAATTCATGGGATTAGAGTTGTACATGGGTCTACATTGAAGAATTTTTCAAATCGACCAAACCTAATCTTTAAGGGAAAAATATTAAACCAAACTTGATCAAATTCCAATATTTTTTGGATCAACCAGTACATATTCATGCTTGGTCAGGGTACATATCATTGAGTTGTGTATGCTTACTTCGAGAGTTCTCCTACATAATTACCTTTGTTTAGGTCCTAGTCAATGTTAGAACATATTTTGATGAACTTTCGAGGTGAATTGAACTTTGCGTATTTAAGGGAGAAATGATCTAGACATTATTTGGTAAGCCAACAACTAGAATCAATCCAATTAAATATCAATCCCTAGTTGTCCCTTTGAGCTTTCATAAGATTTTAGCTTGCTTTTATTGGCTTGTAAACCCCAACAACGTACCCTGAGATATTATGACACTTATGATAAGTCCGATGATCATTAATGTAAAAGGAGAAAGAAGATCACAGAAAAGGATGTACAGTCAACACCATAAAGATAGTTGAAGTTTATCTTAATTAGACTTAATATCTCATATCTATCAAGACACCGAATGGTCCATCCTCACCGAAGCAGACTCACTCTAATGCATTCATCTATAGTCAGAAGCATAGAATGGAGCAAACAAGACAACTTTCTTAGAACTAGAAAAAAAAACAAAAACATAAAAATAGAAAAAAAAAGAAACGAAAAAAAAAGAAGAAAAGAAGAAAAAAGAATAAAAGAAAAGAAAACCCCAAAAAGGGCGGTTAAAACAAAAGGCCGAGTCAGAAAGCCAATAGAGTTCTTCTTATCTGAAGTATCAGGAGACTTCCACTTAGTTTACAAGGACAGATTAACTTGAATTGGTCCAGCCCAGCCGAAGACTCAAATAAATTCAAAGAAATAAGAGAAAGACCATCTTTTATTTTATCCAACATAGCTCCAAGTCTACCATACTGAAAGTCTTAGACTTGATATTCCAAAAGGGAAAAGGATGGAAAGAAAGAGTGAAATAAAAGGTGGTCTAAAGATAAGAATAGTATTTATTGGATCCAGATTTCTGCCAAGAAGATGGAAGGACATTCAAGCTTCATATTTTCATGAAGTCGGAAGGAAATGGTGCCCAACGAAGTTTATAGTGTGAAGATTTGTCAGTAGCATAACATCAGCTCCAATCTAAAAATGGCTTTCATTTAACTCATATCCCTTATAAACTCCATTTCAAACCTATTAAAGACTTGTTGATCTCTTTTGATAGGTAGAGTCTGTTAGTAGAGATTATTTGAATAAGCATGCATATGAGATAAACAATATTTAAACTCAATGAGACCTTTAGCCAAGTAATGTGTAACATCCCTATACCCATATATATACACCACATACCTCCACATATGTAATATATGTATACCGGATACAAGAATTACAATCCATTTGAAGCAAACCAATCTTTAAAACTTTAACATCAAATCATCATTTCAACAATCTGAGTATACTTAAAACATTTAACTTATATTACAGAAAGTAATAGATGAAACATCCCTTATTAAAATACATATACATATATCTTCATTACCCCAAAAGTTAATCCAAAATATTTGTTTAATAAGCAGCGAAAAATGTAGCGGAATATACATACATATGTATCAAAATCAATATTTACAAAAATATAGAGTTTATAAATGCTTGGCAATTCGTGTTTGATCTTGAAGTCCAAAATCAACACTTCACAAGGGATCACAAGCCTAGACTCGACTCGGTCTAGCTGAACTCTCTGGCTCAACCGGACCTACCCTGTCACCTGCACGATAAATCACAATCGCGCTAAGCCAAAGGCTTAGTGGTACAACCCTTGATAATAATATGATTCAAATGTAATGCCAATGTCAAACTTTCAAGAATTAAAAACAATATACAAGGATCTCATATTTCATAACATCAAATCTCATTATTTTATTCAATTATTTAGTCATTCATAATTCACATTAAAGCAAAGACAAGCATGGGCCCAAAAGAAACTAATATGCCATTCAAATTCCGGAGTTACTGCTTTGGTTCAATAATCACATTTATCTAGCCCGAAGACAAATCATTATCACAATGAGGATTACCTCATATGTAACTTTCCATCTAGGCTTCAAGGACTAGGCCCAACTAGGCTTCAAGGGGAGCTCAGCATCAACCCAACCTGGCTTCAAGGACCAAGCCCAACCCAACTTCAAGGGATTGTTACTTTTAGGCATGCCACCAACAACAAAACTCTGAAAATTGAATAACATACTAGGCACACAATTCTTTCATTATTTCATTATCAAATCCATTCACATTTTCTCATGAACATCTAGGCACAATGCCCCAAATATTTCATTTATATCATTATAGCCATCACAAATGGCTTCACGTATCATCATTAGAGTATACATAACCAATTACATTATTCATATATTTTGAATCCTGATAAGAGTGTTTTTATACTAGTTTTTAGTATGATTTCAATGTGTTTTTAGTTAATGTTTCATTTGATTTTGGTTTAAAGCTTGTTTTAAGTGTTTATTTTAGGTTAAAGTGGAAAAATTCCATTGGAGGATCAAAACAATGAAGAAAGAGCATAAATCAAGCAAGACATGGCCAAGCCAAAGCAAGCTTGGCCGTGTCCCTCAAAATTTCTTCAAGGCAGTAGATGACATGGCCAGGTGACATGCCCAAGTCACTGGCCGTGTCTCACCCAAAGAACAGAAACCAAAGAACCAAGCAAAGAAGGAAAAATGAAGAACAGAAGCTGACACTGGCAGGTGACACGCCCAAGCCAGTGGCCGTGTCACATGACACGGCCACAAGCTTTGCTGTGTCCCATGCCTAACCAAAGAAGAAAAGAAGAAAAGAAACAAGCAGAAGGTGACACACCCAAGTGACATGGCCAAGCCAGTGGCCGTGTCACATGACACGACCATAAGCTTGGTCGTGTCACTCCTTGAGAACAAAATAAAAGAAAGAAAGAAAGAAGAGGTAGTGATGGACACGACCAAGTGGCTTGGCCGTGTCCCAAAGGAAAATGAGAGACACGGCCAAGCCACTCAAAGCTTGGCCGTGTCACCCATTAAAAACCCTGATTCTTTTGCACAGATTGAGGAACAAGTGGGAGACAAACCAATTGCTTTTGTCAAAAGAAAGGAAAAAAGAAAGGAAAAACCTGCCTAATTGATGGAAAGAAAGATTAAACAAAGAGAATATGGGAGACAATAGAGAGTGGTGTGAGTTGGAAGCATGAGCTTGAGCTTTGGAGGGAAATAAAAAGAGAAGAAGAGGAAGAAGAAAAAAAGCTTCTGCAGAGGGCTGCAGGTTTGTGCAGAAAACAGAGAACAGAGGCAAAGAAGAGAGGTTCGAGAGGAGGAGGCTGTGCATACACGTTTTGGGCAAGGAGGGAGTGAAACTTTCCTTGACTCTTCATCTTCATCCTCCATTTCCATCCTCTCCAGCATCTCCATCTTCCATTGGCAGCTCCTGGAGATTGAAGAAGCTACATTGAAAGGGCTTTTTCTATTTTCTCCTTTTATGTATTTTAATGTTATTGTTATTGTTGTTGTATTAAGTGTATTGAACATGAACTAAATCATTCTCTATTTAGATGTTGATGAACCCTAGCTTATTTATATGATTGGATACTTTTAATTGATTGAGTTGTTTTATTCTTATGATGCTTAATGATTATTGCCAATTGATGATAGCATGCTTATTGATTGGTTGCCATTTTCATATTATTGACTTGAGAAAGCTTGATATGATTTGATTACTCATAAGGGTTGAGGATTGATTGGGGTGCTAGAGATAGACCTACAAGATCCTTTGGTTTATAGTTCCTTGTTCTTAATGAATGATCTATTTAATTGTGTTTTGAGAAGAGATTTCGGCACTCTACTTAGTGATTAGGGATTAATTCACTCGAGAGAGGTTTTAGTCTAAGTTAGAGGAATGCCAACTCAACTCTATCATGTAATGTAATTGAGGCTAGGGGGATTCAATATCTAGATAGTATCATTATCATCAATCCTTTTGACACAACACACAATTTATCTTTATGTTCATTTATTTAAGTTAATTGTCTTTAATTACAAAACACTACAAAAATATTGATTTGCTAAACAATAGTTAAGATTTGCACTAGTGCTTGGCCTTGTCCTCAGTGGAACGATAACTCACTCACTACTTTATTACTTGGGCAACCCGTGCACTTGTAGTATTGCTATAGCACAGCTCGCGCGTACCAAGAATGTTTGTTTGTTTTCTGTAAATTGTTTGATTGTTTTTCTTTGAATTGTTTGTTTGTTTTCTGTAAATTTGTTTGTTTGTTATGTTTGAATTTGTTTGTTTGTTTGTTTTTCTTTAAATTGCTGAGTGCCTTTTGTAAAGATGCAGTTTTCAAGGCACGGGGGAGTTTATGATAGGGACTATAATCCTAATATGGTATGTGCAGAATGTGGCAATGCAGGACATAGTGCCAATACATGTTCATTTAGTTTCGAACGATACCAAGATTGGCAGGAGGAAGAATATGGCTACCAAAGTTTCCAGCAAATGGGTGGTATTGACATATATTCCAATTCTCATAATCCAAGCTAGGAAAGCCACCAAAATTTTTCTTGGGAAAATCAGCAGTACATTCCACCTCAACAATTTTTTCAGCATTGCCAAAGAAGTTCTTACTTTTAAGAACAATTTTCAAACCAAGACCACCTTAAGGAACCTATATTGGAGGATAAGTTAAATGCCTATATTCAAAGACACACACTGAATCAAGATCACCTTAAGGAACCCACTTTAGAGGAAAGATTGAATGCATTCATTCAAAATAGCCCACAAAATGTAGATCAACCTAAGAAACTTACTTTGGAGGAGAGAGTGAATGCCTTCATTCAAGATACCGAAAAATTTCAATGCGATCAATACATAGTGGAAGATAAGTTGAGGTCTGAATTTTTGCAAGAAACACAAAAGAGGTTGGATGCTCTAACTAGGCAGCTGACACATCAACTCCAAGCTTAATGATTATTGCCAATTGATGATAGCATGCTTATTGATTGGTTGCCATTTTCATATTATTGACTTGAGAAAGCTTGATATGAATTGATTACTCATAAGGGTTGAGGATTGATTGGGGTGCTAGAGATAGACCTACAAGATCCTTTGGTTTATAGTTCCTTACTCTTAATGCATGGTCTATTTAATTATGTTTTGAGAAGAGATTCCGGCACTCTACTTAGTAATTAGAGATTAATTCGCTCTAGAGAGGTTTTAATTTAAGTTAGAGGAATGCCAACTCAACTCTATCATGTAATGTAATTGAGGCTAGGGGGATTCAATATCTATATAGTATCATTATCATCAATCCTTTTGACACAACACACAATTTATCTTTATGTTCATTTATTTAAGTTAATTGTCTTTAATTATAAAACACCACAAAAATATTGATTTGCTAAACAACAGTTAAGATTTGCACTAGTGCTTGGCCTTGTCCTCAGTGGAATGATAACTCACTCGCTACTTTATTACTGGGGCGACCCATGCACTTGCGGTATTGCTATAGCACAGCTTGCACGCACCAAATCCTCAACATATATTTCACATAGTTTACATAATGCAAATCATAGCACAATTCTCATACATCAACAATATAATAGGTAACTTAACACATTTTCCAACTAAATGTGTTAAGTCCCAAAGTCATGTAAATGTATGCAGTCATGTAAGGTTTGTACTTACCTCTAAGAGCAACAAACACCAATCTGTCAACCTCCTCTTCCAAGAATCCTTCAACACTTGGATTGGTTACCTCAAATCTCTTCAAAACCTAATCCAAATGTAATTACACATACTCACTTAGTGATACACATAAGAAAATAATGATAGAAACTATATAGGGCAAACTCTACACATGAAACGCTCAACAACACGGGAGTGTCCCAGGCCTTGCCCTAAACCCACAACACAGAATCTTTGACACGCTCAGAGACATGGGAGTGTCACTGCACATGTCAATCCTCCTCCAACACAATGGCTATGACACGTTCAGTGACATGGGCATGTCACTGGATGCGTCAATCCTCCAACAATACAGTAGTTGTGACACGCTCAGTGACATAGGCTTGTCAATACAACTCAGTGACATGGGAGTGTCACTGCTTGTGTCACCAGCGCTGAAAACAAAACCATCGACACACCCAAAGACATGGTCGTGTTACTGGTCGTGTCAGGCCAAAAACCTGAAATTGACACCAAAAAGACCACATCCAACAAACATCTTTCTTTTACCCTTTTTCACTCCAAAAAAACTTAACCAAAACCATCAATAAACCATAATAAACTTGCATAACATCAAAACAACTCAATTATATGCATCAACACACAATCACAACCATATTTTACAACTCAAAGTCACAACACCCACAATTCAATCTTACACAATCCACAATTCTTGCTTTCTTTACCAAACTTAACCCTTTCTCCAAACCAACCCCAAAATCAAAATCTATTAGACAACACAACCTAAAACACACCAAAATCAACCATACACACAACTACACCAACCATCCACCAAACTCATAAACACAAACTCAAAAGAAAACAAAGAAACAAGTTGGAAACTTACCAAAAGTGAAGAAAATCCTTAAAACTCCAACTTGATCTCTTGAAATCCTTCAATCACTTAAGCTAGGAATCAACAAAACCTCTCTTTCCCTTTGGCAATGGTGATGGCCGGCTCTTTGAGAAGAAAGAAGAAGATGATGAAAAGTCAAAAACCACTCCACTACATTAACCACATAAATCCTCACTAAATCTCCACCAAGCAATTATATTATTATAATATAAATATCATCTTCCACTTATATTTAATTTCTATTTTCAAATAAACAAAATATCATTTGACCACTCTACTTGTTGACTTGTATATGTTGTATATCTCTCTACATATACAACATATACACACTCCTTCTCTTAACTTCTCACTCAATCAATATACACTTAATATCATTTAATTCAATTTTAACAATTAGCATTTCCAAAATTTTAGGATATCATTTGAGATATTACATAATTTGTATGTGCCTATCTGAAGTGCAACAGTTTTTGCTTAAATGAAAATAATTTTCGAGTTTAGTATGGTAACTAGGGCTACCATATTATAGACATGTTAATTTGAAAAAGTCAAGTCCTGAGGTAAATCGACACTGATTTGATAAAGTCAACATTTGATTTTTAAAATTAATAAAAAAGCTATTTTCTTGTTATATAAACCTTTAAGTTAAGGGAAGTATGTTGCATTGTTAAACCTCAAAGGACATATTTGGCTAAAGTGGGAAAATGAAAGGACCACTTGCAAGGTCATGAAGAAGTTGCCAATCAAATGTGTTGAAATGGATGTTTATCGTGTCTCTAACTATGTTGCTTGAGCCCCACCACTCATGTTTTGAACATCTTGAAGATAAAAGCTATAAATATAAAGTCTTCTGCCATTTCAATGCAAGACCTAAATATACATTTGGAAGGAACCAATCAGAGCTCTTCAGTTTATCACCTCAGTCTGTGAGCTAATAGAACCTCTATAAGTATTATTCATACATATCATGCATACATAAACATATCACATTGCATTATCTATTCTTTGTCAAAATGAACAATACATACTCTATGAAGCAAACATGAAGCAAATATGGAATCAGAGGGCATGGAATGTCCATCGCTTGAGAAAGATCCAATCACTATATAGAAATGGAGATGCATGGAACTAGACAAAACACAAACATCAATCAGAGCCTATATGGAAACAAGATCATTTATTTGAGCCTACATAGGGGCAAAAATTTCTCTTTTTCAATTCTTGATTTTTATGCATGTACAAAATACTTTTAGACTCACTTTTAATATTTTGCTACGCATGGGGCAAAGAGAGGATATAAGAGCTAGCTAAAAAATAGCTGATTTTTCTTTTGCAAAATGAAGAATTAAAAGGGGAACTCCTGAATGAATACGAATGCAAATAACAAAATATCAGGATAAAGGTCCAAGAATAGAAGATCAAAGCTAAAGTTGAGGCAAAACAAAGGTCCATCCTCAAAAGTGAGGAATCAAGATAAAGATCAGTCCATCTAAAAGAGTTGAAGTCAATGCAAGACAAATGTCCAATGGTAAGAACCCAATCTCCAAAGGATAAAGATCCATCTTGAAGGTAAAGACCCTATTTCTAAAGGATAAAAGATCCATCTTTGAAGGGTAAAGACCTAATCTCCAAAAGGATAAAGATCCATTTTGAAGGGTAAAAACTCAATCTCCAATAGATAAAGATCTATTTTTAAAGGGTAAAATCTACAATCCATTAAAGAATGGAACAACCGGCTATAAAAAAGCCAAAACTTGCATATGACAAAAGGTCAGTACAATCCATTAAAGAATGGAACTAAATTGAAAGTCGCAATTCTCAAGTGACAAAAGGTCAACCAAGCTAGAAGTACTGAAGCTTATTTGTTCGAGTCCAGAACCCAAATTATTTTTTAGTCCAGAACTGTAACACCCTTATACCCTATATACGTACAATATATACACCCAATATATATAAAATATGTATATAGGTACAAAAATATTACAACTCTGTTTAATAAAAATTTTCACATTTCAAATTTAAATTTTCAAATACTTAAAAAATGTATATTTAAATAATAAATAAAATATTATTTATTACTCATAGGTTCCAAAATAATAAATAAAAAAGATCCATCTTGAAGGTAAAGACCCTATCTCTAAAGGATAAAAGATCCATCTTTGAAGGGTAAAGACCTAATCTCCAAAATGATAAAGATCCATTTTGAAGGATAAAAACCCAATCTCCAATGGATAAAGATCTATTTTTAAAGGGTAAAATCCACAATTCATTAAAGAATGGAATAACCGGCTATAAAAAAGCCAAAACTTTCATATGACAAAAGGTCAGTACAATCCATTAAAGAATGGAACTAAATTGAAAGCCGTAATTCTCAAGTGACAAAAGGTCAACCAAGCTAGAAGTACTGAAGCTTCTCTGTTCGAATCCAGAATCCAAATTATTTTTTAGTCCAAAATTGTAATGCCCTTATACCCTATATACGTATAATATATACACCCAATATATATATATATAATATGTATATATATAGTACAAAAATATTACAACTCTGTTTAATAAAAATTTTCACATTTCAAATTCAAATTTTCAAATACTTTAAAAATGTATGTTTAAATAATAAATAAAATATTCTTTATTACTCATAGGTGCCAAAATAATCATTTTTCATAAAAATCTCTGGAAACAAAATTCGCTAGAGTTTTGTCTATAATTTGGACATTCCTAAAATTCAACAAACCACAACCTGCATAAAAAAAATACTCCCAATAAAAAAACCAATCATATATTTTACCCATACTCAATTTCTCCAAGTTTCTCAAAACTTTTATACATATATATTTATCAAAAACAAATATATAAAACCCACATTATAAAAATTTTCAACACATTCTTTATAATTTACAATATATACATCAAAACATAATATAATATAAATAATATCAAAATATAATATAAAACATATATATGATGGCAGTGTCTCTGATCTTGATGCCCAAAACCAACTCTACAAGCAAAATTTCAAATCTAGACCCGACCTGGCCTAGAAGAACTCTCCGGCTCTATTAAATTGCCCCTGTCACTTGTACGATGAATTATAATCATGTTAAGCCAAAAGCCTAGTGTTACAAACTTTGATAATAATAAAATTGTAAAGCTATGCTAATGCACAATGCCTTGTGTAGACCCTTAATTTTTTATCCATTCAAATTCGGTAGTTCAAAATAATTTTTGTGGTATTTTATTTATTTTAATAATATTTTAATTACTAATAATATTTAATAGTTATTTTTAATAAAAATAAAAAATATAAAAAATATAAAAAAATTGGACTTATCGGCGCTGCCACGCAGTAACGCATTTCACCTCAGAAAATGTCTGCGGCGAATTGGTCAGTGAATTGGACAGTGCCCAATTAGCCGTAGCTGGGCTTGCCCAGTTCTGCAACAAACTGGCTTGCCCAGCTGGCCTGGTCTGTAGCCGCAGCCCGCAGCAGTTTTTTCGTTAGCCCAGTCCGTAGGCCCGACAGCCCTCGCACGCTGTCGATTTTTTGACCAAACCTTATTTTACACGGTTTTATAATTTTTCTTAAATAATTAATATTTCCTTAGTAAAATAGGATTAGGTTTTTATTTTTTTCCTATAAATACCACATTAAGCACACTAGAAAGGGGGACGAGAAAAGAGGGACGGAAAACCCTAGACAAGAAAAGAGGGACAAAAAACCCTAGATGAGAAAAGAGGGACAGAAAACCCTAGATGAGAAAAGAGGGGCAGAAAACCCTAGACGAGAAAAGAGGGACATAAAACCTTAGAGGAAAAAAATGGAGAAAAGCAGAGGTCGACAATTATCATTAAGAGAAAAAAAATAGTAAAGCAGAGAGCGTCAATTAACATTAAGAGTTTTAAACAGCAAAGCAGAAACAACAAAATAAAGCAGCAACAAATAGCATTCATCAATCATCAATCCATCAAAGGCAGCAACATTGCCTTTGTTATTGTTCATCCAGAAATCAATGTTTTGGTGGAACCGACTATGCAGGTTTGATCTTTAATCATAAATTATATGTTCACAGTAGCTTTTTTTCTTTGATTAATAAGAATATGCAGTAACTTGATCTTTGTTTTAATAACTTTAATTATTTACTTTAGTTAATACATTAATCATTTGGTTTTCAAAACTTCACTTGCATGTTTTATAAAAACTAAAAAACTTAAAACCATCCAGTAGCCTAAGTCATTGATTAAATTATCAAAAACATAAACTATTCTTCTGTTTCCAAAACTTCAAAAACATTAAATTGTTCTTCTGTTTCCAAAAATTTAAAATCCTAAACTGTTCTTCTGTTTTCAAAACTTTAAAACCCTAAACTATTTTTCCCTGAACTATTTTCTTAATCATTTAAACCCTAACTTATTTTTCTGAAACTTCAAAATGTCTTCTTAATTCTCCAAACCCTAATCTTCTTTACAGTTTCTAAAAACTTTAATCTTAATTGTTTCTATAAAACTCTAATCAATTTTCTTAAATCCTAAGATCGAATATGTTTTCCAAAATATCAAAACCCTAACCCCAATGTCTTAATTCCTTAATTTTCCTAAACCCTAATCTTCTTAAAACCCAATCCAGTAACTGTGAGTCCTAAACCCTAATGTCTTAGGTTTCCAAAACCCTAATTTCATGATGTTAGCCCTAAACCCTAATTTGATTAACCAAAAACCTTACTGCTTTCTTAAATTTATAAAATCCTAATCCATTCTATTTTTTCAAAAATCCTCACAGTAGCCTAAATAATAAATATAATAATTTCAAAATCCCAAAACCCTAAATGTTAATTAGAGAACTCTAAATTAAGACATAAACCTAAATTTGTATCTTTATTTACTTTATTTAATTTTAGATTTGATTACGTAGTTTATTATATATTTTAATTTATTTAATTTCAATGTTTGATTTATTTAATTTATCATGGATGGATATTTTCTTTATTATTATAATTATTATTTGTTTATTTTGGTACTAATGTAAGAGGTATGTTTCCACTTTATGGGTACCTCATTATTTAAACCTTATGTAATTTAATTTATTTTATACTTTTGGGATTAATGTAAAGGGCACGTTTCCACCTTTTGTTGGATGTCCTATTTAGTTTTAGACATGGACAATGTAAAGACATGTTTCCATCCTTGGATGGGTGTCCATTTATTTGCTTTGTTTGGACATTGCTTTGATTTTAATATAATGATGCTTTATTTAAATTGTTGTATGTAGTATGGATAATATTATTATATTTAATAATTTTATAATATTGAGACCTGCAAAGGAGGCTGGTTCCAATAAACCGGGCATTGTAAGGGTGCTGGGCCATTTCTCACCTTCCCACACGTACCTAACTTTTCGAACCCATTAGGGGGTTGGGAATTCCATAGGAATCGAGTCATCCATCCCTTTCTTTTTCCCAGCCAGTCCGGGTGGTGACTCCATTTTCTCCGAGCTTAGGCCCGTGTTCTCTAAGGCCCCTAGCCTAAACAGTGCCGAAGTCGCAAGAACCATTCCACCGGGAGTGGGGGCAAAAATTTTCGCTCACAGTGGCGACTCCACTGGGGATAAGAGAAGTTGATTATGTTGGTCTTTATATTATTCTATTCTTTCTTATCATGATATTATCCATTGCATCATATTAGATTTGCACCATGTGCGTGAGTTAGGATGCCCGTGTTACCCGTGTTGTGTTATGTAAGGGATACCATACTTTCACTCAAGGTATGGAGATCGTGCATGGCATAACCACTCATAGCCTTGTACCTTTTGGTATATACTTGCTATGAAAAATTAAGCCTTTTTACCCAAAGACTAATGCACATGTAATTGGCCTAGTTACTTTCCTTAAGTTTTTACCCCAAATGCTTGTTGTTTGACTATGGTTAATTTATCTTGGCTTAAATCATGGTCTTATTTGGTTTGTTCTTTTTCTAATATGACCTACATATATTGTAAGCTCAAAATAAATTTTTCTTTAAAGCCAAAAGACCAAAGCTATTTTCAAAATTTTTAAAATGGTCTTTGGACATTAAACTTTTCTAAAAAAATAAATAAATAATGCTCTTCTCATGATCCAAATACAAAGCCCAAAATCCATTTTTTCTAAAATCATTTTACAATGGGCTTAGAAACAAAATTATTTTCATCCAACCTTTAAAAGAGCTTACAAATAATTAGGTCAATTACGAAATACCAAAAATCAATTGTGAGCCTAGTTTATACTAAGAATAATTAATCATGGGCTTTTTTTTGGCATGAATCATTAGTTACTTTTTCAAGTGAGAAATCTACTTATAATAAACCTCTTAATTTAGTTTTAATCTAATATAGCATAAAAGCTACTTTAGTTGGTTGAATGGATTAAAACCTAATTAATGGGAATTATCATGAACTGATTTCCATTTTTGAAAATATAACTATTGGTTGAAATGTCCGAGGGAAATTTTTGAAAACAAGATACCCCATGTTAGTATTTATTTAACCATATTACCTAGGAAAAGAGACTTGCCATTCGTGTGTGGAAGTTATAAGGTTGGAAGGGACGTTCTACTTTTCTTTGACTATTGTTTGTGCATACATGCATACATGCATACATACATTTGCATCTCATATCATTAATCCCTTTTGGCTCACAGCCCTGGATTACAAAAGTTTAAAAGCTTACGACAATCCGACCTATGCCGAAGATGAAGAATCTAACAATGAATCAATCACTTGCTCACCAAAAGCAATGGAGCCCGAACAAATTCAAAGAATGGTGGATGATGCCTTCAATGCCGAGATGGAAGAAATAAAAGAGGCCCTGGCCGAGACCATGAAGAATCAATCGGCTGCAATTTTAGGGAACAATGTCGAAGTATCTGCTAGCACCAAGAAGACAAAGGACAAAGGGAAGGCTAAAGTTGGTGAAGTGGCTTTTGATGATGATAAGGTGATCATTGATGATGATGACGATTGGACTCAATACTTTCAAGATCCTCAAGACAAGAAGGAGCCGAAGGTTGTTGAGAAGGCAACTATTAAAAAGATCGAGACTTCTGATGTTGAGAAGATGATTACTGATTTAGAAAAGAAATTTGAGAAGAACTTGAAAATTGAAGAGATGTCCGAGATCGAAAAACTATTTGAACAAGATGAGGAGGTCCCTTATAAGTTCAAGATGCCTTCCTTCGCTAGGTACTATGTTACTGGAAACGCTCATCTCCATGTGAAGTAGTACATCATTGCTATGCAGTCTACCCGAACCACTAAGACTCAAACTCTAAGGTACTTTATACTCTTATTAGACCCTGTTGTCCAAAACTGGTTGAACACCTTAGAGGAAAGTACTCAAAAAGATTGGGTCATGTTGTACAAGGCTTTCATTCAGCAATATGGGTATAATATCGAGCAAGAAGTAACCTTGATGGAGGTGGAAACCATTAGGCTGCTTTGCTCAAGAAAAGGGCCATGAATCTAATCAAATAAGGATGATTATGAGAGGGGTATTGCCTAGTCTTTGTGAAAGGATGTCTCATACACTCATCCGTGATTTCAAAGATCTTCTCCAAGCTGGTCTACAAATTGAAGAATGGGAAAGAGAGAAGAACCGCTTTTCGACAAGAAGGAATGAGAAAGGGAACTACCAGCCTAGCAATCAAAGCACATAAAAAGAAGTTGATGTTAATGCGACTAGTCAAGGAAATAAAAGACAATTTTCAGAATTGGGGAAACCTCTATCTTGGGTTTTCAACAAGCTACAGAAGAAGGGGTTGTTACAACTGTTGGCTCCTCGACCGTTACATAATCCTCTGCCACCAAACTTCAATGCCAATGCCTTCTGTCAATTTCATCAAATGCAAGGGTATGAGATGGATAAATGTGCTCGTCTAAGACATGAGATCTAAGATTTTATTGTTAGTGGTAAGCTACCTGAGCCGGATAAGCCTAATACCAAAAGCAATCCCTTGCCTAAGTTTAACAGAGTGCCACCACTAGCAACTTTTATGGTAGGAGGAGGATTGGAGGAAGATCTTGTCTTATCCTCCTTTCAAGATGGGAATATTGAAGATGTGAAAGGAGAAGAAGCTTAACTCAACAAACTTCCCTTGGCTTGTTTGTTTTTCTTGTTTTATTTTCTTTATTTGGTGTTTTATGGAACAATCGTGTTTTTCAAATTTAAAGTTGTTTGAATAAATTACTTTCATTAAATTTTTTGTTGGTCTTTGCTCATTTTGGTGCTCAACCAATGATGAATTTAACTTGATATTTATAAATTAGTATATCTAGGCATCATGATTTGAATGACTTTACTAGATGAGGGAATTGCTCTATAGCATTGAGTTGTGCATTCTTACATAGAGAGGACTCCTACATAATGACCTTTTTCTAGGTCCTAGTCAGTCTTAGAACATGCTTTGACAAACTTTCAAGGCAAAATTGAACTCTGCTTATTTAAGGGAGAGATGATCTAGGCATTGTTTAGTTAGCCAACAACTAGTATCCACCCTATTAAATATCAATCCCTAGTTGTCCCTTTGAGCCTTCATAAAATTTTAGCTTTCTTTTCAGTGGCTTACAAACCCTAACAACCTATTCTGAGCTGTTATGATACTTTTAACAAGTCTTATGATCACTAAGGTGAAGAGGCAAGAAGATCAAAGAAAGAAATGAATAGTCAAGATCATAAGGATAGTTGATGTTCTCAAGACCATAAGGGTAGTTGAAGTTCACCTAATATCTCCAATCTATCAAGACAACATCAGAGTAACAAATGATTTATCCCTGTTAAAGAAGATTTATGTCACTCCACTCATCCATTATTAGAAACCCAAGTTGGTACAAACAAGACAACTCTTTTAAAGCTAGAACAAAAAAAAAAGAAAAAGAAAAGAAAAGAAGAAGAAAAAAAAAGGATGAAAGAAAAAAAGACAAAATAAAAAAAAGGGTAAAACCTAAAAAGGCTGTTCAGAAAGCCAACTGAGTTCTCTTTTACCTAAAGCAGCAAAAGGCTTCCATTTGGTTTATAAGAACAGTTTGACTTGAATTGGTCCAATCCAAGCAAAGATTCAATCAAAATCAGAGAAAAAGGAGAAAATTGATCCATTTCTTGAAAGTCCTGTACTTAATAGCCCTACAAAAAAGAAGAACAAAATGCTCAAAGAAAAGAAGGAGTAAGAAAAAGAAAGAGATAAAGAAAAGAGAAAAGAAAGAAATGAATATGGGTACCAAACTGTTTGCAAAGGCAAAGACTGTCCCATTAATGCCAAGAAGATGGGAGGATAGTCAAAGCTCTATCTTTTCGTGCTCCCAGCTGCCTAAAGTTTGAACAAGAAATTTATAGTGTGAGAGTTTGCCCATAGTGTCACAACAGCTCCAACTTACAAATGGCCTTCATTTAACCCATGTCCTTTATAGACCCCGTTTCAAGCCTATTAAAGACTTGTTGATCTCTCTTGGTAGGTAGAGTCTATTAGTGGAGATAGTTTGAATAAGCATGCATATGAGATAGACAATATTTAAACTCAATGAGACCTTTGGCCAAGTAATGTGTATGTGCCTATCTGAAGTGCAACAATTCTTGCTTAAATAGAAATGATTCTATAGTTTAATATGGTAACTAGGGTTGTCATGTCATTGATATGTTAATTTAAAAAATCAATTGACATTGATTTGGCAAAGCCAACATTTGATTTCAAAATTAAAATTCAAAATTGAAAATTTAAAAAAAAATTCAAGTTAAGGGGAGTATGTTGAACAGTCGAACCTCAAAGGATACATTGGGCAAAGTAAATGATTATTGGCAAGGTTATGAAGAGGCTACCAACTGACATGTTGAAACATAGTTTGAAATTGATGTATCCCTGACTTTGCTGCTTAGGGTCTCCACCACTCATGTTCTCAACATCTTAAAGATAAAAGCCATAAATGCAAAGCTTTCTATCATTCCAATGCAAGACTTGAATGAGCATCAAAAAGGAACCAATAAGAAAACTTCTGTTGATCACCTTGGTCTGTGAGTCGACGAAATCACTGTAAGTGTTATTCATGCATATCATGCATACATCAGCATATCACATGGCATTTTCTTGTATTGTATTGTTTGTTCTTTGTCAAAGCAAACAACAGACACTCTATGAAGGAAAGATGAAGAAGATATTGAATCAGAGGGGCATGGAAGAACCATTGCTTGAGGAAGCTATAGCCATTTTGCAAAAGAAAGAAGAGATTCATGCTTATGCAAAGTACAAGACAAAATACAAACATCAATCAGAGCCTGCATGAGAAAAATTATTGGATTAAGCCTACACAGGGGGGCAAAGTTTCTCCATTTTAATTTTTGAGTTTATGCGTATACAAAATATTTTCAAACTCACTTTCAAATATTTTGGTCTAGAATCCATATCTAGTTTAGGATCAACTATCCAAATCCAGTTGAGGATCGAGCATCCAAATCTAGTTTAGGATCGAGTATCCAAATCTAGTTTACGATCGAGCATCCAAATCTAGTTTAGGGTCGAGCATCCAAATCCAATTTAGGATTGAGCATCCAAATCCAGTTTAGGATTGAGTATACAAATCTAGTTTAGGATCGAGCATTCAAATCTAGTTTAGGGTCGAGCATCCAAATCCAGTTTAGGATCGAGCATTCAAATCCAGTTTAGATCGAGTATCCAAATCTAGTTTAGGATTGAGCATCCAAATTCAGTTTAGGATCGAGTATCCAAATCCATTTTAGGATTGAGAATCCAAATCCAGTTTAGGATTGAGAATCCAAATCCAGTTTAGGATCGATCATCCAAATCTAGTTAAGGATCGAGCATCCAAATCTAGTTTAGGATCGAGTATCCCAATTCAGTTTAGGATCGAGTATCCAAATCCAATTTAGGATTGAGTATCCAAATCCAGTTTAGAATCGAGTATCCAAAATCAAATTAGGATCGAGCATCCAAATCTAGTTTCATGTCGAGCACACAAAATCTAGCTCGGGTCCAGAATCCAAATTACTCTTAAGTCCAGAACTTAGCTCAGGTCCAGAACCCAAACCATCTCGGGTCCAGAACCCAAGTCTTTTTTGAGTCCAAAACTCGAACTAGGTCGAGAACCCAAACTATCTTGGGTCTAGAACCCAAATTACCCTTAAGTCCAGAACTTAGCTCGAGTCCAGAACCTAAACCATCCCGAGTTTAGAACCAAGTCTTTTTCTAGTCCAGAACTCAAACCGGGTCCAGAACTCAAACCATCTCGGGTCGAGAACCCAAATTATCCTTAAGTTCAGAACTTAGCTCGGGTCTAGAATCCAAACCATCTCGGGTTTAGAATCTAATTCTTTTTTAAGTCCAAAACTCAAACCGGGTCCAGAACCCAAACCATCTCTGGTCCAGAACCCAAATTACCCTTTAATCCCGAACTTAGCTCGGGTGGAGGACCCAAATTACTCTTAAGTCCAGAACTTAGCTTAGGTCCAGAACCTAAATTCCTTCTTATGTCCAGAACTTAGCTCAGGTCCAGAACCCAAATTACCCTTAAGTCCAGAACTTAGCTTAGGTCCAGAACCTAAATTCCCTCTTAAGTCCAGAACTTAGCTCGGGTCCATAACCCAAATTACCCTTAAGTCTAGAACTTAGCTCGGGTCTAGAACCCAAGCCTTTTTTGAGTCCAGAACTCGAACTGGGTCCAGAACCCAAACCATCTCGGGTCCAGAACCCAAATTACCCTTAAGTTCAGAACTTAGCTCGGGTCCAGAACCCAAATTACCCTTAAATCCAGAACTTAGCACGGGTCCAGAACCCAAGTCTTTTCCAAGTCCAGAACTCAAACCGGGTCTAGAACCCAAAACCCAAACCATCTCAAGAAAATTAAGTTTATTTATGCCAAAATTAAAAGTCTTATTGCTTTTCGCTCTCTTTTGCCATAGTCTCATATCGCTTAAGCTGGAGGCAAACTGTAGACCCTTAATTTTTGACCCATTCAAATTTGATAGTCCAAAATATTTTTTGTGATATTTTATTTATTTTAATAATATTTTAATTACTAATAATATTTAATAGTTATTTTTAAAAAATATAAAAAATATAAAAAATAATAAAAAATATAAAATGTAAAAATCGGATGGATCGACGAGTGACGTGCGACAGGGCTGCTGCGTGAGTGCATTTCGCCGCAAAAAATGTCAGCGGCGAATTAGGCAGTGCCCAATTCACCGTAGTTGGGCTTGTCTAGTTCTACGATGAACTGGCTTGCCCAGCTCGCTTGGCCCATGCCTGTAGCCGCAGTAGTTTTTTTGCCAGCATAACCCGCAGGCTCGGCAACCTGCGCGCGCTGCATATTTTTTTACCAAACCTTATTTTGCACGGTTTTGTAATTTTTCCTAAATAGTTAGTCTTTTCTTATTAAAATAGTATTATGTTTTTATTTTTTTCCTATAAATACCACATTAAGCACACTAGAAAGGGGGGACGAGAAAAGAGGGACAGAAAGACCTAGATGAGAAAAGAGGGACAAAAAACCCTAAACGAGAAAAGAGGAACAGAAAACCCTAGACGAGAAAAGAGTGAAAGAAAACCCTAGAGGAAAAAAATGGAGCAAAGCAGAGGTCGGCAATTAACATTAAAAGAGTGCAATTAACATTAAGAGAAAAAAAAGGGCAAAGCAGAGAGTGGCAATTAACATTAAGAGATTTAAACAGCAAAGCAGAAATAGCAAAATAAAGCAACAACAAATAACATTCATCAATCATCAATCCATCAAAGGTAGCAACATTGCCTTTGTTATTGTTCATCTAGAAATCAATTTTTTGATGGAACCGACTACGCAGGTTTGATCTTTAATCATAAATTATATGTTCACAGTAGCTTTGTTTTCTTTGATTAATAAGAATATGCAGTAACTTGATCTTTGTTTTAATAACTTTAATTGTTTACTTTAGTTAACACATTAATCAGTTGGTTTTCAAAACTCCACTTGCATGTTTTATAAAAACTAAAAAACTTAAAACCATCCAGTAGCCTAAGTCATTGATTAAATTATCAAAAACCCTAAACTATTCATCTGTTTCCAAAACTTCAAAAACCCTAAATTGTTCTTTTGTTTCCAAAACTTTAAAACCCTAAACTGCTCTTCTGTTTCCAAAACTTTAAAACCCTAAACTATTTTTCCCCAAACTATTTTCTTAATCATCTAAACCCTAACTTATTTTTCCAAAACTTCAAAATGTCTTCTTAATTCTCCAAACCCTAATCTTCTTTACAGTTTCTAAAAAATTTGATCTTAATTGTTTCTATAAAACTCTAAACAATTTTCTTAAATCCTAAGATCGAATATGTTTTCCAAAATATCAAAACCCTAACCCCAGTGTCTTAATTCCTTAATTTTCCTAAACCCTAATTTTCTTAAAACCCAATCCAGTAACTATGGCTTTTCACAATGCATTTAATGCATATATAACATTACACATGTCATAGAACATTGTTCATGAATAATCAATGCATCAAGTAGCTTAACAAATTTTTCAACCAAAACATATTAAGCCTAAAAGTAATTCAATTATGCCACATTTATGAAGAGTTTGTACATACCTCTATAAGCTCTCAAATGCAAGTTACAAAACTCCCTCCAACCTTCTCTTCCAAGTTGGCCTTCAATACTAGGGTTGGACATAATACCTCTGTAACACCCCTTCCCGACCTACATGTGTAAGCCGAGTAGAGGCGCCACACTATCCAAAAGTTGCTACCAATTTTACTTAGTCAAATTTTTGTTCCGATTTTACAGAAATTTTGCCATAGTTTTGCCTAGAAATTTGGATCCCAAGTGTCGACAAAACTTGTTTTTCTGATTTTTGAAAACACTTTACACATACCAATGTGAATACCATCAAATTTAATGCACTCCCAATGAATTCACCTTATACCCTCAACTACAAATCTGCAAGACGAGTTCACACTTCTAATACAACATAAAGTAAAGGTTTATGATTATTACACACTACTAACATACAATTATAACATAGAAATTCTCTTTTATATTTATTCATATACATGCCACAACTAACTAACTCATAATGGAACTAAAAGATCTACCCCTGAGATTTTTTGCTGTGGTCTGGTCTTTGCTTCCCCAAGATTTATCTACTGCTCCGAACCTACGAGTCAAGAAAAACTTAACTCGCTGAGCGTTGTCGCTCAGTGGGTACTTTACCAATTAAAATAAGAGTAGTATATGAAAGTATTTGAAATCAAAGGAAATAATTAAATCAACAATCAACCCACTTTATACCAATAGAAATCATGAAACATTCAGTGTGATATTCTTTCAATAATGTAAAATCATAATTCAAACTCATTTGCATTATATAGTTCAACGAAAAATAATATGTCTTTGATTCAGGCTCTACTGGTATATAGGGAACCATAGTGATAAGGTAGTGGGCCTCCCCACTGTAACATAGGTGGCCCTCACCACCGATATCAGATCACAGGAATGGGCCTCCCCATCCTGGTTAACCAATGGGCCTCCCCATTGGCTTCAGTGGCCTCACCACTGAATAAAATATCATATCACAATAATGAGCAGTACTGCATGCGTTAGTATAGTGCACCATACCCTTATCTACCACTCCCACTATCCAGTAGAGCATAACGATTAAAATGATTCACTTTAAGTTTCAAACTTCATTTTAGAATAATTCGAGAAATCATTTTAATTCCCATAGCACTTTGTCATTTATGCCGCGCAACACATTCTTTAGTCAAACCATTCCTCTTTTTCACATATTTAATATCCACAATAAACATATTAAACATTTCAAAGCATTCCTCAAAAGATCACAAATTAACCAAATGAATAGTGTCGCGGCGAGAAAATCGGCAACGCAAAATGGCATGACCAAATGAATAGTAAAATCTGGGTTTTCGTCAAAATTTCAGTCCAATTCAGTCATGCATTTGACCAAGTAAATGATCTTATTTTTGGTTGAAATTTTACAGAAAACTTATTTCATATGTTGACTAATTGCATGTAAAATTTCGTTGAAAAATTCATTCGTTTTCTGCCCTAAACAATTTCCACAAAAATAATCCAGAAGCTGTCACTTTGGGACCATTTCGGCCCAAACATTTGAAATGCATAGGATAGTTTATTTTTCTTTTGCAAATCAATATTAAGGCTTCTTTAATAGTAAAGTGAAGATTCAAACACTTCCTTTTAACAATTTTTGCATGTTTAACTCAAATCAAACTAATTAAAGTCCAAACAACTTACCAAATCAACTTTCCAAATTTTCTCAAAACATTTGGTTTCAATTAAATTTTACAACCCAAATTGCCATAAGAAAACAAGAACATAACTCAAATATTTAATTTAAACTCAATCAATATATTTAAACATCAACTTCAAAACTTCCATAAACCAAAGTTTGTAAGCAAATAGAGTTTCTTTTATGGTAAAGCACCAAATCAAAAGTAATTATTCAAAGGTAAAGTACCAAACCAAAATTAATTATTCAAAGGTAAAGTACCAAACCTTATTTCTTTAACTCCTCTTAGCTTTTCCTTCTTCTCCTTCTTTAATTCTTTATTTCTCCTTCAATCAATTCAAGATACAACATAAACCTTAGAAATTCAAAATAATAAGTTATCCTCCATTTCTTTTCCAACCGAAACCCCTAATCCAACCTTATTAATCTTTCTACATCTTGATTCTTCCATTTAATCAATTAATCTCATCACTTACTTAATATTTTTTCCAATTCCATATAAAGACTCTAATCTCCAATCTTCCAATAAATATATAACTACCTAAAATTAATACTAAAATTAAAGTCTACTTACTTGAAAACCTTAAAACTTACCTTGAAAATCAAACTTGGAAAAAAACTTGGAAGTCCTTTGGTATTTCCTATTGTGGCCGAAATTTGTAAGTGGAAAAGAGAGAAATTGGTTCTTCATATCACATATATTTATATACAAAAGAAATGATGATCACCTTATGTGTTGGTTAAACCCTTTAAGACCACTTGTCACCTTTCTCTTTCTTCATTTATTACACATGCTAAATGGTTGCTTTTGATTGGCCAACATTAGATTTTTATAGTTTTCTTTTTCCTTTACTTCTTTCCACTTGTCCCTCTTCCCATAGGATATCATAAAGTTGTCCCGGGTTACCCATCCGGTCCCGACACGATACCGAGCCCACTTTACGTTCCGGCGATTAATCGGTCATATCTTTTAAACCGTATAGTTCCACGAGTCAAACTACATATAGTTTTGATCCTCTCGACCTCTACTTTCTATTTATAAGGTCTATTTTAGGTTTCCAAGTCATTTTGAAAAATTACCGATAAGCCCTCTACTTTTTACAAAATTCCCTTTAGCTCCTTTCCTTGCTCGGGTTTTTATTCTGGCTCCGTTTCTACTGACGATCATTTCATATATCACCCCTCGTCATCCTCTACGTACTCATTTTTTTATTTTCTACTTTAAATTCATGTATAACTTTAATTGATAATGACCAAAATGCCCCTAGTCAAAATGTCTTCGTTTTTCTTTAACGGGACATTTCCTAGAAAAATTGTTACACGTCGTTGCGACCCGATTAATCTCTAGAATATTCTTCCGGGGTCGGATATAGGCACTATTAAGAACTTCCGACTCTTAATTTTTAAGTTTACATAGTTACCCCTAACTTTTGAGAAATTTTCACTTAGGTCCTTTTGATATCCCTTCCTGACCTTGCTGTTTTTCTTTCTTAATATCTTTTTACTCACAACTCCAAATTAAGTAATTCTTATTCCCACTGAAACTAGACATCCGGGGCTATATTGTGTCAAAATTTCAGGTCGATCCGAGTTATATCTGATTTTTGACGGTCCTTCGAAATCAAGCCTACTATGCTGTCCTGAGGCAGCTTGCACATTGTCTACTAAATCCATCATATCTTATTCTGTACAACTCCAAAATGAGTAATTTCAAGTTATAAATCTATCTAAGACACAAATAAATAATTAAGTCTTCTTTGAGACTCTCTAATTTTGTCATTAACTTGGATGAAATTCACGCTCAAGTTATAGGTCACGTTCTGAACTCCTTTGTTCTAAGCCTAAATCATATCCTCTATGTCTGTTTCTTACCAATCTGGGATTTGGGATGTTACAATTCTATCCCTCTTAATTTAAGCTTCGCCTCAAAGCTTACTCATTCTATATACTTGATGTTCTTTAACTACTGTCTATTGCTTTTGCCACTCTTTTACCTTATTTACTTGATTGCTCTCTGTCATCTCTCTATATTGTTTACACATTGCCTTATTTTGACACTTATTCATTTACTGGGATTAACTATTTTAAGATTCAACATGTTTTACCTTTTGTATTCTGTTTTCTTCCCATATCTGTTCACTTGCTGTTTATTATTCTACAAGATTATCTAATAGACTATTATGTGGTTCAACATGCTTTGACTTTTGTCACGATTTCACATTTGAAACATCACTATTACTCTCTTGTATTTCCTTCACTTTTGATTCAGGTTTGTTCTTTCTCATTCCTTCTTGTACGTTTTTCACTTTCTAATGTATTCATTTCTAAGCTTCCTTCTCTTTGCATTGTGGTTATTCTTTATTTACTTCTTACTGAATTTGTATGTCCTATGTATATTCGTGCAGTGTGGTGGCATTCCTTAAGTATTGACTCATCTGACTTTCCTTTTGTTATCATATATACATCTCAAATAATAGCTCATGGGTGATCAGTCCATGATACCATCATTCTCGAAGTACTATTTATTTCATTACATGTCTCGCTCTATGCTGGTTACGGCCGATCCCAACATAAGGTGAGAACATCTTTCTTTTTTTTATTACATTTCAAACTCATTCTTTCCTTTCTTTTCCGAATATGTTTCAATTTACTTTCTGTTTATTTTCATATATACTTTTTTTTCATCTGTATATTATTACATATTTTTCTTACTTAGCTCCTCAAGGTAATAACAGTAGAATCAAAGTGGGATGAGACAATACCATATGGAACCAGCATGGCATGGGTGGCCCTCACCAGCTTTTTCATCAAACCAATGGCCCTCACCATTGGCCCCCAGTGGCCCTCACCACTGAGTATATATATCGGTGCCAGATAAATATCAAACCAGTGGCCCTCACCACTGGCCCCAATGGCCCTCACCATTGAGTATAAATGTTAATGCCATATAAATACACTCATCCCAACTCTGATTCAATCTGAATTACCAAGGTAAGCATATCTTTCTAATATTTTATTCTCTTTCCTTCATTCATATCAATGCACACATAGGCACAAAAATTCTCAAGTTGTCAGAACACATTACCAAACATTTCCAACACAAGTTTAAATAGTTCATTATATAAGGAACACATGATTTCAACCAGGTTAAGTATTAATCCTGGAGAATCTAATTAGTTTTGCTTCCTTTTCTTAGTTCTCAATTTTATTTTCTATGATTTTTTTCTTGCCGTACTATTATTCTTCACTCTTTCAATTTTAGACTCTTGTATTATGGTCGGTATTCTATTCGTTATTATTCTTTTGGTGCTTTTACTACTTACCTCTCATAATTGCCTTATATATTTCTCAATTTTTTTTCGTGCATATATATGAGTGTGAAGAACCCGAATCTATTAAAACGTAAAGCAGAACTCCAAACATAGACAACTGACCTGCAATCACGTCTAGCGCTTCTTGCGACATCTAAAGAATAGAGCAAAATGTATACAATCCCATCATACGTAATGACCCAGACCAACAGCATTATCTTATCCTAGGTGGCATGTATATAAATATAAAATTCTTAAATAACACATATACAACACAACTTTTATTTATTTCCAAACACAAAGTTTTACAATACTAGGAAGTCCTTATGTACATTCCAAAATTTAGGACTCCTTACTATTATATCATCATATTATACTACCATACAATATTTACATGATACCTCTTTATCACATATGTATAGTTATATAATTAAAACCCCTATTCTAACCCTATGTGTCCTACATTTAAGGTTTAGTTCGACTAACAACCCAGAACCGGCTAAACCTTTGCTCTGATACCACTAATTGTAACACCCCTTCCCGACCTACATGTGTAAGCCGAGTAGAGGCGCCACACTATCCAAAAGTTGCTACCAATTTTACTTAGTCAAATTTTTATTCCGATTTTATAGAAATTTTGCCATAGTTTTGCCTAGAAATTTGGATCCCAAGTGTCGACAAAACTTGTTTTTCTGATTTTTGAAAACACTTTACATAGACCAATGTGAATACCATCAAATTTAATGCACTCCCAATGAATTCACCTTATACCCTCAACTACAAATCTGCAAGAAGAGTTCACACTTCTAATACAACATAAAGTAAAGGTTTATGATTATTACACACTACTAACATACAATTATAACATAGAAATTCTCTTTTATATTTATTCATATACATGCCACAACTAACTAACTCATAATGGAACTAAAAGATCTACCCCTGAGATTTTTTGCTGTGGTCTGGTCGTTGCTTCCCCAAGATTTATCTACTGCTACGAACCTACGAGTCAAGAAAAACTTAACTCGCTGAGCGTTGTCGCTCAGTGGGTACTTTACCAATAAAAATAAGAGTAGTATATGAAAGTATTTGAAATCAAAGGAAATAATTAAATCAACAATCAACCCACTTTATACCAATAGAAATCATGAAACATTCAGTGTGATATTCTTTCAATAATGTAAAATCATAATTCAAACTCATTTGCATTATATAGTTCAACGAAAAATAATATGTCTTTGATTCAGGCTCTACTGGTATATAGGGAACCATAGTGATAAGGCAGTGGGCCTCCCCACTGTAACATAGGTGGCCCTCACCACAGATATCAGATCACAGGAATGGGCCTCCCCATCCTGGTTAACCAATGGGCCTCCCCATTGGCTTCAGTGGCCTCACCACTGAATAAAATATCATATCACAATAATGAGCAGTACTGCATGCGTTAGTATAGTGCACCATACCCTTATCTACCACTCCCACTATCCAGTAGAGCATAACGATTAAAATGATTCACTTTAAGTTTCAAACTTCATTTTAGAATAATTCGAGAAATCATTTTAATTCCCATAGCACTTTGTCATTTATGCCGCGCAACACATTCTTTAGTCAAACCATTCCTCTTTTTCACATATTTAATATCCACAATAAACATATTAAACATTTCAAAGCATTCCTCAAAAGATCACAAATTAACCAAATGAATAGTATCGCGGCGAGAAAATCGGCAACGCAAAATGGCATGACCAAATGAATAGTAAAATCTGGGTTTTCGTCAAAATTTCAGTCCACTTCAGTCATGCATTTGACCAAGTAAATGATCTTATTTTTGGTTGAAATTTTACAGAAAACTTATTTCATATGTTGACTAATTGCATGTAAAATTTCGTTGAAAAATTCATTCGTTTTCTGCCCTAAACAATTTCCACAAAAATAATCCAGAAGCTGTCACTTTGGGACCATTTCGGCCCAAACATTTGAAATGCATAGGATAGTTTATTTTTCTTTTGCAAATCAATATTAAGGCTTCTTTAATAGTAAAGTGAAGATTCAAACACTTCCTTTTAACAATTTTTGCATGTTTAACTCAAATCAAACTAATTAAAGTCCAAACAACTTACCAAATCAACTTTCCAAATTTTCTCAAAACATTTGGTTTCAATTAAATTTTACAACCCAAATTGCCATAAGAAAACAAGAACATAACTCAAATATTTAATTTAAACTCAATCAATATATTTAAACATCAACTTCAAAACTTCCATAAACCAAAGTTTGTAAGCAAATAGAGTTTCTTTTATGGTAAAGCACCAAATCAAAAGTAATTATTCAAAGGTAAAGTACCAAACCAAAATTAATTATTCAAAGGTAAAGTACCAAACCTTATTTCTTTAACTCCTCTTAGCTTTTCCTTCTTCTCCTTCTTTAATTCTTTATTTCTCCTTCAATCAATTCAAGATACAACATAAACCTTAGAAATTCAAAATAATAAGTTATCCTCCATTTCTTTTCCAACCGAAACCCCTAATCCAACCTTATTAATCTTTCTACATCTTGATTCTTCCATTTAATCAATTAATCTCATCACTTACTTAATATTTTTTCCAATTCCATATAAAGACTCTAATCTCCAATCTTCCAATAAATATATAACTACCTAAAATTAATACTAAAATTAAAGTCTACTTACTTGAAAACCTTAAAACTTACCTTGAAAATCAAACTTGGAAAAAAACTTGGAAGTCCTTTGGTATTTCCTATTGTGGCCGAAATTTGTAAGTGGAAAAGAGAGAAATTGGTTCTTCATATCACATATATTTATATACAAAAGAAATGATGATCACCTTATGTGTTGGTTAAACCCTTTAAGACCACTTGTCACCTTTCTCTTTCTTCATTTATTACACATGCTAAATGGTTGCTTTTGATTGGCCAACATTAGATTTTTATAGTTTTCTTTTTCCTTTACTTCTTTCCACTTGTCCCTCTTCCCATAGGATATCATAAAGTTGTCCCGGGTTACCCATCCGGTCCCGACACGATACCGAGCCCACTTTACGATCCGGCGATTAATCGGTCATATCTTTTAAACCGTATAGTTCCACGAGTCAAACTACATATAGTTTTGATCCTCTCGACCTCTACTTTCTATTTATAAGGTCTATTTTAGGTTTCCAAGTCATTTTGAAAAATTACCGATAAGCCCTCTACTTTTTACAAAATTCCCTTTAGCTCCTTTCCTTGCTCGGGTTTTTATTCTGGCTCCGTTTCTACTGACGATCATTTCATATATCACCCCTCGTCATCCTCTACGTACTCATTTTTTTATTTTCTACTTTAAATTCATGTATAACTTTAATTGATAATGACCAAAATGCCCCTAGTCAAAATGTCTTCGTTTTTCTTTAACGGGACATTTCCTAGAAAAATTGTTACACGTCGTTGCGACCCGATTAATCTCTAGAATATTCTTCCGGGGTCGGATATAGGCACTATTAAGAACTTCCGACTCTTAATTTTTAAGTTTACATAGTTACCCCTAACTTTTGAGAAATTTTCACTTAGGTCCTTTTGATATCCCTTCCTGACCTTGCTGTTTTTCTTTCTTAATATCTTTTTACTCACAACTCCAAATTAAGTAATTCTTATTCCCACTGAAACTAGACATCCGGGGCTATATTGTGTCAAAATTTCAGGTCGATCCGAGTTATATCTGATTTTTGACGGTCCTTCGAAATCAAGCCTACTATGCTGTCCTGAGGCAGCTTGCACATTGTCTACTAAATCCATCATATCTTATTCTGTACAACTCCAAAATGAGTAATTTCAAGTTATAAATCTATCTAAGACACAAATAAATAATTAAGTCTTCTTTGAGACTCTCTAATTTTGTCATTAACTTGGATGAAATTCACGCTCAAGTTATAGGTCACGTTCTGAACTCCTTTGTTCTAAGCCTAAATCATATCCTCTATGTCTGTTTCTTACCAATCTGGGATTTGGGATGTTACAATTCTATCCCTCTTAATTTAAGCTTCGCCTCAAAGCTTACTCATTCTATATACTTGATGTTCTTTAACTACTGTCTATTGCTTTTGCCACTCTTTTACCTTATTTACTTGATTGCTCTCTGTCATCTCTCTATATTGTTTACACATTGCCTTATTTTGACACTTATTCATTTACTGGGATTAACTATTTTAAGATTCAACATGTTTTACCTTTTGTATTCTGTTTTCTTCCCATATCTGTTCACTTGCTGTTTATTATTCTACAAGATTATCTAATAGACTATTATGTGGTTCAACATGCTTTGACTTTTGTCACGATTTCACATTTGAAACATCACTATTACTCTCTTGTATTTCCTTCACTTTTGATTCAGGTTTGTTCTTTCTCATTCCTTCTTGTACGTTTTTCACTTTCTAATGTATTCATTTCTAAGCTTCCTTCTCTTTGCATTGTGGTTATTCTTTATTTACTTCTTACTGAATTTGTATGTCCTATGTATATTCGTGCAGTGTGGTGGCATTCCTTAAGTATTGACTCATCTGACTTTCCTTTTGTTATCATATATACATCTCAAATAATAGCTCATGGGTGATCAGTCCATGATACCATCATTCTCGAAGTACTATTTATTTCATTACATGTCTCGCTCTATGCTGGTTACGGCCGATCCCAACATAAGGTGAGAACATCTTTCTTTTTTTTTATTACATTTCAAACTCATTCTTTCCTTTCTTTTCCGAATATGTTTCAATTTACTTTCTGTTTATTTTCATATATACTTTTTTTTCATCTGTATATTATTACATATTTTTCTTACTTAGCTCCTCAAGGTAATAACAGTAGAATCAAAGTGGGATGAGACAATACCATATGGAACCAGCATGGCATGGGTGGCCCTCACCAGCTTTTTCATCAAACCAATGGCCCTCACCATTGGCCCCCAGTGGCCCTCACCACTGAGTATATATATCGGTGCCAGATAAATATCAAACCAGTGGCCCTCACCACTGGCCCCAATGGCCCTCACCATTGAGTATAAATGTTAATGCCATATAAATACACTCATCCCAACTCTGATTCAATCTGAATTACCAAGGTAAGCATATCTTTCTAATATTTTATTCTCTTTCCTTCATTCATATCAATGCACACATAGGCACAAAAATTCTCAAGTTGTCAGAACACATTACCAAACATTTCCAACACAAGTTTAAATAGTTCATTATATAAGGAACACATGATTTCAACCAGGTTAAGTATTAATCCTGGAGAATCTAATTAGTTTTGCTTCCTTTTCTTAGTTCTCAATTTTATTTTCTATGATTTTTTTCTTGCCGTACTATTATTCTTCACTCTTTCAATTTTAGACTCTTGTATTATGGTCGGTATTCTATTCGTTATTATTCTTTTGGTGCTTTTACTACTTACCTCTCATAATTGCCTTAACCTTTATTGCATATATTTCTCAATTTTTTTTCGTGCATATATATGAGTGTGAAGAACCCGAATCTATTAAAACGTAAAGCAGAACTCCAAACATAGACAACTGACCTGCAATCACGTCTAGCGCTTCTTGCGACATCTAAAGAATAGAGCAAAATGTATACAATCCCATCATACGTAATGACCCAGACCAACAGCATTATCTTATCCTAGGTGGCATGTATATAAATATAAAATTCTTAAATAACACATATACAACACAACTTTTATTTATTTCCAAACACAAAGTTTTACAATACTAGGAAGTCCTTATGTACATTCCAAAATTTAGGACTCCTTACTATTATATCATCATATTATACTACCATACAATATTTACATGATACCTCTTTATCACATATGTATAGTTATATAATTAAAACCCCTATTCTAACCCTATGTGTCCTACATTTAAGGTTTAGTTCGACTAACAACCCAGAACCGGCTAAACCTTTGCTCTGATACCACTAATTGTAACACCCCTTCCCGACCTACATGTGTAAGCCGAGTAGAGGCGCCACACTATCCAAAAGTTGCTACCAATTTTACTTAGTCAAATTTTTATTCCGATTTTATAGAAATTTTGCCATAGTTTTGCCTAGAAATTTGGATCCCAAGTGTCGACAAAACTTGTTTTTCTGATTTTTGAAAACACTTTACATAGACCAATGTGAATACCATCAAATTTAATGCACTCCCAATGAATTCACCTTATACCCTCAACTACAAATCTGCAAGAAGAGTTCACACTTCTAATACAACATAAAGTAAAGGTTTATGATTATTACACACTACTAACATACAATTATAACATAGAAATTCTCTTTTATATTTATTCATATACATGCCACAACTAACTAACTCATAATGGAACTAAAAGATCTACCCCTGAGATTTTTTGCTGTGGTCTGGTCGTTGCTTCCCCAAGATTTATCTACTGCTACGAACCTACGAGTCAAGAAAAACTTAACTCGCTGAGCGTTGTCGCTCAGTGGGTACTTTACCAATAAAAATAAGAGTAGTATATGAAAGTATTTGAAATCAAAGGAAATAATTAAATCAACAATCAACCCACTTTATACCAATAGAAATCATGAAACATTCAGTGTGATATTCTTTCAATAATGTAAAATCATAATTCAAACTCATTTGCATTATATAGTTCAACGAAAAATAATATGTCTTTGATTCAGGCTCTACTGGTATATAGGGAACCATAGTGATAAGGCAGTGGGCCTCCCCACTGTAACATAGGTGGCCCTCACCACAGATATCAGATCACAGGAATGGGCCTCCCCATCCTGGTTAACCAATGGGCCTCCCCATTGGCTTCAGTGGCCTCACCACTGAATAAAATATCATATCACAATAATGAGCAGTACTGCATGCGTTAGTATAGTGCACCATACCCTTATCTACCACTCCCACTATCCAGTAGAGCATAACGATTAAAATGATTCACTTTAAGTTTCAAACTTCATTTTAGAATAATTCGAGAAATCATTTTAATTCCCATAGCACTTTGTCATTTATGCCGCGCAACACATTCTTTAGTCAAACCATTCCTCTTTTTCACATATTTAATATCCACAATAAACATATTAAACATTTCAAAGCATTCCTCAAAAGATCACAAATTAACCAAATGAATAGTGTCGCGGCGAGAAAAATCGGCAACGCAAAATGGCATGACCAAATGAATAGTAAAATCTGGGTTTTCGTCAAAATTTCAGTCCACTTCAGTTATGCATTTGACCAAGTAAATGATCTTATTTTTGGTTGAAATTTTACAGAAAACTTATTTCATATGTTGACTAATTGCATGTAAAATTTCGTTGAAAAATTCATTCGTTTTCTGCCCTAAACAATTTCCACAAAAATAATCCAGAAGCTGTCACTTTGGGACCATTTCGGCCCAAACATTTGAAATGCATAGGATAGTTTATTTTTCTTTTGCAAATCAATATTAAGGCTTCTTTAATAGTAAAGTGAAGATTCAAACACTTCCTTTTAACAATTTTTGCATGTTTAACTCAAATCAAACTAATTAAAGTCCAAACAACTTACCAAATCAACTTTCCAAATTTTCTCAAAACATTTGGTTTCAATTAAATTTTACAACCCAAATTGCCATAAGAAAACAAGAACATAACTCAAATATTTAATTTAAACTCAATCAATATATTTAAACATCAACTTCAAAACTTCCATAAACCAAAGTTTGTAAGCAAATAGAGTTTCTTTTATGGTAAAGCACCAAATCAAAAGTAATTATTCAAAGGTAAAGTACCAAACCAAAATTAATTATTCAAAGGTAAAGTACCAAACCTTATTTATTTAACTCCTCTTAGCTTTTCCTTCTTCTCCTTCTTTAATTCTTTATTTCTCCTTCAATCAATTCAAGATACAACATAAACCTTAGAAATTCAAAATAATAAGTTATCCTCCATTTCTTTTCCAACCGAAACCCCTAATCCAACCTTATTAATCTTTCTACATCTTGATTCTTCCATTTAATCAATTAATCTCATCACTTACTTAATATTTTTTCCAATTCCATATAAAGACTCTAATCTCCAATCTTCCAATAAATATATAACTACCTAAAATTAATACTAAAATTAAAGTCTACTTACTTGAAAACCTTAAAACTTACCTTGAAAATCAAACTTGGAAAAAAACTTGGAAGTCCTTTGGTATTTCCTATTGTGGCCGAAATTTGTAAGTGGAAAAGAGAGAAATTGGTTCTGCATATCACATATATTTATATACAAAAGAAATGATGATCACCTTATGTGTTGGTTAAACCCTTTAAGACCACTTGTCACCTTTCTCTTTCTTCATTTATTACACATGCTAAATGGTTGCTTTTGATTGGCCAACATTAGATTTTTATAGTTTTCTTTTTCCTTTACTTCTTTCCACTTGTCCCTCTTCCCATAGGATATCATAAAGTTGTCCCGGGTTACCCATCCGGTCCCGACACGATACCGAGCCCACTTTACGTTCCGGCGATTAATCGGTCATATCTTTTAAACCGTATAGTTCCACGAGTCAAACTACATATAGTTTTGATCCTCTCGACCTCTACTTTCTATTTATAAGGTCTATTTTAGGTTTCCAAGTCATTTTGAAAAATTACCGATAAGCCCTCTACTTTTTACAAAATTCCCTTTAGCTCCTTTCCTTGCTCGGGTTTTTATTCTGGCTCCGTTTCTACTGACGATCATTTCATATATCACCCCTCGTCATCCTCTACGTACTCATTTTTTTATTTTCTACTTTAAATTCATGTATAACTTTAATTGATAATGACCAAAATGCCCCTAGTCAAAATGTCTTCGTTTTTCTTTAACGGGACATTTCCTAGAAAAATTGTTACACGTCGTTGCGACCCGATTAATCTCTAGAATATTCTTCCGGGTTTGGATATGGGCACTATTAAGAACTTCCGACTCTTAATTTTTAAGTTTACATAGTTTCCCCTAACTTTTGAGAAATTTTCACTTAGGTCCTTTTGATATCCCTTCCTGACCTTGCTGTTTTTCTTTCTTAATATCTTTTTACTCACAACTCCAAATTAAGTAATTCTTATTCCCACTGAAACTAGACATCCGGGGCTATATTGTGTCAAAATTTCAGGTCGATCCGAGTTATATCTGATTTTTGACGGTCCTTCGAAGTCAAGCCTACTATGCTGTCCTGAGGCAGCTTGCACATTGTCTACTAAATCCATCATATCTTATTCTGTACAACTCCAAAATGAGTAATTTCAAGTTATAAATCTATCTAAGACACAAATAAATAATTAAGTCTTCTTTGAGACTCTCTAATTTTGTCATTAACTTGGATGAAATTCACCCTCAAGTTATAGGTCACGTTCTGAACTCCTTTGTTCTAAGCCTAAATCATATCCTCTATGTCTGTTTCTTACCAATCTGGGATTTGGGATGTTACAATTCTATCCCTCTTAATTTAAGCTTCGCCTCAAAGCTTACTCATTCTATATACTTGATGTTCTTTAACTACTGTCTATTGCTTTTGCCACTCTTTTACCTTATTTACTTGATTGCTCTCTGTCATCTCTCTATATTGTTTACACATTGCCTTATTTTGACACTTATTCATTTACTGGGATTAACTATTTTAAGATTCAACATGTTTTACCTTTTGTATTCTGTTTTCTTCCCATATCTGTTCACTTGCTGTTTATTATTCTACAAGATTATCTAATAGACTATTATGTGGTTCAACATGCTTTGACTTTTGTCACGATTTCACATTTGAAACATCACTATTACTCTCTTGTATTTCCTTCACTTTTGATTCAGGTTTGTTCTTTCTCATTCCTTCTTGTACGTTTTTCACTTTCTAATGTATTCATTTCTAAGCTTCCTTCTCTTTGCATTGTGGTTATTCTTTATTTACTTCTTACTGAATTTGTATGTCCTATGTATATTCGTGCAGTGTGGTGGCATTCCTTAAGTATTGACTCATCTGACTTTCCTTTTGTTATCATATATACATCTCAAATAATAGCTCATGGGTGATCAGTCCATGATACCATCATTCTCGAAGTACTATTTATTTCATTACATGTCTCGCTCTATGCTGGTTACGGCCGATCCCAACATAAGGTGAGAACATCTTTCTTTTTTTTTTATTACATTTCAAACTCATTCTTTCCTTTCTTTTCCGAATATGTTTCAATTTACTTTCTGTTTATTTTCATATATACTTTTTTTTCATCTGTATATTATTACATATTTTTCTTACTTAGCTCCTCAAGGTAATAACAGTAGAATCAAAGTGGGATGAGACAATACCATATGGAACCAGCATGGCATGGGTGGCCCTCACCAGCTTTTTCATCAAACCAATGGCCCTCACCATTGGCCCCCAGTGGCCCTCACCACTGAGTATATATATCGGTGCCAGATAAATATCAAACCAGTGGCCCTCACCACTGGCCCCAATGGCCCTCACCATTGAGTATAAATGTTAATGCCATATAAATACACTCATCCCAACTCTGATTCAATCTGAATTACCAAGGTAAGCATATCTTTCTAATATTTTATTCTCTTTCCTTCATTCATATCAATGCACACATAGGCACAAAAATTCTCAAGTTGTCAGAACACATTACCAAACATTTCCAACACAAGTTTAAATAGTTCATTATATAAGGAACACATGATTTCAACCAGGTTAAGTATTAATCCTGGAGAATCTAATTAGTTTTGCTTCCTTTTCTTAGTTCTCAATTTTATTTTCTATGATTTTTTTCTTGCCGTACTATTATTCTTCACTCTTTCAATTTTAGACTCTTGTATTATGGTCGGTATTCTATTCGTTATTATTCTTTTGGTGCTTTTACTACTTACCTCTCATAATTGCCTTAACCTTTATTGCATATATTTCTCAATTTTTTTTCGTGCATATATATGAGTGTGAAGAACCCGAATCTATTAAAACGTAAAGCAGAACTCCAAACATAGACAACTGACCTGCAATCACGTCTAGCGCTTCTTGCGACATCTAAAGAATAGAGCAAAATGTATACAATCCCATCATACGTAATGACCCAGACCAACAGCATTATCTTATCCTAGGTGGCATGTATATAAATATAAAATTCTTAAATAACACATATACAACACAACTTTTATTTATTTCCAAACACAAAGTTTTACAATACTAGGAAGTCCTTATGTACATTCCAAAATTTAGGACTCCTTACTATTATATCATCATATTATACTACCATACAATATTTACATGATACCTCTTTATCACATATGTATAGTTATATAATTAAAACCCCTATTCTAACCCTATGTGTCCTACATTTAAGGTTTAGTTCGACTAACAACCCAGAACCGGCTAAACCTTTGCTCTGATACCACTAATTGTAACACCCCTTCCCGACCTACATGTGTAAGCCGAGTAGAGGCGCCACACTATCCAAAAGTTGCTACCAATTTTACTTAGTCAAATTTTTATTCCGATTTTATAGAAATTTTGCCATAGTTTTGCCTAGAAATTTGGATCCCAAGTGTCGACAAAACTTGTTTTTCTGATTTTTGAAAACACTTTACATAGACCAATGTGAATACCATCAAATTTAATGCACTCCCAATGAATTCACCTTATACCCTCAACTACAAATCTGCAAGAAGAGTTCACACTTCTAATACAACATAAAGTAAAGGTTTATGATTATTACACACTACTAACATACAATTATAACATAGAAATTCTCTTTTATATTTATTCATATACATGCCACAACTAACTAACTCATAATGGAACTAAAAGATCTACCCCTGAGATTTTTTGCTGTGGTCTGGTCGTTGCTTCCCCAAGATTTATCTACTGCTACGAACCTACGAGTCAAGAAAAACTTAACTCGCTGAGCGTTGTCGCTCAGTGGGTACTTTACCAATAAAAATAAGAGTAGTATATGAAAGTATTTGAAATCAAAGGAAATAATTAAATCAACAATCAACCCACTTTATACCAATAGAAATCATGAAACATTCAGTGTGATATTCTTTCAATAATGTAAAATCATAATTCAAACTCATTTGCATTATATAGTTCAACGAAAAATAATATGTCTTTGATTCAGGCTCTACTGGTATATAGGGAACCATAGTGATAAGGCAGTGGGCCTCCCCACTGTAACATAGGTGGCCCTCACCACAGATATCAGATCAAAGGAATGGGCCTCCCCATCCTGGTTAACCAATGGGCCTCCCCATTGGCTTCAGTGGCCTCACCACTGAATAAAATATCATATCACAATAATGAGCAGTACTGCATGCGTTAGTATAGTGCACCATACCCTTATCTACCACTCCCACTATCCAGTAGAGCATAATGATTAAAATGATTCACTTTAAGTTTCAAACTTCATTTTAGAATAATTCGAGAAATCATTTTAATTCCCATAGCACTTTGCCATTTATGACGCGCAACACATTCTTTAGTCAAACCATTCCTCTTTTTCACATATTTAATATCCACAATAAACATATTAAACATTTCAAAGCATTCCTCAAAAGATCACAAATTAACCAAATGAATAGTGTAGCGGCGAGAAAAATCGGCAATGCAAAATGGCATGACCAAATGAATAGTAAAATCTGGGTTTTCGTCAAAATTTCAGTCCACTTCAGTCATGCATTTGACCAAGTAAATGATCTTATTTTTGGTTGAAATTTTACAGAAAACTTATTTCATATGTTGACTAATTTCATGTAAACTTTCGTTGAAAAATTCATTCGTTTGCTGCCCCAAACAATTTCCAAAAAAATAATCCAGAAGCTGTCACTTTGGAACCATTTCGGCCCAAACATTTGAAATGCATAGGATAGTTTATTTTTCTTTTGCAAATCAATATTAAGGCTTCTTTAATAGTAAAGTGAAGATTCAAACACTTCCTTTTAACAATTTTTGCATGTTTAACTCAAATCAAACTAATTAAAGTCCAAACAACTTACCAAATCAACTTTCCAAATTTTCTCAAAACATTTGGTTTCAATTAAATTTTACAACCCAAATTGCCATAAGAAAACAAGAACATAACTCAAATATTTAATTTAAACTCAATCAATATATTTAAACATCAACTTCAAAACTTCCATAAACCAAAGTTTGTAAGCAAATAGAGTTTCTTTTATGGTAAAGCACCAAATCAAAAGTAATTATTCAAAGGTAAAGTACCAAACCAAAATTAATTATTCAAAGGTAAAGTACCAAACCTTATTTATTTAACTCCTCTTAGCTTTTCCTTCTTCTCCTTCTTTAATTCTTTATTTCTCCTTCAATCAATTCAAGATACAATATAAACCTTAGAAATTCAAAATAATAAGTTATCCTCCATTTCTTTTCCAACCGAAACCCCTAATCCAACCTTATTAATCTTTCTACATCTTGATTCTTCCATTTAATCAATTAATCTCATCACTTACTTAATATTTTTTCCAATTCCATATAAATACTCTAATCTCCAATCTTCCAATAAATATATAACTACCTAAAATTAATACTAAAATTAAAGTCTACTTACTTGAAAACCTTAAAACTTACCTTGAAAATCAAACTTGGAAAAAAACTTGGAAGTCCTTTGGTATTTCCTATTGTGGCCGAAATTTGTAAGTGGAAAAGAGAGAAATTAGTTCTGCATATCACATATATTTATATACAAAAGAAATGATGATGACCTTATGTGTTGGTTAAACCCTTTAAGACCACTTGTCACCTTTCTCTTTCTTCATTTATTACACATGCTAAATGGTTGCTTTTGATTGGCCAACATTAGATTTTTATAGTTTTCTTTTTCCTTTACTTCTTTCCACTTGTCCCTCTTCCCATAGGATATCATAAAGTTGTCCCGGGTTACCCATCCGGTCCCGACACGATACCGAGCCCACTTTATGTTCCGGCGATTAATCGGTAATATCTTTTAAACCGTATAGTTTCACGAGTCAAACTACATATAGTTTTGATCCTCTCGACCTCTACTTTCTATTTATAAGGTCTATTTTAGGTTTCTAAGTCATTTTGAAAAATTACCGATAAGCCCTCTACTTTTTACAAAATTCCCTTTAGCTCCTTTCCTTGCTCGGGTTTTCTTCCGGCTCCGTTTCTACTGACGATCATTTCATATATCACCCCTCATCATCCTCTACGTACTCATTTTTTTATTTCCTACTTTAAATTCATGTATAACTTTAATTGATAATGACCAAAATGCCCCTAGTCAAAATGTCTTCATTTTTCTTTAACGGGACATTTCCTAGAAAAACCGTTACACGTCGTTGCAACCCGATTAATCTCTAGAATATTCTTCCGGGTTCGGATATGGGCACTATTAAGAACTTCCGACTCTTAATTTTTAAGTTTACATAGTTTCCCCTAACTTTTGAGAAATTTTCACTTAGGTCCTTTTGATATCCCTTCCTGACCTTGCTGTTTTTCTTTCTTAATAAATTTTTACTCACAACTCCAAATTAAGTAATTCTTATTCCCACTGAAACTAGACATCCGGGGCTACATTGTGTCAAAATTTCAGGTCGATCCGAGTTATATCTGATTTTTGACGGTCCTTCGAAGTCAAGCCTACTATGCTGTCCCGAGGCAGCTTGCACATTGTCTACTAAATCCATCATATCTTATTCTGTACAACTCCAAATTGAGTAATTTCAAGTTATAAATCTAGCTAAGTCACAAATAAACAATTAAGTCTTCTTTGAGACTCTCTAATTCTGTCATTAACTTGGATGAAATTCGAGCTCAAGTTATAGGTCATGTTCTGAACTCCTTTGTTCTAAGCCTAAATCATATCCTCTATGTCTGTTTCTTACCGATCTGGGATTTGGGATGTTACAACCTCTCCTTAATTCCTGTACCAAATGCGATAAAAGACAATCATTTAGTATCATATTTAAAGGCAATTCCAATCTTCAACTATAATTATACACCACTTTAAACAAAACTCCAAAATATATCATAACCTCACTTTAACTTTGAAAAACCATGTTAAGCCATATAAATTAGTGTTTTAAGTTTATTAATATCATTACAAACATATTTTAACATGTTTAAACCAATTACATTAATTAAACACATGCCTTAGTTCAAAACCCTAAAATGGCATAACCTTCACCATTGAAGGTTTTCAATTCCAACTCATTCCAATCATCAATCCAAGCTTATTTCCATCCTTAATATCATTAAATAACATACTTTAACTATTAAAATCAAACAATTCATCATCTTTGAAAATGCCCTTTTCCAAGATCCTAAATTAATACTACTTCATCCAAACTCTATCCAAACATAACCAAATCCATCATTTGAGTTTAAAATACTTTTTTATGCATCAAAATTACACATTTAGAACCAAATTGCACAATTAAATCACATGAATTCAAAATTCCAATTCTCCCATAACCCTAAATTCTCTCTCTTTACCAAACTTCACTCAAACTTAACCATTTCTTCAATCCAACCTTAAAATCTTTATTAGATACTCAAAGCAACTTCATTCATACCCAAACAGACAATTAAATCATACTACTTCAAAAACTAAAGTCACACATATTCTTAAATCTTTATGGAAATCCAAGGAAAAAGTTAGAAAACTTACTATTTTAAGTAGAAAACACCAAAACGTCAATTAAAACCTTGAATTCCTTTCAATTCTTGAAGCATGGAATAATAAAATCTTGAGCTTGTATAGCCATGGAGTTTTGGCCCTTAGCAAGAAGAAGATGAAAAATCAATTTGTTTTCTCTTTCTTTCCACTTTCTTTTTAAACCACACACATATATATATATATAATATTTTAATATATTTTTAATTAATTAATTATTTATTTATTTAATAAAAACTCCAAAATTACTTCTTCCATCCAAAATCATTTATTTTAAAATTATTTAAATAATTTTTAATTTTCAAAATATATTTATAAAAATATCCTTTGAATTTGACTTTTTATTTAAAGAATGTTGACTTTTATATACTTTATGTATATTTCATGTATATTTCACATATACATTCTTCCTTTTTCATTTAAAATCCTTCCATTTTCTATTTAAATTATTTATTTAATTTAGCCAATTTAATTTTAATGTATTTTATTTAATTTTCAAAATTTTTGGATGTTCCAAGAACTCAATCCGGGTCCAGAACCCAAATATTTCTTGAGTCCAGAACTCAATCAGGTCCAGAACCCAAACCACCTCGGGTCTATAACCCAAATGTTTTTTGAGTCTATAACTCAATCTGGGTCTAGAACCCAAACCACCTCGGGTCCAGAACCCAAATCTCCGGGTCTAGAACCCAAACCAACTGGGGTCCAGTATCCTAACCAACTCGGGCCCAGAGCCCAAATCCAGTATCGAGTCAAGAAACCAAAATTCAACATTGGATCTAGAGCCCAATTCATTTTTACCAAAATTAATTCAAAAGTCATGTTGCTTTTCACTCTTTGAATCAATTCAAGATCGTTCAAGTAGGGGGCAAATTGTAGACCGTTAATTTTGGCCTTAAGTTGATACGAACCTAATTAAAGAATGCCAAAATAAATTTGATCCGACTTTAAAAGATTCTAACTTAGTTTATAACTTTTAAATAAGTCAGTCCAATTTCGAAAGGCATAAATTCAACTGATTAAAATTATAAAGCCCTAAATTAAATTTGTTCGACCCAAATTGAAGCTGTCCTATCCAGAAACTAAAAATACAAGACTAATTTTAGTCGGGATGTTCTAGGCAACTTGAGCCACTGTTCATGTCGACCCGAAGGGCCTAGGTCGACATAAGCTTGGCTCATATCGATTTGGTTGCCCAAATCATCATGAACCTTAATTCTAAAATAATTTTGGCCAGCAATTTAAAGTCCTAATCGCACTAGAATCCTTTGAAGTTTGGGATTAGGCAGATTAGGTTTAGGGTTAAGCTTCACTTTGCCTATAAATATTAACATTTAATACTAATAACATGTAGCAATAATGATCAATAAGCAATAATCAGCAAGAGTCATCAACAACAAGCAACGGTCATCAACAATCAACACACTAAAGGCAGTAACCACTACCTTTAATCATTGCTTGGCCAGAATTAGCTATTGGTGCATGGAGTAGCTTGGAATCAACCATCAATTTGGCGGAGCCTTCAACGTAAGTTTTGTGTCTTAAACTTACTTTGCTTAAACATACAGTAGTCATGTTTTCTTTTCTTTAAATATTTTGATTGTTTCTTTTTAATTGTTATTTTAATTTAGTAGTTTACATTGCTAAACCCTAATTATATATTTTATAAAAATAAAACTCAATCTATATCCATTTCATTCAGTAGCTCAAAGTTTGAATTAATGGTGCAATTCTTGAAACCCTATCTGTTTTCCAACTTATAAAACCCTAAACTGTTTTCCAACTTCCAAACCCTAATATCCAAAACCTTAATATCCTAATACTTTTTTTTAAACAAAACCCTAATACTATTTTTTCCAAAATTAAAACCCTAATTTACATGTAAAATCTTAGTTTAGAAAAAATCTTAATTTGTATAAATATAAAATCCTAGTTTAGGAAAAATCCTAATTTCCTAACAAAACCATACCATATAAACCGTCTATCTTTCGGAGGAGCTGCCCCCTTAACCCCTGCCCGCTAATCTTTCGGGACTACTGTAAGCGCAACCCTCGTCGTCACGCCATATATTTCATTAATGGGTTAATATTATAATCTATTTGTAAATTGTAATTTTTATAATTAACTTTAACTTCATTTGTTTAGCCCCAAATTACAATTGTTTATGCAATGATTGGTTATTTGTTTGATTACTTTCTTCACTATAGATGATTTTTTTATTTAGTTTATAATGGATGTTTTATTTTTAATTTTTAGATGGTTTAATTTATTTGGTTAATTTTTTATTTAGATTTTTAGATTCTAAAAGGCATGTTTCCACTTTGTGGGTGCCTTCAATTTTTATTATGTAATTTAATTTATCGTATAAGGATTTTGGGACTATTGTAAAGGACATGTTTTCACCTATGGTAGGTGACCTAATTTGTTTATTTAACAACTTTCTTTTTGGACTTTAGACATTGTAAAGGCACGTTTCCATAATTGGATGGGTGTCTATTTTGTTTCTTTTATTTTAATAAAATGATGGATGCTTATTTTTTTCAATTGTCACATGTAGTACGGATGATATCCTAATATTTAAGAATTTAATAATATATAGACCTAAAATGGAGGCCGGTTCCAATGAATCAAGTATTATGAGGGTTCTAGTTCATTCTCACCTTCCCCATGCGTACCCAACTTTCTGAACCCATAAGGGGATTGGGAATTTCTTAGGAATCGAGTTATCCACCCCTTTCTTTTTTTTACCCCATTCGGGTGGTGACTCTATTTTCTCCGCGTTTAGGCTCGTGTTCTCTGAGGCCTTGAATGTAACAATACCAAACTCGCAAGAATCATTCCACCGAGAGTGGGGGCAAAAATCCCTATTCACAGTAATATACATAAATTTAAGTTAGACCCTTAAATTTGGGCCAGTTTAAATTTAAAAAGTTTAATTTGGTCCGTTATAATTATAAAGAGCCTAAACCTAATTTAAAAGCTTGAAATTAGACAGGTCCAATTCATAAAAGCCCAAATTAAATTCTAAAATAAGTCCGATTAAAAAAAATTAAAACTTAGGGTCCTGTTTGAGTCGAGACAAGTCTGGGTCAACATGAGTCAATGCTCATGTTGACTTGGAGGGTTCAAGTTGACATGAGCATTGCTCATGTCAATTTGGATGCCTAAATCGACATGAGCCACCCAAATCGACATTAGCCATGGCTCATGAAGATTTGGACACTCCAAATTGACATGAGCTGGCTCCATGTCCACATGTCGATTTGGACACTCCAAATTGATATGAATCCAAATTCTAAAAGAATTTAGCCAGCCATTTTAATTTCCTAATCAAGCTAGGCTTTGGTAAAACCTCAGATTAGCAAATTGGGGTTTTAGGGCTAAACAATGATATGCCTATAAATAGATGATTGAAAAGCAGAATTAGGGGATCGACAACCAAGGATTAGTAACTAAGAACTTTAGCAAGAAAGGTTAAGGACTTTCAATGAAGAATTAACAAAAGGCAAGCAGCAACTATCAACACACGGAATTCTATCAAATAAATACACCATACAAAGGCAGTAACTGCTGTTTTTATTTTGCTCGGCCAGAATTCCAAATTAGAGCTGGTAGTAGCTTGGATCAACGTATAATTTGGTGGAGCCTCCAATGCAGGTTTTGTTTTCTAAACTCTTTAAATCATAACAAGTTATGTTTATTAACATTATGAAGTTTATACTTACTGTGGTTTTGTTTAAATACGTCCAGTAAGCTTTGTTTGATAATACCATCAATTTACATCTGCTGTTTCTTCATTTAAGCACATCCAGTAGCTATTTATCTCATGCAATATTTACCTGAATTAAATATCTAGTAGCCAAGTTCAAATATCCAAAAACCTAGTTTTCCAAAAAATCAAAACCCTAAAATGTAATTTCCAAACCCTAATTCTCAAAAATCGTTAACCCTAATTCTTAAAAACCCTAAACCCTAATTTGTAAACTCCAATATGTAAACCTTAATTTCCAAACCCCAACATGCAGTCTCTAATTTTTATGCATTTAATAATTTATTTAAGATTGAACTCTAAATTTAATTATTTAATTTATTATTACATGCTCTTATGATAGATGATTTATTTTATTTGGTTTTACTTTTAATTATTATGTTTGAATGGTTCAATTTAATTGATTTATTATTTTTATTTGGATTTCAAAGTTGTAAAAGGCATGTTTCCACTTTGTGGGTGCCTTGTTTACTTAATTTGTTTCTTTTATTTTATTTTTGGGGATTAATGTAAGGGACATATTTCTACCAATTGATGGGTGTTCTATTTTACTGTATTTGTATTTTGGACATTGGACGTTGTAAGGGCAAGTTTCCATCCTTGGATGAGTGTCTATTTTATTTGTTTTATTTTAATAAGATGATGGATATTTATTTCTTTTAATTTGTGTGTATTATGGATGATGTCGTAATAGCGAAGAATTTAATTATACTTAGACATGAAAAGGAGGCCGGTTACAATAAACCAGGCTTTATAGTGGTGTTGGGTCATTCTCACCTTCCCCATACGTACCCAACTTACAATATTATCCATATTACATGCAACAACTAAAATAAAGCATCATTATATTAAAATCAAAGCAATGTCCAAACAAAGCAAATAAATGGACACCTATCCAAAGATGGAAACATGTCCTTACATCGTTCATGTCAAAACTAAATAGGACACCCACCGAAAGGTGGAAACATGTCCTTTACATTGGTCCAAAATATAAAAGCAATTTAAATTACATAATATTTAACTAATGAGGTACCCACAAAGTGGAAACATACCTCTTACAATTTTAATACTAAAATAAATAAATAATAATCATAATAATAAAGAAAATATCCATCCATGATAAATTAAATAAATAAAGCATTGAAATTCAATAAATCAAACATCAAAACATATAAAGCAAATAAAGATACAATTTTAGGTTTATTTCTCAATTTAGAGTTCTTTAATTAACATTTAGGGTTTTGGGATTTTAGAATTATTAGTGTTATTATTTAGGCTATTGTAAAGATTTTGGAAAATTGGAATGGATTAGGATTTTATAAATTTAAGAAAGTAGTAAGGTTTTTTGATTAATAAAATTAGGGTTTTGGGGTAACATCATGAAATTAGGGTTTTGGAATCTTAAGACATTAGAGTTTATAATTCATGTTTACTGGATTATGTCTTTAGGGTTTAGATTTACTAGTTTGGGCTTTAAGTTCACTAGATTAGGGTTTAGGGTGTTGATGAATTTGTCATAAAGTTTTGATGCTTTAAGAATTTAGGGTTTAGGAAAACTAGGGTTTACTGGATTAGGGTTTTGAGAAAATTAGGGTTTTTGATATTTTGGAAAACATATTTGATCTTAGGATTTAAGAAAACAATTAAGAGTTTTATAAAAATAATTATGATTTTTAGAAACTGTAAAGAAGATTAGGGTTTAGAGATTTAAGAAGACATTTGGAAATTTTGGACAAAAAGTTGGGGTTTAGATGAAAATAGTTCGGGGAAAACAATTTAGGATTTTAAAGTTTTTGGAAACGGAAGAAACAATTTATGGTTTTTAAGGTTTTTGGAAGCTGAAGAGTAATTTAGGGTTTTTGAAGTTTTGGAAACGGGAGAGAAACAATTTAGGGTTTTTAAGGATTTTGGAAGCAGAAGAGTAATTTAGGGTTTTTGAAGTTTTGGAAATGGGAGAGAAATAATTTAGGGTTTTAAAGTTTCTGGAAAGAGAAGAACAGTTTTAGGGTTTTGAAGTTTTGATCACTGACTAAGGCTACTGGATGAATGTACGATTTAATGTAAAGCATATTACTAAGTTTAATAATTTAGGTTACTGACTTAATATCAAAAACAAACAATAGAAACATTGTAAATAACATCAAATTAAATATTTATAATCAAACCTCCATTCGTTGGTTCCTCCACAATTTACTTCTGGATGAACAAAGACAAAGGCAGTATTACTGCCTTTGATGTATTGATTGTTTCTTGTTGCTAATGTCTCTTGATTGCTAGGGCTTTTCTTTTGGCCGATCGAATGGTTGAGTCTTCGATCCAATCAAATAATTTTTTCCTCCTGATCAAAGTCCCCTAGTTCTATGTTTTAATGTGGTATTTATAGGAAAAATAATCAACCTACTTCTAATTGTTTAAGGAAATTAAAACCAATTAGGAAAAGAAACCAAAACCAAATAGAATTTAGTTTTGGAAAAAACTGCGTTGGAAAATTGCGCTAGCAAAAAAATTGCTGCGGGCAGGAATTACGAGAACTTACGAATTAGCAAAAAAAATAATCAACCTACTTCTATGGCCGATTCGCCCGCAGGAAATTCCTGCTGGCAAATTGGCCTGTGGCCGATTCAACTTCGGCGACAAATTTTTTCGTCGTCGATTTTTATTTATTTATTTTTATTTAACTTTATAATTTTTATTTTTATTAAAAATTATAAATAATAAATACTAAAATAAATATTATTTAATCAAATTACCACAAAAATTATTTTGGACTATATAAAAAATATCGGACTAGACTGGGTCAAAAATTAAGGGTCTACAGTTTGCCACTTGCTTGAACGATCTGAGACTACAACAAAAGAGAGTGAAAAGCAATAAGACTTAATTTTTCTGAGATGATTTAGGTTTTGGGTTCTAGACCCGGTTTGAGTTCTGGACTGGGAAAAGACTTGGATTTTGGACCCGGTTCGAGTTATGGACTCTGAAAAGACTTAGGTTCTAGACCCGGGATAGTTTATGTTCTGGACCTGGTTCGAGTTCTGGACTCAAAAAAGACTTGAGTTCTGGACCTGGGATGGTTTGGTTTCTGGACCCGAGTTAACTTCTGAACTTAAGAGTAATTAGAGTTCTGGACCCGAGGTAAGTTCTAAACTTAAGAGTAATTAGGGTTCTGGACCCGAGCTAAGTTCTGGACTTAAGAAGAAATTTAGGTTCTGAACCTAAGGGTAATTTGGGTTTTGGACCCGAGCTAAGTTTTGGACTTAAGAGAGCAATTAGATTCTGGACATAAGATAAGAGAGATTTAATTATCTGAAAAAAAATTGCAGTGTAGACCCTTAATTTTTGACCCATTCAAATTCGATAGTCTAAAATAATTTTGTGGTATTTTATTTATTTTAATAATATTTTAATTACTAATAATATTTAATAGTTATTTTTAATAAAAATAAAATATAAAAAATATAAAAAAAATGAAAAAAATGAAAAAATAAAAAATCGGACAGATCGGCGAGCGACGCGCGGCAGTCCATTTTGCCGCAGAAATTGTCTGCGTCGAATTGTGCAGTGCCCAATTTGCAGTAGATAGCAATCTAGGGAGAATTGGGCACTGCCCAATTCGCTGCAGCCAATTCTGCGACGAATTCGCTTGCCAGCTAGCCCGCCGCCCTCGTTTTTGCCAGCGTAGCCCGCGGACCTGACAACTCGTGCGCTGTCGATTTTTTTACCAAACCTTGTTTTACCCAGTTTTCTAATTTTTCCTAAACAATTAGTATTTTCTTATTAAAATAGGATTAAGACTCTTTATTTTCCTATAAATACTAGCATTAAATACACGGATGAGGGGAGGAGGAAAAAACCTAGAGGATGGCAATCAAAGAACATTAAGGGAGATTGAAAACAGCAAAGCAGAAAGAGCAAAAAAAAAAAAGAAAAAGAAAGCAACAACAAGTATCAATCATCAATCATCAATCCATCAAAGGTAGCAACACTGCCTTTGTTCTTATTCAACCAGAAATCAATTTTTAGAGGAACCAAAGAACGGAGGTTTGATTATAAATCTTTGATTTTATTATATTTACAACATTCTTACATTTAGATTCATGGATTGTTAAAGCATACGATAGTATTGCCATATTTTATTTTAAATGTTCTGTTATTTATTTTGATGTTGAGTCTTCCAGTAGCCTAAGTCATTAATTAAATTATCAAAAACCCTAAACTATTCCTTTGTTTCTTAAACTTTAAAAACCCTAAACTATTCTTCCTTTTCTTAAACTTCAAAAACCCTAAATTGTTCTCCTGTTTTTAAAACTTTAAAACTGTTATTTTATTATTTCCAAAACTTTTAAATCCTAAATTATTCCATTAAAGTCTCACAAACCTATTTGTTTTCCAAAATCTCAATTTATCTCCAGAATCAGTGTTTCTTCTAAAATGATAAATCAAAACCTTAATTTATTTTAAAGCTTGTCACCTCGTAACCCTAATCCAAATTATTCTACCAAAGCAACCAAAACCCTAATCCAAATTATTCTACCAAAGCCACCAAAACCCTAATCCAAACTATTCTGCCAAGACACCCAAAACCCAAATCCAAGAAAACCTTAATTTATTCCCAAAATGCCAAAACCCCATTTTTCAAACCCTCATCCAGTAAACCTAAAAAAACCCTAAAACCTTAATAGCCTTAAAATATGTTTTTAAAATCTAAAACCCTAATTACTTCTTTCTAAAAATCAAAACAACATGATGTTTGCTTAAAACTCTAACTAAACCTACTTTTTTTTAAATCACAGTAACATTATTTTCATAAAAACATCCAAAACCTTAAATCTTTCAAACATCCAGTAGCTATGTTATTACTTTAAAATATTTCTCAAAAAATTAAACTAGTATATGCAAAACCCTAGTTATTGAACATAAAACTCTAGAAACTCTAATTAATGCATGAACCCCTAAAGTTAATATATTTACTATTTTATTTAAATTGGATGAATGTTTATTATATATTTTGATTGATATTTGATATCTTTGATGAATGATTTATTTATTATGAATGGTTATTTAATTTTATTGATTTATTTTGATTTCCAAATATTGTAAGAGGTATGTTTCCATATTTTTGGGTACCTCATGTCATGAGCATAATGTAATTTATTTTATTTTAAAGTTTTTGGACTAATGTAAAGGGCATGTTTCCACCTTTCGGTGGGTGTCCTATTTAGTTTAGACATGAACGATGTAAAGACATGTTTCCATCCTTGGATGGGTGTCCATTTATTTGCTTTGTTTGGACATTGCTTTGATTTTAATATAATGATGCTTTATTTTAATTATTGTATGTAATATGGATAATATTGTTATACTTAAGAATTTTATAATATTAAGACCTGCATAGGAGGTCGGTTCCAATGAACCAGGCGTTGTGGGGGGTGCTGGGCCATTTCTCACCTTCCCCACACGTACCCAACTTTTCAAACCCATTAGGGGGTTGGGGATTCCTTAGGAATCAAGTCATCCACCCCTTTCTTTTTTTGCCAGTCCAGGTGGAGCTCCATTTTCTTCGGGGTTAGGCCTATGTTCTCTAAGTCCCTTAGCCTAAACAGTGCCGAAGTCGCAAGAACCATTCCACCGGGAGTGGGGGCGAAAATCCCGGCTCACATATAGTCAGTAGTACACTAAAGGAATTTGCAAAACATTTAGCTAATTTTTGCCATGCACATATCTTCTCCTTGCCCCCTGCATGTAAAAATATTTTTAAAAGTGAAAAAATATTTATATACATGCAAATATTTGAATGATTGAATTGAATAATTGAATTTTCTATTTATTTACTGTGTAGTTACTGTTTATGCACTATTTATCACTATTTATTTACTATTTATAAAACGTAACTTACTATTTATCAATAGTAAAATTTACTTTTTTTTTTCACGAGAATGTTGTTCTTCTTTTGTATTTTTCCGTTGCCATTTCTCTATATCAACGCAGCAGATTTCTTCATTTTATTCACAGCAGATTTCTTCATCTCATTCATTCATAGATATACATATTTTATTTTAGAGAATTTAGCATCTTTTATTCTCACCTTCATTGGGCTTAGGCCCGTATTCTTTAAGGCCCCGAGCCTAAACAGTGCCGAAGTCGCAAAAACCATTCCACCGGGAGTGGGGGCGAAAATCCCCGCTCACAGTGTCAACTTCACTTGGGATAAGAGAAGTTGATTCCGTTGGTCTTTATATTATTCTATTCTTTCTTATAATGATATTATCCATTGCATCATATTAGATTGCATCGTTAGGATGCCCGTGTTACCCGTGTTGTATTATGTAAGGGATACCATACTTTCACTCAAGGTATGGAGATCAAGCATGGCATAACCACTCATAGCCTCATACCATTTGGTATATACTTGCTATGGGAACCTAAGCCATTTAACCCAAAGACTAAAGCTCATGTAATTGGCCTAGTTACTTTTCTTAGGTTTTACCCCAAATGTTTGTTGTTTGACTATGGTTAATTTGTCTTGGCTTCAATCATGGCTTATTTGGTTTGTTCTTTTTCTAATATGACCTAATTACATTGTGAGCTCAAATAAATTTTTCTTCAAAGTCCAAAAGACCAAAGCTATTTTTAAAACTTTTTAAGATGGTCTTTGGACATAAAACTTTTCTAAAAATAAATTAAAAAAATTCTTTTCTCAAGACTCAAATACAGAGCCCAAACTCCATTTTTTCTAAAATCTTTTTACAATGGGCTTAGAAACAAAGTTATTTTCATCCAACCTTTTCTTACAAAGAGCTTGCAAATTATTTAGGTCAATTATGAAATACTAAAAAATCAACTATGAGCCTAGTTTATGCTAAGAGTTATTAATCATGGGCTTGTTTTTGGCATGAATCATTAATTACTTTTTCATGTGAGAAATCTATTTATAATAAACCTCTTAATTTAATTTTAATCCAATATAGCATGAAATCTACTTTAGTTGGTTGAATGGATTAAAACCTAATTAATGGAAATTATCATGAACTGATTTCCATTTTTGAAAATATAACTATTGGTTGAAACGTCTGAGGAAATTATTCGAAAATAGGATACCCCATGTTGGTATCTTGTTAACCATATTGCTTAGGATAAGAGACTCGCCATTCATGTGTGGATGTTATAAGGTTGGAAGGGACGTTCTACTTATCTTTGTTTATTGTTTGTGCATACATGCATACATACATTTGCATCTCATATCATTGACCCTCTCTGGCTCAAACCCCTGGATTACTATCGTTCAAAAGCTTACTATAATCTGACCTACACTGGAGATGAAGAATCTAGTAACAACTCAATCACTTACTCACCAAAAGCAATGGAGCCCGAACAAACTCAAAGAATGGTGGACGACGCCCTCAATGCCAAGATGAAAGAAATAAAAGAGGCTCTGACTGAGACCATGAAGAACCAATTGACTACAATTTTAGAAAATAATGTTGAAGCATCTGCTAGCACTGAGAAGCCAAAAGACAAGGGGGTGCTAAGGTTGGTGAAGTGGCTTTTGATGATGACAAGGTAGTCATTGATGATGATGACGATTGGGATCAATACTTCCAAGATTCTCAAGAGAAAAAGGAGCCTAAGGTTATTGAGAAGACAACTATTGAAAAGACAGAGATGTTTGATTTTGAGAAGATGATTACTAATTTAGAAAAGAAATTTTAGAAGAAGCTGAAAATTGAAGAGATGTCCGAGATCGACAAATTATTCGAACAAGATGAGGAGGTCCCTTATAAGTTTAAGATGCCTTCCTTCGCTAGGTACAATGGTACTAGAAATCCTCATCTCCATGTGAAGCAGTACATCACTGCTATGCAGTCTGCCCGAGCTACTAAAGCTCAAACTCTGAGGTATTTTATCCTCTCATTGGACCCTATTGTCCAAAATTGGTTCAACACCTTAGAGGAAAGTACTCAAACAGATAGGGACATGTTGTACAAGGCTTTCATTCAGTAATATAGGTACAATGTCGAGCTTGAAGTTACCTTAATGGAAGTTGAGTCCATTAAACAAAGGCCAAATGAGAATTTTGTGGACTATGTAAAAAGATGGAGAAATAAGGCTGCTTTGCTCAAGAAGAGGCCCGATGAATCTGATCAAATAAGGATGATTGTGAGAGGGGTGTTGCCTAGTCTTCGTGAAAGGATGTCTCATACACTCATCCAGGATTTCAAATATCTTCTCCAAGCTAGTCTACAAATTGAAGAGTGGGAAAGGGAGAAGTGTCATTTTTTTGCAAAATGAAATTATCAGCCTAGCAATCAAAGTACACAAAAAGAAGCTGATGTCAATACAACTGGTCAAGCAAATAGAAGGTAGTTTTTAGATCTGAGGAAGCCTTTGTCTTGGATCTTCAACAAGCTACAAAAGAAGGGACTATTACAGCCATTGGCCCCTCGACCTTTGTCTAATCCTTTACCCCCAAAATTTGATAATAAGGCTTTTTGTCAATTTCATCAGACTCAAGGACATGAGACCGATAGATGTACTCGATTGAAGCATGAGATCCAAGATCTAATCAATAGTGGTAAGCTACCTGAGCCGGACAAGTCCAATGCCAAGAATAATCCTTTGCCTAAGTTTGGAAGAGTATCTCCACCGGCAACCTTCATGGTAGGAAAAGGATTGGAAGAAGATTTTGTTTTATCATCCTTTCAAGATGGAAAAATTGAAGATGTGAAAGGAAAAGAAGCTTAACTCAACAAACTTTCCTTAGATTGAATGTTGCTTTTTAGTTTTGCTTTCTCTAATATTTAATTGGAACAATTATGTTTTTCTGTTTTTGTTTGAATAAATTACTTTCATAAAAATTTTTGTTGGTCTTTGTTCATTTAGGTGCTCAACCAATGACGAATCTAGCTTGATATTCATAAATTAATATATCTAGGCATCATGATTTGAATGACTTTACTAGATGAGGAAATTGCTCTATAGCATTGAGTTGTCTATGCTTACTTAGAGAGGGATCCTGCATAATTACCTTTAGGTCCTAGTCAGTCTTAGAACATGCTTTGACAATTTTTTAAGGTGAAATTAAACTCTGCTTATTTAAGGGAGAAATGATCTAGGCATTGTTTGGTTAGCCAACAACTAGTATCCACCCAATTAAATATCAATCCCTAGTTGTCCTTTTAAGCCTTCATGAAATTTTAGCTTTCTTTTCATTGGCATATAACCTCAACAACCTATCCTGAGCTGTTGTGATACTTTTGACAAGTCTTATGATCACTAAGGTGAAGAGGCAATAAGATCAAAGAAAGGAATGCATAGCCAAAACTGTAAGGATAGTAGATGCTATCAAGCTAATTGGGATAGTTGATGTTCTCAAGACCATAAAGGTAGTTGAAGTTTACCTAGTATCTCCAATCTATCAATACAACATCAAAGTAACAAATGATTTATCCCTGTTAAAGGAGATTTATGTCACTTCACTTATCCATTATAAGAAACCCAAATTGGTACAAACAAGACAACTCTTTTAGAGCTAGAACAAAAAAAAATAAATAAAAGAAAAAAAAAGAAAAGAAGAAGAAAAGAAAGAAGAAAAGCAAAAAAAAAGAAAAGGAAAAAAGGACAAAACAAAAAAAGGAAAAAAGAAAAGAAAAAGGGTAAAGCCTAAAAAGGCGGTTCAAAAAGCAAACTGAGTTCTCTTTTACCTAAAGCAACAAAAGGCTTCCATTTGGTTTATAAGGACAGTTTGACTTAAATTAGTCCAACCTAACCAAAGATTCAATCAAAATTAGAGAAAAAGGAGAAAGACTATTTAGTTTTTGAAAGTTCTGTACTTGACAGTCCTACAAGGAAGAAGGACAAAATGATAAAATGCTCAAAGAAAGGGAAGAGTAAGAAAAATAAAAAGAAAGAAAAGGGAGAAGAAGAAAAGAAATAAACTTGGGTACCAAACTTTTTGCAAAGGCAAAGACTATCCCAATCAAGGTCCAGATTAATGCCAAGAAGATAGAAGGAATTTGGAGTCTAGTAAGATTGCTTCCAGCTGCCTAAAGTTCAAACAAGAAATTTGTAGTGTGAATGTTTGTCCATTGTGTCACATCGACTCCAACTCACAAATGGCCTTCATTTAACCCTTATCCCTTATAGACCCCATTTCAAGCCTATCAAAGACCTGTTGATCTCTCTTGGTAGGTAGAGTCTATTAGTGGAGATAGTTTGAATAATCATGCATATGAGATAGAAAATATTTAAACTCAATGAGATCTTTGGCCAAGTAATGTGTATGTGCCTATCTGAAGTGCAACAATTCTTGCTTAAATAGAAATGATTCCCAAGTTTAGTACGGTAACTAGGGTTATCATGTTTTAGATATATTAATTTTGAAGATCGAGTCTTGAGGTAAATTGGCATTGATTTCGCAAAGCCAACATTTGGATTTCAAAAAAAAAAGAATTAAAAAAAAATTCAAAACCTTCAAGTTAAGGGAAGTATGTCAAATCATTAAATCTCAAAGGACACATTGGGCAAAGGAAATGATTATTGACAAGGTCATGAAGAAGCTACCGACTGACATGCTAAAACATAGTTTGAAATGGATGTATCCTTGACTCTACAGCTTGGGCTCTCCACCACTCATATTTTCAACATCTTGAAGATAAAAGCCATAAATGTGAAGCATCCTATCATTCCAGTGTAAGACCTAAATGAGCATCTCAAAGGAGTCAATGAGAACACTTATGTTGATCACCTTGGTCTGTGGGTCGATGGAACCATTGTAAGTATTATTCATGCATATACATGAGCATATCATATCGCACTCTCTTGTCTTGTATTGTCAAAGTGAACAACAAACACCTTGTGAAGTAAAGAATCAAAAGAAGATATCAAATCAGGGGGTCCTGAAAAGCCTATTGCTTGAAAAGGATCCAGTAATTTTGCAAAGAGAAAAAGTGTGTGCTTGTGCGAAGAACTAGACAACAAAACCTTCAATCAAAGCTTGCATAAAAAAAATCTTTGGTTTGAGCCTACATAGGGGGCAAAGTTTCTCCTTTTCAATTTTTTGAGTTTATATACAAAATATTTTCAAACTCACTTGCAAATATTTCGCCACACAGGGGGAAGGAGAAGATATGAGGGCCAACTAAAAATAACTGAATTTTTGTAAAAAGGAAAAACAAAAGAATGGAACATTAGAACTATTAAAAGAATGAAGACGCAAATGACAAAAGATTAGTCCAGCTAGAAGAGCTGAAGCCAATATAAGACCTAATCTCTAATGGATGAAGATCCAACTTAAAGGATGAAGATCCACTTTAAAGGGTGAAGACCCAATTCCAAGGATGAAGATCCAGCTTAAAGGATGAAGATCCACTTTCAAAGGTGAAGACCTTATTCCAAGGATGAAGATCCAATTTCAAAGGGTAAAGACCTGATTTCCAAGGATGAAGATCTAGCTAAAAGGATGAAGATCCACTTTCAAGGGTGAAGACCCAATTTCCAAGGATGAAGATCCACTTTCAAGGGTGAAGACCCAATTTCCAAGGATGAAGATCCATTTTCAAAGGTGAAGACTCGATTTCAAGGATGAAGATCCAATTTCAAAGGGTGAAGACTCGAAGTTCAAAGGATGAAGATCCATTTTCAAGGGTGAAGACCCGATGCCAAGGATGAAGATCCAGTTTAAAGGATGAAGATCCAATTTCAAGGGTAAGGACCCAACGTCCAAAGGATGAAGATCCATTTTCAAGGGTGAAGACCCGATCTCAAAAGATGAAGATCCATTTTCAAGGGTGAAGATTCGATCTCCAAGGATGAAGATCCATTTTCAAGGGTGAAGACGCGAAGTCCAAAGGATGAAGATCCATTTTCAAGGGTGAAGACCCGATGCCAAGGATGAAGATCCAGCTTAAAGGATGAAGATCCAATTTCAAGAGTAAAGACCTGATGTCCAAAGGATGAAGATCCATTTTCAAGGGTGAAGACCTGATCTCCAAGATGAAGATCCATTTACAAGGGTAAAGACCCGATCTCTAAGGATGAAGATCCATTTACAAGGGTGAAGATCCAATCTCCAAGGATGAAGATCCATTTTCAAAGGTGAAGATCCGACGCTAAGGATGAAGATCCAAGGTCCAATTATGAAGATCCATTTTGAGGGTGAAGAACCACAATGCGTTAAAGAATAGAACAGCCGGAGTAGTCAGACTTTTCAATTGATAAAAGGTCAGTCAAACTCAGTCTCGGGTCCAAACACCCAAATTTAATTCAGTCTCGGGTCCAAGTACCCAATCTTGAGTCCAAGTACCCAAATCAAATCAATCTCGGGTTCAAGTACCCAATCTCATGTCCAAGTACCCAAATCAAATTCAATCTTGGGTCAAAGTACCCAAATCAAGTTCAGTCTCGGGTCCAAGTACCCAAATCATATCCAAGTACCCATTCTCATCAAAAATTAGTCAAAGATCTTATTGCTTTTCACTCTCTTTTGCTGTAGTCTCAGATCGTTCAAGTAGGAGGCAAACTGTAGACCTTTAATTTTTAACCCATTCAAATCCGATAGTCTAAAAGAATTTTTGTAGTATTTTATTTATTTTAATAATATTTTAATTACTAATAATATTTAATAGTTATTTTTAATAAAAATAAAAAATATAAAAATATAAAAATAAAAAATCGGACTGATCGGCGAGTGACGCGCGGCAGCACATTTCGTCGCAGAAATTGTCTACGGCGAATTGGGTAGTGCCCAATTTGCCATAGCCAATTCTGCGATGAATTGGCTTGCCAGCTAGCCCATCGTGCCTGTTTTTGCCAGTGCAGCCAATTTTTTGACCAAACCTTGTTTTACCAGTTTTCTAATTTTTCCTAAACAATTGGTATTTCCTTATTAAAATAGGATTAGGACTCTTTATTTTCCTATAAATACTAGCATTAAACACACATATTAGGGAAGGAGGAAAAAACCTAGAGAATGGAAATCAAAGAACATTAAGGGAGATTGAAAATAGCAAAGCATAACGAGCAAAAAAAAAAAGAAAAGAAAAGAAAAAGAAAGCAGCAACAAGTATCAATCATCAATCCATCAAAGGTAGCAACACTGCCTTTGTTCTTGTTCAACCAGAAATCAGATTTTTGGAGGAACCAATGAATGGAGGTTTGATTATAAATCTTTGTTTTTATTATATTTACAACATTCTTACATTTAGATTCATGAATTGTTAAAGCATACAATAGTATTGCCATATTTTATTTTAAATGTTTCTTCTATTTATTTTGATGTTGAGTCTTCCAGTAGCCTAAGTCATTAATTAAATTATCAAAAACCCTAAACAATTCCTCTGTTTCTTAAACTTCAAAAACCCTAAACTATTCTTCTATTTCTTAAACTTCAAAAACCCTAAATTGTTCTTCTGCTTTCAAAACTTTAAAACTGTTATTTTATTTCCAAAACTTTTAAAGCCTAAATTATTCCGTTAAAATCTCACAAACCTAATTGTTTTCCAAAATCTCAATTTATTTCTAGAATCAATGTTTCTTCTAAAATGATAAATCAAAACCTTAATTTATTTTAAAGCTTGTCACCTCATAACCCTAATCCAAATTATTCTACCAAAGCCACCAAAACCCTAATCCAAATTATTCTACCAAAGCCATCATAACCCTTATCCAAATTATTCTACCAAAGCCACAAAACCTTAATCCAAACTATTCTACCAAAACACCCAAAACTCTAATACGAGAAAACCTTAATTTATTCCCAAAATGCCAAAACCACATTTTTTAAACCCTCATCTAGTAAACCTAAAAAAAACCCTAAAACCTAATAGCCTTAAAATATGTTTTTCAAATCTAAAACCCTAATTACATCTTTCTAAAAATCAAAACAATATGATGTTTGCTTAAAACTCTAACTAAACCTACTTTTTTTAAAATCACAGTAACATTATTTTCATAAAAACATCCAAAATCTTAAATCTTTCAAACATCTAGTAGCTATGTTATTACTTTAAAATATTTCTCAACAAATTAAACTAGTATATGCAAAACTCTAGTTATTGAACATAAAACCCTAGAAACTCTAATTAATGCATGAACCCCTAAAGTTAATGTATTTACTATTTTATTTAAATTGGATAAATGTTTATTATATATTTTTATTAATATTTGATATCTTTGATGAATGATTTATTTATTATGAATAGTTATTTACTTTTATTGATTTATTTTGATTTTCAAATATTGTAAGAGGTATGTTTCCATATTTTTGGGTACCTCATGTTGTGAGCATAATATAAATTATTTTATTTTAAAGTTTTTGGACTAATGTAAAGGGCATGTTTCCACCTTTCGGTGGGTGTCCTATTTAGTTTAGACATGAACGATGTAAGGACATGTTTCCATCCTTGGATGGGTGTCCATTTATTTGCTTTGTTTGGACATTGCTTTGATTTTAATATAATGATGCTTTATTTTAATTGTTACATGTAATATGGATAATATTGTTATACTTAAGAATTTTATAATATTAAGTCCTGCAAAGGAGGCCAGTTCTAATGAACCGGGCATTGTGGGGGTGCTGGGCCATTTCTCACCTTCCCCACACGTACCCAACTTTCTGAACCCATTAGAGGGTTGAGGATTCCTTAGGAATCGAGTCATCCATCTATTTCAGTTTCCCGGCCCGTCCCGGTGATGACTCCATTTTCTTCTGGCTTAGGCCTGTATTCTCTAAGGCTCCGAGCTTAAACAGTGCTGAAGTTGCAAGAACCATTCCACCGGAAGTGGGGGCAAAAATCTCCGCTCACAGTGGCGACTCCACTGGGGACAAGAGAAGTTGATTTTGTTGGTCTTTATATTATTCTATTCTTTCTTATAATGATATTATCCATTGCATCATATTAGATTGCATCGTGTGCGTGAGTTAGGATGCCCGTGTTACCCGTGTTGTGTTGTGTAAGGGATACCATACTTTCACTCAAGGTATGGAGATCGAGCATGGCATAACCACTCATAGCCTCATACCATTTGGTATATACTTGCTATGGGAACCTAAGCCTTTTAACCCAAAGACTAAAGCTCGTGTAATTGGCCTAGTTACTTTCCTTAGGTTTTTATCCCAAATGCATGTTGTTTGACTATGGTTAGTTTATCTTGGTTTAAATCATGACTTATTTGGCTTGTTCTTTTTCTAATATGACCCAAGTACATTTGTGTAGATCCTTAATTTTTGACCCAGTCCGGTCCAATATATTTTAGTTAGTCCAAAATAATTTTTGTGTTGTCCAATATATTTTAATTAGTCTAAAATAATTTTTGTTATCTTAATTAAATAATATTTGCTTTAGTATTTAATTTTTATAACTAATAAAAAATAAAAATAATAATAATAAAAAATAAATAAAAATAAAAATTGGAGTCGAAAAATCGGCGACGAAAAATTTCATCGCCGAAAATGGGGGCGGCGAAATGGCCCAAGGCCATTTCGCTCACAGTAAAATCCTGCGAACGAAATGGCCAGGGCCATTTCACCCTCAGGAATTTCCTGCATGCAAAATGGCCCTCTGGCAATTTCGCCAGCCCTAGCTGCGGCAACCTTTTTTAAAGCGTAATTTTTCCGCAGCAGTTTTTTTTCGCAAACGAAATTTTTTCGACATAAATTTTTCCGAAACCAAATTCAATTCGGTTTTGATTTCCTTTTCTTAATTAATGTTAGATTCCATGAGCAACTAAGATTAATCATAAAAATCTTCTATAAATAAGGACTAAAAAACAACAAAAAGTGGGGGGGGGGACCGAAATTTGTATCGAAATTTAGGAGGAAAAACATTGAAAGGAAATTGGATTTTAAGAATTCCTGCTAGTAGTGAAATCAATAGGACTTTTTGAGAGAAGCAAACAAGCAATTTAATTCATCAAAGGCAGCAAAGCTTGTCTTTGTTCTTGTTCATCCAAGAAACAATTTTTGGTGGAACCAACAAACGAAGATATGAATTTCTTTATTTTTCTTTACAGTAGCTTCATCACTCAAGATTAAAAATTGTTGTTTCTTCAAAATTTTAAAACCCTAATCTACTTTCTAACTTTTCAAAACCTTAAATCGCTTCAAGATTTACCAAAACCCTAATTTGCTTTCCAATTTTTCAAAACCCTAAATTGAATATATTTTTTTTCCAAAAACATAAATTAAATCTGTTTCTTTCCAAAAACCCTAAAAATATCTTTTCTATTTCTATAAACCTTAAATCATTTTGTTTATTTTCATAAAGCTTCATAAAACTATAAATTGTTTTTTCAAATTCTAAAATCAAATCAATTCTCCGTAACACTAAAAAACCTCAATTCAACTTTAGAATCAAGACAGTAACCTCAAACCAATTATTCTAAACCCTAGTTTTCTTAAACCCTAATTCCCTTAAAACTTTAAACCCTAATTTTTCTATATCCTAATCTTTAAAATATTAAAACCTTATAAATTTAAATATTAAAATTTAATATGTTAAATACAAAATAATGATCCAGTAACCGTAAATCATAAATCTAAATGTTTTAAAGTGTCCAAACCCTAATTTCATGATTTCACTCCTCAAATACTAATTTGGCTAAATAAAAAACCTTATCAATCCCCTAAATCATAAAACCTTAATCCATTTTAATTCCCTTAAAGTTTAGAGTAGCTAAGAATTACAAACCCTAAATAATACTAAATTTCCAAAACCCTAAAGTATTAATTAAAGAATTTTAAATAGAAAGAGTAGCCTAACTTGAATCTTTACTTGCTTTATTTAATTTTATATTTGATTATGTAGTCTATTTATTTTCAATGCTTTGTTGGTTTATTTAATTTCAATGATTGATTTATTTAATTTATCATGGATGGATGTTTATTTTATATTTTGATGTTTAATGTCTTTGGTGAATTATTTATTTATGATGAGTGATTATTTACTTTATCGATTTATTTAGATTTCCAAATGTTGTAAGAGGTATGTTTCCACTTGGTGGGTACCTCATTAGTTAAATATCATGTAATTTAAATTGCTTTTATATTTTAGACCAATGTAAAGGACATGTTTCTACCTTTCGGTGGGTGTCCTATTTAGGCATGGGATGTAAAGGCATGTTTCCATCTTCGATGGGTGTGCATTTATTTGTTTTGCTTGGACTTTGTTTTGATTTTCAATATATTGATGCTTTATTTTAAATTATTGTGTGTAATATGGATAATATTATTATATTTAAGAATTTTATAATATTAAGACCTGTAAAGGAGGCCGGTTCCAATGAACCGGGAATTGTGGGGGTGCTGGGCCATTTCTCACCTTCCTCACATGTACCCAACTTTCCGAACCCATTAGGGAGTTGGGGATTCCTTAGGAATCGAGTCATCCACCCCTTTCTTTTTCCCGAGCCGTCTGGGTGGTGACTCCATTTTCTCCGGACATAGGTCTGTGTTCTCTAAGGCCCCTAGCCTAAACAGTGTCGAAGTCGCAAGAACCATTCCACCGGGAGTGGGGGCAAAAATCCCCGCTCAAATTGGTAACTCCACTAGGGATAAGAGAAGTTGATTCCTCTGGCCTTTATATTATTCTATTCTTTCTTATAATGATATTATCCATTGCATCATATTAGATTGCATCGTGTGCGTGAGTTAGGATGCTCGTGTTACCCGTGTTGTGTTATGTAAGGGATACCATACTTTCACTAAAGATATGGAGATCGAGCATGGCATAACCACTCATAACCTTGTACCATTTGGTATATACTTGCTATGGGAACCTAAGCTTTTTAACCCAAAGACTAAAGCTCATGTAATTGACATAGTTACTTTCCTTAGGTTTTTACCCCAAATGCATGTTTGACTATGGTTAATTTATTTTGGCTTAAATCATGGCTTATTTGGTTTGTTCTTTTTCTAATATGACCTAAGTACATTGTGAGCTCAAAATAAATTTTTCTTTAAAATCTAAAAGACCAAAACTATTTTCCAAACTTTTCAAAATGGCCTTTGGATATAAAACTTTTCCATAAACAAATCAAAAATGCTTTTCTCATGACCCAAATACTAAGCCCAAAATCTATTTTTTCTAAAATCTTTTTACAATGGACTTAGAAACAAAATTATTTTCATCCAACCTTTTCTTACAAAGAGCTTGCAAATTATTTAGGCCAATTACGAAATACCAAAAATCAATTGTGAGCCTAGTTTATACTAAGAATAAATAATCATGGGCTTATTTTTGGCATGAATCATTAGTTACTTTTTCAAGTGAGAAATCTATTTATAATAAACCTCTTAATTTAGTTTTAATCCAATGTAGCATAAAAGCTACTATAGTTGGTTGAATGGATTAAAACCTAATTAATAGGAATTATCATAAACTGATTTCCATTTTTGAAAATATAACTATTGGTTGAAACGTCCGAGGGAAATATTCGAAAACAAGGTACCCCATGTTGGTATTTTGTTAACCATATACCTAGGAAAGAAGCTCGCCATTCATGTGTGGATGTTATAAGGCTGGAAGGAGCTTCCTAATTATCATTGATTGTTTGTGCATACATGCATAAATTTGCATCTCATATCATTGATCCTCTCTGGCTCACAGCCCTAGATTACGATAGTTCAAAAGCTTATGACAATCTGACCTACACTGGAGAAGAAGAATCTAGCAACGACTCAATCACTTGCTCACCAAAAATAATGGATCCCGAACAAATTCAAAGAATGGTCGATGAAGCCCTCAATGCCAAAATGGAAGAAATAAAAGAGGCCCTAGATGAGACCATGAAGAACCAATTGACTGCAATTTTAGAAAATCATGCCAAAGCATCTGCTAGCACTAAGAAGCCAAAGGACAAAAGGAAGACTAAAATTGGTGAAGTGGTTTTTGATGATGAAAAGGTGATCATTGATGATGATGATGATTGGGCTCAATACTACCAAGATGCTCAAGACAAGAAGAAAGAACCAAAGATTGTTTCTAATTTAGAAAGGAAATTTGAGAAGAAACTAAAAACCGAGGAAATGTCCGAAGTTGACAAATTATTTGAGCTAGATGAAAAAGTCCCGTACAAGTTCAAGATGCCATCTTTCGCGAAGTTTGATGGAACCAAAAATCCTCATCTCCATGTGAAGCAGTATATCACTGCTATGTAGTCTGCTCGAGCTACTAAGGCTCAAACTCTAAGGTACTTTATGCTCTCATTAGACCCTGCTGTCCAAAATTGGTTCAATACCTTAGATGATGGAACACAAAAGAGTTGGGATTTGCTATACAAAGACTTCATCCAATAATATGGATATAATGTCTAGATGGAAGTTACCTTAATGGAAGTGGAGTCCATTAGGCAAAGGTCGAATGAGAATTTTGTAGATTATGTGAAGAGATGGAGAAACAAGGCCGCTTTACTCAAGAAGAGGCCCGATGAATCTGATCAAATAAGAATGATTGTGAGAGGGGTGTTGCCTAGTCTTCGTGAAAGGATGTCTCATACACTCATCCGTGATTTCAAAGATCTACTCCAAGCTGGTCTACAAATTGAAGAGTGGGAAAGGGAGAAAAATTGCTTTTCAATAAGAAGGAATGAGAAAGGGAATTATCAGCCTAGCAATCAAAGCACGCAAAAAGAAGTTGATGTCAATGCGACTGGTCAAGGAAATAAAAGACAATTCTTAGAATTGAGGAAACCTCTATCTTGGGTTTTTAGCAAGCTGCAAAAGAAAGGGTTGTTACAACCGTTAGCTCCTCGACCGCTACACTGCCACCAAACTTCAATGCCGAGGCCTTCTGCCAGTTTCACAAATGCAAGGGCATGAAACAGATAAATGTGCTTGTCTAAGGCATGAGGTCCAAGATTTGATCGATAGTGGTAAGCTACCCGAGCCGGATAAGGCCAATACCAAGAACAATCCTTTGCCTAAATTTGGAAGATACCTCCACCAGCAACCTTCATGGTGGGAAAAGGATTGGAAGAAGATTTTGTCTTATCCTTTTTTCAAGATGGAAATATTGAAGATGTGAAAGGAAAAGAAGCTTAACTCAATAAACTTCCCTTAGCTTGAATGTTGCTTTTCAATTTTACTTTCTTTAATTTTTAATTGGTACATTCTTGTTTTTCAAATTTAAATTTGTTTGAATAAATTACTTTCATCAAAATTTTTGTTGGTCTTTGTTCATTTTGGTGCTCAACCAATGAAGAATCTAGCTTGATAATTCATGAATTAATATATTTATGCATCATTACTTGAATAACTTTACTAGATGAGGGAATTGTTCTATAGCATTGAGTTGTGTATGCTTACTTAGAGAGGGCTCCTGCATAATTACCTTTTTCTAGGTCCTAGTCTGTCTTAGAACATGCTTTGACAAACTTTTGAGGTGAAATTGAACTCTACTTATTTAAGGGAGAAATGATCTAGGCATTGTTTGGTTAGCCAACAACTAGTATCCACCCTATTAAATATCAATCCCTAGTTGTCCCTTTGAGCCTTCATAAAATTTTTTAGCTTTCTTTTCATTGGCATATAACCTCAACAACCTACCCTGAGATGTTATGATACTTTTGACAAGTCTTATGATCACTAAGGTGAAGAGGTAAGAAAATCAAAGAAAGCAATGATTAGTAAAGATGATAAGGATAGTTGAAGTTCTCAAGACCATGAAGGGTAGTTGAAGTTCTCAAAACCATAAGGGTAGTTGATGTTTTCAAGACCATAAGGGTAGTTGAAGTTCTCCTAATATCTCCAATATATCAAGACAACATTAGAGTAATAAATGATTTATCCCTATTAAAGAAGATTTATTTCACTCCACTCATCCATTATTGGAAACCCAAATTGGTACAAACAAGATAACTCTTTTAGAGCTAGAACCAAAAAACAAAAAAAAAAGATAAAAAAGATAAAAAAGAAAAAAAAAAGAAAGATAAAACCTAAAAGGTGGTTCAGAAAGCGAACTAAGTTCTCTTTTACCTAAAGCAGCAAAAGGCTTCCATTTGGTTTATAAGGACATTTTGACTTCAATTGGCCCAACTAAATATTCAAGAAAAAAGACCATTTAATTCTTGAAAGTTCTGTAGTTGACAATCCTACAAGGAAGAAGGACAAAATGATAAAATGCTCCAAGAAAAGGGAAGAGTAAGAAAAATAAAGAAAAGGGAGAAGAAGAAAAGAAACGAATTTGGGAACCAAACTTTTTTCAAGGGCAAAAATTGTCCTAATCAAGATCTAGATTAATGCCAAGAAGATAGAAGGAATTTGGAGTCTAGCAAGATTGCCTTCAAGCTGCATAAAATTCAAACAAGAAATTTATAGTGTGAGGGTTTGTCCATTGTGTCACATCAGCTCCTATCTCAAAATGGCCTTCATTTAACCCATGTCCCTCATGGACCCCATTTCAAGCCTATCAAAGACTTGTTGATCTCTCTTGGCAGGTAGAGTCTATTAGTGGAGATAGTTTGGATAAGCATGCATATGAGATAGACAGTATTTAAACTCAATGAGACCTTTGGCCGAGTAATGTGTATGTGCCTAACTGAAGTGCAACAATTCTTGCTTAAATAGAAATGATTCCCCAGTTTAGTACGGTAACTAGGGTTGTCATGTTATAGATATGTTAATTTGGAAAAATCAAGTCCTGAGGTACATTGACATTGATTTGGCAAAGCCAACATTTGATTTCAAAAATCAAAATTTTTTTTTAAAAAAATAATAAAAATAAAAAATGATTTTGTCATACAAAGACTTCAAGCTAAGGGAGTATGTTGAACTGTCGAATCTCTAAAGGACACATTGGGCAAAGGAAATGATTATTGGCAAAGTTATGAAGAAACTACCAACCTACATGCTGAAATATAGTTTGAAATGGATGCATCCCTGACTCTGCTGCTTAGGGTCTCCACCACTCATGTTTTCAACATCTTGAAGATAAAAGCCACAAATGCAAAGCTTTCGATCATTCCAATGCAAGACTTGAACAAGCGTCAAAAAGGAACCAATGAGAACACTTCTGCTGATCACCTCGGTCTGTGAGTCGATGGAATGACTGTAAGTATTATTCATGCATATCATGCATACATGAGCATATCACATCACACTTTCTTGTCTTGTATTGTCTATTCCTTATCGAAATGAACAACAAACACCCTGCGAAGTAAAGAATCAAAAGAAGATATTGAATCAAGGGGGCATGGAAAGCCTATTCGCTTGTGGAAGCTCCAGTCATTTTGCAAAGAGAAGAAATATGTGCTTGTACGAAGAACTACATGGCAAAAACATCAATCAAAGCTTGCATGGAAAAAATATTTAGTTTGAGCCTACACAGGGGGCAAAGTTTCTCCTTTTCAATTTTTTGAGTTTATATACCAAATATTTTCAAACTAATTTGCAAATATTTCGCCACGCAGGGGGCAAGGAGAGGATATAAGGTCCAATTAAAAATAGCTAAATTTTTGCAAAAAGGAAGAACAAAAGAATGGAACATTAGAACTCTTAAAAGAATGAAGATGCAAAAGACAAAAGATCAGTACGGCTAAAAGAGCTGAAGCAAGGGTAAAGACCTGAAGTCCAAAGGATGATGATCCATTTTCAAAGGGTGAAGACCCGATGCCAAGGATGAAGATCCATTTCAAAGGATGAAGATCCATTTTCAAGGGTGAAGACCCGATCTCAAAGGATGAAGACCCGATCTCAAAGGACGAAGATCCGTTTTCAAGGTTGAAGACCCGATCTCAAAGGATTCAAGGGTGAAGACCCGATCTCAAAGGATTCAAGGGTGAAGACCCGATCTCAAAGGATGAATATCCATTTTCAAGGGCAAAAATCCGATCTCAAAGGATTAAGATCCATTTTGAGTGTGAAGAACCATGATGCATAGAACAGCCGGAGCAGTCAGACTTCTCAATTGATAAAAGGTCAGTCAAACTCTGTCTAGGGTCCAAGTACCCAAATTCAATCCAGTCTCGGGTCCAAGCACCTAATCTCGTGTCCAAGTACCAAAATCAAATTCAAGCTCAGGTCCAAGTGCCCAATCTCTGGTCCAAGTACCCAATCTCGAGTCTAAGTACCCAAATTAATCTAATCTCGGGTCCAAGTACCCAAATCAAATTCAATCTGTGGTCCAAGTACCCAATCCTGGGTTCAAGTACCCAAATCGAATTCAAATCTCGAGTCAAAGTACCCAGTCACGGGTCTGAGTACCCAAATCCAAACCTAGTTAGGATTGAGTATCCAAACCCAATTTAGGATCGAGTATCTGAATCCAGTTAGGATCGAGTATCCCAATCCAGTTTAGGATCGAGTATCCGAATCCAATTTAGGATCGAGTATCCAAACCCAAGTTAGGATCGAGTATCCCAATTCAGTTTTAGGATCGAGTATCCGAATCCAGTTTAGGATTGAGTATCCAAACCCAATTTAGGATCGAGTATCCCAATCCAATTTAGGATTGAGTATCCAAACCCAATTTAGGATCAAGTATCCCAATCCAATTTAGGATCGAGTATCCAAATCCAATTTAGGATTGAGTATCCCAATCCAATTCAGGATTGACTATCCAAACCCAAGTTAGGATCGAGTATTCGAATCCAAGTTAGGATCGAGTATTCGAATCCAGTTAAGATCGAGTATCCCAATCCAGTTTAGGATCGAGTATTCGAATCTAGTTTAGGATTGAGTATCCAAACCCAATTTAGGATCGAGTATCCAAATCCAGTTAGGATCGAGTATTCAAATACAGTTTAGGATCGAATATCCCAATCCAATTTAGGTTTGAGTATCCAAATCCATTTAGGATCGAGTATCCAAATCAAGTTTAGGGTCGAGTATCCAAATCCAGTTTAGGATCGAGTATCCAAATCCAGTTAGGATCGAGTATCAAAATCCAAATTAGGATCGAGTATCCAAATTCAGTTTAGGATCGAGTATCCGAATCCAGTTAGGATCAAGTATCCAAGTCTAGTTTAGGATCGAGTATCCAAATCTCTCGGGTCTAGAACCCAAAATCTCAGCCATTTTAAAAAATTAAGTCTTATTGCTTTTCACTCTCTTTTACTAAAGTCTCAGATCGTTCAAGCAGGGCGCAAACTATAGACCCTTAATTTTTTACCCAGTCCGGCCCAATATATTTTAATTAGACCAAAACAAATTTTGTTATCTTAATTAAATAATATTTTCTTTAGTATTTAATTTTTATAACTAATAAAAAATAAAAAATAAATAAAAATAAAAAATAAATAAAAATAAAAATCGGCGACGGAAAATTTCATCGCCGAAAAGGGGGGGAATGGCCCGCAGACAATTTTGCCCGCCCCAGCTGCGGCAACTTTTTTGCCAGCGCAATTTTTCCTCAACAGTTTTATTTTTCCAGCGAAATTTTTTCGAATCAAAATTTTTTGAAACCAAATTCAATTCGGTTTCGGTTTCCTTTTCTTAATTATGTTAGTTTCTGTGAGCAACTAAGATTAATCATAAAAATCTTCTATAAATAAGGACTAAAAAACACAAAAAGTGGGGCTGACCAAAATTTGTATCGAAATTTAGGAGGAAAAACATTGAAAAGAAATCAGATTTTAAGAATTCCTGCTAGCAGTGAAATCAATCGGACTTTTTGAGAGAAGCAAACAAGCAATTCAACTCATCAAAAGCAGCAAAGCTTGTCTTTGTTCTTGTTCATCCAAGAAACAATTTTTGGTGGAACCAACAAACGAAGGTATAAATTTCTTTATTTTTCTTTAAAGTAGCTTCATCACTTAAGATTGAAAATTGTTTTTTCTTCAAAATTTTAAAACCCTAATCTACTTTCTAACTTTTCAAAACCTTAAATCGCTTCAAGATTTACCAAAACCCTAATTTGCTTTCCAATTTTTCAAAACCCTAAATTAAATCTATTTTTTTTTTTCCAAAAACCCTAAATTGAATCTGTTTCTTTCCAAAAACCCTAAAAAATATCTTTTCTGTTTCTATAAACTTCAAATCGTTTTGTTTATTTTCATAAAGCATCATAAAACTGTAATATCTCTATGCATGCCCTAGAAGTTTTGTATGTTGTTGTTGTTGTTGTTGTTGTTGTTGTTGGTTTAAATTGAGAAAAGAAAAGTATATGTATATGTGTTTTGGGAAAATTTAGGGTTTAGAGACAAGTTTATATGTTGTGTATATGGTGATATATATAACATATAAAGTGGTCAAAGAGAGAGAGTCAATGCAAGAGGAGATTTTTATATGGCATGTGAAATTACTTAATTGGGTTTATAAGAGACAAAAGCTAAGTTAAGTGATGAGGGGTATATGAGTAATTGCTTGAAATGAAATGCATGGTGGAGATTAAAAGAAGAAAAGGTGTTTGACTTGTGCATTTTTCTTCTTTCTTTCTTGAAGTGGCCGGCTCTCCAAATAGCAAAGAGAAAGGGAGGTGTTCTTGAGGCAAGGAATAAATTGAAGAGGCAATCAAAGAGTTTGGTTAGAGATTTGTGAAATTTCTTCATCTAAGGTAAGAAATCTCTTGTTTTCCTTTGTTAATTTTGAAGTTATGTTTAAAGTGAAGTGTGATTTGTTGATGTAATGATTTGGTGTATTTGATATGTGTTTGCAAGTGTTAGAATTGATTTAAAGTCAAAAATTGGAATTGGTGTTGGTTTGGTTGTGATTATGGAAAAATAAGTGAAGATGGATAGTGGAAAATCAAGAGTAAAGTTTGAGTTAGGGTTTTGAGATGGTTTGTGTTCAAATGTGTTGTTTAAGTGGTTATTGTGATGAATATGTGTTATGACATGAGTTATATCCATTTGAGTGAGTTTGTGTTGGGAATTATATGTTAAAATGCATTTGGAAGAGGGTTGGTTACATTTAGGGTTTTGGTGATGAGTGACACGGCCAAAGGAAAGGAGAGACACGGCCAAGCCAAGGAAATTTGGGCGTGTTGGTTGAGTTTTTGAGAGACACGGCCGTGTCCCTTAGCCGTGTTCACTACTGGATTTTGGTTTTGGGAGACACGGCCACAAGCTTGGCCGTGTCCCTTGCCCGTGTTGCTTACTGTCCAATTGGGTTGAGAGACACGGCCACAAGCTTGGCCGTGTCCCTCAAGTGGCTGCCCGTGTCCCTCAATTGTGTGGGTTGGGGTTTTTATTCTTTGTTCTAATTGCATTGTTTTGGTTCTCCAAGGGTAGGTTGGTCCCTAAACCTAACCCTAAACACTTTAAACACACTTGAATCAATGAATGATATAATCAAATGCATGTGTAAGGTCCTAAAGCTATGAATCATATCAATTGTTCTTTGCCCTAATTGCATTGTTGAGATTGAACAATGTTATGTTATGCATTGTGAATGGTAATGTGTTTCATAAGTAATATACATTGAAATGTATATCAAAGATGCAATGATAATTCAAATAAGACATGATATGAGACAATGCCATTGTGTTTGGCTATGATGATGCAATTGAAAGAAATAAGGCATGTTTGCCTAAATGTTGTTGAGAATTGAGAATGAAAATGATAATTGAATAATAAATGAATTGTGTGGCTAACGTGTTATTCCATTTTCAGAGTTGGTTGTTGGTGGCATGCCTAATAAGTGTAACAATCTCTTGAAGTTAGGTTGGATTGAATCCTTCAAGCCTAATTGAGATGTTACCACCCTTGAAGCTAGGTTGGGTTAGTTCTTGAAGCCAAGTTGGGTAGAAGCTTAGCATGCTTTGCTCCCCTTGAAGCTTGGTTGAACTTAATCCTTGAAGCCTAGTTGGGTATATGATATTGATAAATGTAATAACAAAACCAAAGCATTAACTCTGAAAATTGAATGGCATATTAGTGTGTCTTGGGCCCATGCTTGTCTTTGTTTAGTGTTGATTATGAATGGTTAAAGAATACTAATGAGGTCTATGAAAAGATATTGAAATGTGATATGTAATGTGAAAATATGTTGTTAGTTTTGCATATATGATGTTACATGTATAATATGGATTGAGAAATGACATTGCATTGCACTAAGTCATATCATTAGTATGATTATCTAACTAAGCCGTTGGCTTAGCGCGATAGTGTTTAATCGCGCAGGTAATAGAGTTGATAGAGTTGAACCCGAGAATTCATCAAGACCAAGTGAGAGTAGACCTTGAAGAATCCATTTTGGGAGCTTAAAGATCAGAGCAGACTTGCCAATCATGTATACTTCTTTATATTTTGTAAAGAAATGTTTAATATGTAAATATGTACATATTTTATAACTTCCGCTGTGTAATTATTTAAATGTATATATATATATATAACTAATATGTTTTGTTTTATAAGTAAATGATCTACTTTTCTATAATGTATAATGATAAGGGTGTTGTATCGCGTTTAAAGTGTTTTGTATGTTAAGAAAACCGTAGCATCCCTATGTTTGGTGCACTTATGCTACATTGTTGTGGTTGTAGTGTGTGTGCATTGGATATGGGGGTGTTACAAAAACTATAAATTGTTTTTCCAAATTCTAAAATCAAATCCATTCTCCGAAACACTAAAAAACCTCAAATCAACATTAGAATCAAGACAGTAACCTCAAACCAATTTTTCTAAACCATAGTTTTCTTAAATCCTAATTCCCTTAAAACCTTAAACCCTAATTTTTCTATATCCTAATCTTTAAAATCTTAAAACCTTATAAATTTAAATATTAAAATTCAATATGTTAAATACAAAATAATGATCCAGTAACCGTAAATCATAAATCTAAATGTTTTAAAGTGTCCAAACCCTAATTTCATGATTTCACTCCTCAAATACTAATTTGGTTAAATAAAAAACCTTATCAATCCCTTAAATCATAAAACCTTAATCCATTATAATTCCCTTAAAGTTTAGAGTAGCTAAGAATTATAAACCCTAAATAATACTAAAATTCCAAAACCCTAAAGTATTAATTAAAGAATTTTAAATAGAAACAGTAGCCCTACCTTGGATCTTTTTGCTTTATTTAATTTTATATTTGATTATGTAGTCTATTTATTTTCAATGCTTTGCTGGTTTATTTAATTTTAATGATTGATTTATTTAATTTTTCATGGATGGATGTTTATTTTATATTTTGATGTTTAATGTCTTTGGTGAATGATTTATTTATGATGAATGATTATTTACTTTATCGATTTATTTAGATTTCCAAATGTTGTAAGAGGTATGTTTCCACTTGGTGGGTACCTCATTAGTTAAATATCATGTAATTTAAATTGCTTTTATATTTTAGACCAATGTAAAGGATATGTTTCTACCTTTCGGTGGGTGTCCTATTTAGGCATGGGATGTAAGGGCATGTTTCCATCTTTGATGGGTGTCCATTTATTTTTTTTGCTTGGACATTGTTTTTATTTTCAATATATTGATGCTTTATTTTAAATTATTGTGTGTAATATGGATAATATTGTTATATTTAAGAATTTTATAATATTAAGACCTATAAAGGAGCCCGGTTCCAATGAACCGGACGTTGTGGGGGTGCTGGGCCATTTCTCACCTTCCCCACACGTACCCAACTTTCCGAACCCATTAGGGGGTTGGGGATTCCTTAGGAATCGAGTCATCCACCCCTTTCTTTTTCTAGGCCCGTCCGGGTGGCGACTCTATTTTCTCTGGACTTCGGTCCGTGTTCTCTAAGGCCCCGAGCCTAAACAATGCGGAAGTCGCAAGAACCATTCCACCGGGAGTGGGGGCAAAAATCCCCGCTCACAATTTGTAAGCTCAAAATAAATTTCCTCTAAATCCAAAAGACCAAAGCAATTTTCAAAATTTTTCAAAATGGTCTTTGGATATAAAACTTTTCCATTAACAAATTCTTTTCTCATGACTCAAATACGAAGCCCAAAGTCCATTTTTTCTAAAATCTTTTTACAATGGGCTTAGAACAAATTTATTTTCATCCAACCTTTAAAAGAGCTTACAAATATTTAGGTCAATTATGAAATACCAAAAATCAATTGTGAGCCTAGTTTATACTAAGAAATAATTAATCATGGGCTTGTTTTTTGCATGAATCATTAGAAAAAGAAACTACTTTAGTTGGTTGAATGGATTAAAACCTAATTAATGGAAATTATCATGGATTGATTTCCATTTTTGAAAATATAAATATTGGTTGAAACGTCCGAGGGAAATATCCAAAAATAAGATATCCTATGTTGGTATTTTGTTAACCATATACCTAGGAAAAAAGACTCGTCATTCGTGTGTGGATGTTATAAGGTTGGAAGGGACATTCTACTTACCTTTGTTTATTGTTTGTGCATACATGCATACATACATTTGCATCTCATATCATTAATCCTTTATGGCTCACAACCCTGGATTACGAAAGTTCAAAAGCTTATGACAATCTGACCTACGCCGGAGATGAAGAATCTAGTAGCAACTCAATCACTTGCTCACCAAAAGCAATGGAGCCCAAACAAATTCAAAGAATGGTGGATGACACCCACTATGCCAAGATGGAAGAAATAAAAGAGGCCCTAGCTGAGACCATGAAGAATCAATTAGCTGCAATTTTAGGAAATCATGCCGAAGCATCTGCAAGCACTAAAAAGCCAAAGGACAAAGGGAAGGCTAAAGTTGGTGAAGTGTTTTTGATGATGATAAGGTGATCATTGATAATGATGATGATTGGGCTCAATACTTCCAAGATCCTTAAGACAAGAAGAAAGAACCAAAGATTATTGAAAGATCAGCTATGGAGAAAATCAAAACTTCTGATGTTGAAAAGATGATCGCGGATTTGGAAAAGAAATTTGAGAAGAAGTTGAAAACCGAAGAAATGTCCAAAGTCAACAAACTATTTGTGTTAGATGAAGAAGTTCCATACAAATTCAAGATACCATCTTTTGTGAAGTTTGATGGAACCAGAAATCCCCATCTCCATGTGAAGCAGTATATCACTGCTATGCAGTCTGCCCGAGCTACTAAGGCTCAAACTCTAAGGTACTTTATGCTCTCATTGGACCCTGTTATTCAAAATTGGTTCAATACCTTAGATGATGGCACACAAAAGAGTTGGGATCTGCTATACAAGGCCTTCATCCAACATTATGGATACAATGTTGAGATGGAAGTTACCTTAATGGAAGTGGAGTCCATTAGACAAAGGCCAAATGAAAATTTTGTGGACTATAAGAAAAGGTGGAGAAATAAGTCTGCTTTGCTCAAGAAGAGGCCTGATGAGTCTGATCAAATAAGGATGATTGTCAGAGGCATCCTGCCCAACCTCCGTGAAAAGCTGGCTCACACCCTTATAAGGGACTTCAAAGATCTTCTTTAAGCTAGTCTACAAATTGAAGAGTGGGAAAGGGAGAAGAACCGCTTTTTGGCAAGAAGGAATAAGAAAGGGAATTATCAGCCTAGCAATCAAAGTACACAAAAGGAAGCTAATGTTAATGCCACTAGTCAAGGAGGACTAAGGAAGTTTTCAGAATTAAGGAAGCCACTGTCTTGGGTTCTCAATAAGCTACAAAAGAAGGGATTGTTACAACCCTTGACTCCTCGTCCTTTGCCTAATCCTCTTCCACCTAACTTTGATACTAATGCATTTTGCCAATTCCATCAAAGTCCTAGATATGAAATGGGCAATTGTATGAAGTTGAGGCATGAGATCCAAAATGTAATCGACAGTGGTAAGCTACCTGAGCCAGACAAGCCCAATACCAAGAACAATCCTTTGCCTAAATTTGGAAGAGTGCCAGCTCTAGCAACCTTCATGGTAGGAAAAGGATTGGAAGAAGACTTTGTTTTATCATCCTTTCAAGATGGAAATATTGAAGATGTGAAAGGAACAAAAGCTTAACTCAACAAACTTTCCTTAAGTTGAATGTTGCTTTTCAATTTTACTTTCTTTAATATTTAATTAGAACAATCGTGTTTTTCAAAATTAAAGTTGTTTGAATAAATTACTTTCATTAAAATTTTTGTTGGTCTTTGCTCATTTTGGTGCTCAACCAATGAGGAATCTAGCTTGATGTTTCATGAATTAATATATTTATGCATCATGATTTGAATGGCTTTACTAGATAAGGGAATTGCTCTATAGCATTGAGTTGTGTATGCTTACTTAGAGAGGGCTCCTGCATAATTACCTTTGTCTAGGTCCTAGTCAGTCTTAGAACATGCTTTAACAAACTTTTGAGGTGAAATTGAACTATGCTTATTTTAAGAGAGAAATGATCTAGGCATTGTTTGGTTAGACAACTACTAGTATCCACCCAATTAGATTTCAATCCCTAGTTGTCCCTGTGAGCCTTCATAAAATTTTAGCTTTCTTTTCATTGGCACATAACCCCAACAACCTACCCTGAGCTATTGTGATACTTTTGACAAGTCTTATGATCACTAAGGTGAAGACGCAAGAAGATCAAAGAAAGGAATGAATAGTCAAGATCATAAGGATAGTTGATGTTCTTAAGACCATAAGGGTAGTTGAAGTTCACCTAATATCTCCAATCTATCAAGATTACATCAGAGTAGCAAATGATTTATCCATGTTGAAGGAGATTTATGTCACTCCGCTCATCCATTATTGGAAACCCAAGTTGGTACAAACAAGACAACTCTTTTAGAGCTAGAACAAAAAAAAAAGGAAAAAAGACAAAAGAAAAAAGAGCAAAAAAAGAAGAAAAAGAAAAGAAAAAAAAAGAAAGATAAAACCTAAAAAGGCAGTTCAGAAAGCCAACTGAGTTCTCTTTTACCTAAGGCAACAAAAAGCTTCTATTTGGTTTATAAGGACAGTTAACTTGAATTTATCAAACCCATCAAAATCAGAGAAAAAAATAGAAAGACCATCTAGTTTTTAAAAGTCCTGTACTTGATAGTCCTACATGGAAAAAGAACAAAATGCTCAAAGAAAGGGAAGATTAAGAAAAAGAAAGAGAAAGAGAAAAGAAAAAATGATGATGAATATGGGTACCAAACTTTTTGCAAGGGCAAAGACTATTCTAATCAAGATCCAGACTAATACCAAGAAGATGGGAGAACACTCAAAACTCTATCTTTTCATACTCCCAACTATCTAAAAGTTCCAACAAGCAGTTTGTAGTGTGAAGGTTTGTCCATTGTGTCACATCAGCCCCAATCTCAAAAGGCCTTCATTTAACCCGTGTCCCTTATCGACCCCATTTCAAGCCTATCAAAGACCTATTGATCTCTCTTGGTAGGTATAGTCTATTAGTGGAGATAGTTTGAATAAGCATGCATATGAGATTGACCATATTCAATCTCAATGAGACATTTGGCCAAGTAATGTGTATGTACCTATCTGAAGTGCAACAATTCTTGCTTAAATAGAAATGATTCCCGAGTTTAGTATGGTAACTAGGGTTGTCATGTTATAGATATGTTAATTTGGAAAATCAAGTCCTGAGGTACATTGACATTAATTTGGCAAAGCCAACATTTGATTTCAAAATCAAAATTCAAAATTGAAAATTGAAAAAAAAAATTTAGGAAAAAAAATTACAAAGCCTTCAAGTTAAGGGAAGTATGTCGAATCATTGAACCTCCAAAGGACACATTGGGCAAAGGAAATTATTACTGGCAAGGTCGTGAAGAAGCTACCAACTGACATGCTGAATCATAATTTAAAATGGATGTATCTCTGCTGTTTTGGGCCTCCATTATTCATATTTTCAACATCTTAAAGATAAAAGCCATAAATGTGGAGCATTGTGTCATTCTATTGCAAGACCTGAATGAGCATCTGAAAGGAACCAATGAGAACACTTCTGCTGATCACCTCGGTCTGTGAGTCGATGGAACGACTGTAAGTATTATTCATGCATATTGTTGCGCTCGAATTAAGTACTACTACAAAGGGTCACTCGCAAGTATACGAGGTAGCTGTAGAAAAGGTGATCACCACAAGGTCGTTTCCCCAAGAAGGTGTGGTTCGTAATAGCTTGATTGACAAGTATTTAAATGCGGAACTGTTTGTTGTATGAAATGTGCAAGATTAATTTAAACCTAAAATTAACGTGCGTAGAGAGTAATGTGTGTGGGTGTACAAGATCAAATCGATTATTGGGAAGGTGCCTAGGGTCATAGGCCCATTCAATCAAAGCTCAATTCTCAATTGTCCATTAGCATAACCTTGTAAATTAATTTGTTTCCTAAGATTAATTAGTCAATTACCAATCCATTAGTTCTCACATTCATGAATTAACAATGACCAATTCTTTTACATTACCAAATTAATAAACCCTAGAACTTATATTTCTAATTCATTCTTAGGGTGGTCGATTATATAGTTCCGATATCGGATTTCACCTCTCGGTCCGTCATCCAATATTCAAAGATCAATAGGTAGCTAATCTATCAACCTAGCATTTAATACAATACAATCAACCAATCAACAAGGAACATCAATGTAAATATCAAATCAAGACATTCAACCAAATATACTATAAACCCGAAACATGGGTATTTAGCTCAACATCATCAATTTAACACATTCATTCAACTCAATATAAAACAAATACAAATTGTTTATTGCAATATCAATATTCTTAATACAACAACAACAATAGAAATGAATTAAAAGAGAGAATAGAAAAACCCCTTGTGAAGATGCCAAGTGTAGGATTGCTAGTCTTCCTCCTAGCTCCACTTGATGTATGATGAAGAACTCAAGCCCTCTTCAATGGTTGATTCCCCTTGCAATGTGGAATGGAGCTTTCTCAAGTCACCAAACCTTTGGATGGAGCTTTCTCAAGTCACCAACTCTTCAATTGATTTTGCCTTTGGAAGATGGAATGGAGCTTTCTCAAGTCACCACTCTCTTCAATGAAGCTTCTTCAACCTTTGAGAACTTGTAACCCAATTTATCCCAAAGAACCTCAAAGATCCTATCAATGGAAGATGGAGAAGGTGGAGAGGATGGAAATGGAGGTTTGGAGGTGAAGGGACAAGGGAGAGTGTCACTCTCTCCCTCTCCCACGTTTTTTGCAGAAATTTGGCTCCAAGAAGCCAAGCACCCCTTCCAATTTCCTCTTCCTCTCCTTTTAATTCATTCAAAAATCAACACCCATGCCTTCCAACTCACCCATTTCACTTTGTTCCCCACTATTTCTTTGTTTAGTATTTCGTTTTACAAGCAAAAGTCATTGTCCCCCACTTTGTCTCCCACTTCGTACAAAGAAATTCAATTTTTTCAGGTGGGACACGGCCAAGCCATGACATGTAACACCCCGATACCCTATATAAGTACTATACATATACCTAGTATACATACAGTAAGTATATAAAGTATAAGAATGCTACTTTTCGTTACCTTTTAAAAACCTGTAACCGAATTTAAACCATAATACATTAATTTAAATAACATTTACAAAATCATTATCTTTATCCAAATTACATTTATACATATAAATACTCTCTCATCAGAAATACATCAAAATTAAAAATTATACATGTATGCATTACCCTCTAGTTGGTCTCGACAAACTCTTACTCTTCTTGTGGCATAATGAGAGACTTCATATCTTCACCTATTTACCTGCGCGAATACACACCCGCGCTAAGCCCGAGAGCTTAGTAGTCCAAATATAAAATGTAAACATATAGTATAGAAGTATTAACATATAATGGTATATCCATTCAATGTATAATTAATTCTTATCATATTATCTTTTCTTTTTAATTGCATCATTCATATATCTTAGCTAATTTCATATATAATATACATATATATACATAATATTATCACCAACCCCAATCTATCACCAATATATTAATACACCCACATTATATATACCATACCAATCATTATTGCAAAACACACATTACATATCATACCAATCACTATTGCAATACACACATTACATACCATATCAATCACTATTGCAATACGCACATTACATATCATACCAATCACTATTGCAATACACACATTACATATCATATCAATCACTATTGCAATACACACATTACATACCATATCAATCACTACTGCAATACGCACATTACATATCATACCAATCACTATTCATTTACATATCATACCTCATAACATTACCTTATTCACAATTCACCAATCATGATTCATTTATTTCAACACTTGTATTTCACATTGGCAACAAAGACAGACTCGGGCCCAAAACACTAATATGTCATTCGACTTTCAGAGTTAATGCTTTGGTTTAATTATCACATTTATCATTATCCCAACTAGGCTTCAAGGATTAGGTTCAACCAAGCTTCAAGGGGAGCAAAGCATGCTAAGCATCAACCCAACTTGGCTTCAAGAACCAACCCAACCTAGCTTCAAGGGTTGTAACATCTCAATTAGGCTTCAAGGAATCAATTCCAACCTAACTTCAAGAGATTGTTACTATTAGGCATGCCACCAACAACAAAACTCTGAAAATGAATAACATATTAGACACACAATTCATTGATCATTCCATCACCAATATCATTTACAATTCTCATCATCATTTAGGCAAACATGCCTTACATATCTCAATTGAATTGTCATAGCCAATCACAATGGCTTCATATCATATTTGAATCATCATGGCCAATTACAATGGCTTCACAACATATCCTATCTCAATCCATATGATACATATAGCATCATTGATATAACATTTTAAAGTATTTTATTCATATAATACATTGCCATTCACAAGATTCACAATGCATATAACATAACATTTCATCATTTCTCAAAATACATAAACACCATTCATTATTAGAGCATTTATCATAATAATTTGCACATACCTTAAGAATGATCCTCATTTCTTCCTATCTTTCCCATTTCATATATCATCCTTTATATATATATATAGCAATTGACATTATTCATTTACATTCACAATATAATAGAGTATTTAACACATTCATCCAAATGTGTTAAGGTTCAAGGACATATAAGGATATACAATCAAATAGGATTTATGCTTACCTTTTAATGATCTTCACAACTTTCACCTCATTCAATCATCACCTTAGTCAAATTATATTAACAATATAGTAAACTACTTAACACATTTGCAAACAAATGTGTTAAGCCTCAAATCATGTAAATAAATACAATCATATGTATTGGTACTTACCTCAAAAACTACTCCCATCAATTTATACATTTCTTTATTCCAAGAATTCTCCACATTTAGGTTAATGCAACCCAATCTCTTCGAAACCTAATCCAAAGATCATTATTCATAAGTTTAGTATCATCTACATACATTTGTTTAGGTCATTCTTTGTTTACAAAGTGTTTATGTTTAGGTTTAGAGACCAAACTATCTTTGAAGAATCAAAACCATACAAAAAGAACAAAGAAATCAAACAATATCCAACTCATTTGAGGGACACGGGCAGCCCACTTGAGGGACACGGCCGTGTCTCTCAACTATAAAAGAGGCAGTAGCCAACACGGCTAGGTGACACGGCCGAGCTTGTGGCCGTGTCTCTCACCAAAAACCACAGTAGCTGACACGGCTTGGGGACACGGCCGTGTCTCCCAAAAACACTCCAACACATCCAAAATTTTCATGACTTGGCCGTGTCTCTCCCTTGCCTTTGGCCGTGTCACTCAAGAACACAAACCCTATTTATGGCCAACTCTTCCAAATGCATTTAAACACATAATACCCAACACAAACTCACTCAAATGGATGTAATCAAACTCATTAACACTTATTTTGCACATTTAACATAATACTTACATTAACCAAACATTAAATCATCCATCAACTCCAAACCTTAAAACCAACTTCACACTTGAACTTCCACTATCAAAACCCACTTAAACTTAAAATTTTCACAATCAAACCAACACCAATTCAATCCTTTATCTCACCATAAATTTTAACACTTATAAACACATATCAAACACACCAAATCATCACATCAACAAATCACAATTTCCTTTAGACACAACTTCAAAATTAACAAAGGAAAACACAAGATTACTTACTTGAAATGAAGAAAATCCACAAATCTCTAACCAAAACCCTTGATTCCTTCTTCAATTTGAGTTAAGATCTTCAAACACCTCTCAAGCTCTTTCTCTTCTTGGATGGCCGGCACACACAAGAGAAGAAAAGAAATTCAACAAAAGTCAACAAGCTTTTCTTCTTTAAATCTCCACCAAGAGATTTTAACCAAGCAATTACTAAAACACCCTTTTCCATATAACTTAACTTTTGTCTCTTATATGTCCACATAGGTAATTACACATGCCACAAAATAAATATCTCTATTGCATTGACTCTTCCTTTGACTTATGTATATGTTAATTATACAACCATATAAACAACATATACACTTCTCTCTAAACCCTATTTTATTTCCCAAAACACATATACACAAGCATTCTCTTACCAATTTCTTTTCTCTTCACATAACATATACATTCAATCCAACTTACAACCACAACATAATCAAAACTTCTAAGGCATACATGAGGATATTACAATTCTCTCCCCCTTAAATAATTTCGTCCTCGAAATTATCTAGTATCATTGTAATCCATTCATAATACCATACCATCTTAACTTCCAAATGAAGTTAATTATACGTTTAAGTCATTATATCATCAAATCATATAGCTTCAACTCTCCTCTTTAAAGTCAACCACTTACTTAAAATTCCATAACTCATCATTCTATATGTTTATACATCTTATTACTTCTTTAATCAAACATTCAAAAGAGCTCATTACATCTCTTGTTAACGTCTTTATACAAGAATCAGATCATTTTATAGTACACTTATACTCCATCCAACCTTTATATTTAATATATTTTGTTCTTTCACTTCTTTGTAATTACTCTCTTAATTTTAACTTTAAAAACCATTGACTTATATCTGAGCATTAATTATCCCATCATTACAATCACTGTCTAAAAAGGCATTTATCACCCTCAATAGATAACAAAATCCTGATTTTTCATAAATGGAGTTATTTCTTTAGCATGCTCTTCACTTAACTTACAAATTAATACATTACCTTTCAACTTATTTTATAAATAACCAATCTTTTTCTCTTCTTACCATAAGTTACAATTACCATAATTCCATTCATTCATCCAATCACACTTTTAAAAATTTTACATCATATATATTACCATGTAAATAATTACACTCTTGGTACAACTATACACATTAAATCTCAATAATGATTCATAATCTTAGTCAAATCGAAATCCATCGATCTATCTGTCACAATATATCCACATTCCAATCTTGTTCAACTCTAACTAACAATTAATTTATTCAAACTCATCATAAAATTTCACAATATTCATATATATATATATAACTTCATTCCATTAGAGCAAACTCATATTCAATTCCTGATCTCTTCCGACCCATTTTCAGTCAAATCATCATGATAACAAATCAATTCAAATTATCTGGTAATATACACATAGTTTATTCTCTATTATCTTATTATAATTCCCACCAATTCTCATAAAGATTTTATACCATAATTACTATCTATAATTCATTCACTCAAACCTCGAGTTACATCCCTTAAACATATTCAGTATAACTTTCAGTCATATTCTATAATTTCTCCCTTTTTAATATCTCTTCTTATTTCATATCGTTGTTATTTTTATTTTGATTAGCTTATTGTCATATCATCCATAACTCAAAACATTTCCATAATTTCTTTTTCCTCTCTTCATATTCACAATTTTAACCCAATTCTTAACATAAAATGATAAAGTACAATTTTATCCATCATAACTTTTAACTATACTTCTCAAACAAGATTTTCAATCTCACTAAATCTGTACTGCAATCCTTTTATCTAAGATCCAAATCCATGGATAACAAAATTAACCAATCAAACACACTAAACAAAACACATGGCTTTAAGAGATTAATATTCAAACCTGAGACTTTCCAATCAATATTGTTCTTCTCATAATTTTATTCTCAATCCAAACAAATACAAGGCTAAGGTGTATCTCAAGAATTACATATTCCTTCTTTACATTTTTACCATATCAGAAGTTAACACATTCCAACTCCATTTCAACCAAATTTGCATTCAATTATATAATCTTTATCAACTTAAGTCACGTTTCAACAATACTATTATATATATATTCAATCATATACAGCTCTTATACAATTTCTATTCGTCATTTCATTTCTAATCCATTTACAATCTCTTATAATATAATTACATAGAACTTTTTATATGTAAATACTTTGGGACTCTAAATATCATAAAATTATCAAATTTATGGCTCATCAACAATTTCTATTGTCCACTATTACTCAAGTCCATTTCATCCTTACTTTTATCACACAATCCAATTAGCTTTACCCAGTTCCAGACCTACTCTCTCTTAGGTCCACTCATACATACAACATCATTTCCATATCACTAATTCTATAATTATACCACATACATATTCATAGGTCATCTACAAAACATGATTCACACCTTTATGTATATATGTATAATTTCATTCACATGTCATATACATGTACACACTTAATTATATGCTCTTATTTTATTTTCCTTTTTCATACATTCAATACAAATTTAATATTCATCACTTTCTTTTAAACATTATCATTCTCATTCTTCCCATATAATAGAAAGTATTTATTCACACAACATATATATATATATTGACTATAATAATATTTCACATCCATCTTGATCACATTCCCAATGTGACATCTCTTTCACTTTCATCTTTAAAAGCAATTAGTATGCTTCCATAACCATTTTTACCCTTTACACTCAAAATGACTTAAAATAACTCATTTTCATTTGCTTATCCACTTTTTTTTTTTTTTTTACTTTAAAATAATTTCTCATACTACCAATCACAATACTCAATTCATAATGCTTTAATATGGAATATTAGTCATTTCTCCTAGCTCATGTATTGAATATACATTAAACCATCAATATCCCAATAATCTTTATCAAATTCCACTGAAACTTTAACTTCTCAATTTACTACTTCGTTTAAGCTTCAATTTGCCAAACTCATCTTTTCTTAATATCAACTTTAAAAGCATCTTATATATATATCACAAAGTAATATCAAAACATATAATTTTCACAATTATCCATCTCATTCCAAAATTTCAAATATCCCATATCACCACCATTATCATGAGCTTTTATAATATCCAAGCATCTCACATCTCTAACATTGAATTCACAATGTTTGCATTATAATAACAATACTAAGTTATATTCTTATTTAACCACTATCATCTCTTTTTCCTTTAAACAAAACCTTAACTATATATACATCCCAACTTTACATAATCACACTGTTTTTATACTAACCAACTTATTCAATATTTCACCATACTCTCCTTGTTTAAATAACATAACTTTCAATATTTATAAATCGATATTATTTCCTCTGTTTAGTAAACTCAACATTAGCAATCCCAACATAAACTTTATTTTAAATAGGTTCAAAGTATAGAGGAAAGAATTCATACTTTAATCTTGATTTTGATTTCTACTCATTTTCAACTTTATTCTCCTTTTCATTTCTTTATGTTTCAATTCACATTATGTCCTACATAATATTGCTCATAAACATCGACATTACATTCCATGTTGCACACAATATGACATTTTCATATGCATCATCAATATACATATAGCACATTACATTTCACAATTTGTTTTCTCATAGTCAATTAGGCACTATGCCTCAATTATAATTCATTTTCAACATCAATACCAACAATCATGATTTCTCATCACATCAAAATAGTATACACATATATCATCAACTACATAGAACATCTCATATAACACAAATATTTTACTATTCATATAATGCCACATCCAAGACCAACCTAGGTGTCAATGCATATGCACGTATTACAAATTTCATTTCAAAACTTTTCCTTTTTACTTCTATTTAAACTTTTCAAAACTCTTTTTTTTTTATACTCTTCAAAAATTCTCTTTTTAGTTTCACTTAGGCCGAGAATCTCGAACCTAAGCTCTGATACCAAAATAATTGTAACACCCCGATACCCTATATAAGTACTATACATATACCTAGTATACATACAGTAAGTATATAAAGTATAAGAATGCTACTTTTCGTTACCTTTTAAAAACCTGTAACCGAATTTAAACCATAATACATTAATTTAAATAACATTTACAAAATCATTATCTTTATCCAAATTACATTTATACATATAAATACTCTCTCATCAGAAATACATCAAAATTAAAAATTATACATGTATGCATTACCCTCTAGTTGGTCTCGACAAACTCTTACTCTTCTTGTGGCATAATGAGAGACTTCATATCTTCACCTATTTACCTGCGCGAATACACACCCGCGCTAAGCCCGAGAGCTTAGTAGTCCAAATATAAAATGTAAACATATAGTATAGAAGTATTAACATATAATGGTATATCCATTCAATGTATAATTAATTCTTATCATATTATCTTTTCTTTTTAATTGCATCATTCATATATCTTAGCTAATTTCATATATAATATACATATATATACATAATATTATCACCAACCCCAATCTATCACTAATATATTAATACACCCACATTATATATACCATACCAATCATTATTGCAAAACACACATTACATATCATACCAATCACTATTGCAATACACACATTACATACCATATCAATCACTATTGCAATATGCACATTACATATCATACCAATCACTATTGCAATACACACATTACATATCATATCAATCACTATTGCAATACACACATTACATACCATATCAATCACTACTGCAATACGCAGATTACATATCATACCAATCACTATTCATTTACATATCATACCTCATAACATTACCTTATTCACAATTCACCAATCATGATTCATTTATTTCAACACTTGTATTTCACATTGGCAACAAAGACAGACTCGGGCCCAAAACACTAATATGTCATTCGACTTTCAGAGTTAATGCTTTGGTTTAATTATCACATTTATCATTATCCCAACTAGGCTTCAAGGATTAGGTTCAACCAAGCTTCAAGGGGAGCAAAGCATGCTAAGCATCAACCCAACTTGGCTTCAAGAACCAACCCAACCTAGCTTCAAGGGTTGTAACATCTCAATTAGGCTTCAAGGAATCAATTCCAACCTAACTTCAAGAGATTGTTACTATTAGGCATGCCACCAACAACAAAACTCTGAAAATGAATAACATATTAGACACACAATTCATTGATCATTCCATCACCAATATCATTTACAATTCTCATCATCATTTAGGCAAACATGCCTTACATATCTCAATTGAATTGTCATAGCCAATCACAATGGCTTCATATCATATTTGAATCATCATGGCCAATTACAATGGCTTCACAACATATCCTATCTCAATCCATATGATACATATAGCATCATTGATATAACATTTTAAAGTATTTTATTCATATAATACATTGCCATTCACAAGATTCACAATGCATATAACATAACATTTCATCATTTCTCAAAATACATAAACACCATTCATTATTAGAGCATTTATCATAATAATTTGCACATACCTTAAGAATGATCCTCATTTCTTCCTATCTTTCCCATTTCATATATCATCCTTTATATATATATATAGCAATTGACATTATTCATTTACATTCACAATATAATAGAGTATTTAACACATTCATCCAAATGTGTTAAGGTTCAAGGACATATAAGGATATACAATCAAATAGGATTTATGCTTACCTTTTAATGATCTTCACAACTTTCACCTCATTCAATCATCACCTTAGTCAAATTATATTAACAATATAGTAAACTACTTAACACATTTGCAAACAAATGTGTTAAGCCTCAAATCATGTAAATAAATACAATCATATGTATTGGTACTTACCTCAAAAACTACTCCCATCAATTTATACATTTCTTTATTCCAAGAATTCTCCACATTTAGGTTAATGCAACCCAATCTCTTCGAAACCTAATCCAAAGATCATTATTCATAAGTTTAGTATCATCTACATACATTTGTTTAGGTCATTCTTTGTTTACAAAGTGTTTATGTTTAGGTTTAGAGACCAAACTATCTTTGAAGAATCAAAACCATACAAAAAGAACAAAGAAATCAAACAATATCCAACTCATTTGAGGGACACGGGCAGCCCACTTGAGGGACACGGCCGTGTCTCTCAACTATAAAAGAGGCAGTAGCCAACACGGCTAGGTGACACGGCCGAGCTTGTGGCCGTGTCTCTCACCAAAAACCACAGTAGCTGACACGGCTTGGGGACACGGCCGTGTCTCCCAAAAACACTCCAACACATCCAAAATTTTCATGACTTGGCCGTGTCTCTCCCTTGCCTTTGGCCGTGTCACTCAAGAACACAAACCCTATTTATGGCCAACTCTTCCAAATGCATTTAAACACATAATACCCAACACAAACTCACTCAAATGGATGTAATCAAACTCATTAACACTTATTTTGCACATTTAACATAATACTTACATTAACCAAACATTAAATCATCCATCAACTCCAAACCTTAAAACCAACTTCACACTTGAACTTCCACTATCAAAACCCACTTAAACTTAAAATTTTCACAATCAAACCAACACCAATTCAATCCTTTATCTCACCATAAATTTTAACACTTATAAACACATATCAAACACACCAAATCATCACATCAACAAATCACAATTTCCTTTAGACACAACTTCAAAATTAACAAAGGAAAACACAAGATTACTTACTTGAAATGAAGAAAATCCACAAATCTCTAACCAAAACCCTTGATTCCTTCTTCAATTTGAGTTAAGATCTTCAAACACCTCTCAAGCTCTTTCTCTTCTTGGATGGCCGGCACACACAAGAGAAGAAAAGAAATTCAACAAAAGTCAACAAGCTTTTCTTCTTTAAATCTCCACCAAGAGATTTTAACCAAGCAATTACTAAAACACCCTTTTCCATATAACTTAACTTTTGTCTCTTATATGTCCACATAGGTAATTACACATGCCACAAAATAAATATCTCTATTGCATTGACTCTTCCTTTGACTTATGTATATGTTAATTATACAACCATATAAACAACATATACACTTCTCTCTAAACCCTATTTTATTTCCCAAAACACATATACACAAGCATTCTCTTACCAATTTCTTTTCTCTTCACATAACATATACATTCAATCCAACTTACAACCACAACATAATCAAAACTTCTAAGGCATACATGAGGATATTACATGACAAGCTTGGCCGTGTCTCTTGCTCTTTTTTCTCTTTTTCAGGAGGTGACACGGCCAAGCCTTGGTTGGCTTGGCCGTGTCTCTTGATTTTTCATGGGACACGGCCGTGTCCCTTGGCCGTGTCCCTCACTGGACCTCTTTCTCTTTCTTTCTTTTCTTTATTTTCTTTTGGAGGTGACACGGCCAAGCCAAGTGTGGCTTGGCCGTGTTTGACATTTTTGGAGGGACACGGCCGTGTCCCCTGGGTGTGTCCTCTCCTGCTTGATTTTCCTCTCTTCTTCTTTGGAGTGTGACACGGCCAAGCCAGGGTGACTTTGGCCGTGTCTGACATTTTTGGAGGGACACGACCAGAGGCTTAGCTGTGTCCCCTGAGTGTGTCACCTTCTGCTTGATTTTTACTCTTTCTTGCTTTGTTCTTTGGTTTTGCTCATTAGGTGAGACACGGCCAGAGGCTTGGCCGTGTCTCTGGGTGTGTCTCTTCCTGTTTCTTCATTTTTGCTCTGTTTTTCACTGTTTTGATCTTCCAAGGGTGTTTTTCCACCTAAACCTAAAAACAACACTTAAAACACAATTAAAACAAAATTCAATCAAAACATTAACTAAAACACACATAAAATCATACTAAAAACAAGTACAGAAATGAACTAAACAAATACCCCACACTTAACTCCTTGCTTGTCCCCAAGCAAGGCTAAAATTAAAACACAATAAACAAGATGAATTTTGTTAAGTTCAAGGGTTATAAAGATGCATCAAGACTTCCCTATCCCTAAATCCACAATCAATATCGAATCAAACAAAATCGACACCCATGCAATTAAGTGGCTTTCTATGCATAACCAATGTTATCGCTCCCTCACCAACTCTTACAAGTGTTTGATCATGGTGGTGTTTACACTCATAACAATCAATGAAAGATTATTGCCATAGGCTTGCTTATCAATCAAATCTCCACCACAAAATAACAATCAAGCATCAATCAAAAGGTCTTTATTGGGTTGTAATGGGGCTAAGGTGAAGGCATGGTATTTAGGAAATGTGAGCTTAATCATTAAGTTCAAGAGCACTTCAAGAATGAAGTAACCATTTATATATATAACCCAACAATCCCAAAACACCTTCCTCTCATCTACCCTTTGGCATTAAAGAGCTTTTCAAGGGAACTCACTTATTACATCTTGTAGTGGTACATTCCAACCCTTTCAACAAGAACAACAATTATTCTTATTATTATTATTATATATTTATTTATTATTATTATTTATTTATTTTTTCTTTTTCTTTTTCTTTTTATTTATTTATTTTTTTTATAATCTTTTTTTTTTAAATTTTGCTTTGCAATCTTTAACCTACTAAACTTAACCCCACACTTAATTTAACACAACACTCGGTCATAAACGCTCTTAAAATGCTCTTGACCTAATGAAAGGGTAAGAGTTAAACAACAAGGTTCAAGCTAATGGTGTTGTGAAAAAGAAAGAAAAGGAAAATGAAATAGGCTCAAAATTAGCTAACTAGGTTTGAATATAGGGTTGGTCTTTTTAAGCCAAAGTGGTTCACCTAATTGCCTTAATCATCTTGATGCCAAATTGAAATTTTTTTTATGTAGTCTTAAAAAGCATTTCAAAGCAAGTTCTAGCAAATCATCAATCAAAGATGTTTACCCACAAAAAGAATAATAGGTTGATGGCTCAATTCCTCACTAGGTTAATGGCAATGCAAAGAAAAGCCAACAAAATTGACAATAAGCACCAATTCTACTCAATTCTCAAACTCATGCTTCAAAAATTCAAAGGTCATCTATCAACAATTTTTATAACAATTGAACTTCCTAAAATTCATTTATTTAAAGAAAAACATTCAAAAACATTAACTAAACTACACAAAAATAACTTAAAAGTAAAAACACAAAAACACAAAATGAAATTAAAAGTAAAAACACAAAACACTACAATGCACCCCACACTTAAAGATTCACATTGTCCTCAATGTGAGCATGCATACTACAGGGAGGGTTTAGATGAAACCTGATTTCCATCGTTCCCATATACGATGTGTAGGGCTCCTTCCACCCATAATACAATTGGAGCCCATGACTGAGAGGATGAACAATATGTAACTTTGAAATGTACCCGATGTACGGCAACCCTTAAATATTTTTCCTTGAAGGGAACATGTCTCAAAGGGACATGTGAAGGTCGCCTCGGGGTTATCCTCCAGTGTTATAGGAACGTGGTAATATCCTATTTCATTGTGCAGCATGGTTCTATCCATTGTATGCTCTTCTTCACCACCAAGAGTATAGGAGATGATTTTTGGGAACTCTTTAAGTTCAACCAAGTTTGGTTGAATCACTTCTTCATTCACTTTAACAATCTCAAGTCCCCTCTCAACAACCTCAACATCTAAAACTAGCTTACACTCCTCAAGTTCTAAATTGGGCATTTCATGTTCTTCTTCTAAAGACATACCCATCTCAAACTTATTTCCACTTTTTCCTTGGGAGTGCATAATATAGATGTTAGAAAGTTGCTTACCTTGCTCCTCTTCTTTTAGCCTACCTGGCAATGGAATTGATTGCAAAGGATTCGGAGATTCATACAAATGTGATGAAGTTGATGAGTCCAAATTCTCCTCCTCCTTTGATTGACTTTGTTTCTCCATGTTGGGCAACATTTCCTCACCATTGTCTTCTTGATTAGTCCCTACATCAAAGGAATCACAAAAATTGTTATATATCACCTGTTCACTTGTCAAATTTGTGATTACCTTGACTTGCTCCAATTGGTTAGGAAATTCCTCCTTTTGTTGTGCTTGGAGTTGATGTGCCAATTGCCCAACTTGCATTTCCACCCTCTTCAATGATTCCTCCAAAGAATCAAACCTCTCATTGCTCCCTTCCTGATTTTGTGTGCTAATTTGAAGGTAAGCATTCAAATCATCTTCCACTATGGATTTCTCGAATTGATCATGGTTTTGTGAGCTAATTTAAATGAAGGAATTCAAACTATCATCCAAAGTAGGTTCCCTAAGGTGATTTTGATTTTGCGTGCTAGTTTGAATGAAGGCATTCAAACTCTCTTCTAAGGTGGGTTCCTTAAGGTGATCTTGGTTTCGTGTGCTAGTTTGAATGAAAGCATTCAAACTATCTTCTAATGTGGGTGGCTTAAGGTAGTCCTGATTTGAATATTGCTCTTGAGAGTAAGAGACTCTTTGGTAAGGTTGAAAAATTTTTTGAGGTGGAATGTGCTGCTGATTTTCCCAAGAAATATTTGGTCTGCTTCCCCAGCTTGGGTTGTAAGGATTGGAATATTGGTCATTTCTACCCATTCGCTGGAGACCTTGGTAGTCATATTCTTCCTCTTGCCATTCTTGGTATTGTCCAAAACCCATTGAACACATGTTTGCACTATGGCCTACATTGCCACATGCTGCACATATCTCTTGGCGTGGCATAGGTGCTCTTCCTCTTGCATTTAGCACCTTAAGTTTATTCGTCAATTCTGCTAATTGCCATGCCATTTCAGAATCGTCGTTCCTATCGTAAACTCCTCTGTGCCTTGGAAACTTAATTCAAACAACTTAATGAAAACAAATAACAAAATATTCAAACAAAACAAATAAACAATTAAAAGAAAACAAACAAACAATTCACAGAAAATAAACAAACAATGAAAAGAAAAATCAAACTATTACTACTGCGACAGCCTTCCCCGGCAACGACGCCAAAAACTTGTTGCGCTAGAATTAAGTACTACTACAAAGCGTCACTCGCAAGTATACGAGGTAACTGTAGCAAAGGTGATCACCGCAAGGTCATTTCCCCAATAAGGTGTGGTTCGTAATAGCTTGATTGACAAGTATTTAAATGCGGAAGTGTTTGTTGTATGAAATGTGCAAGATTAATTTAAACCTAAAATTAACGTGCATAGAGAGTAATGTGTGTGGATGTACAAGATCAAATCGATTCTTGGGAAGGTGCCTAGGGTCATAGGCCCATTCAATCAAAGCTCAATTCTCAATTGTCCATTAACATAACCTTGTAAATTAATTTGTTCCTTAAGATTAATTAGTCAATTACCAATCTATTAGTTCTCACATTCATGAATTAACAATGACCAATTCTTTTACATTACCAAATTAATAAACCCTAGAACTTATATTTCTAATTCATTCTTAGGGTGGTCGATTATATAGTTCCGATATCGGATTTCACCTCTCGGTCTGTCATCCAATATTCAAAGATCAATAGGTAGCTAATCTATCAACCTAGCATTTAATACAATACAATCAACCAATCAACAAGGAACATCAATGTAAATATCAAATCAAGACATTCAACCAAATATACTATAAACCCGAAACATGGGTATTTAGCTCAACATCATCAATTTAACACATTCATTCCACTCAATATAAAACAAATACAAATTGTTTATTGCAATATACATATTCTTAATACAACAACAACAATAGAAATGAATTAAAAGAGAGAATAGAAAAACCCCTTGTGAAGATGCCAAGAGTAGGATTGCTAGTCTTCCTCCTAGCTCCACTTGATGTATGATGAAGAACTCAAGCCCTCTTCAATGGTTGATTCCCCTTGCAATGTGGAATGGAGCTTTCTCAAGTCACCAAACCTTTGGATGGAGCTTTCTCAAGTCACCAACTCTTCAATTGATTTTGCCTTTGGAAGATGGAATGGAGCTTTCTCAAGTCACCACTCTCTTCAATGAAGCTTCTTCAACCTTTGAGAACTTGTAACCCAATTTATCCCAAAGAACCTCAAAGATCCTATCAATGGAAGATGGAGAAGGTGGAGAGGATGGAAATGGAGGTTTGGAGGTGAAGGGACAAGGGAGAGTGTCACTCTCTCCCTCTCCCACGTTTTTTGCAGAAATTTGGCTCCAAGAAGCCAAGCACCCCTTCCAATTTCCTCTTCCACTCCTTTTAATTCATTCAAAAATCAACACCGATGCCTTCCAACTCACCCATTTCACTTTGTTCCCCACTATTTCTTTGTTTAGTATTTCTTTTTGCAAGCAAAAGTCATTGTCCCCCACTTTGTCTCCCACTTCGTACAAAGAAATTCAATTTTTTCAGGTGGGACACGGCCAAGCCATGACAAGCTTGGCCGTGTCTCTTGCACTTTTTTCTCTTTTTCAGGAGGTGACACGGCCAAGCCTTGGTTGGCTTGGCCGTGTCTCTTGATTTTTCATGGGACACGGCCGTGTCCCTTGGCCGTGTCCCTCACTAGACCTCTTGGCTTGGTGTCCTTGGCCGTGTTTCTCTTTCTTTCTTTTCCTTGTTTTCTTTTGGAGGTGACACGGCCAAGCCAAGTGTGGCTTGGCCGTGTCTGACATTTTTGGAGGGACACGGCCAAGGACACGGCTGTGTCCCCTGGGTGTGTCCTCTCTTGCTTGATTTCCCTCTCTTCTTCTTTGCAGTGTGACACGGCCAAGCCAGGGTGACTTTGGCCGTGTCTGACATTTTTGGAGGGACACGGCCAGAGGCTTGGCCGTGTCCCCTGAGTGTGTCACCTTCTGCTTGATTTTTGCTCTTTCTTGCTTTGTTCTTTGGTTTTGCTCATTAGGTGAGACACGGCCAGAGGCTTGGTCGTGTCTCTGGGTGTGTCTCTTCCTGTTTCTTCATTTTTGCTCTGTTTTTCACTGTTTTGATCTTCCAAGGGTGTTTTTCCACCTAAACCTAAAAACAACACTTAAAACACAATTAAAACAAAAATCAATCAAAACATTAACTAAAACACACATAAAATGATACTAAAAACAAGTACAGAAATGAACTAAACACATATCATGCATACATGAGCATATCACATCGCACTTTCTTGTCATGTATTGTCTATTCTTTATTAAAGTGAGCAGCAAACACCCTATGAAGTAAACAATCAAAAGAAGATACCAAATCAGGGGGGGCATGGAATGCCCATTGCTTGAGAAAGTTCCAGTAATTTTGCAAAGAGAAGAAATGCATGCTTGTGCGAAGAAGTAGACAACAAAAACATCAATCAAAGCTTTGCATGGAAAAAATCTTTGGTTTGAGCCTACACAGGGGCAAAGTTTCTCCTTTTCAATTTTTTTAAGTTTATATACCAAATATTTTCAAACTCACTTGCAAATATTTCGCCATGCAGGGGGGCAAAGAGAAGATATGAGGGCCAACTAAAAATAGCTGAATTTTTACGAAAGGAAGAACAGAAGAATGGAATAATAAGTTAAGCCAGAATCCTCAACTGATAAAAGGTCAGTCAAATAAAATTAAGTCTCGGGTCTACCTAATCTCGGGTCTAAGTACCCAATCTCGGGTTAAAGTACCCAAATCAAATTCAATCTCGGGGCCAAGTACCCAATCTCGGGTCCAAGTACCCAAATCAAATTAAATCTCGGGGCCAAGTACCCAATCTCGGGTCCAAGTACCCAAATCAAATTAAATCTCGGGGCCAAGTACCCAATCTCAGGTCCAAGTACCCAAATCAAATTCAATCTCGGGTCCAAGTACCTAATCTCAGGTCCAAGTACCCAAATCAAATTCAATCGCAGGTCCAAGTACCCAAATCAAATTCAGTCTCGTGTCCAAGTACCCAAATCAAATTCAATCCCAGGGCCAAGTACCCAATCTCTGGTCTAAGTACCCAAATCAAATTCAGTCTCGGATCCAAGTACCTAATCTCGAGTCCAAGTATCCAAATAAAATTCAATCTCGAGGCTAAGTACCCAAATCAAATTCAGTCTCAGGTCTAAGCACCCAATCTCGGGTTCAAGTACCCAAATCAAATTCAATCTCAGGGCCAAGTACCCAATCTCGGGTCCAAGTACCCAAATCAATTTAGTCTCGGGTCCAAGTATCCGATCTCGGGTTCAAGTACCCAAATCAAATTCAATCTCGGGGCCAAGTACCCAATCTCGGGTCCAAGTACCCAAATCAATTCAGTCTTGGGTCCAAGTATCCAATCTCGAGTCCAAGTACCCAAATCAAATTCAATCTCAGGGCCAAGTGCCGAAATCAAATTCAATCTTGGGTCCAAGTACCCAAATCAAATCCAGTCTTGGGCCCAAGTACCCAATCTCGGGTCTAAGTACCCAAATCAAATTCAGTCTCGGGCCTAAGTACCCAAATCAAATCCAAGTACCCATCCTCATCAAAAATTAGTCAAAGATCTTATTGCTTTTCACTCTCTTTTGTCGTAGTCTCAGATAGTTCAAGCAAGGGGCAAACTGTAGACCCTTAATTTTTGATCCAGTCTGGTCCGATTTTTTTTATATAGTCCAAAATAATTTTTGTGGTATTTTAATTAAATAATATTTATTTTAGTATTTATTATTTATAATTTTTAATAAAATAAAAATGGTAAAGTTAAATAAATAGAAATAAATAAATAAAAATTGACGACAAAAAATTTCATCGCCGAAGGTGAATAGGCCACAGGCCAATTTGCCTGCAGGATCGGCCATAGGCCAATTCGGCCATAGGTGCCCGCAATTTTCCCAGCCAGTGCTCGTAATTTTTCCAGCAGTAGTTTTTTTGCCAGCGTAATTTTCCAACACAGTTTTTTCCGAAACCAAATTCTATTTGGTTTTGGTTTCTTTTCCTAATTAGTTTTTGTTTCCTTAGACAATTAGAAGTAGGTTTATGATTTTTCCTATAAATACAACATTAAAACACGAAATTAAGGGTCGAAAAAAAATTGTTTTACAAGGAGAAAATTGTTTACTAGATCGAAGACTCAAAAAGTTCTATCGGCCAAAAGAGAACCCTAGCAAGCAAGAGACATTAGCAATAAGAAGTAATCAATCCATCAAAGGCAACATGATTGCCTTTGTCATTGTTCATCCAGAAGCCAATTGTGGAGGAACCAATGAACAGAGCTTTGATTATAAATCTTTGATTTACAAAATTCTTACATTTAGATTCATGAATTGTTTAAGCATAACCATTTGTTTTGATATTGAGTCAGTAACCTAAATTGTTAAACTTAGTAGTTTATTTTACGGATCAAATTATCCATTCATAAAAAATCCTAAAATCATTCTTTTGTTTCGAAAACTTTAAAAACCCTAAAATCATTCTTCTGCTTCTAAAACTTTAAAAACCCTAAAATCATTCTTCTGCTTCCAAAACTTTAATCATTCTTCTGTTTCTAAAACTTTGAAAACCCTAAAATCATTCTTCTATTTCTAAAACTTTAAAAGCCCTAAAATTATTCTTCTGCTTCTAAAGTTTTAAAATCACTTATAATCATCTAAACTTTAACTTTTTGTCCAAAATTTCTAAATGTCTTCTTAAATCTCCAAACTCTAATCTTCTTCACAGTTTTTAAAAACTTTTAATCATAATTGTTTTTATAAAACTCTAAACTGTTTTCTTAAATCCTAAGATCAAATATTTTTTCCAAAATATCAAAAACCATAATCCAGTAAACCCTAGTTTTCCTAAACCCTAATTCTTAAAATATCAAAACTTTATGATAAGTTCATCAACACCTAAAACCATAATCCAGAGAACCCTAATCCCAATCTTTTAAAATTATAAACCCTAATGTCTTAAGATTCCCATACCCTAATTTCATGATGTTTGCTTAAAACCCTAACTAAACCTACCTTTTTAAGTCACAGTAACATTATTTTCATAAAAACATTCAAAAGCCTAAATCTTTAAAACATCCAGTAGCTATGTTATTACTTTAAAATATTTCTCAACAAATTAAACTAGTATATGCAAAACCCTAGTTATTGAGCATAAAACCCTAGAAACCCTACTTAAATGCATTTAATATATTTACTATTTAATTTAAATTGGATGAATGTTTATTATATGCTTTGATTGATGTTTGATATCTTTGATGAATGATTTATTTATTATGAATGGTTATTTACTTTTATTGATTTATTTTGATTTCCAAATATTGTAAGAGGTATGTTTCCACTTTGTGGTTACCTTATTAATTAATTTCTATGTAATTTAAATTATTTTTATATTTTGGACCAATGTAAAGGGCATGTTTCCACCTTTCAGTGGGTTTCCAATTTAGTTTAGACATGAATGATGTAAGGACATGTTTCCATCCTCGGATGGGTGTTCATTTATTTGCTTTGTTTGGACATTGCTTTGATTTTAATATAATGTTGCTTTATTTTAATTGTTGTATGTAATATGGATAATATTGTTATACTTAAGAATTTTATAATATTAAGACCTGCAAAGGAGGCCGTTCCAATGAACCAGGCATTGTGGGGGGTGCTGGGCCATTTCTCACCTTTCCCATACGTACCCAACTTTCTGAACCCATTAGGGGGTTGGGGATTCCTTATGAATCGAGTCATCCATCCCTTTCTTTTTCCCGGCCCATTCGGGTGGTGACTCCATTTTCTCCAGGTTTAGGCCTATGTTCTTTAAGATCCCTAGCCTAAACAGTGCCAAAGTTGCATGAACCATTCCACCGGGAGTGGGGGCAAAACTTCCCGCTCACAAAACCCTACAAATATTAGCATAGCACCCGACCTTACTCTTGAATATAGAGAGAGAGAGATTTGAAGAAATATTCAAGAAATATGAATAGGTATTTGCTTGGTCTTACGAAAATATGCCTAAATTGATCGGGTTATTACCGAACACATGATCCTGAACTACACTCACATGAATCCCATCGCGCAGAAGTTAAGGAATTTTTTACTAGAATGGATAGAATTGATCAAAGAAGATGTCACAAAGCATATACAAGTAAATTTTCTAGACTGACTGACCAACATTGTCCCTATACCGAAGAAAGATGGGAGAATTAGGGTTTGTGTAGATTACAGAGATTTAAACAAAGTTTCCCCTAAGAATGATTTTTTTTACCCTATATAGATATTTTAATCGATAATGCAGCCTCTAGCGTGCTACGCTCATTTATGGATGGATTTTTTTTGTATACAATCAAGTGTTAATGGCCCAAGAGGATAAAACCAAAACTGCCTTTATAACACATGAGGTATATTATGCTACAGGGTGATGCTGTTTGGATTAAAAAAATGCCAGGGCAACTTACCAAAGAATGGCCACTACCTTATTTCATGATATAATGCATAAGAAGGTTGAAGTCTATGTGAATGATATGATGGTAATGTCAGATACAAGAGAACAACATTTCCAAAACATGGAAATTATCTTTGAAAGAGCAGTCAAGTATAACCTCAGGTTGAATCCAAAAAAGAGTGTGTTTGGAGTTACCTTGGGTAAGATGTTAGGGCATGTCATTAGCCCTAACGACATCAAGATTGACCCTAAAAAAGTTAAGGTAATATGAAATATGTCATCCCTTAAGACAGAGAAAGAGTTCAATGGATTAATTGGAAGATTACAATATATAAGTAGGTTCATTGCAAAATGCACTACCATCTTTAAGCCGATCGAGAAGAACTAACCAATAGAATGGAATGATGAGTGTCAAAAGGCTTTTGAACATATAAAAGAATAACTATTGAATCCACCAGTCCTGAAGCCACCCAAACCTAGTAAGCCATTGATGTTGTACTTAGCAGTAGAAGAAGAATCAATAGGAGTAATGCTAGCCCAAGCAGATGAATTGGGAGTCGAGCGTCCAATCTGCTACTTAAGTAAAAAACTCCTACCTTATAAAGTCAAGTATAGTATCATTGAAAAGGCTTGTATTGTCATGGTTTGGTAATCTAAAAAGTTGTAGCATTACTTTCAATCCTATAGTGTGCAAGCAATTTCGAGGCTGGATCCGGTGAAATACTTGAGAGAGACACCTTAGTTGATCGGGAAATATGGCCAGTGGCTGATAATCCTAGAAGGATTTGAGATCAAATATATAACTAGGAAGTCCATTAAGGGCAGTGCAGTGGTAGAATTTCTAGCTCAATAACCACTACCTGACAGTGAGGAAGTAACTTTTGAATTCCCCGATGAGCATTTGCAGGCCATTGAAGTACAAGAATGAAAGATGTATTTTGATGGTGCAGTTAATAGAAGAGGAGTTGGGTTAGGAATTATATTAAAATCACCTGTTGGAGAACTCATCCCCTTATACAAAAAAACTCAAATTCAATGTAACCAACAGCATGGTAGAATAAGAAGCATGCATTTTTTACTTGGAGACCTTGATGATTATATGGGTTGATAGAGTGCAGGTGTTTGGCGACTCGTCACTAGTGGTCTACCAAGTAAACTGAGAATAGGAGTTGAAAGAGGAGAAGTTGAAGCCGTACTATGATTACTTGACCATAGTAAGGAAAAGTTTCAAAGATTGTAGGTTCCTACACCTACCAAGGGACGAAAACCAGATGGCCGATGCCCTATCCACATTGGCTTTGGTATGGGAGGATCCCATTAAATTATTCCTAAAACCTTTAGTTTTAACTAGTTTAACAACTCCTTGCTACAATGAAATGGTCATGGAAATTGATACAGACCATGATTCATGGTACGATACTATAAGATGGTTTTTTGGAAAATAGAGTACCCACAAGGGAATAAAGAAGGGCAATAAGGCAATGGCCTTTGTAAAACATCACTTTCCAAGGAGAATTGTATTGAAGATGGCTTGGTGGGGTGCATTTAAGATGTCTGAAGAAGTCTGAAGTTGGGCAAATCATGTTAGAAATACATACAGGAACTTATGGACCACACATGAATGGCTTAGCCCTAGTAAAGAAAATCATCTGGCAAGGCTAGTATTAGTTGACCATAGCAAAAGATTATATTGAGTTTGTGTAGAAGTGTCAACAATGCCATTTTATGAAAATTTAAACCATCTACCTTTTAAAGAATTACATTATATGTCTTCAACCTGGCTGTTCGTGACTTTGGGAATAGACATTATCAGGAAAATACATCCGATAGCTTCAAATGGCCACCGATACATAGTAGTAGCAGTGGATTACTTTTCAAAATGGGTTAAGGTGGAATCTTTTAATAAATTAGGGGCAAGGCAAATTGCTCAATTTATTGAAAGAAACTTCATCTGTAGATATGAAGTTTTGTACAGTGTAGTGTCAGATAATGGGGTATAATTCCAAGGAGCTGCCAAGGATTTGTTTGCCAAATATCATATCAGTCATCATCGATCCTCCCTATACAGACTAAAAGCTAATGGTGTGGTAGAAGCAGCCAACAAGATGATTAAGCAAATTATTTCAAAGATGACCAAGACATACAAGGACTGGTCAGACATACTGCCTTTTGCTTTATAGGGATATAGAATAAGTGTACGAATGCCAACTGAAATGATGTCATTTTCTTTGATCTATGCAATGGAAGCAGTATTGCCTATTGAAATTGAGATCAAATCGCTAAGGGTAGTATTGGAAGCGAAGCTACCTAAGATAAAATGGGTATTAAGCAGACTCACATAGTTGGCTTTGTTAGAGAAAAGAAGATTGAAGGCATTGTATCATTATCAACTTTACCAAAGAAAGATAGCCTGGGCTTATAATAAGAGAGTCCATGTTAGAAGGTTTAAGGTTGGAGATTTAGTACTGAAACAATGCAAGCCAAGTGTCCCAAATTGGAGAGGGAAATTCAGACTAAGTTGGGAAGGGCCTTATGTTGTGAAGGAAGTAATAAGAAAAGGCTCAATCAAGTTGTCAAACATGGATGGAAACAAGTTCAATGAGCCAGTGAACTTTGACTAGCTGAAAAGATTCTATGTTTAAAAAAAAAGTAGTAAGCTCGCTAGGTTAAAAACTTGAAAGGGTGGCTAGGCAAAAATTAGAGTAGCTAGCTAGTTTCAAAAACTCAAAAGGGTGGGCTAGGCAAAACAATTAGGGTAAATGAGTGAAAATCATAAATTAGAAAATCTAAAAAGGCTAGCTAGCAACAGGAGTGATATTGTGTATGCTAGCTTTATATTTTTATTTATTTTCAATTTAATGAGAGAGTTAATAATAAAAATGTTCTATATGCATCATTTTGAATATTTGAACAAAAGGGTAAAATAAATTACATAATAGGGAAAAGTGATGATAAATCATAATAAAAAGAAAATTTCTTTCATCCTAACATCATTTTATCTAAAAGCTAACAATTGCAGATTCATGGCAATTGATAAGTGTAAAGTGCAGGCCAACTTTGCCTTAGACTATCTAGTAAGCCTTCGGTAAGTAAAAGCATGTCCAGGTGTGAGCGGGGAATTTCGCCCCCACTCCCGGTGGAATGGTTCTTGCGACTTTGGCACTGTTTAGGCTCGGGGCCTTAGAGAACATGAACCTAAGCCCGGAGAAAATGGAGTCCCCACCGGATGGGCCGAGAAAAAGAAAGGGGTTGATGACTCGATTCCTAAGGAATCCCCAACCCCCTAATGGGTTTGAAAAGTTCGGTACGTGTAGGGAATGTGAGAAAAGGTCAAGCAACCCCACAATGCCTAGTTCATTGGAACCGGCCTCCTTTGCAGGTCTTAATATTATAAAATTCTTAAATATAACAATATTATCCATATTACATGCAATAATTAAAATAAAGCATCATTATATTATAATAAAAGCAATGTCCAAACAAAGCAAATAAATGGACACCCATCCAAGGATGGAAACATGTCCTTACATCATTCATGTCTAAACTAAATAGGACACCCACCAAAAGGTGGAAACATGTCCTTTACATTAGTCCAAAATATAAAAGCAATTTAAATTAAATAGAAATTAATTAATGAGGTACCCATAAAGTGAAAACATATCTCTTACAATTTTAACACTAAAACACCCAAATAATAATCATAATAATAAAGAGAATATCCATCCATGATAAATTAAATAAATCAAGCATTGAAATTAAATAAATCAACCATCAAAACATATAATAAACTACATAATCAAATCTAAAATTAAATAAAGCAATAAATATATAAGTTTAGGGTTTTAAAGTATTTAGGGTTTTTTGAAATTTTAAGGTTTCTATGAAACTAGGGTTTAGGAATTAATTTATTGGAATTAGGGTTTGGGTCTAGGTTTGGGAATTAAGCAACTGGAGTTAGGGTTTTAGGTTTACTGGAATTTAAAGAATTCTTATATTTAAGAATTTGATCAGGGCTTTGGTGTTTTGAATTTTGAAAATAGATTTTATAAATTTAGGTTCGGAATTTAGAAAAAATTTAAGGGTTTTGGAAAATTAAGAAAACAATTAGGGTTTTGGGAATTAATAAATGGATTTAAGGTTTTTGAAAATTATGAAAACAATTAAGGTTTTGGGAATTAATAAAATAATATAGGTTTTGAAAATTTGGAAAGCAGATTAGGGTTTTTAGCAACTGGCAATTAGATTAGGGTGTTGATAATGTTTTGTGATTATATGAACATTAAACTCAAATCATGTTGCTTAAATCAAGTAATCAAGACTATGAGGTTTAAGTTAACTACTTGACCTAAACAACTTCTTAATCTTCAAACTTCTAATGATATTTATAGAAGGGAATGTGTATACTGGACAGCAAATAAGTTGTAACTCAAGGATAAAGCTACTTTGAATTCAATTAAATTAAAGAATTAAATCAAACCTCCGTTCGTTGGTTCCTCCACAATTGACTTCTGGATGAACAATGAACAAAGGCAGCGTTGCTACCTTTGATAACTGATGAATGTCGGCTTCTTCCTAATTTTATTTTGTTGTTTCTGCTTTTAATCTCTCTTAATCTCCATTGTCCGACCTCTAGGGTTTTTCTCCTTATTCTTAAAGGTTTTTCGGTGTTTTGTCCGTTCTCTTCTTTTTTTTTAATGCTAGAATTTATAGAAAAATAAAGACTGCTAAACCTATTTTAATAAGGAAAAACCAATGGTTTAGGAAAAATTAGAAAACTGGATAAAACAAGGTTTGGTCAAAAAATCGGCAACGCGCTAGCTGTAAGGCCCGTGAGCTATGCTGGCAAAAATTGCGCTGGCAAAAACGGTCGCGGTGGGCTAGCTGGCAGCCAATTTGCCCCAGAATTGGCTGTGGGCGAATTGGGTAGTGCCCATTTCGCCCTAGATTGTATCTGCGGCGAATTGGGCTGCCACACGTGTCGCTCGTTGATCCGTCCGATTTTATATTTTTTATATTTTTTATTTTTATTAAAAATAACTATTAAATATTATTAGTAATTAAAATATTATTAAAATAAATAAAATACCATAAAAATTATTTTAGACTATCGGATTTGAATGGGCCAAAAATTAAGGGTCAACAATTTGCCCCCTACTTGAATGATCTGAGACTACGGCAATAGAGAGTGAAAAGCAATAAGATCTTTGATTGATTTTTGATGAGGATGGGTACTTGTATTTGATTTGGGTACTTGGACCCGAGAATGAACTTGATTTGGGTACTTAGACCCCAGATTGAATTTGATTTGGGTACTTGGACTCAAGATTGGGTACTTGGACCCGAGACTGAATTTGATTTGGGTACTTGGACCAGAGATTGGATACTTGGACCAGAGAGTGAATTTGATTTGGGAACTTAGACCCGAGATTGGATTTGATTTGGGTACTTGGACCGAAGACTGAATTTGCTTTGGGTGCTTGGACCCGAGACTGAGTTTGAATAACCTTTTATCAATTGAGAAGTTTGACTGCTCCGGCTGTTCTATTGTGGTTCTTCACCATCAAAATGGACCTTCATCGTTGGACCTTGGATCTTCATCCTTAGCATCGGATCTTCACCTTTGAAAATGGATCTTCATCCTTGGAGATCGGGTCTTCACCCTTGCAAATGGATCTTCATCCTTGGAGATCAGGTCTTCACCCTTGAAAATGGATCTTCATCCTTTGAGATTGGGTCTTCACCCTTGAAAATGGATCTTCATCCTTTGTACATTGGGTCTTTACCCTTGAAAATGGATCTTCATCCTTGGAGATCTGGTCTTTACCCTTGAAAATGAATCTTCATCCTTCGAAATTGGGTCATCACCCTTGAAAATGGATCTTCATCCCATGGACATCGAGTCTTTACCCTTGAAATTGGATCTTCATCCTTTAAACTGGATCTTCATCTTTGGCATCGGTCTTCACCCTTGAAAATGGATCTTCATCCTTTGGACTTCGGGTCTTCACCCTTTGAAATTGGATCTTCATCCTTGGAATTAGGTCTTCACCATTGAAAATGGATCTTCATCCTAGGAAATTAGGTCTTCACCCTTGAAAGTGGATCTTCATCCTTTTAGCTGGATCTTCATTCTTGGAAATCAGGTCTTCACCCTTTGAAATTGGATCTTCATCCTTGGAATAAGGTCTTCACCTTTGAAAGTGGATCTTCATCCTTTAAGCTGGATCTTCATCCATTAAAGATTAGGTCTTATATTGGCTTTAGCTCTTCTAGCTGGACTAATCTTTTGTCATTTGCGTCTTCATTCTTTTGATAGTTCTAATGTTCCATTCTTTTGTTCTTCCTTTTTGCAAAAATTCAGCTATTTTTAGTTGGCCCTCATATCTTCTCCTGCCCCTTGTGTGGTGAAATATTTGCAAGTGAGTTTGAAAATGTTTTGTATATAAACTCAAAAAATTGAAAAGGAGAAACTTTGCCCCCTGTGTAGGCTCAAACCAAAGATTTTTTTTATGCAAGCTTTGATTGAAGGTTTTGTTGTCTAGTTCTTCGTACAAGCACGCACTTATTCTCTTTGCAAAATTACTGAAACCTTCTCAAGCAATGGGCTTTCCTTGCCCCCCCTGATTTGATATCATCTTTTGATTCTTTACTTCACAGAGTATTTGCTGTTCACTTTGACAAAGAACAGATAATACAAGAAAAAATGCCGTGTGATATGGTCATGTATGCATGATATGCATGAATAACACTTACAGTGGTTTCGATAACTCACAGACCAAGGTTATTGACTCCTTTCAGATGCCCGTTCAGGTCTTGCTTTGGAATGATAAAATGCTTCACATTTATGGCTTTTATCTTCAAGATGTTAAAAATATGAGTGGTGGAGACCCCAAGCTGCAGAGTTAGGGATACATCCATTTCAAACTATGTTTCAGCATGTCAGTCGGTAGCTTCTTCATGACCTTGCCAATAATCATCTCCTTTGCCCAATGCGTCCTTTGAGATTTAATGATTCGACATACTTCCCTTAACTTGAAGGTTTTGAATTTTTTTTTTTCAATTTTTTTTTTGAAATCCAAATGTTGGCTTTGCCAAATTAATGTCAATTTACCTCAGGACTTCATTTTTCAAATTAACATATCTATAACATGACAACCCTAGTTACCATACTAAACTTGGGAATCATTTCTATTTAAGCAAGAATTGTTGCACTTCAAATAGGAACATACACATTACTTGGCCAAAGGTCTCATTTGAGTTTGAATATTATTTATCTCATATGCATGCTTATTCAAACTATCTTCACTAATAGACTCTACCTACCAAGAGAGATCAACAGGTCTTTGATAGGCTTGAAATGGGGTCTATAAGAGACATGATTTAAATGAAGGCCATTTGTAAGTTGGTGCCAATGTGACACAATGGACAAACATTCACACTACAAATTTCTTGTTTGAACTTTTGGCAACTGGGAGCAATCTTGCTAGACTCTAAATTATTTCTATCTTCTTGGCATTAATATAGATCTTGATTAGGATAGTCTTTGCCCTTGCAAAAAGTTTGGTACCCAAATTCGTCTCTTTTCTTCTCCCTTTTCTTTCTTTTTATTTTTCTTACTCTTCCCTTTCTTTGAGCATTTTATCATTTTGTCCTTCTTCCTTGTAGGATTGTTAAGTACAAAACTTTCAAGAACTAGATGATCTTTCTCCTTTTTTCTACAATTTTGATTGAATCTTTGGTTGAGTTGGACCAATTCAAGTCAAAATGTCCTTATAAACCAAATGGAAGCCTTTTGCTGCTTTAGGAAAAAAAGAACTCAGTTGGCTTTCTGAACCGCCTTTTTGAGTTTTATCATTTTTTCCTTTTTTTCCTCTTCTTTTTTTTTTCTTTTTTTTTCTTTTCTTCTTCTTTCTTTTTTATTCTTCTTTTCTTTTCTTATTTCTCTTTTTTTTTTGTTTCTAGCTCTAAAAGAGTTGTCTTATTTGTACCAACTTGGGTTTCGAATAATGGAAGAGTGGAGTGACATAAATCTTCTTTAACAGGGATAAATCATTTGTTACTCTGATGTTATCTTGATAGTTTGCAGATATTAGGAGAACTTCAACTACCCTTATGATCTTGAGAACATCAATTATCCTTACGGCTTTGGCTATGCATTCCATTCTTTGATCTTCATGCCCCTTTACTTTAGTGATCATAAGACTTATCAAAAGTGTCACAACAACTCAGGGTAGGTTATATGCCAATGAAAAGAAAGCAAAAATTTCATGAAGGCTCAAAGGGACAACTAGGGATTGATATTTAATTGGGTGGATACTAGTTGTTGGCTTATCAAACAATGCCTAGATCATCTCTCCCTTAAATAAGCAAAGTTCAATTTTGACTCGAAAGTTTGTCTAAGCATGTTCTAAGACTGACTATGACCTAGACAAAGGTAATTATGTAGGAGCCCTCTCTAAGTAAGCATACACAACTCAATGCTATAGAGCAATTCCCTCACCTAATAAAGTTATTCAAGTCATGATGCATAAATATATTAATTCATGAATATCAAGCTAGATTCCTCATTGGTTGAGCACCTAAATTAACAAAGACCAACAAAAATTTTGATGAAAGTAATTTATTCAAACAAATTTAAATTTGAAAAACACGATAGTTCCAATTAAATATTAAAGAAAGTAAAATTGAAAAGCAACATTCAAGCTAAGGAAAGTTTGTTGAGGTTAAGCTTCTTTTCCTTTCACATCTTCAATATTTCCATCTTGAAAGGATGATAAAACAAAAACTTCTTCCAATCCTTTTCCTACCATGAAGGTTGCTGGTGGTGGCACCCTATTGAACCTTGGAAATGGATTACATTTGGTATTGGGCTTGTCCTGCTCAGGCAACTTGCCATTATTAATTAAATTCTGGATCTCATGCCTCAACTTCATACAATTTTTCATTTCGTGTCCAGGACTTTGATGGAATTGGCAAAATGCATTAGTACCAAAGTTAGGTGGAAGAGGATTAGGCAAAGGATGAGGAGTCAAGGGTTGTAACAATCCCTTCTTTTGTAGCTTATTGAGAACCCAAGACAGCGGCTTCCCTAATTCTAAAAACTGCCTTCTATTTGCTTGACCAGTTGTATTAACATCAACTTCCTTTTGCATGCTTTGATTACCAGACTGAAAGTTTCCTTTCTTGTTCCTTCTTGCTGAAAAATGGTTCTTCTCTCTTTTCCATTCTTCAATTTGCAAACCAGCTTGGAGTAGATCTTTGAAATCACGGGATGAGTGTATGAGACATCCTTTCACGAAGACTCGGCAACATCCATCTCACAATCATCCTTATTTGATCAGATTCATCGGGCCTCTTCTTGAGTAAAGCAGCCTTATTTCTCCATCTTTTCACATAGTCTACAAAATTCTCATTTGGCCTTTGTCTAATGGACTCCACTTCCATTAAGGTAACTTCCAGTTCGATATTATACCCATATTACTGAATAAAACCTCCCAATCTTTTTGAGTACTTTCCTCTAAGGTGTTAAACCAATTTTGGACAATAGGGTCCAATGAGAGGATGAAGTACCTTAGAGTTTGAGCCTTAGTAGCTCGGACAGACTGTATAGCAGTGATATACTGCTTCACATGAAGGTGGGGGTTTCCAGTACCATTGTACCTAGCGAAGGAAGGCATCTTGAACTTATAAGGGACCTCCTCATCTTGTTTAAATAGTTTGTCGATCTCGGACATCTCTTTACTTTTCAGTTTCTTTTCAAATTTTTTTAAATCAGCGATCATCTTCTCAACATCATACGTCTCGGCCTTTTCAATAGTTGTCTACTCAATAACCTTCAGCTCCTTTTTATCTTGAGAATCTTGGAAGTATTGAGCCCAATCATCATCATCAATGATTACCTTATCATCATCAAAAGCCACTTCACCAATTTTAGCCTTCCCCTTGTCTTTCTTAGTGCTAGCAGATGCTTCGGCATTGTTCCCTAAAATTGTAGTTAGTTAATTCTTTATGGTCTCGCCTAGGGCCTCTTTTATTTCTTCCATCTTGGCTTGAAGGCGTCATCCATCATTCTTTGAATTTGTTCGGGCTCCATTGCTTTTGGTGAGAAAGTGATTGAGTCGTTGCTAGATTCTTCGTCTTCAGCATAGGTTGGATTGTCGTAAGCTTTTGAACTATTGTAATCCAGGGCTGTGAGCCATAGAGGATCAATGATATGAGATGCGATGCATGTATGCATGTATGCACAAACAATAAACCAACAAGGATAATTAGGACTTTCCTTCCAACCTTATAACTTTCACACACGGATGGCGAGTCTCTTTTCCTAGGTATATGGTTATCAAAATACCAACATGGGGTATCATGTTTTTGAAAAATTCTCTCAGACGTTTCAACCAATAGTTATATTTAAAAATAAAAATCAGTTCATGATAATTACCATTAATTAGGATTTAATCCATCCAATCAACTAAAGCAGCATTTACGCTACATTGGATTAAAACTAAATTAAGAGGTTTATTATAAATAGATTTCTCACTTGAAAAAGGAACTAATGATTCATGCCAAAAACAAGCCCATGATTAATTATTCTTAGTATAAACTAGGCTCACAATTGATTTTTGGTATTTCGTAATTAACCTAAATAATTTGCAAGCTCTTTGTAAGAAAAAGGTCGGATGAAAATTTTATTTCTAAGCCCATTGTAAAAAGATTTTAGAAAAAATGGATTTTGGGCTTAGTATTTGGGTCATGAGCAAAAGAATTATTGATTTGTTTTTAGAAAAGTTTTATGTCCAAAGACAATCTTAAAAAGTTTTAAAAATAGCTTTGGTCTTTTGAATTTAGAGAAAAAATTTATTTTGAGCTTACAATGTACTTAGGTCATATTAGAAAAAGAACAAACCGAATAAGCCATGATTTAAGCCAAGATAAATTAACCATAGTCAAACAACATGCATTTGGGGTAAAAACCTAAGGAAAGTAACTAGGCCAATTACATGAGCTTTAGTCTTTGGGTTAAAAGGCTTAGGTTCCCATAGCAAGTATATACCAAATGGTATGAGCTATGAGTGGTTATGCCATGCTCGATCTCCATACCTTGAGTGAAAGTATAGTATCCCTTACATAAAACAACACGGGTAACATAGGTATCCTAACTCATGCACACGATGCAATCTAATATGATGCAATGGATAATATCATGATAAGAAAGAATAGAATAATATAAAGACCAACGGAATCAACTTCTCTTATCCCCAGTGGAGTCGCCACTGTGAACGGGGATTTTCGCCCCCACTCCCGGTGGAATGGTTCTTGCGACTTCAGCACTGTTTAGGCTGGGGGACTTAGAGAACACGGACCTAAGCCCGAAGAAAATGGAGTTGCCACCGAACAAGCCGGGAAAAAGAAAGGGTTCGATGACTCAATTTTCAAGGAATCCCCAATCCCCTAATTGGTTCAAAATATTGGGTACGTGTGGGGAAGGTGAGAAATGGCCCAGCACCCCCACAATGCCTGGTTCATTGGAACCGGCCTCCTTTGCAGGTCTTAATATTATAAAATTCTTAAATATAATAATATTATCCATATTACATGCAACAATTAAAATAAAGCATCATGATATTATAATCAAAGGAATGTCCAAACAAAGCAAATAAATGGACACCCATCCGAGGATGGAAACATGTCCTTACATCATTCATGTCTAAACTAAATAGGACACCCACCAAAAGGTGGAAACATGTCCTTTATGTTAGTCCAAAATATAAAAGAAATTTAAATTACATGGAAATTAATTAATGAGGTACCCACAAAATGGAAACATATCTCTTACAATTTTAACACTAAAACAACCAAATAATAATCATAATAATAAAGAGAATATCCATCCATGATAAATTAAATAAATCAAGCATTGAAATTAAATAAATCAACCATCAAAACATATAATAAACTACATAATCAAATCTAAAATTAAATAAAGCAATAAATATATAAGTTTAGGGTTTTAAAGAATTTAGGATTTTTTGAAATTTTAAAGTTTCTATGAAACTAGGGTTTAGGAATTAAGTTATTGGAATTAGGGTTTGGGTCTAGGTTTGGGAATTAAGCAACTGGAGTTAGGGGTTTAGGTTTTTTGGAATTTAAAGAATTTTGATATTTTAGAATTTGATCAGGGCTTTGGTGTTTTGAATTTTGAAAATAGATTTTATAAATTTAGGTTCGAAATTTAGAAAAAATTTTAGGATTTTGGAAAATTAAGAAAACAATTAGGGTTTTGGAAATTAATAAAATGATTTAAGGTTTTGGAAAATTATGAAAATAATTAAGGTTTTGGGAATTAATAAAATAATATAGGTTTTGAAAAATTGGAAAGCATATTAGGGTTTTTAGCAACTGGGCAATTAGGTTAGGGTTTTGATAATGTTTTGTGATTATATGAACATTAAACTCAAATCATGTTGTTTAAATCAAGTAATCAAGACTACGAGGTTTAAGTTAACTACTGGACATAAACAACTTCTTAATCTTCAAACTTCTAATGATATTTATAGAAGGGAATGTATATACTGGATAGGTAAATAATTTGTATCTCAAGGATAAAGCTACTGTTAATTAAAATAAATTAAAGAATTAAATCAAACCTCCATTCGTTGGTTCCTCCACAATTGGCTTCTGGATGAACAATGAACAAAGGCAGCGTTACTACCTTTGATAACTAATGAATGTCGGCTTCTTCCTAATTTCTTTTTGCCATTTCTGCTTTTAATCTCTCTTAATCTCCATTGCCCGACCTCTAGGGTTTTTCTCCTTCTTTTTTAAGGTTTTTCGATGTTCTATCTGTTCTCTTCTTTTTTTTAATGCTAGTATTTATAGGAAAATAAAGAGTCCTAATCCTATTTTAATAACGAAATACCAATGGTTTAGGAAAAATTAGAAAACTAGGTAAAACAAGGTTTGGTAAAAAAAAAATAGGCAGCGCGCGGGCTGTCGGGCCCGTGGGCTGCTCTGGCAAAAATGGGTGTGGCGGGCTAGCTGGCAGCCAATTCACCCCAGAATTGGCTGCGGGCGAATTGGGCTGCACAATTCACCCCAGATTGTATCTGCGGTGAATTGGGCACTGCCCAATTTGCCGCAGACAATTTCTAGGGCGAAATGGGCTACCGCGCGGCGCTCGTCGATCCGTCTGATTTTTTATTTTTAAAATTTTTTTTAAAATTTTTATTTTTACTAAAAATAACTATTAAATATTATTAGTAATTAAAATATTATTAAAATAAATAAAATACCATAAAAATTATTTTAGACTATCGGTTTTGAATGGGCCAAAAATTAAGGGTCTACACTATGTTAGTAGTAAAGACAAAATCCTAAGGTTGAGCCCCATGCTGGCGGCTGAGACGGCGTGGATCATAATAAGTACCTCGATGAAGGGCAGCAAGTGAAACGTACATCAAATATGTTCAAGTGGTAATATGGTTGATTTTCTACCAAGGTGTTAACCAACGAATATTGATAACAGCTCTCGAACCGATCCACTCGATCCAGTCGACATATGAAGAAGTAGGTTGAAGAAGCTTTCTTATAGAGTGGTGTCAAGGTAAGTACCTTCCATGATCTAAAACTGGGGTGTCAAGTAAACAAAAGCATTCTTGCAACCAAATATAAAGAAAAGAAGGTTTCAAAAAAAGCCCACTAAGTTGAAAACCTGCGAGGGCGGCCTAGGAAAAAACTAAGGCAATCTGCTAGTTTTGAAAATTCATAAAGGGTGGACTAGGAAAACCAAAATAATAAAAGCTCGCTAGTTCTAAAAACCCATAAGGGCAGGCTAGGCAAAAGTTAGAGCAATAAATAAATACTGGCCTAAATTTAAAACCTAAAAGGGCATTTTAGGTAATAACTTAGAGCAGTAGAGGACTTCCAGTCAACCTTCTTGAAGAGTCAGTCTTGAATTGGTCCAGTCCGACCAAGGTCTTAGCTAAAATAAAAGGTATTGGTGACAATCCTCCATCCATTTAGTCCACGATGTCCACAAGTCGCAGATCAATGTCACTATCATCATAAAATAAGTAGAAATTGACCAAGCAGGAACAAGCAAAACATGCATCCCATGCTCTAGTAGGAGCCAAATGGGATGTGTAAAAATCAATTAAAGGACCAAGAAGAATTTTCTCACCCCTAGTCAATAGAAGAACTTTAGGCTTTGAAAGGTGGAATAACATCTGCATTTTTTGATGAGTTTTTGAAGTCAATATGGGTAATGCTACCTGACAAATGCCTGGATATCCAACTATGACTTCAAATTATTTAATCATGGGGCACAATTCGAAACTATTGATTTTAAAAGTCTTAGATTCCATATTCCAAAAAGAAGCCATGGCATGCAAAAAGGATTGATTCAATTTGATATTTTGAAAGCACTTTAGAGTACCAAATTGAGACAGTGAAATTTATTCCCAATGTATAGCTTTAAGGCTCTTGAACAAATCTTTTATCTTCTTTAAATTGGCTTTAGTCATAGTTAGATTTAAAAATTGCTTGCATTGGTGAGAATGCAACTCTCGGTTTACTTATTTTGGAAAATTACGAATTGAATTAAAAATCACAAAGATCAAAGATAGCTAGCCTCAATCTTAAAATTATTTAAGTGGTTGAAGTGAAAGGTCAAACTGATGGCTTAAGCAGGTGGTGTTTAAAGCCCGAGCCACAGTAGGAAGATCGTTATGTGTTTATAAAGCTAAATTGGTTTCATATTTGATATGGCCTAATCTTTTATGGCTTTTCAATTCACGTCGAATTCAGAATTTGTTTTGGTTTTGTAAAGAAAATTCTTTTGGCTTATGTATTGGTTTGTAAATTATTTCAATCCATGTAAAATTTAATTTTGAATTTGACATGAACATTGTATATATATATATAAAGGAGTTACAAAAAGAGGAAAAGATTCAAAAAGAGTCAAAAGTTAAAGATTAATTAATTTATTTATTTCATTATAATGTGTTTGTCTTACATGTCCGATACAAAAATAATTAAATAAATGAGAAGGGGGAGGTGGCCTGTAATTAAATAAGGCTCTAAGAAAATTGTCTCCTGGCGGAGGGGGAGGCACATCATCGAGCCAAGGTCTACTTATGATGAAGTGCTAGGATATTCGTGGTCTAAACAGTCTGCACTAAGATCATCAGCTTGGGTCCCCTTAAAGAAGATGCACTAGGATACCTCATGCCCTGAAATTAGTAGTCTCGGAAGCTTTGTTCTAACCGATGATATAAATCTTGGATATGAGTAGTATCTTGATGGCTAACTCTTCTTGCAACTTCTCATTTTATTCCTCAAGATTGAAAAGGAAAAAGGTAAAGACATACATAATCATGCATACATATAGCATAAATCAATATTGAAATAGGACCATGGACCAAGTAATTCAAATCAAAGTCCTGAGGATAAAATGGCATATCAGGGGCAAATGGTGAAAATTGTCATTAAACTGGAGTACCAATAAACTGCAGTAATCATAAAAAGGAGTCAGAACAAATTAAGAAAAGCAATTATAATGGTAAACTTTTGAGCATTCACCAGTGAATTGCTGACCCTAGAATCGCCATGAGAATGGAAGAATACTCCCTCTCCTCCTCCTCATTTTCCTCTTCTTCTTCTTCTCCTTCTTCTTCCTCCTCTTCCTCCATTTCTTCTTCTTCCTCTTCCTCTTCTTTTTCTTCCTCAGGAAGCCCCCAAACACCGGCTGAAGAAACTTCAAAAATTAGAAGCTGATCCTGAATAAATTGGACATATGACACATCCGGTGAAAGCATAAAAGCCCCAATATCAAAGCCATTGTGAGCACAACTCCAATAAGGTTCTGGCATGCACAAGGTGTTTACTATAAATGATGGAATGTCTGCTGGTAACCTCCGTTGGTCAAGACTGAGGAACTAGTTATATACTCATTAACCAAGGAGCCAGCCACTAGAAACTTGACCGGTAATAATTCGACAAGAATCTTGTACAGGTAGTGCATCATTCATAAATGTGGTCTAGATGTTTCTCTCATCAATTCCCCACCAAGCCACATCCACCTGTAGAAAAGTAAACATGTCAGTTATTTTGCTCATGTGTTTTGATATCAGTATTAACATTTGTCTTACTTAGTTCCAGGTTAAATAACTTATGTGGTAGCGGTGAGTGTGTACATGATGGATGCTAGGCACCTCTTTGCATCCCAATAGCTAGAAACTTAGCCTTGGATATCTGACTCAAGGACTAGTAATGTTGGGAACTCTCACTAGGTTATGCTCATATGCCCAAACCTATACATAAAAGGGAAGATCAAAACCCATACACATGCACTATTTGGATCAACTTATAAGGAAAGTGATACCTCGGCAATAGCCATAAAACCAGTGAAGGATCTTTTATTCCTGCAAATTGCATCAAATTAGTGGTAAAGGTAGGCAAGGCCAACCTCTCCCCATGTGTAACGAGGTGTCTAATCAAAATTAGCAAGGGCACATACACCTACGAGTGGATGGAAGACTCAGTGTTACACAATATGATCACCCCCAGTAGATATAATAGGAACCCCGGGTTATATTGTTTTGCCATCTAGTCTTGCATGGGTCGAGTATACTTTATCCAGTGCTCTTGAATGATCTCATATTTGATATTATAAGGTCCTCTAAAATGGGGCCTAACATCGATCAAATGTCAAATTTCCTCATGGGTTAAAATATTAATAGTGAAAGGGACAGGGATCCCATGACATTGGAGGCCCGTTATGGTAGTAAAATAAATTGGACCTTCTCCAATGGGCAATGAAAGGTATGGTCATTTCTCCATCCATTACTCTGCATTCATTTCTCCGTCCATTGCTCTGCAAGTGCTTGGATCACACTCTTGTCAATTTGAAATCCTAGGGATGGTAACTACAAAACAAAGTCTTCAAAAATGCTTTCTCAAACCATTCTTTTTACTATAGGCAGAGCCTGACCATACCATTGGCAGGCTTTATGAATGTTTCCTCTACCATGAATCTAACAATGGTCATGCTATCCAAAGAATAGGTAAGTAAAGCAAGGTAAGTACACAAATTCCTTTTCTGCACTTTAATAATAGTCGCAATTTGTATTTATATATATGCTTTTTCTACTTTAATTAACCAAGTTCTTAAATTCTTAATTATACTAATCTTGGGCCAATAAGTAATTAAATTGCAAAAAAAATAATGCTTACTTGCGTTTTTTCTTTGCTGCTACAATGAAGATGCATCCTGGCTAAGAGAGAAATTTGTTCGACCCCATTGTCATAGAGATAAGTAAGCAACTCATTATTTGGACATTGTCCGACCCTTGAAGAATGTTGATTAGCTGCCATTTATAAGAAGTGGTAAAGGAAAATTAAAGGAAATTTGGATACTTTGAATGAAAATTGCAAAAGAATTATGTGTTTAGATAGGAAAAGGTAAGGACAATACAAATTGATAAAAAAAAGAAAAAGAAAAGAATGAAGTGAAGAAAATGAAAAGGAAAAGAACAAATTGATAGAAAACAAAGAATGAAGTAAAGTGAAAAAAGAGAGAAAAGAACAAAAGTACGTATGAAGCAAAGAAGGGAATCAGTTCAATGATTACTTTGTCCATTACACAAGCATAAATAATTGATCACATGTTAACAGTCTATTGATATTTATTGTGGGTCTAAATTTATGCATGTTTAAAAATATTTTTTAATTTTAAAAATATATTTCCATGCAAGGGGAAAGAGTACATATGGTTTAAACCATCCCTACATGTGGTTAAAAAATAGCCAATTTTTTTTACAAAAAATAAAATTTTTCGGGTCCAGACCCAAACCAAACTTTTGAGTCTAGAACCCAAACCAAATTTTAGGTTCCAAAACTCAAAAATAAATTTTTAGGTCCAGAATCCAAGCTGATTTTTCAGGACCAGAACCCAAATCCAATTTTTAGGTCCAGAACCTAAAACAAAATTTTTGGGTCTTGAACCCAAATTAAATTTTTGGGTCCTGAATCCAAATCAACTTTTCGGGTCTAGAAGCCAATTAAAATTTTTAGGTCCCGAACCCAAATTAAAATTTTGAGTCCATAACCCAACCTGCTAAGGCAATTCAATTCTACTTAAAATAAATTGCTTTTCACTCTCTGAATAAATTCAAGATTATTAAAGCAGAGGGCAAAACTGTAGACCTTTAAAATTGGTTAGATTAAATTTAAAAAGCTTAACCTAGTATGTTATAATTTTTAAATAGTCTAAACCTAATTTGAAAGCTTAAATTAAACTGGTCCAATTTATAAAGAACCAAATTGAGTCTGCGAAAAAGGTTTGGTGCAAAAATTAAAAGGATTTGGATTGATTTGAGTCAGGATGGTTCCAAGTCATCGACATGAGCCAATGCTCATGTCAATTTGGAGTGTCCAAATTGGCATAAGCATGACTCATGTCGAATTGGATACTCCAAATTGACATGAGCTATATCCATGTCAATTTGGACACTCCAAATCGACATGAATCCTAATTCTAACATGTTTAGGAATCCTAATTATGTTTAATTTTAGAACTGTTAACCCTAATTGTCATATTATAAATATAAGGCAGCTTAAGTAATTGAAGGGAAGAGGACGGTGATTAGCAACTAAGAACTTTTAGCAATCAATCAGCCACAAGCAATTGAAGGCAGAAATTAATCAAAACCCAGGCAGTGGCAGTAAGGCAACAAATGAAGGTTTGTTTTTATATTTAATTCATCTAAACTTACAGTAGTTATTCTCATGATTTAAACAATATCATCTTATTCAGTCATTTGTTCAAATAATATTAACATTCCAATAGCATGGTGTTTATATGATTATTAAAACCCAAACTTTGTTCCTAAAATCCTAAATCTTATTTTCAAAATCAAATATTTTTCTTCAAAATCTCAGAGCCCTAATCTATAAAACCTTAATCCAAGAATCAAAGTTTTATACCTAAAACACTAATTTTGACAAAAACTCCCAAGTTTATACCTAAAACCTTAATTTTGATGAAAAACCCTAAGTTTGATCAAAAACCCCAATTTTATACCTAAAAGCCTAATTTTGATGAAAAACCCTAATTTGTAAAACCAAAACCCAAATCTCAAACCTTAAAACCTTAATCCTAAATCTGTAAAACCAAGACCTTAATCCCAAAATACCTAAACTCCAATTTATAAAAACCCTAATCCTAAGCCTAACCCTAATCCCAATTACCTAACCATAATCCTAAAATACTAACCACAAAACGTAATTCCCAAAATCCAAAACCCTAATTCCCTAATACCTCAATCTAAAACCCTAATTTCTTAACTTTCACCCTTCTTATGTAAAACCCTCAATTATATATGATTAATGCATGACCTAAGATTTAACCATAGATTTGATTATTTGATTTACTTTCTTATATTTTTGATGGATGATTTACTTTATATTGTTTGTCGATGAATTAAATGTTTTCTATGAATGGTTTAATTATATCTATTTGATTATTTGAGATTTTTAAGTTGTAAAAGGCATGTTTTCACTTTGTGGGTACCTTGGTTTTGATTATCTAATTTAATTTTAAGGATTTTGGATAATTGTAAGGGGCATGTTTCCAACAATGGTGGATGTGTCATTTTATTTATTTTGTTTTCTTTTTAGACATTGGGCATTGTAAAGGCTTGTTTCCATCCTTGGATGGGTGCTTATTTTGTTTGTTTTATTTTAATAAGATGATGGATGTTTATTTCTTTAAAAATATATGTAATATGGATGATGTCATAATATTCAATAATTTAATCATATTTAGACCTGAAAAGGAGGTGGTTCTAATGAACTGGGCACTATGGGTGTGCTGGGTCATTCTCACCTTCCCCATATGTGAGCGGGTTCGCCCCTACTCCTATGTGGAATGGTTCTTGCGACTTTGGCACTGTTAGGCTTAGGGCCTTAGAGAACACAGGCCTAAACCCAGAGAAAATAGAATCGTCATCCGGACGGGCCGGGAAAAAGAAAGGGGTGGATGACTTGATTCCTAAGGAATCTCCAACCCCCTATTGTGTTCGAAAAGTTGGGTACGTGTGGAGAAGGTGAGAATGGCCCAGCACCCCCACAATGTCCAGTTCATTAGAACCAGCCTCCTTTTCAGATCTTAATATTATAAAATTCTTGAATATAATGACATTACCCATACTACATTTGATCATAAGAATAAATAAATACTTTATTAAAAATCATAGCAATTCCCAAACAAATCAAATAAATAGACACCCATCCAAGGATGGAAACATGTCCTTACATCATCCAATGTCTAAAACTAAATAGGACACCCACCAAAAGGTAGAAACATATCCTTTACATTTATCCAAAAAATGAAAATAATTTAAATTACATGAAACTTAATTAATGAGGTACCCACAAGGTGGAAACATACCTCATACATAATAAAAATTAAGTAAACCAATAAGAGGCATTCATTATGAAAGTAAAACATTCATTATAAGCCAAATAAAGATCAATATATGAAGATGTAAACTAAGTATGTAAAGTAGTATTCAAATAACAATTAAAGACTAAATATACAAGCTAGGGTTTTATGGATTATGTTATAGGAAACTAGGGTTTATGGTTTTAAATTATTGGAATTAGGGTTTGGACACAAATTTGGGAATTGAGCCATTAGAATTAGGGTTTTAGGTTTTGGGGTCTTGGGTTTGGGAATTATAGTTTAAGAATTTTAAGACTCCTTGATTAGGGTTTGGGAGAATTGGGTTTTGACACTTCGGGAACAAATTAGGGTTTTCTTAGATTTTTTTACCAGGTTATAATTTTTGTGTTTTGGTTAGAATAATTTAAAGGTAGGGTTATTGGATGACAAGTTTTAAAAGAGATTAGGGATTTAATTTTCTATTTTAGAAAAATAGTGGTTTGGGGAAATACATTAAGGTTTTGGAAAAACAATTAGGGTTTTAGGACTTAATGAAAAAGTGTAAAGTTTTGGACAAAAATAGTTTAGGGCTTTGAGTTTTAACAAAATAATTTGGGGTTTTTGGGATTATTTAGCTACTGGAATATTAGGGTTTAAGAGTTTTTAGGAATTAGATGAGGGTTTAAGGATTTAATGAATTAGGGTTTTGGTTTATAAAACATGTAATTCAAATTTAACAATTTTATGCTACTGGAAAAATAAATATCAAAACACGTCAACAAAACATTTAAAAGAAAGCATGTTATGGCTACTGTGAATATAAAAATTATTGGTTAAGATCAAACCTTCATTGTTGGTTCCTCCATAATTGCACCATTGGAATTTTGGGGAGACCTTGATCAAGACAACACTACCTTGTTTCCTTGTGGATGAATTGTTCTTTTTGTCCTTAGCTGCTTCAGATCGCTCCAAGGTTTAAAAGTCTAATTGGAATTCTTGATTAATTTTGGCCGTCCTCAATTCTATGTTTTAAGACTAATATTTATAGAATTTTAAAAGTAAAACCTAATATCTTAAGAAAGTTCAAACTATTTAGGAAATTTATTGACGTTTCTGAGTAAATATCAAATTTTAGTAAAAATTGGCTAACGCACTGGCATGGGTTGACGAGACACGAGCAATGATCAAGCAACGGACTGGGATACGAATAGTTGGGCGAGTGCTTGCGATGCGCTGCTTAATTCACCGCAGCAAGTAGTTGTGGCAAATTGGCCAAATTGACTTCGGCCTACGGTGAATTGCCTTGCTGCGTGCCGCTCACCGATTGGTCTGTTCGATTTTTTATTTTTTATATTTTTTATTTTTTTTATTAATTTTTCATTATATATATATATATTAAAAATAAATAATAAACTAAGTATTAAAATAAGTAATAAATACCATAAAAATTATTTTAGACTTATTTTAAAATATTAGACTTAACTTGGTCAAAAATTAAGGGTCTATAATTTGCCTCCTGCTTGAACGAACTGAAACTTTCAGTAGAAGAGAGTAAAAAGCAACATGACTTTAAGTAGATTTTGGATGAGGATGGATTTTGGACCTTGTGGTGAGTTTGGGACTCAAAAAATTTTTGGGTTTTAGACCCGGTGGTGAGTTCTGGACTAAAAAAAGATTTGCGTTCTGGACCCGGTGGTGAGTTCTGAACTCAAAATTGATTTGGGTTTTGGACCCAGGATGAGTTCTGGACTCAAATAATAGTTTGGGTTCTAGACCTGGTAATGAGTTATGGACTCAAAAATTATTTGGGTTCTAGACTCGAGATGAGTTTTGGACTCGAAAATGATTTGGGTTCTGGACCCAGGATGAGTTCTGGACTCGAAAATGATTTAGGTTCTAGACCTGGGATGAGTTCTGGACTCAAAAATGATTTAGAATTTGGACCCGGGATGAGTTTTGGACTAAAAAATTATTCGGGTTCTGGACCCGTGATGAGTTCTAGACTAAAAAATGATTTGAGTTTTGGACCGGTTGGTGAGTTCTAGACTAAAAAATGATTTGGGTTCTGGACCCGGTGGCTATAAAAGATAATTGTAGTTAGTAGGGTATTAATAAAAAATCTACAAAATTACAAAAAAATTTAGATATTTTTTACTATACCTATATCCTCTTGCCCCCTGCATGGGTAAATAATTTTTAGAATGACAAAAAATATTTTTAGACATGCAAATAGTTGAATAATTGAATAGAATAATTTGAATTCACTATTTATGCAATATTTGGAAAATTGTTGATTACTATTTTCACTATTCACTAACAGTTTTTTTTAGTTCACGGAATTACTGTTTCTTTTTGTCTTTTTATCTAGCCATTTGCCTATATAAAGGCCATTGGATTCCTCCATTTCATTCACTTTCATTCCATTATAAGTTATATATAGATTTAAGATCAAAGAGTTTAGCTATCAAATGGAAGGAAGGCATGCTTCAAGATCCGGATCTCTATCTAATGCTGAGTTGCTAGAATTTATTCGACAATATGAATGTGGAACTATCAATCCATTAGCTGGAATGCAACTTCATCGTAGTTCTAGTCTAAAGACTGAGGTAACATTGCAACTTTAGCATGTTATTATTATTATTATTATTATTATTATTATTATTATTATTATTTTCATTTTCATTTTCATTTTCATTTTCATTTTTTATTTTATTATTATTTATTTTTTTAATTAATTAGATATAATTCTAATGCTGAAAATAAAATAAACTAAAAAATTAAAATAAATAAATACAGTAATGAGTAATTTCAGACTTTGAAATAATAGGAGTTGTGAGATGATTGGCTTACCTCGTATTGGCTTACCTTATTCGGTTTTAGCGTGATCGTTGCATTTTCTGGGGCGGAGGGTGTGTCTATAAAGCCCGGCAATGGTATGATGTAGCACCTTCTTGGGTAAAATGGATTATCCAAGAGTGCAGTTTTGAAAGCTTTATTTTGTAATTACCATCCGAGGAATGTCCAATAGACCGTAATGCAGTACAAGTGCTATCGGAGTGGTGGATGGACACGACCCATTCTTTCCACCTACCTGTGGGAGAAATGACTATTGGCCCAGTCAACTTCTCAACTATAACTAGTATCTGGTACCATGGCCTTTTGGTTTCTCTTATCAATGATATTCTGACACATGAAGAAATTCAATAGTTAATCGATATGGAACCGTCACTCAAAGAGCCCTTTTAGATAAAAATTTAGCCAATTCGGAGTTATTGATGAGCTATGAAGGATAGGTTCATAAAGAAACAACAAAACAATATGCTCCGGGATTTTTGTTGTATATGCTTGGGTCGATCATTTTATGCAGCACCAAATTTGCCATTCATTTGTCGGTGTTGAGGGCCCTTGTTGAAATGGATATTGTAACATCCCAAAGGCCCTGGGCTTACGACTCGTTCTTTTCACCCAACCCGCTTCAAGGGACTATTACAGTACTGCTTCCCCTCAAGGCCTTGCCTATCTCTATCATGGCCTAGACAAGATTTTCTGGAATAAGAAGTCTTTCATTAGCTTCATGGTGATTGTCGAGGTACTATCTCCTGCCATTGCTAATTCAACTCAAATATTTGAATGAATTTGATTTCCATTATTATTACAGGTATGGGCTTATGAATATAATCTCGTGAGGGTGTCTGATATTTCTTGAGAGATAGTCGAATATCCAAGGTTAGGTTTTTGGTTGTCCGATTGCACAACAGTTCTCGGCTCTCATCATGTGCACATCCAGCGTTATCACTTGAATTGCCTAACCTGGGACCAGGTAAAATAGTATTAGTATTCTTTATAGTTTATGTAAAAAGTTTACTTACCTTTTGTCATCCTACAGGTCGACTTGGCTTGGTGGAAAGTTGAAGAACATATGAATTGGACTCCTTTTATGAATGTTGCACTGCCTTACCAGCACTCCCACACGGTCATTGCTGGTCCTGTGTCTAGTGGCTAGTTTCTTGGAGAAAGGGTTTATGAATGGTTCCTTGGTCCTGAGCGGCAAAGGGTCCCAATGAACTGCCAAATGTATACCTTGAACATTACATCAATGCTGGAAAATTCATGGTGGTTAGCTCGAAATGGCTATGATGTTGAAGATTATCTTTATGTACCGGGTGTGTCATATACACAATTCATTCAAACACAGCTCTTGAACTTTAATGTGTCTCCAGTTGGCATTTGGGGATTTCCCAAGGAAGAAGGAAATGATGAGGAAACCAGTGATGAAGAGGAGGAGAGAGCACCTATCTCTTATTCCAAGGCTAGAATCTCTCAGGTAAATACACGTCAATCTATCATTTTCAATTTCTTCTTTTTCATCTTATTTAGATTGTTACCATGATTATTGCAGGATGCTGGCTCAGTTGATCATGAGGTTGGACCATCCTCTATTGTTCCTCCATTTGCTCCTTCTCACCAACCGAAAGTGCCATCTCATCCGTATTATGTTATATGTATGTGTGATTATGTATGTTCTTACCCTTTTCTTTTCTAACTCACAGCGAATGCTTGAAGAGTAAAACAAGAAACTGCAGGAAGAGTTGGCTGCTAGCCACCAACAAATCACCCATCTCAAAAGATTGCATCATCAATTGGAGCAAAACTTTTGAGACTTTTAGTTCCAGGGAATGAGGGATCCTAGTGCTTCATCTTCTAGGGGGCCCTAAACTACAGACCATGAGATTCCTTCATCTACTCCAGATGATTACTGCTATAGGCCTGAATTCCAAGGTAGAGATTCAAGTGCTCCTTCTTCAGGTGGACTTGGGACAGATGATATGCCTCCTTCTCCAATAGGCGATGACTTTCTCAGAGCTTTGTTTGATTATGGACCACCTCCTCCTTCTCAGTGATCTTTGCATTAATTGAGGAAATACTGTGTTATTATTAATAATAACAATAACAATAACAATAACAATAACAATAATAATAATAACAATGATAATAATAATAATAACAATAATTTTTACTTTTACTACAACTTTAACTTTTCTTCTTCTCTTTTTTTTTATCATTTTCCATTATTATTATTATTACAATATATACGGAAGTTTCCCTCACAATTCAAGATCCTAAAGCACCCCTGATTTGCAAATCCAAACGTAATGTGGCAACTCAAAATCTTTTAAATTTCCTTTCCTTAAGCATCTCGGCCCGAATTATTGTTCTTTCCTTGTAAAACTCGGAGAACAAAGTAATCCTTTATAAAAAGCAGCTTTCAATGCTATATTTACCAATGAAAACTAAGAAATTTTCCATGAAATTTTGTTTTAGTATTCAAAAATCCCTTTCAACAATTTTAAAAATTTTCTTTAATTTTAATAATGATAGAACTCAATTTGAAGAAAATTAAAGATTTATTTAAAAAATATGAAAACTATTCATTAGGAGCAAATATCTTGGTCTCAAATTAATACTTTGAAATGCTTTCAAAATGTTAAATTAGACTATTCTTTTCTTCATGCCATGGTTTCCTTTTGGGATGTGAATTCTAGGACATTCAAGGTAAATGACTTTGAGATATGGCCCATGATTGAAGAATTTGAGGCCATCCTTGGATATCCAAATAATCAACCAATGGTGTTGCCCGTATTGATTTCCAAAATTCAACAAAAGATGAAAATGTTGTTTCAAATTTCAAAACCCGAAGTCTTGCAATCGATTGGAGGTGAGAAAATTCTGCTTGGTCCCTTGATTAACTTTTGTATTTCTCATTTGTCTCCCACCAAGGCATGGGGATGTATGTTTTGTCTATGCTTGCTTGGACAATTCTTGCTTGTTTCACCTTATAGGGAAATTGATCTACGAATATTGGATATCGTGGACCAAATGGATGGAGGCTTGTCGCCGATAACTATGATCTTGGCCGAGACCCTAGTTGGTGGAATCAATTCAAATTAGAATCTTCGAGGAGATTGGCCGAAAGTCCCTTGTTGATATAGGTAATTACCTAAACTGCTCTTTTGAGTTTTCAATTTAGGCCTTTTCTTTTTATTTTTATTGCTATAATTTTTGCCTAGTCTACCCTTGTGGGTTTTCAAAGCTAGCGAGCTGTCCTAACTTTTGCGTAAGTCGCCCTTTTTATTATTATTTTATTATTGGTTCTAATTTTTTCCTAGACCACCCTTGTGGGTTTTCTAAACTAGCAAACCTCCCCAACTTTTGCTTAGGCCACCTTTGTGGGTTTTCAACCTAACGGACATCATCATTTTTCTTTTTTTTAAAAAATTTTTTTTATTGGGCTTACAGATTTGCCTTCAAGAGCGCCTCTGCTTGCTTGACATTTCATCCATGGATTTCACCAGATATTTGCCGTGACATCACTCTGCTAGGAAACTATCCCATTCTACCTCTTCATATGCCGACTGGATTTATTGAATCTATACATGCACTGCAGCCGACATCCATTGGTTAGTACCTTGGTGAAAGATTTCTCGTATCACCATTCAGACGTATTTGATGTACGTTCCTCTTGCTGCTCTTCGTAAAGGTACTTGCTATGATCCTCATTGGCTTAATCATCAGTATGGAGCTGAGCCTCGAGGGGTTGAGTTTACTCCTGACTTAGACATGCCTCTTCTGACTGATGCCTTCTTGGATCACTTGAAGCAAATTTAGCCTACACGTCACACTTATAGTTTGCCATAGATTTTACATTTTGTTAATACTTTAGAAAGAACAATGTTAGGATGAAAAATAATGGACATAATAAAAGATGTTTCTTTTCCTTTTATAATTTGTCATCACCTTTTGCTATTGTGTTATTTATTTTACCATATTTGGTTAAATGCTTGAAACAGTGCACATAGAACAATTTTAATATTAACTCTATTTTATTAAATTGGAGAACAATCAAACATAAAGGCAGCATATACAAGATCACTCATGTCGCCAACCAGCCCTTTCGGGTTTTCTAATTGATAATTTTCTCTTGTTTAGCCCTAATTGTTACCTAGTCCACCCTTTTGGGTTCTCAAAACTAGCGGACTTCTCTAACTTTTGCCTAGGCCGCCCTTTTTGGATTTTCAACCTAGAGAGCTCTTTTTTTTATTTACACATAAAACCTCTTCAACCTGTCCATGTTCACCGGCTCACTAAAATCATTCCCGTCCATGTCTAATATTTTGACTGCACCCTTGCTCATGACTTGTTTCGCAATATGTGGTCCTTCCCAACTAGGCCTAAATTTTCTTCTTGGATTAGAGACATTAGTTTTACACTACTTCAAGACTAAGTCGCCGATTCTAAACTTTTTGACCTTAACCCTTCTATTGTAGGCTTGAGCTATCTTGCTTTGGTATAGCTGATGATGATATAGTGCCTTCAACCTCCTCTCTTCTAATAAGGCTAATTGTGTATAGATGCTTACTACCCACTCCGTCTCAAGCAGTTCGGCTTTTAGGCCTATTCTTAATGACTTGATCTCTATTTCAATTGGTAACACTGCTTCCATTCCATAAATTAAGGAAAATGGTATCATTCCAGTAGGCATTCGAACACTTGTTCTATATCCCCATAAAGCAAAAGGAAGCATTTCTGATCAATCCTTGTATGTCTTGGTCATCTTGGACAGAATCTACTCAATTATTTAGTTTGTCACTTCTACTGCACCATTAGCCTTCTAGCTATGAAGAGAGGATCGATGATGATGAATTTGGTACTTGGAGAATAAGTCCTTAATTGCTCCTTGAAACTGTACCCCATTGTCTAATATCACACTGTGCGGGTCCCCATATCTGTAGATGAGATTCTTTTCAATAAATCTTGCCATTTGCCTTGCCCCCAGCGTGTTGAAAGATTCAACTTTAACCCATTTTGAAAAATAATCCACTGCTACCATAATAAGGTGATGATCATTTCAATATGTCGGATGTATCTCTCCTATAATGTCAATTCCCCAAGTTGCAATGGGCTAGGGTGAAGACATAGAATGTAATGTTTTAGGAGGCATGTGATTCAAATTACCATACATCTGACATTGTTGGCGCTTCTTTACAAACTCAATGCAATCTCTCTCCATGGTTAACAATAGTAACCTTGTCGAATTATCTTCTTAACTAGGCCTAAACCACTCATGTGTGGACCACAACTTCCTGCATGTATTTCTGACATGATATGCTTAGCTTCAGGCTTTCTCAAGCATCTCAAGTGCATCCCATCAGGCCATCTTTGATACAACTCTCCATGAAAGGTGATGTATTGTAAGGACCATTGCCTTATGGCTCTTCTCTCTTCCCTTGTTACCCCCAATGGGTATTCCTTATTCTCCAAAAATAGTCTAATGGTGTCATACCACACGTCATGGTTTGTATTAGTTTCCATGATTGTCTCATATTCATAGCAAGGAGTTGATGAACTGGTCAAAACCAGAGGCTTAAGAAATAAATTTACAAGATTCTCCCATTTCGAAGCCAGTGTGGCTAGGGCATCGGCCATCTAGATTTCTTCTCTTGGTATGTGTATAAACCTGCACTCCTTAAAATTCTTCTTCATCATGGCTAAGTAATAGTGGCATGGTTTTAGCTTCTCTTCTTTCAACTCCCACTGTCCATTCACTTGTGATACTACTAGCAATGAATCACCAAAGACTTGCACTTTATCTACCTTCATAATCGTTAGGGTTTCCAAACCAAAATTACATGCTTCATACTCCACCATATTATCGGTTGCCTTGAATTTCAACTTCTTAACTAAAGGGATAAAGTCCCCTTTGGGTGATTCTAGTATGACTCCCAAACCTGCTCCTTTCCTATTTACTACTCCATCAAAATACATCTTCCATCCTTGTACTTCCATGGCCTCTAAATGTTCATCATGAAATTCCAAGACTACCTCTTCACTATCCGACAATGGTTGCTGAACCAGGAATTCTACCACTTCTCTACCTTTGATTGTTTTCCTAGTTACATACTCAATCTCAAATTCTTCCAAAATTATTAACCATCGACCATATTTCCTAATCAAAGAGGGTGTCTCCCTTAAGTACTTCACTAGATCCAACCTAGAAATTGTTTGCACACTATAAGATTGAAAGTAATGCCGCAACTTCTTAGAAGACCAAACCATAGCTATACAAGTCTTTTCAATGATGTTATACTTAATTTCATAAGGTATGAGCTTTCTACTCAAATTGTAGACTGCGTGCTCAACCCCTAACTCGTCTGCTTGGGCTAGCAAAGCTCCTATCGACTCTTTCTCTACTGCTAAGTATAGTAATAAAGGTTTATCGAGTTTAGGTGGTTTTCAAAACAGGTGGATTTAGTAAATACTCCTTTATACGTTCAAAGGCCTTTTGACATTCTTCATTCCACTTGACTGGTTGATTCTTTTTAAGCAATTTGAAGATAGGTTCGCAGATTGTGGTGAGCTTTGCTATGAACCTACTAATGTACTGTAACCTGCCAATAAATCCCCAAACTTCTCTCTCCATCTTTGGGGTTGGCATATCTCTGATTGCCTTACCCTTGTCAGGGTCAATCTCAATGCCATTTAGACCAATCACGTGTCCTGACAATTTCCCTGAAGTAACCCCAAATACACACTTCTTCAGGTTTAACCTTAGCTTATGCTTCACTGCTCTCTCAAAGAATAACTCTAAGTTTTGGAAGTGTTGTTCCCTTGTATCTGACTTTACCATCATATCATTGACGTAGACCTTGACTTCTTTGTGCATCATATCATGAAACAAAGTGGTAGCCAATTTTTGGCAGGTTGCTCCAGCATTCTTTAACCCAAACGGTTATCACCCTATAATAGAATATACCCCACATAGAAATGAAGGCAGTTTGGCTTTATCCTCTTGGGCCATTAACACTTAGTTGTATTCAGAAAATCGATCTACAAATGAGTGTAGCACGCTAAAGGTTGCACTATCAATAAGGACATTTATATAAGGTAAAGTCTTTAGGGGAAGCTTTGTTCAAGTCTCTATAGTCTACACAGACCTTAATTATTCCATCTTTCTTTGGCAGCACGGGTACTATGTTGTCTAGCCAATCTGGATAATCTATCACTTTAAGGAACTTTACTTGTATTTTTTTAGTGACCTCTTCTTTAACCAATTCAGCCCATTTAGGTCTTAACTGTCTAAGTTTTTTTTTTTTTTGACAGGTTTTGTAATATCCCAAAGTATACCCTAAAAGTTTTGGAAAAAAAATTATTGTTGTATTTGGATTAAGTGTATATGTTTTAGTGGGAAGAGAAAAGAGGTAATGAGGAGAGTGTATATGTTGTATATATTGAGATATATACAACATATACAAGTCAAAAGAAGTGAAAAGTCAAAGAAAGAGTTCATTTTTATTAATTAATTATAAGGAAATTAATTAAGTGGAATTTGAGTGAGTGGAAGTGGATGGAGATTTTTTGAATATTTTATTGTTTAAATGCTTGGAGGAGAGGGTTTTGAGGAGAGAGTTGTTGAGGGTTGACTTTGTTTTCTTTCTTTTCTTCTTGTTTCTTTCTTCTTCTTTGTGCATCTTCATCTCCTCCTTTTCTTTTCTTTTCTTTTCTTTTGGCCGACACTCCATAACAAGAGAGCAAGAGAGAGATTTGATCTTCCAAACTCATGATTGAAGGAAGTTTTCAAGTGATCAAGTTGGAAATTTAAGAGTTTCTTCATCTTTGGTAAGTTTTCCACTTGATTCTTTGATTTTCGTTGAGTTTGTGAGTTGAGGTTGTGGTTGATATGTGTTTGTTTGATTGTGGTGTGTTTAAGAGTGTTTGGTTCAATTGATTTTGGATTTTGGGGTTGGATTGAAGGAAAAAAGTAAGTTTGTTGGAAGAGAAAGTGTTGTGGTTGTGTTTTGGGTTTGTGGTGATGATTATGATTTGTGTTTGATGTATGTTTTGAGTTGTTTTGGTGTTTTTGCAAGTTTGTTATGGTTTTTGGGTGTGTTTAGTTAAGTTGGTTTGGAGTGGAAAATGGTGGAAGTAAGAGGTTTGTTGGATGTGTTGTTGTTGCCAAAATCTGGATTTTTGGCCTGACACATCCAGGAGCACGGCCAGGTCTTTAGGCGTGTCAATGGTTCTGTGTTCTTGGTTGGGTGACACGATCAGTGACACGCACGTGTTATTGAATGTGTCATAGCTTCCGTGTTGTAGTAGCATTTACACGTCCAGTGACACGCCTATGTCACTGAGCATGTCATAGCTACTGTGATGTTGGTAGATTGACACGGCCAGTGACACGCCCATGTCACTGAGCTTGTCAAAGCTTCTGTGTTGTGAGTTTAGGGCACGGTCAGGGACACGCCCGTGTTGTTGAGCGTGTCATGTGTAGAGTTTGCCCTAGTTGGTTTTTATCTATATTATCTCATGAGTATCTCTAAGTGAGTGTGTATGATCACCTTTGGTTTAGATTTTGAAGAGAGCTGAGTTGCCCTAATCCAAGTGTTGAAGGATTCTTGGAAGAGAAGTTTGGTGTGGTGTGAGTTGCTTTTGAGGTAAGTACAAACTTACATGGTTGCATTCATTTACATGATTTTGAGACTTAACACATTTGGTTATAAATGTGTTAAGTAATTTACTATATTGTTAATACAATGTGATTAATGTTATGATTTGTATAGTATGAAAGATATGATGGTCATTCAAAAGGTATGTGCAATGCAATTGGTTATGATGAATACTTTAATGATGAATTGCTACAATGGAAATTGAGATATGATGCCATTGTGGTTGGCTATAATGATTCAAATGGAATAAGTGGGGCATGTTTCCCTAGATGATGATGAATTTAAAATATATGTCCAATGAAATTGGTTATGTATACTTTATTGATTAGATGTGAAGCCATTGTTGTTGGCTATAATGATGCAAATGAGATGATTGAGGCATGGATGCCTAAATGATGATAAGAAAATGAGAATGAAATTGATAATGAAATAATGAATGAATTGTGTGTCTAATGTGTTATTCCATTCTCAGAGTTTTGTTGTTGGTGGCATGCCTAATGGTAACAATCTCTTGAAGCTAGGTTGGATCTAGTCCTTGAAGCCTAGTTGAGATGTTACAACCCTTGAAGCTAGGTTGGGTTTGGTTCTTGAAGCCAAGTTGGGTTGATACTTAGCATGCTTTGTTCCCCTTGAAGCTTGGTTGAACCTAATCCTTGAAGCCTAGTTGGGATAATGATAATGATAAATGTGATAATTGAACCAAAACATTAACTCTGAAAGTGGAATGGCATATTAGTGTCTTTTAGGCTCATGTTTGTCTTTGTTTCAATGTAAATCATATGTGATGAAATAATTGAATAAAATAATAAAATGTAGTGTTATGAACAATATAAAGATATCATTTGTGAATATTGTCTTATTTGTTGAAATGTATGACATTGGCATTGCATTGAAGCATATTGTTATTGTGGTTTGTAGTACTAAGTCATTGGCTTAGCGTGATTGTGGTTCATCGCGTAGGTGACAGGGCAGAGCCAGAGAGTTCGTCTAGACCGAGTAGAGTCTAGACTTTGAGGTGTTGATTGTGGGCGTAAAGATCAGAGACAAACTGCCAAACATGTATAAATATTATGTTTTTGTAAAAATTGATTTGGATGTTTATGTATTTTGATGTATATATATGTAAATATAACTATATTTTCCGCTGCGTATTGAATGAACATTTTTATCTATTATGTTTATAATATAGCTTAAATGTTTAAGTTTGCTATTATTATTGTATAAAGGGATGACTTGTTTGTTTAGTAAACTGTAGCATTCCTATATTCAGTATACGTATATTACCATTGTGGTAGCATGTAGTGTGCGTATACGGGGTATAGGGGTGTTACAATTGTTTTGGTATCAGAGCCTAGGTTTGAGATTCTCAACCTAGGTAAATTGTAAGAAAAAGAAAAATTTTGATTTTTAAAATATGGTTTTTAAATAAGATACATGATTTGGTATTGGCCGTCTCTGATCTTTGATGAGGTATATTCTGCTGTGTTTGTAGATATAGGTAGTGATGGCGTCTCAGTCACGTCAGTCCATAGAAGGTAGTGCTGAGAGTGTAGCTCCTGAAGAGGGTAGAGATGGAGCTAGGGTTGAGAGAGTTAGTGAGGCACCTGCTCTTGTGCCAGAGAGATCAGCTGCTGATGAGGTTCCGTCGGTTTGGTTACGACATGTGGTAGAATTGTTGAGGCAAGCTCCAGTGCAGCCGCCACCGCCACCACAGCCACAAGTGCTGGTGAGACATTATGATAAATTGAGGAAGTTTGGGGCTGAGGATTTTCTTGGTACTATAGATCCTGCAATAGCTGAGCAGTGGTTGGATAGAATGCAGATGGTATTTATCCAGTTGCAAGCCACTACAGAAAGATGCTTATGATTGGTGGAAGACAGTTCCTCATGCCATGGATGATCCACCTACTTTGTCTTATGGTGATTTTCTGAAGGAGTTTGAGCAGAAATATACTCCGAGGGAGTATAAGGATGTTAAGAAGATGGAATTTCTGAATTTGAGACAAGATAACTGGACTGTGACAGAGTATGAGGTAGAGTTCATCCGGTTGAGTCATTATGACAGGGGGATTATTTCAGATGAGATTGACCAGTGTAGGAGATTTGAGGAGGGGTTGAGGCCCTCTATTATGTGTATTGTTGCTGGTTCTCGGTACCAGGATTTTTCTTAGTTGGTTGTAGCAGCCAGAAGTGTTAAGAGAGCACAAGCTTTTGTAGCAGCTGCTACCGAGGAGGAGACCAGAGTTAGGAGATTTCAGTTTGAGGCAGGGTCTTCATCTATTAAGAGAGGCCGAGGAAGTTTTGTTCCAAGAGTCAATAGGAGCCAGAGGCAGTCAGGTAGGTCAGTTCAGTATCAAAGGCAGAGGCCGAGACCTACAGTTTCTGTAGCGAGTGCTCCGACTCCAGTGGTTCAGAGATCTATTCCACCTGTATGTGTTCATTGTGGTAGGATCCATGGGGGTACTTGTTGGAAGACGGGTGGATCAGGAGTATGATTTAGATGTGGGTCACCAGCTCATTTTATTAAAGATTTCCCTGAGATGCAGGAGGATAGACAGACTGATACTGTAGCTTCTCGACCTAGTTTCAGCAGAGGTGGTCGAGGGGGTAGAGGTGTTAGTAGAGGTGGTCGACCTAGGATCAGTCAGAGAGGAGGCTCTATACCCGGAGGTGGTAGGCCAGATGAGGCTGGATCTTCTCAGAGAGTGTATGTGATGCAGAGATAGCCGGATGCTTCAGCAGTTAATGTGGGTACATTTTCTTTATTTGGTATTTCAGTTCTTGCTTTGATTGATCCAGGATCTACTCATTCATACATAAGTGCATCTATCTTGCCTGTGTCTGAATTGCATTCAGAGTCCTTAGGATTTGATGTCTTGGTGACAAATCCTTTAGGACATAGTGTTGTGGTGATAAGTTGCATCGTGATAGTTCAGCTGTGGTGCAAGGAGAGGAGTTTTTGGGTGATTTGATTGAAATGCCTTTTAAAGAGTATGATTTGATCTTAGGCATGGATTGGTTGTCTAAGCATGGAGTTGTGGTAGACTTTCAAAAGAAGTGTGTTACCTTGAGAACCGGTGATGGTAGAAGTGTGATGGTATCTAGTGAGCAGAGACAACTTGCATCCTTATTTGTTTCAGCTGTTACAGCTAGAAAGTTGATTAGAAAAGGGTGTGATGCTTATCTTGCTCATGTTATGGATACCAAAGTAGTGGGTTCTCAGTTTGATAGTATACCCACAGTTGCTGCATTTCCAAATGTGTTTCCTAAGGAGTTGCCAGGGTTACCCCCTGAGAGAGAGGTTGAGTTTGGTATCGATTTGTTGCCTGGTACCACTTCCATCTCTATTACTCCTTATCGAATGGCACCTGCTGAGTTGAGAGAGTTGAAGGTGCAGTTGCAGGAGTTGTTGGATAAAGGGTTTGTTTGCCCTAGTGTTTCTCCATGGGGAGCTCCTGTTTTGTTTGTGAAGAAGAAGGATGGTACTTTGAGGTTGTGCATTGATTATAGGCAATTGAATAAAGTAACTATCAAGAATAAGTATCCTTTACCTCGAATAGATGATCTCTTTGATCAGTTGAAGGGAGCAGCAGTGTTTTCCAAGATTGATTTGAGATCAGGGTACCATCAGTTGAGAGTCAGAGCTGAAGATGTTTCTAAGACAGCTTTCCGCACAAGGTATGGGCATTATGAGTTCTTGGTGATGCCTTTTGGGTTGACGAATGCACCTGCAGCTTTTATGGATTTGATGAATAGGGTGTTTAGGCCCTATATAGATCAATTTGTGGTGGTCTTCATTGATGATATTTTGGTGTATTCGCGTAATGAAGAGGAGCATGACAAGCATTTGCAGATTGTGTTACAGACCATGAGAGAGAAGAAGTTGTATGCTAAGCTGTCGAAGTGTGAGTTTTAGCTTGATCAAGTAACTTTTTTGGGTCATATAGTTTCAGCAGATGGTATAAGAGTTGAAAAGATGACATGACAAAACTTTCATGCAAACCTCCTCCAATCATGAAGGTTGCCGGTGGTGGTACTCTATTAAATCTTGGCAATGGATTGTCTTTGGTGTTTGGCTTGTTGGGCTTGAGCAATTTCCCATTATCAATAAAATTTTGGATTTCATGCCTCAACCTCAAACATTTATCGGTGTCGTGTCCTTACATTTGATAAAATTGGCAGAACGCTTTAGTGTCAAAGTTAGGTGGAAGAGGGTTAGGCAAAGGACGAGGATTCAAGGGCTATAACAATCCCTTCTTTTGTAGCTTATTGAGAACCCAAGACAATGGCCTTCCCAATTTTGAAAACTGCCTTCTTCCTCCTTGGCCAGTGGCATTAACGCCAACTGCCTTTTGTATGCTTTGGTTACCAGACTGGTAGTTTCCTTTCTCATTCCTTCTTGCCGAAAAGCGGTTCTTCTCCCTTTCCCACTCTTCAATTTGCAAGCCATCTTGCAAAAGGTCTTTGAAATCCTGGATAAGTGTATGAGACATTCTTTAACGAAGGCTAGGCAGCACCCCTCTCACAATCATTCTAATTTGATCCAATTCATCGAGCCTCCTTTTAAGCAATGCAGCCTTATTCCTCCACCTCTTCACATAGTCCACGAAGTTCTCATTCGGCCTTTGTCTAATGGACTCCATCTCCATTAAAGTAACTTCCAATTCAGCATTGTATCCATATTGCTGGATAAAGGCCTTGTATAGCAAATCCCAGCTCTTTTGAGTGCCATCATCTAAGGTATTGAACCAATTTTGGATAATAGGATCTAATGAGAGCATGAAGTATCTTAAAGTTTGAGCCTTAGTAGCTCGGGCAGACTGCATAGTAGTGATAAATTGCTTCACATGGAGATGAGGATTTCCAGTTCCATCAAACTTTGCAAAAGATGTCACTTAATTTTTGACTTAGTCCAATCTAATATATTTTAATTAGTCCATAATAAATTTTGTGTTGTCTAATATATTTTAATTAGTCCAAAATAATTTTTTTATCTTAATTAAATAATATTTGCTTTAATATTTATTTTTATTATTAAATAATAATAATAATAATAATAATAAATAAATAAAAATCGGCGACGAAAAAATCGTGCCCGAAAATCAGCGTGGACGAAATGGCCTGCAGGCCAATTCTCGCCCGCTGCACGCAGCCAGCTGCGGCAGTTTTTTTCTCTAGCGCATTTTTTTTGCAACAGTTTTTTTTTGCCAGCGCAATTTTTTCGACGCAAATTTTTCTGAAACCAAATACAGTTATGTTTCGGTTTCTTTTTCTTAATCAATGTTAGATTCCGTGAATAACTAAAATTAATCAGAAAAATCTTCTATAAATAAGGACTAAAACAACACAAAAAGGGAATCAAATTTTGGAGGAGAAATTGAGACCAAAATTGAGGAGGAAAACTTTGAATCAATTGGACGTTTTGAGAGAGCAAACAAACAATTCAATCCATCAAAGGCAGCAAAGCTTGTCTTTGTTCTTGTTCATCCAAGAAGTGATTTTTGGTGGAACCAACAAACGAAGGTATGAATTTCTTTATTTGTTTCATTAATTTACAGTAGCTCAAGGTCAAAAATTGTTTCTATTTCTTCAAAATCAAAAAACCCTAGAACCTTGATTTACCTTTTATAAAGCTTAAAAACCTTAATTCGTCTCTTTGTTTCTCTAAATCTTAAAATAGTTGTTTTTCTTTCTTCAAAATCTTAAAACCCTAATTTGCCTTCCAATTCTTCAAAACCATAAATTAAATTAGTTTCTTCCCAAAAACCCTAAAAAACATCTTTTCTGTTTCTATAAACTTTAAATCGTTTTGTTTATTTTCATAAAGTTTTATAAAATTATCAATTGTTTTTTCCAAATTCTAAAATCTAATGCATTCACCGAAACCCTAATTCTAAAATTCTAAAACCCTAATTCAACTCCAAAATCCAAAACAGTGAACCCTAAATCCCTTAAAACCTTAAACCCTAATCCTTTAAAACTTTAAAACCATATAAATCTAAATGTTATAATTCTACACAGTGAGTAACCGTAAATCATAAATCCAATGTTTTAAAGTGTTCAAACCCTAATTTCATGATTTTACCACTCAAACATTAATTTGGTTAATCAAAGAACTTTATCAACCTCTTAAATTATAAAACTTTGCTCCATTTTAATTCCTTTAAAACTCACAGTAGCTTAAACTCAGATTCCAAAACCCTAAACATATTAAATAAAGAATCTTAAATAGAAACAGTAGCCCTAATTTGAATCTTTACTTGCTTTATTCAATTTTATATTTGATTATGTAGTCTATTATATGCTTTAATTTATTTTCAATGCTTTGTTGATTTATTTAAGTTCAATACTTGATTTATTTAGTTTATCATGGATGGATGTTTATTTTATATTTTGATTGATATCTTTGATGAATGCTTTATTTATGATGAATGGTTATTTACTTTTATCGATTTATTTAGATTTCGAAATGTTGTAAGAGGTATGTTTCCACTTGGTGGGTACCTCATTAGTTAAATATCATGTAATTTAAATTGCTTTTCTATTTTAGAACCAATGTAAAGGACATGCTTCTACCTTTCGGTGGGTGTCCTATTTAGGCATGGGATGTAAGGACATGTTCCCATCCTCGGATGGGTGTCCATTTATTTGTTTCGCTTGGACATTGTTTTGATTTTCAATATATTGATGCTTTATTTTGATTATTGTATGTAATATGGATAATATTGTTATATTTAAGAATTTTATAATATTAAGACCTGTAAAGGAGGCCGGTTCCAATGAACCAGGCATTGTGGGGGTGCTAGGCCATTTCTCACCTTCTCCACATGTACCCAACTTTCCAAACCCATTAGGGGTTGGGGATTCCTTAGGAATCAAGTCATCCACCCCTTTCTTTTTCCCGGCCCATTCGGGTGGCGACTCTATTTTCTCCGGATTTAGGTCCGTGTTCTCTAAGGCCCCAAGCCTAAGCAGTGCCCAAGTCACAAGAACCATTCCACCGGGAGTGGGGGCAAAAATCCCCGCTCACAGTGGCGACTCCACTGGGGATAAGAGAAATTGATTCCGTTGGTCTTTATATTAAATTATTCTTTCTTATAATGATATTATCCATTGCATCATATTAGATTGCATCGTGTGCGTGAGTTAGGACGCCCGTGTTACCCGTGTTGTGTTATGTAAGGGATACCATACTTTCACTCAAGGTATAGAGATTGAGCATGGCATAACCACTCATAGCCTTGTACCATTTGGTATATACTTGCTATGGGAACCTAAGCCTTTTAACTCAAAAACTAAAGCTCATGTAATAGGCCTAGTTACTTTCCTTAGGCTTTACCCCAAATGCATGTTGTTTGACAATGGTTAATTTATCTTAGCTTAAACCATGGCTTATTTGGTTTGTTCTTTTTCTAATATGACCCAAGTACATTTGCAAGCTCAAATAAATTTTCTTTAAAATCATAAAGACCAAAACTATTTTCAAAATTTTTCAAGATGGTCTTTGGACATAAGACTTTTCTAAAAATAAATCAAAAATTCTTTTGCTTGTGGCCTAAATACTAAGCCCAAAATCCATTTTTTCTAAAATCTTTTTACAATGGGCTTAGAAACAAAATTATTTCCATCCAACCTTTTCTTACAAAGAGCTTGCAAATTATTTAGGTCAATTACGAAATACCAAAAATGAATTGTGAGCCTAGTTTATACTAAGAATAATTAATCATGGGCTTGTTTTTGGCATGAATCATTAGTTACTTTTTTTAAAGTGAGAAATCTATTTATAATAAACCTCTTAATTTAGTTTTAATCCAATATAGCATAAAAGCTACTATAGTTGGTTGAATGGATTAAAACCTAATTAATAGGAATTATTATGAACTGATTTTCATTTTCGAAAATATAACAATTGGTTGAAACATCTGAGGGAAATATTCGAAAACAAGATACCCCATGTTGGTATTTTGTTAACCATATACCTAGGAAAAGAGACTCTCCATTCGTGTGTGGATGTTATAAGGTTGGAAGGAACGTTCTATTTGTCCTTGTTTTTCTATTGTTTGTGCATACATGTATACATGCATATATTTGCATCTCATATCATTGATCCTCTCTGGCTCAAAGCCCTGGATTACGAAGTTCAAAAGCTTACGACAATCTGACCTACGCCGAAGACGAAGTATCTAGTAATGACTCGATCACTTGCTCACCAAAAATAATGGATCCCGAACAAATCTAAAGAATGGTGGATGATGCCCTCAATGCCAAGATGGAAGAAATAAAAGAGGCCTTAGCTGAGGCCATGAAGAACCAATTGACTGCAATCTTAGAAAATTATGCCGAGGCATCTGCTAGCACTAAGAAGCCAAAGGACAAAGGGAAAACTAAAGTTTGTGAAGTGGTTTTTGATGATGAAAAGGTGATCATTGATGATGATGATGATCGGGCTCAATACTACCAAGATGCTCAAGACAAGAAGAAAGAACCGAAGATTGTTAAAAGATCAACTATGGAGAAGACCAAAACTTTTGATGTTGAAAAGATGATTGCTGATTTAGAAAAGAAATTTGAGAAGAAGCTGAAAATTGAAGAAATGTCTGAAGTTGACAAATTATTTGAGTTAGATGAAGAAGTCCCATACAAGTTCAAGATGCCATCCTTTGCGAATTTTGATGGAACTGGAAATCCTCATCTCCATGTGAAGCAATTTATCACTGTCATGTAGTCTGCTCGAGCTACTAAGGCTCAAACTCTAAGGTACTTTATGCTCTCATTGGACCCTGTTGTCCAAAACTGGTTCAATACCTTAGATGATGGAACACAAAAGAGTTGGGATCTGCTTTACAAAGCCTTCATCCAACAATATGGATATAATGTCAAGATGAAAGTTACCTTGATGGAAGTGGAATCCATTAGGCAAAGGTCGAATGAGAATTTTGTGGATTATGTGAAGAGATGGAGAAACAAGGCCGATTTGCTCAAGAAGAGGTCGATGAATCCGATAAAATAAGGATGATTATGAGAGGAGTGTTGCCTAGTCTACATGAAAGGATGTCTCATACACTCATCCATGATTTCAAAGACCTTCTCCAAGTTAGTTTGCAAATTGAAGAATGGGAAAGGGAGAAGAACCGTTTTTCAACAAGAAGGAACGAGAAAGGAAACTATTAATCTGGTAGCCAAAGCATGCAAAAGGAAGTCGGTGTCAATGTTACTAACTAAGGAACAAGGAGACAATTTTCAGAATTGGGGAAACCGATGTCTTGGGTTCTCAATAAGCTTCAAAGAAAGGGATTACTACAACCCTTAAATCCTCATCCTTTACCTAACCCTCTCCCACCTAATTTCTACACTAAAGCATTTTGTCAATTTCACCAAATGCAAGGGTATGACACGGATAGATGTGTGAGGTTAAGACATGAGATCAAAAATCTAATTGATAATGGGAAGCTACCCAAGTCCAATAAGCCAAACACCAAAGACAACCCATTACCAAAGTTCAATAGGGTACCGCCACCAGCAACCTTCATGATTGGAGGAGGTTTGCATGAAGATTTTGTCATGTCTTCTTTTCAAGATGTGGGTGGAGAAGCAACCAAAGAAGAAGAGGTATTTGGTGGAATTAAACAAGTTATGGTGGGTAAAGAAGTAACAATTTGTGTTGTCAATGGGTTTTGGGATTCAAGCGATAGTGATGATGATCTTGTATCCAAGAAGGAGGAGTGGACTTGGTCCGAGCCCGAAGAAGATGAAGTAATGAACACTAGATCTGGTAGGCCTTATGCAAGGCCACCACCTAAGGAGGTAGAAACTAATAAGGGAAAGGAAGTTGAAGTAGGAAATAAAGAAGAGGAAGATGATGCTGTGCTCAAGCAATTGAAGAGAACCCAAGCAAGTGTTAGCATTTGGGACTTATTAGCTACTTCTAAAAAGCACCGAGAAACTATGGCCAAAGCCTTGGCTAGCATGCCAATTTCTACCTCCACAACACCGGAGGAGCTGATCAACTTCATAAAAATTGGAGGGGTAATGAAATGTGAAGAGGTTTAAGAGAAGAGTGAAGTTAATATGGGAGCAGTTTCTTTTTCAGATGCGGACTTACCAGAGGAGGGGAGAGATCACATCCGCCCTCTCTTTATCAAAATAGAAGTCAAGGGGAAGAGGACTCCATGTGTAATGGTTGAGATGGGTCCGCCATAAATGTTTGTCCACTTAAGATATTGCTAAAGCTAGCCATGTCAACAAGGGATCTAAACCCGACCGAGATAACAATTCGGGCTTATGACAACACTAAGAGACATGCCGAAGGAACTTTCAATGCTGCTGTCAAGGTTGGTCCAATTGAATCTATTATTGAATTTGTTGTTTTAGACATACCGGTTACCTTTGCCTTACTCTTGGGGAGACCATGTTTTCATCCTCTTGGTGGAGTTCCTTCCACCCTTCATCAAAAGATAAAGTTCCCCAACGGAGATGAGACAGTGGCTTCAATGATTGTTAACGCTCTAATGATTGAGAGGCCTCTCAATGGTTTTCAAGTAGCTACAATTTCTGATGAAGAAATAGTGGACTCCAAAGTCTTGAATATGATGAAGAGCATGAACTACCTTCCCGGAGCTGGTCTTGGAAAGGGTAAAGCCGGTTTGACAAAGATTCCAGATTTTAAAACTCAAACTTCCAAGAAAGGGTTGGGATATGATGAAGCCAACAATGTCCAACCAAAGAAGGATGAGAAGATGAGCTTCCCACCACTTGAAGAAATCTTTGTCAAAGCTCCAGATATGGGACCACTCCAAAGAAAGCCCGAGCCAATCATATTCATGGAAAAGTTGATCCCGGGTTTTGAAATTTTTACAGATGTTGCCGAGCTAGTGGAGCAAGGGAAGAAAGAGCTCACCCTGTCAGCCAACAAAGAATCCAATCCGAAAGAGAAGAATTAAGCTGTCCTGAAAGCTAAGAAGACTCCGGAGGAGATTGCTGCCCTGGTTGAAGAAAAGTTTGAAGACATCCTGCCTTATGCTTTTGAGAACAATGATTTTGATTTTGATTTTAATTTGTCTGCTTTGTATGAGGATGATGATGTTTTCTTTTCCAAAATGAATGCAATAAAGTCTAATTTTGCTTACTTGTGTGATGTTTCTCCTGATGGTTGCATACAGTCAAATAATAGTTACATGAGCATCTTTAATATTAATTCTATTAACATACAATCATTAAATTTGGGAACAACCGAAAATCCTAAAAACATTAGCATAGCATCTGACCTTACTCTTGATGAGAGAGAGAGATTTGAAAAAATATTCAAAAAATATGAAGAAGTGTTTTCTTGGTCTTGTGAGGATATGCCTAGAATAGAACGAGACATAGCAGATCATTATATTCCTACTTACACTCACATGAAACCTGTCAAACAAAAGCTTAGGTGATTAAGACCTGAGTGGGCTGAATTGGTTAAAGAAGAGGTCACTAAGCAAATACAAGTGAAGTTCCTTGAAGTGATAGAATATCCAGATTGGCTAGCCAACATAGTACTTGTGCCAAAGAAAGATGGAAGGATAAGGGTCTATGTGGATTATAGAGATTTAAACAAGGCTTCCCCTAAAGATGATTTTCCTTTACCTCATATAGATGTCCTCATTGATAGTGCAGCCTCTGGCATACTACACTCGTTTGTAGATGGATTTTCTGGATACAATCAAGTGTTAATGGCCCAAGAGGATAAAGCCAAAACTGCTTTCATTACTACATGGGGTATATTTTGTTATAGGGTGATGCCATTCGGCTTAAGGAATGTTGGGGCAACCTACCAAAGGATGGCCACCACACTATTTCATGACATGATGCACAAAGAAGTTGAAGTATATGTTGATGAAATGATGGTGAAATCGGATACAACGGAATGACACTTCCAAAACTTAGAGTTATTCTTTGATAGAGCTTTGAAATATAAGCTAAGATTAAACCCCAAGAAGTGTGTGTTCGGTGTTACCTCAGGTAAATTATTGGGACATGTAATTGGTCTGAATGGCATTGAGATTGATCCTGACAAAGTTAAAGCAATTAGGGATATGCCAGCCCCTAAGACGGAGAGAGAAGTCCGAGGATTCATTGGTAAATTACAATACATTAGCAGATTCACAGCAAAACTCACAACAATTTGTGAGCCTATCTTCAAATTGCTTAGAAAGAATCAGCCCGTCCTATGAAATGAAGAATGTCAAAAGGCCTTTGATCGAATAAAAGAGTATTTGTTGAATCCACCTATTTTAAAACCACCTAAACTTGGCAAACCTTTATTACAATACTTAGCAGTAGAAGAAGAGTCGATAGGAGCCATGCTAGCCCAAGCAGATGAGTCAGGGATTGAGCATGTAGTTTACTATTTGAGTAGAAAGCTCCTACCTTATGAAATTAAGTATAGTATCATTGAAAAGACTTGTATAGCCGTGGTTCAGTCTTCTAAGAAGTTGTAGCACTACTTTCAATCGTATAGTGTGCAAGCAATTTCTAGGTTGGACCCAATGAAGTACTTAAGGGAGACACCCTCTTTGATTGGGAAATATGGTCGATAGTTGATAATATTAGAAGAATTCGAGATTGAGTATGTAACCAGGAAAACAATCAAAGGTAGAGCAGTGGCAGAATTCCTAGCCCAACAACCATTACCAGAAAGCGAAGAGGAAATCTTGGAATTTCTGGATGAACATTTAGAAGCAATTGAAGTACAAGGGTGAAAAATGTATTTTGATGGAGCAGTAAACAGGAAAGGAGCAGGTTTGGGAGTTACACTACAATCACCTGAAGGGGAACTAATCCCTTTAGCCAAAAAGTTAAAATTTAGGGCAACCAATAATATGGTGGAATACGAAGCTTGTATTTTCGGTTTGGAAACCCTAATGATTATGAAGGTGGATAAGGTGGAAGTTTTTGGTGATTCATTACTAGTAGTATCCCAAGTAAATGGAGAGTGGGAGTTGAAAGAAGAAAAAATTAAAACTATACCACCACTACTTTACCATGATGAAGAAGAACTTTAAGGAGTGTAGGTTTGTACACCTATCAAGAGAAGAAAATCAGATGGCTGATGCCCTAGCCACATTGGCTTCGGTATGGGAAAATCCTGTCATTTTATTTCTTAAGCCTCTGATTTTAACTAGTTCATCAACTCCTTGCTATGAATATGAGACAATCATGGAAATTGATGCAGACCATGATGCGTGGTATGATATTATAAGGCAATTTTTGGAAGAAAGAGAATACCCGCCAGGGGCAACAAAGAAAGAGAGAAGAGCCATAAGGTGGTGGTCATTGCAATACATCACATTCCATGGAGAGTTATATCGAAGATGGCCTGATGAGGGTGCATTTAAGATGTTTAAGGAAGCCTGAAGTGGAGCGCATCATGTCAGAGATACATGCGGGAAGTTACGGTCCACACATGAGTGGTTTGGCCCTAGTTAAGAAGATTATTCGACAAGGTTACTACTGGTTGACCATGGAGAAAGATTGTATTGAGTTTGTAAAGAAGTGCCAACAGTGTCAAATTTATAGTAACTTGAAGCACATGCCTCCTAAAGAATTGTATTCTATGTCTTCACCCTAGCCATTTGCCACCTGGGGTATCGACATTATAGGAGAGATACATCCAACAGCCTCAAACGGTCACTGTTTCATTGTGATAGCAATAGATTATTTTTCAAAATGGGTCAAAGCTGAATCCTTCAACAAACTGGGTGCAAGTCAAATGGCTAGATTTATTGAAAAGAACATCATCTACCGATACGGGGTACCGTACAGTGTGATATCAGACAATGGGGTATAGTTTCAAGGAGCAGTTAAGGATTTATTCTCAAAGTACCAAATCCATCATCATCGATCCTCTCCTTATAGACCAAAGGCTAATGGTGCGGTAGAAGCAACAAACAAGATAATTAAGCAAATTCTATCCAAGATGACCAAGAGTTTATGGGGATATAGGACAAGTGTGCGAACGCCTACTGGAATGACACCGTTCTCTTTGGTTTCCGGGATGGAAGCAGTATTACTAATTAAAATTGAGATCAAGTCATTGAGAGTAGTCTTGGAAGCTAAACTACCTGAAACGGAATGGGTAGCAAGCACATACACACAGTTAGCTTTACTAGAAGAGAGAAGGTTGAAGGCACTGTATCATCACCAATTGTATCAAAAAAAGATAGCTTAGACCTACAATAGAAGGGTTAAGGTCAAAAGACTTAGAGTCGGGGATTTGGTGTTGAAGCAATGTAAGCCTAATGTATCTGATCTAAGAGGGAAGTTCAAGCCTAGCTAGGAAGGGCCATATGTCGTGAAACAAGTCATGAACAAAGGTGCAAGAAGTTATCAGACATGGACAGGAACAAATTTAGTGAGCCAGTAAACATTGACAAGTTGAAGAGGTTTTATGTATGATAAAAAAAAAGAAAAGAAAAGAAAGAGCTCGCTAGGTTGAAAACCCAAAAAGGGCAGCCTAAGCAAAAGTTAGAGCAGTCCGCTAGTTCCGAAAACCCGAAAAGGCGGGCTAGGCAACAATTAGGGCTAAATGAGAGAAAATTGTCAATTAGAAAACCCAAAAGGGCTAGTTGGCAACAAGAGTGATCTTGTGTATGTTGGCTTTATGTTTGGTTGTTCTCCAATTTAATAAACAGAATTAATGTTAAAATTGATCTATGTGCACTGTTATAAGTATTTTACCAGATATGGATGAAATAAATAAACACAATAGCAAAAAGATGATGACAAATTTTAAATGGAAAAGAAGCATCTTTTATTACTTTAATTACTTTTCATCCTAACAATATACTTTCTGAATTGATAAATGCAAAATCTATGGCAAACGATAAGTGTAATGTGCAGGCCAACTTTGCCTCAGCCGATCTAAGTAGGCTTCAATCAAGCAAGGCATGTCTAAATCGGGAGTGAAGTCAGAATAGCGAGGCTCAGCTTCGTACTGACGGCCAAGTCGGCGAGGATCATAGCATGTACCTTGACAAAGAGCAGCAAGGTGAACATACATCAAGTATGTCCGCATGGTGATACAAGAAATATTTCACCAAGGTACCAACCAACGAATATTGACTTCAGAGCGTGAGTGGATCTAGTCAACCCAGTCAGCATATGAAGAAGCAGGATGGAGTAGTTTCCTAGCAGAATGATGACGTGGCAGATATCTGGCAAAATCCATGGATGGAGTATCAAGCAAACAAAGACGCTCCTGAAGCCAAATCTGTGAAGAAAGAATGAAAAAAAAATCCGCTAAGTTGAAAACCCACAAGGGCAGCTTAGGAAAAAATTATGATAGCTCGCTAGTTTTGAAAACCCACATGGGCAGACTAGGCAAAATTTAGAGCACTAAAATAATAATAATAATAATAATAATAATAATAATAATAATAATAATAAAGTTTGCTAAGTTGAAAACCCGTGAGGGCAGCTTAGGCAAAAATTAGACAGCTCGCTAATTCCGAAAACTCACATGGGCGGACTAGGAAAAATTAGAGCAATAAAAAGAAGAGAAAAAAAAAAGAAAACCTAAATTGAAAACCTGAAAGGGCAGTTTAGGTAATTACTTGAAGCAGCAATGGACTCCCGATCAGTCTCTTTGACAATCTTGATTTAAGTTGGTCTAATCCAACTAAAGTCTCGGCTAAGATCACAGGTACCGGCAGCAAGCCTCCTTCCATTTGGTCCATAATATCCAATACTTGTGGATCAATATCACCGTCGGAAGAAATAAGCAGGAATTAGCCAAGCAAGCAAAGACAAAGCATGTGTCCCCATGCCTTAGTAGGAGCCAAATGAGAGGGACAAAAATCAATCAAGGGAGCAAGTAGAATTTTTTTCACCTCTCATCAACTGAAGAACTTCGGGTTTTGGAATTTGAAATAACGTCTGCATCTTCTGTTGAGTTTTGGAAATCAATGTGGGTAATGCCATTTGTTGATTATTTGGATATCCAAGGATGGCCTCAAATTCTTTAATCAAGGGACATATTTCAAAGCCATTAATTTTAAATGCCCTAGAATCCATATTCCAAAAGGAAGCCATGGCATGTAAAAAGAAGTGGTCCAATTTAACATTTTGAAAAAATTTTAAAACATCAAGTTTTGACCATGAAATTTGCTTCCAGTGAATGGCATCCATATTCTTAAACAAAATTTTTATCTTCTTTAAATGATGTTCGGTCATGGTTGATGAATGAAGGAAAATCAAAATTGTTAAAGGGAGTTTTTTACGTTGAAATGGAAAGAATTTTGGATTCTGTATGAAATATGGCATGAAAGGTGATTTAGATAGAGGAAATAAACTTTTCCAAAAGTAATAAGGAAAAGGTGATGGGAAAGAGTGAGACAGTATGGCATAAAGAAAGGAATTAGCAATGAATTTCCTTTACCGCGTTGGATTTGGTTTGGCAAAGTGATGTGGCTGTGAATTATGAAATTGTGATGTACTGTGATAAAAAATATGAAAAAGAAAGTTTAGTTATTGTGATACAGTAACGATGAAAAGTGAAAAAAAAAGGGTTAAAGTTACAGTAAAGATGGAAATTGTATTTTTGTTCATTATTGTACAATATTTATACAATTGATATAATATTTATACATCACTAAGAGGGTGGTGGTAGGTCATAAATAAAGCCCTGAAAAAGTCATCGCCTGTTGGAGGAGGAGGCAAATTACTCATCCCGGGATCACCCAAAACAGGAGCACCAAAATCCCTATTACCTTGAAGTTCTGATCTATCATGGTCCTCATCAGAAGCAGACGAAAGGATCTCATGGTCATCAGTCTGGGGGCCTCTTGATGAAGAAGTGCCAGGATCCCTCATCCCCTGAAATCGGAAGTCTCGGAAATTTTATTCAGATTGATGATATAAATTTTTAAAATGAGAAGTCTGCTGATGACTTGCAGCCAACTCTTCTTGAAGTTTCCTATTTTGTTCTTCAAGCGTCCGCTGTGAGCCAGATAAAAAAAAGGTAAGATCATACATAATCATGCATACATATAGCATAAATTACCATGAAATAAGAGAACTCACCAGGTAATTCATATCAATGCCTTATGGATGAGATGGCATATCTGGCGAGCTAGAATGAGCAAACGAAGGGGCAATAAAAGAAGGTCCAGCCTGATGATCAAATAAACCAGCAGCCTGCAACAATCATTAAAGAATCAAAAATAGAAAGAAGCAGTTGCAAAGGAAGAATGGTAAAAGTTTCACCTGAGAAGTACTAGCCCCAAGATGTGGAACAAACTCTCCTGGATCTCCATGATGTTCCTCTTTATCTCTACCCTCATTTTCTTCGGGAATCTCCCACACACCAACAAGAGATACACCAAAGTTCAAGAGCCTTCTTTGAATAAAATGGGCAAAGATGCACTCGGTGGATTGAGAAATGCTTCAATACCATAACCGTACCGAGCTGGCCACCATGCATCCTTCTGCATCGACATAATATTTAAAGTGTATCCTGGGCAAGGCATCAGAATCCTCCGCTGCTCTGGACTAAAAAACCACTCATAAACTCTCTCTCCAAGAAACCAGCCACTAGACACTGGGCTAGCGATGACTCAGAGAGAATGTTGAAAAGATAGCGCAGCCCTCATGAAAGGAGACCAATTGGTCCGCTCTTCTGGGTTCCACCAGGCCAAATTCACCTGCAAAATAACATAAGGTAAGTAAACCTTCACATAAAATTTAAAGTCTACTAATGTTATTTTACCTGGTCCCAGGTTAAGCGGCTCAACACAAAGCGGTGAGTATGCACATGGTGAGAGCCGGGAACGTCCACATGATCGGACAACCAAAAATTTAATCTAGAATACCCAATTCTTTCTTGAAAAATATCGGGTACCCTCATAAGGTTATGCTGTATGCCTATGCCTACAACAATAATAAAGATCACATTCATGCAAGAAAAGAGTAGAAATGACATTGGTGGAAGAAAAATACCTCGACAACCGCCATCAAGCCAACAAAAGACTTCTTATTTTGACAAAGTTTATCAAGACCATGGTAAAGACAAGCGAGACCAGCTTCACCCCAGCCAGAGGATGGTACTGTCCTAAAGTAAGAAAGGGCATTCAACACTGACAAGTGGATGGAGGATTCAGTGCTGCCTCAGATGGTCAACCCAAGCAAATATAACAAAAATCCTCGAGCATACTATTGGGCCGTGTCTCTATGAATCCGTCCTTCGTAGTTCATCCAATAACTATGAATTGGCTCGATTTTTATCTTAAAAGGCCCTTTATATGATGGTTCCATACCAATTAATTCCTGAATTTCTTCAAATGTTAAAATATCATTGGTCAAAGGAACCGGAACACCATTATATCGAAGGCCGATTATAGCAGTAAAATCGACCAGACCAATTGTCATCTCTCCAATGGGCAAGTGAAAAGTGTGGGTTGTGTCCAACCATCGTTCTGCAAGTGCCTGGACTATGCTCCGGTCTATCTGATACTCCTCGGATGGCAATTATAAGATGAAGTGCTCAAAGCCGCAATCTCGGATAATCTGCCTTACCCGAGAAGGCACTGCATCATACCACTGTCGGGCTTTGTAAATACACCCTCCGGCCTGAGCAACGCAACGATCATGCTAACATGGAACCAGGTAAGTTAATGCAAGGTAAGTACATACTATCCTAAATTAATTTATTTTTCCTAAATTTTCTAAAAATTATCATAATATAAAAATATAAATAAAAAAATGCAAACACAATAATAATAAAAGAGCATAATATAAAAACATAAAAAAATAAAAAAAATAACACACAAAAAAATATAACAGAAAAAAAAAGAAAAAAGAAGAAAAATAATTATCGCTCTCTTTTAGTTGGAACTACGATGAAGTGGCATCCTGGCTAGTAGATCTATATTTCCATCTTCATGATGCCGAATAAACTCTAATAACTCAGCATTTGAATGAGTCCCTAACCTTGAAGCATGCATTTTTTTTAAAATTATGTGCTAAATTTGAAAAAATTTGAGAGAATTATAAAAATTGAGAAATTTTGTTGTGAATTGAATGAAAGAATTAGTTGGTTTTTATAGAGAAACGGTAAGGAAAAAAACAAAATTCAAAAATAAGTTTTAATGTTCATGAATAATAAACTTTACTATTCATGAATAGTAAATTACTATTTATAAATAGTAAATTACTATTTCCAATAGTAAATACTATTTACTACTATTTACGAATAGTAATTTACTATTTATAAATAGTAAATAGTGCATGAACAGTGACTACACAATAAATGAATAGTAAATTCAATTATTCACTTTAATCATTCAAATGCTTGCGTGTGTATAAATATTTTTACACGCAGGGGGTAAGAAGAAGACATATGCATAAAAATTAGCCAAACTTTTTGAAATAAAAAATTATTAGCTCGGGTCCAGAACCCAAATTACCCTTAGGTCCAGAACCTAGAATCTCTTCTAAGTTCAGAACTTAGCTCGGGTCCAGAACCCAAATATTCCTTAGGTCTAGAACCTAGAATCTCTTCTAAGTCCAGAACTTAGCTCGGGTCCAGAACCAAAATTGCCCTTAGGTCCAAAACCTAGAATCTCTTCTAAGTCCAGAACATAGCTCGAGTCCATAACCCAAATTACCCTTAGGTCCAGAACCTAGAATCTCTTCTAAGTCCATAACTTAGCTCGGGTCCAGAACCCAAATTACCTTTAGGCCCAGAACCTAGAATCTCTTCTTAGTCTAGAACTTAGCTCGGGTTCAGAACCCAAATTTTACTTAGGTCCTGAACCTAAAATCTCTTTTAAGTCCAAAACTTAGCCCGGGTCCAAAACCCAAATTTTTCTTAGGTCCAGAACCTAGAATCTCTTCTAAGTCCAAAACGTAGCTCGGGACCAGAACTCAAATTATTCTTAGGTCTATAACCTAGAATCTTTTTTAAGTCCAGAACTTAGCCCGGTCCAATATATTTTAATTAGTCCAAAATAATTTTTGTGTTGTCCAATATATTTTAATTAGTCCAAAACAATTTTTGTTATCTTAATTAAATAATATTTGCTTTAATATTTAATTTTTATTAATAAAAAATAAAAAATAATAATAAGCAAAAAAATAAAAATAAAAATCGGCGACGAAAATCAGCGTGGATGAAATGGCCGTGGGCCAATTCTCGCTCGCTGTCCGCAGCCAGCTGCGGCAATTTTTTTCGCCAGCACATTTTTTCCACAACAGTTTTTTTTTACCAGCGCAATTTTTCCAACACAAATTTTTTCGAAACCAAATACAATTAGGTATCGGTTTCCTTTTCTTAATCAATGTTAGATTCCGTGAATAACTAAAATTAATCATAAAAATCTTCTATAAATAAGGACTAAAACAACACAAAAAGGGGATCGAATTTTGGAGGAGAAATTGAGACTGAAATTGAGGAGGAAAACTTTGAATCAATCGGATGTTTTGAGAGAACAAACAAACAATTCAATCCATCAAAGGCAGCAAAGCTTGTCTTTATTCTTGTTCATCCAAGAAGTGATTTTTGGTGGAACCAACAAACGAAGGTATGAATTTCTTTATTTGTTTCATTAATTTACACTAGCTCAAGGTCAAAAATTGTTTCTGTTTCTTCAAAATCAAAAAACCCTAGAACCTTGATTTACCTTTTATAAATCTTAAAAACCTTAATTCGTCTCTTTGTTTTTCAAAAATCTTAAAATAGTTGTTTTTGTTTCTTCAAAATCTTAAAACCCTAATTTGCCTTCCAATTCTTCAAAACCATAAATTAAATCTGTTTCTTCCCAAAAACCCTAAAAAACATTTTTTCTGTTTCTATAAACTTTAAATTGTTTCGTTTATTTTCATAAAGTTTCATAAGATTATCAATTGTTTTTTCCAAATTCTAAAATCTAATGCATTCACCGAAACCCTAATTCTAAAATTCTAAAACCCTAATTCAACTCCAAAACCCAAAACAGTGAACCCTAACTCCCTTAAAACCTTAAACCCTAATTTTTCTAAACCCTAATCCTTTAAAACTTTAAAACCATATAAATCTAAATGTTATAATTCTACACAGTGAGAAATCGTAAATCATAAATCCAAAATTTTAAAGTGTTCAAACCCTAATTTCATAATTTTACCACTCAAACATTAATTTGGTTAATCAAAGAACTTTATCAACCTCTTAAATTATAAAATTTTGCTCCATTTTAATTACTTTAAAACTCACAGTAGCTTAAACTCATAGATTCCAAAACCCTAAACACATTAAATAAAGAATCTTAAATAGAAACAGTAGCCCTAATTTGAATCTTTACTTGCTTTATTCAATTTTATATTTAATTATGTAGTCTATTATATGCTTTAATTTATTTTCAATGCTTTGTTGATTTATTTAAGTTCAATACTTGATTTATTTATTTTATCATGGATGGATGTTTATTTTATATTTTGATTGATATCTTTGATGAATGCTTTATTTATGATGAATGGTTATTTACTTTTATCGATTTATTTAGATTTCGAAATGTTGTAAGAGGTATGTTTCCACTTGGTGGGTACCTCATTAGTTAAATATCATGTAATTTAAATTGCTTTTCTATTTTAGAACCAATGTAAAGGACATGTTTCTACCTTTCGGTGGGTGTCCTATTTAGGCGTAGGATGTAAGGACATGTTTCCATCCTCGAATGGGTGTCCATTTATTTGTTTTGCTTGGACATTATTTTGATTTTCAATATATCAATGCTTTATTTTGATTATTGTGTGTAATATGGATAATATTGTTATATTTAAGAATTTTATAATATTAAGACCTGTTAAGGAGGCCGGTTCCAATAAACCGGGTGTTGTGGAGCTGCTGGGCCATTTCTCATCTTCCCCACACGTACCCAAATTTTCAAACCTATTAGGGGGTTGGGGATTCCTTAGGAATCGAGTCATCACCCCTTTCTTTTTCCAGGCCCATCCAGGTGGCGACTCCATTTTCTCGGGATTTAGGCCCGTGTTCTCTAAGGCCCCGAGCTTAAATAGTACCGAAGTCGCAAGAACAATTCCACCAGGAGTGGGGGCAAAAATCCCCACTCACAGGATGGCATCTTGAACTTGTATGGAACCTCTTCATCTTGCTTAAACAACTTGTCGACCTCAGACTTTTCTTCAGTTTTTAGCTTCTTTTCAAACTTCTTTTCCAGATCAACGATCAACTTCTCAACATCTAAAGTTTCAGTCTTTTCCATGGCTAATCTTTCAACAACCTTCGACTCCTTCTTCTTGTCTTGAGGATCTTGAAAGTATTGAGCCCAGTCATTATCATCATCAATGACAACCTTGTCATCATCAAAAGCTACTTCACCAACTTTAGCCTTTCCCTTGTCTTTCTTGGTACTTGCGGATGCTTTAGCAGTGTTCCCAAACATTATAGCCATTTGACTCTTCATGATCTCAACTAGGGCCCCCTTGAATTCTTCCATCTTAACTTTAAGGGCATCATCATCCAACATCTTTTGAATCTGCTCAGGTTCCATTGCTTTTGGTGAGAAGCTAATTGAATTGCTGCTAGATTCTTCATCACCTGCATAGGTTAGATTATCGTAGGCTTTTGAAATATTGTAATCTAGGGCTGTGAGTCAGAAAGGATCAATGATATGAGATACAAATGTATGTATGCATGTATGCATAAACAACAAACAAAGACAGGTAGAATGTCCCTTCCAACCTTATAACTTCCACACACGGATGGTGAGTCTCTTTTTTTTTGGTATATGGTTAACAAAATACCAACATGGGGTATCTTATTTTTGAATAATTCCCTCAGACATTTCAACCAATAGTTATATTTTCGAATATGGAAATCAGTTTATGATAATTCTTGTTAATTAGGTTTTAATCCATCCAATCAACTAAAGCAACTTTTATGCTATATTGGCTTAAAACTAAATTAAGAGGTTTATTATAAATAGATTTCTCACTTGAAAAAGTAACTAAGGATTCATGTGAAAAACAAGCCCATGATTAATAATTCTTAGTATAAACTAGGCTCACAATTGATTTTTGGCATTTTCATAATTGACCTAAATATTCGTAAGCTCTTTTAAAAAGGTTGTGAAAATAATTTTGTTTCTAAACCAGTTGTAAAAATATTTTAGAAAAAATGGATTTTGGGCTTTGTATTTGGATCATGAGAAAAGAATCTTTGATTTGTTTTTAGAAAAGTTTTATGCCCAAAGACCATTTTGAAAATTTTGAAAATAGTTTTGGTCTTTTGGATTTAGAGGAAAAAATTGTTTGAGCTCACAATGTAATTAGGTCATATTAGAAAAAGAACAAACCAAATAAGCCATGATTTTAACCAAGATAAATTAACCATAGTCAAACAATAAGCATTTGGAGTAAAAACCTAAGGAAAGTAACTAGGCCAATTACATGAGCTTTAGTCTTTGGGTTGAAAGGTTTAGGCTCCCATAGCATGTATATACCAAAAGGTACAAGGCTATGAGTGGCTATGCCATGCTCGATCTTCATACCTTGAGTAAAAGTATGGTATCCCTTACATAACACAACACAGGTAACACGGGCATCCTAACTCACGCACACGATGCAATCTAATATGATGCAATGGATAATATTATGACAAGGAAGAATAGAATAATATAAAGACCAATGAAATCAACTTCTCTTATCCCCAGTGGAGTCGCCATTGTGAGCAGGGATTTTTGCCCCCACTGCTACGTGGAATAGTTCTTGCGACTTTGACACTATTAGGCTTAGGGCCATAGAGAACACAAGCCTAAACCCAGAAAAAATGGAGTCGCCACCCGGATGGGCTGGGAAAAAGAAAGCGGTGGATGACTCAATTTCTAAGCAATCCCCAACCCCCTATTGGGTTTGAAAAGTTAGGTATGCGTGAGGAAGATGAGAATGACCCAGCATCCCCACAATGCCCGGTTCATTGGAACCGACCTCCTTTTTAGGTCTTAATATTATAAAATTCTTAAATATAATGATATTACCCATACTACATACGATCATAAGAATAAATAAATACTTTATTAAAAAACATAGCAATGTCCAAACAAAACAAATAAATGGACACCCATCCAAGGATGGAAACATGTCCTTAAATCATCCAATGTCTAAAACTAAATAGGACACCCACCAAAAGGTGGAAACGTATCCTTTACAATTATCTAAAAAATAAAATAATTTAAATTACATGAAACTTAATTAAGGAGGTACCCACAAGGTGGAAACATACCTCCTACATAATAATAATAAAAAAAAAAGTAAACCAATAAGAGACATTCATCATGAAAGTAAACCATTCATTATAAGCCAAATAAAGATCAATATATGAAGATGTAAACTAAGTATGTAAAGTAGGATTCAAATAACAATTAAAGACTAAATATACAAGCTAGGATTTTATAGATTATGTTTTAGGAAACTAGGGTTTATGGTTTTAAATTATTAGAATTAGGGTTTGGACCAAAATTCAGGAATTGAGACACTGGAATTAGGGTTTTAGGTTTTGGGGTCTTAGTTTTGGGAATTATAGTTTAAGAATTTTAAGACTCCTTGATTAGGGTTTGGAAGAACTGGGTTTTGACACTTTGGAAACAAATTAGGGTTTTCTCATATTTTTTTACTAGGTTACAGTTTTGGCATTTTGGGTAGAATAATTTGAAGGTAGGGTTATTGGATGACAAGTTTTAAAAGAGATTAGGGTTTTAATTTATTATTTTAGAAAACAGTGGTTTGGGGAAATACTTTATGGTTTTGGAAAAATAATTAGGGTTTTAGGATTTAATGAAATAGTGTAAAATTTTGGACAAAAATAGTTTAGGGCTTTGAGTTTTAACAAAATAATTTAGGGTTTTTGGGATTATTTAGCTACTGGAATATAAGGATTTAAGAGTTTTTAGGAATTAGATGAGGGTTTAAGGATTTAATGAATTAGGGTTTTAGTTTATAAAAGATGAAATTCAAATTTAACAATTTTATGCTACTGGAAAAAATTAGTATTAAAACACATCAACAAAACATTTAAAAGGAAGCATGTTATGGCTACTGTGAATATAAAAAATTATTGGTTAAGATCAAACCTTCATTGTTGGTTCCACCACAATTGAACCATTGGAATTCTAGCGAGACCTTGATCAAGACAACACTACCTTGTTGCCTTGTGGATGGAATTGTTCTTTTTGTTCTTGGCTGCTTCAGATCGCTTCAAGGTTTAAAAGTCCAATTGAAATTCTTGATTAATTTTGGTCATCCTCAATTCTGTGTTTTAAGACTAATATTTATAGAATTTTAAAGTAAAACCTAAAATGTTAAGGAAGTTCAAACTATTTAGGAAATTTATTGAAATTTCTAAGTAAAAATCAAATTTTAGTAAAAATTGGCCAATGCAATGGCATGGGCTGCAGAGACACAAGCAACAGGCAACCAATGGGGTGGGACGCGAACAATTGAGAGAGCGTGTACGAGACGCTGTCTAATTTGCCACAGTAAGCAGCTGCAGTGAATTGGCTGAATTGGCTCTGACCAATTCGATGCAGGTTTGCACCTATGATGAATTGGCCCAAGCCAAGGCGAACTGCCTTGCCGAGTGCTGCTCACTGACTGGTCCATTTGATTTTTTATTTTTTATATTTTTTATTATTTTTTTATTTTTTTATTATATATATATATATTAAAAATAAATAAATAATAAAATAAGTATTAAAATAGTAATAACTACTAAAATAAATAATAAATACCACAAAAATTATTTCAGACTTATTTTAAAATATTAGACTTGACTTGGTCAAAAATTAAGGGTCTACACCATGTGTACCCAACTTTACGAACCCAATAGGGGGTTAGGGATTCCTTAGGAATCAAGTCATCCACCCCTTTCTTTTCTTTCCTAGGTCGTCAGGGTGGCGACTCCATTTCTCTTGGCTTAGGCCAGTGTTCTCTAAGGCATAGAGCCTAACAGTGCCATAGTTATAAGAACCATTCCACTGGGATTAGGGACAAAAATCCTTGCTCACACCTGCTATACCTGAAGAAAAATGTTAAAAATAAAGAAAAAGTATAAGCATCAATTTGTAATGTCTTTATAGTGGAAGATGCATCAACTTTCTATTCTTATTATTTTGAGACTAATATAATAATAAAATTGCGTGAAGTCCCTCAAAATGATGACAGAAGTATACATGACCAATCTGAAGGTCTTCTATCTATTTTCAAACATCTGGATCAACCATATGGTAAACCAACCAACCAAAGATTGGAATAGTGAGAATATGTTGCAGCTCATACTTACATATTGTTGAATTGTGATAAAGTTACACCTTATCTCAAGTAAGTTAATAATTCTAAAGTAAAAAAAAAATTTAATTTTACATATTAGAAAAAATCTTAAAAATTTGAATGATAATGATGCTTTTATAATATATTTTGGCATGACGTCGAGAGTAATTTTCCCTTATGGTTTCAAAAATATGTAAGTAATAATTTATTGCTAGTAACATCTTCTAAATCTTTGTCATTTATTCATTTTTTTTGTAATTTGAACTCATGCATATTTTTTTCTTCTTGATTTAGGAACCTGAAAATGGGAATATGATTTTTGACAAATGTTTAAATTATTTAGCCCAGGGTTCATTTCCAACTATTTGATGTCATAAGGTGTATTTTGTTAATGGTTATAAATTCCACACTGAATCTCACTGTACTTTGAGAGTAACTACAAATAGTGGTGTTTGTATAAAATAGTGAAAACTCATTTGATTTCTATGGTCGATTATTAGATATTGTAGAGGTTGAATATCCAGCATTACCAATTAAAAGGGTTATATTATTTAAATGTGACTGGTATGACCCTATAAATGACACAAGAGTCCATCCAGTATATAATTTAGTGAATGTGAATAGAAGAAGAACATATGTTAAATATGAGTTGTTCATTCTCGCCAGTCAAGCTACCCAAGTGTATTACATTCCTTATCCTAGCATAAGGTAGGATGCTTTTGATTGGTTGGTGATTTGCAAAATAAAAGCTAGATCACGGATTTATTTACTTGAAGAATCTGCCAATAATCAAGAGTTTGAATGTGCATTTTAAGAAGATAGTCATGAAAATGTACAAGTTGTTGATAAGACAAATGATATTGATCTAGGTCCTTTAAATGATCCAACTTGATAACCCATGGATATTGATGCTATGAATGTTTAATCTGAATAGGATGAATCATTACTTGACTCTGAATCAGAATCATCCTAATCAAATGAAAGCAATGAATAAAAACAATAAGTATGTGTAATTAGGCTATAGTTTTTACTGGATTTATTTCTATATTTATTACTTTATTTAAACTAATTATTATTACAGTTATTTTTTAGATATATATAGCAGACCTAGAAGAGGATTGGATCGATCGGGTTCTAGCAGTCTATCCAGTGGAGGTCAAAGTTCTAGTGGTACAGGTCAGCCACGTTTGCAACTGCATGATGACCTAGATGATGTCTCACTTGAGGATCCTCATATTGACATGGCTACAAATAATATGCCTAGAGAGGATCCTACTTCTACTTCTCACCTGGCCCCTATAGAGGATCCTGCTTCTTCTTCTCTCCCGGCCACTACAGATGCCCTACGGTTGATGCCAGTACTGTAGCATCAGCTGCAGGTCTTGATGGTAGGATGTAGCATCTGACTAGTCGGGAGTCTGAGTAAGTATTTTAATAGTTTGCATTACTTATATTAAATCATAAAAGCTTAATGGTTTGATTTTTTTTAATTAAGTACTTTTTGTTCGTTTAGCAGCTACATGATAGAACCAGTTAGGTCTTCCATAAGACACATCCGAAATATCATGACACAAAAGATGGACCCTGCATGAGTTTCTTGGAAAGTCATCTCTCTAGAGATGAAGAACTTTTGGTTCTAAGAGTTTAAGGTAAAAAATCTAACTAAAATTTAATATTTAATATATATGTAAAAGTTAAAAATTTACAATTATCAAATACTAATTATATTAGTTTTTTTTTTGAAAAAATATTTTAACTGGGACCAGGCTATTGATAGCCTAGTCTAGATTTTCTTCATGAAGAAAGCAGTTATTCGCTACAGCGATATACTAAGCGAGGTGAAGGCTGCGAGGAAGCAGCCTTTATTTATTGATGATCAGTTATGGGCCAACCTACAGGCCGATAGAGCTCTCTCGAGGGGCAGGCATGCTCTGTCGTTGCCTCTTGGAACAGGATGTCTAGTGTTGTGGATGGTGCAGGTCCATCCACACATATGGGTGGCAGCAGATCACATTACAATCATGCCCATAAAATTGTAAGTATAATCATGTTTTTAAATATATTTCAATTTATATTTTTCATGTTATTAAACTTGCTTTTTTTCATTAAATATGAGTCTACCATGCGTCGGCTACGAGTAGCTATGAGCTGTTTGTGAATATGCACACCCGGGGTATTTTTATATTGTTAAAATTTAAATTTAAGATATAAAGTTAATATTTTTTATATTATACACGATCATTTCATTACATCTCGGGAGGAGGCCTATCAGTTTGACATGCCTGTTGATGATGATAGCTTACTTAGATCTGCTATGGGCAGAGAGGATAAGAAGAAGTTGTATGGACTTGGCTCACAGTATGTCAGCATAGCTTCTTCTTCATCGCTACTAGTGCATCTGCTTTACGGGAGGAGATTGAGCATTTGAAGGAGCTGTTGCTGGAGCATGATCAAAATGTTCATTAGCATATCTAGGAGCAGGTGTAGGTGCACATTTAGACTCAAATTTAGGAGCATATGCAGATCGAGGTGTGAAAGTTGGTCCAGTAGCAGCTTAATGAGTTTATGGCCAACTTTATGTGAGGGACATTCGATCCATCACGGCAGTTTTCGCCTAGTGGTGCTCCTCCACCTCCACCTCCACCTCCACCTCCACCTCCTCCTGCTTCTACTTGATTTTAATTTTTTCTAAACACACTTTATATTTTAATTTCATACTTTTTCTATACATTTTATTATTTTTATGTCCATTTATTTTATATTTGTTTATTTATTACATTTTCTTTTTATTTAAATATAAATTTTATTTTTATATTTTTAATATTAATTCATTCATAAATTTTTATATACATTAAAAAATTAAAATGAATAATCAAAAACTATATTTTAAATATAAAAATACAAATGGATTATATTTTCTATTGGCAATTCGGATTGACAACACTGACAAAATTTCCAAGGGAAAGTGAATATTCCATCGGTAATGACTTTGCCAACAGAAGTTTCTGTCAGCATTATTGACAAAATAGTTTTTAGTCGGTAATTTTACTTAATTATATAGACATATATTTACGTATTTTTCATCGATATTACTGATAAAAATTATTTTCATCGGTATTACCGACATAAATTATTTCCGTTAGCATTACCGACGAAAATTTTGTTCTATCGGTAAATATTGTCAACTATTTTCTGTCAACAAATGCCGACAGAAAAAATATCTGTCGGCATTTTATTGACAAATTGTTGTTTTTGTCAGCTTTTCCTTTACTGGCAAAGAGTATGGCTACAAATTTTTTTTATCAATAATCCATCAGTAACTATGATTACCTACAAAAAATAAGGATTACCGATGGATTTTTTCGTCCGTAATCCGGTACATTCTTATAGTGGTTTGAGAAAAGTAATAAAGAGTGAAAATATAGTTTGGTTAAGATTTTTGTAGAAATTGTGTGGATAATAGAAGTTTCATAGTAATTAAGCATGTGAATGATTTTAAATGAATAATGTTATTTACAGTTTGGTTTATATATGTTTAGGTCAAGATAGCCCTAAAGGTGATATTTAGTTGGTGATGAAAAGTGGAATTAGGTGGTTTTTGGAACCAAGAAATGTATGTACATATTTTGGTAGCTTTTTAAATAAATCTACATGTATGGCATTATTCTTTTTGGTACACTTTGAGGAACTTTGTATTTCCTTAAAGTGACATTGTATATGAAAGTGTGTGTAATGCATGAATTATGAAATGACAAGCCAATATAGATTGGCTAATGTCAATGTTATGAATTAATAATGATGAATGTGATTAGAAAGAGGACTTATGGGTGATATTAGACACTTTTTCTTCGTTGTCGATAGAGGGCGGCCTTCGGGTAGTATATTTGACACTCTGCCCTTAGTGTCATTCAAGGAGGCAATCTTCCGGTGATATTTGACACTTGCCTTCGGTGTCAATAAGGGATGGCCTATAGGTGATATGTGACATTGTGTCCCCAGTGTCAAACCTTTAGGTCAATTGAAATGGAATGTTAGGCCCAGTGTGCGTATGTATGTGTATGAATATGACATGTTAGTGAATTGTATAAGTTAATGAGTGTTTGGTTAAAATAATGCATGTTATATTTTGTAATTGAGTATTTGATTTGAATATTATTATTATTAAGTATGTACCACTATGCTTTCAAGCTTAACACATTGGTTGCATCGCGCAGGTGTGAGGACTATGGAGCAATGTGGCCAAGAGTAAGATTGAGATTTTGAAGTTGTATGTGCCACGATACCATTCTATGGTGTTGCATTCATGTTCAATACTTACTAATATGTGCTTTGATAGTTGTATACTTAATGAGAAATATGTATGTTAAATGAATTTTAACTATATGTTGTGTAAATATGAATTTAGAATATTTGAGGTTTCTATTTGTGAAGTATATAAATGTAAATTAATGAAATGATGAGAATGGAGTATTTTGGATCTTTGGTGTATTTTAAATAAGAATGAATTTTGGAAGTGCTACTTTTATGCAGGTTGTGTATTTTGATGAATTTTGTGAAATGTTGAAATTACTGACAAAACTCTGGCAAAATTTTTTCAGAGATTTTCTTATAAATACTTACTGAATTACTAAATATAAATGTATTTATTTATTAAATTGGTATTTTAAAAGTGTATTTATTTTTGGTATCAAGAATATGAGATTTCTATAATTAATGACTATAATGTTCTCGTAGTCTATTATATATATTTTACATATACAGGATATATGTATTATGCATATATAGGATATAAGGGTGTTACAAGACAAATAATAAGTAATAAATATTTTTTTATGAGCTAACTAAGTCATCAATACAAGACCAAAAATCATCTTGATAATAAATATTTAAGGGTAATTTTCACTTGTTGTTCCTCAGGAACTGAATAAATTCCTATTGTCATCCTCATAGTTCTATTTTTATATTGGTCATTCCTTAACATCACACTAGTATTCCTTTACAATCAGAGTCATTTAAAGCAAGTGATGTAGTGCCATGAGCTGATATGACATGTTGACGTGATGATTATGTCAACAAGCTACATAAGCACACATGCTAACGTGACTCTATGTCACCATCCAAATTTGTTAAGAATATTGGTAATGGTAATTTTCACTTGTTATCCTTCAAGAAGAGCATTAACTGACTATTCCATGAACTTTGTAGTAAAATGGTGTTGCTAAAAAGGACAAATATAACTCTCCTTGAAACGATTAGGTTGTTGATGGCTCAAGCTAAACTACTAATTGCCTATTGGGGTGTTGCATTGTTGATGGCTATATATGTACTTAATCGAGTAACCTCTAAATCAATACTTTCACTCCATATGAGTTATGGATAAGGTCAATAGATCAATCTAAGTGTCCCGAAATCTTAAAGACACGCTGCCTATGAACATCATACCTCTCATAAATATGAGACATTAGGCCTAAGAGGTAAAAAGAGTATCTTTGAGAGAGATTTTAAATTATCCAAGAGATATGTTGTCATGGGCAAGCAAGACAGTGGGAGAACAACTGTAGTCAAATCACAAGATGTTGCATTCTTAGAAAATGAATTTGTAAGCAAGGCAAATCAAATCAAGAGCTCTCCTTATATAAGACATTAGATCAAAGTTCATAAGAACCACTTCATCCAAGTGGGAGAAATTTGTTGGGTTAGTCTCCATCAATTGTTCCAAATAAGAGTGATCCTAGTCTAAGTGGGGTTACTAACACTAGTGGGAGCTCTATAAGAGTGATCCTAGTCTGAGGGGGAGTACCAACCCTTGCTCTAGTTGAAGCTCTATGAATCTTGATTTAATAAATATATTATATAATAATATGCATTAAAAGTTGCATTTTTAGTCCTAATTAGGCATCCCAATTAGGTAATTAAAACATTATGTGGCAAAAAAAATTAAATTATGATAAAAAATACTCAAAATAATTTTTTAGAAAATAAAAATAATTTTTTAAAATTTTTCTAAATTTTTTTAGGCCAAGAAAATATTTTTTATCAATTAAAATTAAATTTTCTATAGTAAAAATAATATTTTAAATTAAAATCTATTTTTCAGCAGCCCAAAAAAAATTTAAAATACACCATTAAATTTAAAAAATTATTTTGAGTCATCTGAACAAAAACGATGAAAAAATGGGTCAAAAATTGGCCTTTATGCAAAAAATAGAATACAATCAATTAGTTGTTGCCACATGATAACACTTGGTTGGGCCAGGAGCTAGACATGTGTCACGTGAAAATGATGTGTCATTTTGGAGCAGGCTTGACTACCATGAGAAATGAGGTCATGTGACGGGTTAGCCAAAATGACAAGTCATTTTGGCTTAATGGCGTGCATTCTGGCCAAAATGAAAATTATTTTGACCAAAGTCAGCAGCCCAAACACGTGATAGGTTGTTAACCAAACATAGTTGCAACATGCAGTGCCTACATCACTGGAGGCGATTGTAACACCCTTATACCCTATATACATATAATACTTACACCATGTATATATAAAATATGCATATACAGTACACGAATGTCACCATTCTTGTCTGTTTGAAATTTCCATAAATCCAAGAAAAATATTTCAAAATTTAAAATGTACATTAGCATATAAATAAAAATATTCATTATCAATTTTAAATGCCAAAAACCTATATATCTTATACATAAAATCTCAGGAAAAAATTTGCCATAATTTTTTTTACTTTTGATATTCTCAAAATACCAATTATTCACAACCTACGCAAAATTAAACATTCCTGAAATACAGTTTTAACCTATTCTCCAAATCACCAGTTTACAAATACACATTCGCATTCATAACTCAAAATACTATTTGTCATAATTAAATACTTTTATAAGTATAAAAATACACAACCTTTATAATGTTTTTATATACTAACACAAGTGCAATGCATTAATGTTCATAAACTAGAATATTTAAAAGTAATATCTATACATGAATGCAAATGACATAGTTGGCCTTGCAGCACCCTAGGTCACCAAAAAAAATCATCCACGATTAGAGTTCCTCTGAATAGCAACACTCCTACCTATGCAATTCACACAACCGCGCTAAACCTGAAAGCTTAGTGGTATATATATAATACAACATTGACATAACATCAGTATAATTAAAATATGCACTATATATAAATAATACACCAATTAATTTTACTTTTCTTTAAAACATAAACAACCACATACGTTGGGCCCAACCTTCTTATATAATTATCTAGTCCCATCTTGTTGTCGTGGTCTATCTCATCTCGCTAGTTGATGTAGCTATCATCTGTGACACTCAGTGTCTCATCCACAGTGTGTGGCATTGCCAATATTCAAGCGCAGTCCTTTAGCAACAAGATAATATATAAGGTACACACAATACACATTCATCTTTCAACATATTTTCACATCTCAACTCATATCATGGTTTCCGCAAACCATCATCATATATAATGCAAATGTGGCTCTCTTCCACCTTTTAGTGAACAACTTGCACTTTTCATAACTTTACTCTATTTTCATAATTTATAAACATCTTAAACGTAAACCATAATTCAATGGCTTACCATCATATTCATCATATCACAACATGCATATATTCTTTATCTCACCATTTTCATTCTAATCATATTTTCATATTTTTACCAATTTTCACAGATTTCCAAATTCTACACGTTACTTGTATATTTTCCACATATTTCAATTATTCAGGTATATTTTCTTGTCATGTTCCCAATGTGACATATTTTCTATTCCAAGTGCACAAAAATGCACTTTTACCAAATACACTAAACAAAAATATTAGTCATTCTACAATAGCTTAATATCTTACAATTCAAGCATTTCATACAATTTTACAAACAATAATGCACTTTTACCATAACTTCCAATATCAAAGTAGCTTAGCACATTTTAACAATTCACAATGTTCTACACAAATTCAAATGCAATCAATGCAAAGGCTATCAAAATATATACTAACCTTAAATATGATAATATCCAAGCTCAAATAACCTTCCAACTTCAACTTCACCAATTGCCCTTCTTCACTTTGATTTTACAAATCCAATTTAATTAATCCGAAACCACATTACAAGTTTCAACATAGTATCAGTAATTCATTTTAATACACTTTAATCATTCATACACCATTTACATCATTTCTACATAACATTTCACTAAACACTATTTTCACCCTTACCACCTTATTCAAACTTCAACATATCAAACTCATTTCCATCATTTAACTATATAGTCATCAATTATATATCAATGTAACATTAAAATAATGCATTACCATAATTATCAGCATCTCCTGCAAAAACACAAAATACACATATTAGGTCCATAACCCTAAACTTAACCAAATTCTCTCATATCAAATTTTTAACCATAAATCATTACACACTCATAAAAACAACAGTAAATTACTTCATTTCAACAATTATAACCATTCACACCAAAATCCTAATTTATATATATTCATCCATAACCCTATATTTATCAATCATACCATTTTCAATCATCCAACCAATAAATCAATATATAATAATCATTTCATCACTTATCTAACATATTAATTCAACTATTATTAATTTAAACTATTAAAACATACTTTCTCTCTCTAACACATTCATACATAATCTTAAAATCAAATAAAACTAATTTAAAGGAAGGATTACTTGTATTCCTTGTTAAACATTCAAAATCTTCTTAAATCCTCTTTAAATCTCAATAGAATTTTTTGTAAGAAGAAAATTAAACTTTCCTCACCTCTCTCCAATGGCTCACGTCCAAAAGAAGAAAAGAAGAAGAACAAGAAAATATCTCTTCTTTTAATTCGCATCTTTATCTCTTTATATACAAAATAATTAAATAATTATTAATCCACCAATTATATTTCTCCTTCCTTTGACTTTCTGTCTTTTCTATTATTAGTATTATTATTATTATTATTATCATCATCATCATCATCCAATTTTCCAAATTATACCTCACATATATGTAATGTATATTGTTAGGACTCGAGTCTAGCTATCTGCAAGTGCATAGGTTGTATCAAGTAATAAAGTGATGAGTAAAGTATCGTTCCTATGAGGAGGGTTGTTCTAAGTACTAAACAATTAAATTGATTATTAGTTTGATGATAAAATTTGATTTATGATTAATTTGAACTTTTAAACAAAACAAATTGCTTGAAATTAAATCTAATGATATGCAATTTAGGGTTAAGTCATCTTTATGGGTTTATTATGGATTTTCTAAATTCTTGATTTCAATTCAGTTTCCCTTTTTATTAATGGTTGAATTTTCCTTAGTTAAGCTCAAGTCTCTCTCAAGTACTAAGCTAATATTGATTTAATCCTTACGCCTACTCTCGTGATCATAATTAATTGAATCAATTGATTAAGCTTTATGAGTATCTTGAATCAACCTCTTAAGGGTTTAACCTTATCTCTAAGTGAAAAATTCCTTTAAGATGTTATCTCATGGACGAATATTGTGCTTCCACTCTCGCTCCGTCACACAACATCTCAATTCAATTAATTATTGGCCAGATAATCAAAGCATTAAGAATCAAAGATAACAAAATAATTAAAGTTAAACTTGGTTAAATCAAATAAGCATTTAAGTATTCCATAATAAACTCAATACAAGGGACTAACACTGAAAAAAGTTTAATGACTCATATTTAAAGTAAAAACACAATATTTATTAATTGAAAACATAAAGAACAAAAAAGAGCAAATTCTAGTTCTTGATTTGGAGAAGAACTTCCTTGGGACTCCTTGAATCTCTTTCTTGAAACTGTAATTCACTCCTCTCTCAAGATAAGGACTAGAACTCAATGGATACAAGTTTAAGAACAAAGAAATGATCTTTATTACACTCTTACTGGTATCTAAAACCCTCTATTTTTTACAAAACTCACACTAACTTCAATCTAAGATTCAATCTAAAAACATTAAAAGCATACATGAATCCTTGGAGGAATGGTGTTTATATAGAGTGCTTGGAGGCTTCTTGGTGATGGCAAGCTGTCAAATGCAAGTTGTAGCTATTTGGATCTTCAAAATTCAATTTTTTCGGCTAAAAGTCATCGATTTTTCCCAACGGTCATGGAATATGGATGCCACAGTTGTGGCCTGGGTTTGTTTGGATAGATTTGAGCTGTTTTTCAGTTATAAGTGATGGCTTTATGGGCCACAGTCATGGCCTTTTGAATGCCACAGTTGTGGCATTTAAATGAAGGCTACAAAATCTAACTTTTCTTCCTATTCATGGCTCAAGCAATAAGGAAATGGATCCCATGGTCATGGCCATGCAATGCCACGATCATGGCATCCATTTTGCTTCTTAAACTTTTGTTTTTCTTCAATTTTTGAAGAGCCAGACCCAAAATGAATCCCATGGTTGTGGCCTTTAGGGATCACAGGAGTGGCACTTGATTCTTCCTTCATTTTTGCTTTCTTTTCTTTGATTTTACAACATTAATCATCAAAAACCCTAAATCTTTCCTTCCAAAGCTTAAACACTATAATTCTAACTCAAACAAATAAAATTCATCAAATTTAATTGGAAAATAATTAAAATCATGGTTAGAATTACATAAAATATTGATCAAATTTTCACTCTATCAAACTCCCTAAACTTAAATCATTGATTGTCCTTAAGCAATTGAAGTTTAGTACTATAAATTTCTTTATATGTTAAGTTTATATGCAAAAATTTAAGCAATTAAAACTTTAAAATTTCATGTTACTATTTAGCATCATAACTTTGCCTCTTTCATTCTTACCTCCTTTGCTCAAGAATTTAATTAATTGCAGTCAATCATCAAACTTTAGATAAACATATATTCTTTTTAATGTAAACTTAACCTATTCTCATATGCATGCTTAATTGAGCTTTTTCCACTAATAGACCTAACTAATTCAAGGGAAATCAAAAGGTCTTTAATAGGTTTGTAATGGGGTCTATAAAGGTGAAGGCTAACATAAGGTTTAAATGAAATAGGTTAAGTATCTTTCAAAAAAATTCTTACCTTGTAGCTTTTTGTAGAGGATTCTTGGATGCTTTGCTCCTTTCTTAACTCCTTTCTCTCCTCTAGGGGAATTTATTTTATTATTATTATTATTATTAAATCAAATATATCAAATAAGTAGTAGATACTTATACATTCCCCCAAACTTTAAACTTAGGAGTATCTTATTATAAACTTGTTATCCTCATAAATGAACAATTTGATTTTGAGAAAATTTTTAAAAGATAATTAACCTTGAAAACGGTGGTTTATGTAGTTTATGAAATCAAAGAAAATTTAAAGCTAAAATTTATTTTAGGCTCAAAAGGGACAACTAGGAGAAAGTTGAAATTAGTGGGTATAAGAATTTGGTTTCACAAACAATGTCTAAATTATTTTTTCCTTTTACTTAGCAAGGTTCAATTTCATCTCAAAAGCTCTTTTAAACATGTTTTAGGCCTATGCAAAAAATAATAAAAAAGAATATAATCTTATTCTAAAATTTAATAACTAAGTACTTTTAATTAATTTGAAGAGCTCATTTGGTTAAAAATCCATAAGGTATTATTATTCTACCAAATCTTAGCCTTAAAATTTTAAAATTTTAATGAAAAGATTTTAACATATAAAATAACATATAAGGAAATCTAAAATAACTCCAATTATTTTTATCACAATATATATAAGAAAAATTCATATATTTATATTAAATCATACCCAAACTTTAAACCATATATAATCCATAAAACCAAACAAAATAACATAAATTAAAACAACGTAAAAAAACCATAAGTATTCTTAAAATAAACTTAATGAAATAAAGTAAAATACCATAAAGTAAAAAGTACCACAAGTTTGCATAAGATCAACAATTTCGAGGGCAAACTCCCCAAAACTTAAATCACCATTGTCCTCAGTGGTCTCTTGCATCAGTATCATCACCAAGTGGAGGGGGTTGCTGTATAGGTGAATATTACAACCTCAATTGATTAAAGAAGGTAATGAACTGCTCACTAAGGCCTATCATCTGAGTTAAAATAGTTCATACCTCATGCTCAACTCCTCCAAATAGATGCTCCATGTTGTCAAAGCACTACTCCCATACTGCATTCCTGTGGTTCATCTCATTTTCAAAAGAATCAAGTCTGTTAGTAATATAATCAAATGTGTTTGGTGGTGGAGCAAATGGACCGGCCTCAAAAGGTAGAGGTGGAGCAGAGGGACCAGCCTCAGAAGGTAGAGGTTACGGTTGATATTCAGGTTCTTCAAAATCACCCACCTCTCCAAATAATTCATCCATGTCAAAATTAATATCAACATCTAGTGGTCTTAAAATCTCATATTGGTTCCCTCTTTTTCTTGCTAGTCTCATGGTTAAAACGGTAACCATATCAATTGTAATTTTACAAGGAATCAGGGCAAGGTAATCAAATTCTATATTGAGATATGCAGCAATTTTTGTGATCATCCCCCAATTACAATCTTACCGCTCTATCTAACTACATCCTCATACCTCTTGGCAAACCAATACCTAACATTGAATACTTTTTCCTCCATGGCACAATAAAAGAAATGCAACTCTTTTGAATTAATTGTGCCTTGAAGCTCCCCCTTGCCCAAAAATTGTGTTTGCTAGGGCAACACGAATAAACCAATAAAATGGGTTTTTAAAATTAAAGGCTTTAGATATTTTACTATTAAGCCTTCACATGTCCCCTAGTCTAGTCCATGTTACATTTTCATCAAACCCCTTAGTTCTTCCATGAGTACCTTATAGTTTGACTAATCCCAAAGCATGCCCAAATTCAACAATGAACCAATTATAATTTTGAATTGCTAACCTAAATTCCACTTTTTCATTATGGGTAGCATTGCTATCAAGTGGGATAAATCAAAAACTACTCAAGAAATCTAGGGTCAATTGGCATAGGTCGGGTAACACATGCTAACAAACATTATCCACTACAAATCGATAAACATTTTAAGTAATGCATCATTCCACCTTAATTTCCTAATAACATTTCTATCTATGAGCCTAGAAGGAATAATTTTTTTTTTCATTTTAGATTATGGTACCTTATCATTGCTTCTCATCATGAAAATGAATTTTCGGATACATACATGGTCCTTGAGGTGTTGTAGATGATGGTGGAGAAGGTGTAGATGAAGATGATGATGATGTCTCTTGGCACCTTCTTTTGGATCCTTCACCGCCGCTAGCCTTTGATTTCTTGCTAAGAGTCTTACTTCTAACCATTTTGTGTTTGAGTTTATGAAAATAAAAAAGATTTGAAGAAAATTAAGTGAAAAATAAAGTGTAGATCGTGGGTTGAGAGGTTTTGGCACGGATTTCAAACTTAGGCAGCCAGGGCTTCAAAAAGTAAAGGGAAAGAGAAAAATAAGATGTTTATATAGGTCTGGAGGGCAACGGTGATGGCCTATAAGTGCCATGGTCATGGGGGGTTAGTTAATTGGTCACAGTGATTTTTGCATGGATTGCCACAGTCATGGCCCTTGGGAGGCCATGGTCATGGCTTTGGTTTTGCTTCTGCCACTTTGGTATCCTTGTGCTTTCCTTCTTTAGCAGCTTTATTTGCAATCCCACGGTCGTGGCCCTTGGGTGGCCACGGTCATGGGGTTCATTTCTTTGTTGTTTCTTTAAAATTTTTCCCTCCTTTAGATTTTTACAACTTCAAATTAATTCCCACGACCATGGGGATGATTCACCACGGTCGTGGCACCTACATTCTTTCAAATTCTTGTGGTTTTGCACTTTAAATCTTCTACAAAACAAAAATAAAAAAACATTATTCAAAAAATGAAAACAAAATCTATTAAAAAGAACAAATTAAAAGAAATCGGGTTGCCTCCCAACAAGTGCTAGGTTTATTGTCGATAGCTCGATGTTCTTCAGTTGAATGCTCATGTACTAAAGTCATAGACAGTCCCGACGTCCATTGGATCACCAATGAAATAAGGTTTCAATTGTTGGCCATTTACTTTGAATATTTCTCCATTTTGATTTTGTATATCGATTGCACCGTAAGGATAAACCTTCACAACTTTAAATGGTCCCGACCAACGAGACTTAACCTTTCCAGGAAAGAGTCTTAATCTTGAATTGTATAATAATACTTGTTGTCCTTCATGGAATTTCTTTAATTTAATAAATTTATCATGCCACATTGGTTCTTTCTTTATAAATTTTGGCATTTTCATAAGCCAGAAACCTAATATCATCTAACTCACTTAATTGTAAAAGATGCTTTTGTCTAGCCTTATTCAAATCCATATTCAGTTGCTTAATAGCCCAATATGCCTTATGTTCTAATTCAACTAGTAAATGACACACTTTCCTAAAGACAAGTCTATATGGTGACATACCAATCAGAGTCTTATATGCTATTCTATAAGCCCAAAGAGCATCATCCAACTTAATCGACCAATCTTTCCTTGAATTGCTCATTATTTTTTATAAGATCCATTTGAGTTACATATTAGATATTTTCATTTGTCCACTAGTTTGAGGGTAATAAGGTGTTGCCACCTTATGATGTACTCCATATTTCCTAAGAATAGCATCAAAAGTCTTGTTACAAAATGAGTACTCCCATCACTAATTATAGCCCTAGGAACTCCAAATAGAGTGAAAATGTTTTTCTTAATAAACCTAGTTATGACCTTGGAATCATTTATCAGACTTGCTAAGGCTTCAACTTGATAAGTGTATAATTGATGATATTTTCCCCCTATTTCTTAGTATAATTATTGTCAAATTGAGTTTAATTTGTTTGTTCAAGTTCTTGATAGGGTTGATTTCAGGAATCTTTTACATTTTGAGGTCGTGTGACATTTTGATGCCGTATGGTCATTTAGGCTAGAATCACGGATGAAAGATAAGGAAAAAGCTATTTTTTTCACATTTTTCAAGGAACACACCCAATGACATAGGCATGTCAATGACCATGCAGTTTGCCTACATTACAAAAGCTTTAATACGCCTAAAGACATGGGCATGTCCATGCATGTGTCATTGATCCTAAATTACAGTAGATACAATATGCCCAAGGACATGGGTGTGTCATTGCCCATGTCATTAACGTTGGAAAAAACATCATTGACACACCCAGCAACATGGCTATGTACCCGGGAGTGCCAGGAAAAAATTTTTGGGCTATAAAATCTGAGCTGAAGTGCGAATTAGGGATCCAATTTTTATCATTTAGAGTCAAATTCCTTAGAGAAAAATGAGTCTTTCCAACTGAGACTGAAGGTGAAGAGCCAATCTACACAAGGTTTAAATCAAGAATCAAGGATTGAAATGAAGAAAAACAAATCATTCATCATGGATTTTTTGAATTCTTTTACTTATTTCTTTTGTTCTGGTTTTCATGTTACGAACATGAGCTAAATTATTTCTATCTGGATATTGATGAACCCTAGCTTTATTTTATGGATTGAATAGTTCTTATTTAATTAAATCATTTGATTGAGTTGTCTTATTCTTATGATTCTTAATTTTCTATTTCCAATTGATAATAGCATGCTTATTGATTGGTTGCAATTTTCATATAATTGACTTGAGAAAGCTTAATGTGAATAGAATTCTCATGAGGATTGAGCATTGATTGGAGTGATAGAGATAGACTTACAAGATCCTTTGGTTTATAATTCCTTATTCCTCTTGCAAGATCTATTTAATTATGCTTGAGAAGAGATTCCTAGCATTCTACTTAGTGTTAAGGATTAACTCACTCAAGAGAGGTTTTAGTCTAATTTGGAGGAATGCCAATTCAGCTCTATTATTTGATTTAATTGAATTGATATTCATAAATATTTTTAATGCTATGGAGATTCAATATCTGGATAGTGTTTCTATCATTAGATCTTTTTGCACAATACTTAATTTTTCTTTAACTTAATTTACTAAGTAATTCCTCTTTAATTTAAATAATCACAAAAATTATTAGGTTGCTAAACAACAGTTAAAATTTGCACTAGTAATTGACCTTGTCCCCAGTGGAATGATATCTTACTCAGTACTTTATTACTTATGCGACCCATACACTTGTGGTAGCATTACAATAGTATAGATTTACCACTAAATTTTTGGAGTCGTTACCAGGGACAAGGGTTTTCAATATTAGTAATATATATTAAGACTGTTTATTTAGCTTTTATTTTATTTATTTATAACATTGGTTCTTACTTGTTAACTATCATTTCAGGTACTTTTTTCTATTTATGACCCGAGCTAGCTCTTCCCATCTGCTTGAATTAGATCAAGAACTAGAGAGAACATTAAGGAGAAAGTGAAAGGAAGGAAGAGAAATATTTTTTGCAGAAATAGAAATAAACCCGGAAGATTCATGCTCCAAAGAAGAACTTGAAGCGATGGAAGGAGGTAAGCCAAGAACGATGCAATAATTTGCTAAGCCCACTCTCAATGTGGCTGATTACAGTTGCTATTAATAACTTTGAAATAAAGGCAAATGTAATTCAAATGGTGAACAGACTTGCCAGTTTGATGGGTTCCCATATGAAGATCCTAGTGCACATCTTGAGAATTTTCTGGAGATATGTGACACGTTCAAGATAAATAACATCTTCGATGATGCAATTAGGCTAAGGTTGTTCCCATTTTCACTTAGAGACAGATCAAAGAAATGGTTAAAATCTTTTCCCCTGGCACTTTCACAACATGGGGTTAGTTGGCAGAGAAATTCCTAGAAAAATACTTCCCACCATCCAAGACTACCAAGTTGAGGAATGGTATCTCATCCTTCCTTCAACAAGATGGTGAGACCCTTTATGATGCTTGGGAGAGGCTTAAAGACATATTGAGAAGGTTTCCTCATCATGGGCTTCCCCTATGGCTTCATATTCAAACCTTTTACAATAGATTAAATCACTCTGAGAAGTGGAAGGGAAATTCAGGGTGGTGTGGTTGAGAAAAGAGGAGAAGTGGTTGAGGAAGAGGCTGAGACACAAGAAAAAGAAAAAGAAGATGACCCTAGTATCACTTCAGGAGAGAAGGCTATAGTAGAAAATGAGAAAGTGAATCAACCACAAGAGCCCAGTCAAATAGTGAAGGAATACTGACCTCGAGTGCCATACCCATCAAAGTTGAACAAGGACAAGATGGATGCTCAGTTAGGTAAGTTTCTTGAACTCTTTAAACAATTGCACATTAATATTCAATTTAATGAAGATTTATCACAGATGCCCAAAAATGCTAAATTTTTGAAAAATCTCCTTCTAACAAAAGAAAACTTGAGGAAGTATCTTTGGTGCAATTGTCAAAAAAGAGTTCAGTAATTTTTCAAAAGAGGTTACTTACAAAATTAAAAGATCCTGGTAGTTTTACTATTCCATATTTGATAGGTAATCTTGAAGTTAAAAGTGCATTGGCTGATTTGGGGGCTAGCATAAGTGTTATGTTGTACAAGATGTTTAAAGAGTCAAGTATCGGAGAACCTAAACCAACACTCATGACCATTCAACTTGTTGATAAGTCAGTAGTCCACCTTATGGTATTATAGACGATGTGTTGGTAAAAGTCAAGGATTTCATTTTCCCCAATGACTTTGTTATCATCGATATATATGAGGATGTGTATATTTCATTTATCCTTGGTAGCCCATTTTTAAATACAGCTCGTGCCCTTATTGATGTCCATGATGGCACGTTGACCTTGAGATTGGGAAGCGAGAAAGTTATTTTTAATATACATTATACTATGAAGCACCCACTCACACTCAAAGAGGTGGATTCATGCAATGATATTATCCAGCATGAAACCTTAAATTGTGTTACTAACATTATTTACAAGGATCCCCTTGAGTTGTGTTTAATATAGGATAATGTTGAGGATCAAGAAGCAATGGAGCAGCTTGCTTATCTTGAAGCAAGAAAATCATTCAAGTGGCTGGCATATGAAACCATTGGGATGCCAAAAGAATAGAAGCTGCAACCATCTATGATTGATCCACCCAATTTAGAACTCAAGACCCTTCTCGATCATCTTGAGTATGGATTCCTGGCAAAAGAAAATAAGTTGCCCATCATTTTGAGTTCCCACCTACCTTCTGAGCAGAAGGTAAAGTTCATCGAGTTGTTACAAAAGCATAAGAAAGTTATAGCTTGGAACATAGCAGACATCAAGGGTATCAGTCCATCCTATTGCACTCATAAAATACTGATGGAGGATGAATTCAAGCCAGTGGTGCAACCACACTGAAGACTAAACCCAAAGATGAAAGATGTAGTGAAAGCTGAAGTGATCAAACTACTTGATGCGGGAATTATATATTGGATTTTGGACAGCTCTTGGGTGAGCCCAATTCAGGTAGTACCAAAGAAAGGAGGGATGATGATGGTTCCCAATGAAAATAATGAGCTAATTCCAACAAGAATAGTTATCGGTTGGAGGGTTTGCATCGACTACTAGAAGTTGAATGATGCAACTAGAAAGGACCATTATCCTTTTCCCTTCATTGATCAGATGTTGGAGAGATTATCCAGGCATGAATATTACTGCTTTTTGGATGGTCTTTTAGGCTACTTCCAAATTCCTATTGTGCTGGAAGACCAAGAGAAAACTACGTTCACCTATCCATATGGGCATATAGAAGAATGCCATTCGGACTATGCAATACACCTATAACTTTTCAACGGTGCATGGTGACAATCTTCGATGAGCTTATTAAGGATATTATAGAGGTGGTCATAGATGATTTCTTAGTTTATGGAAGCTCATTCGAAGGATGTTTGGAAAACCTTGAGAGGGTCTTGATAAGGTGTGAGGAAACAAACCTGGCACGTAATTGGGAAAAATGTCATTTCATTGTTCAAAAAGGAATCGTGTTGGGACACAAGATTTCAAGCAAGGGTATTGAGGTTGACCGGGCTAAGGTGAAAACCATTGAGAAACTACCACCACCCACATCAGTTAAGGCCATTAAATGTTTTTTAGGACATACGAACTTCTATCGGAGGTTCATACAAGATTTTTCTAAGATAGCTCGCCCTCTAACAAGACTCCTTAAGAAGGATGTTGATTTTGTGTTTGGTGAGGAATGTTTAAGACCTTTCACAACTCTTAAGGAAAAATTGACACATGCTCCAATCATGGTGGCTTCCGATTGGAATTTACCTTTTGAACTAATGTGTGATGCGAGTGATTTCGCAATGGGGGCAGTCTTAGGTCAACGTAAGGAGGAATATTTTCAACCCATCTATTATGCAAGCAAAACTCTAAATGCAGCTCAGGCCAATTACACAACTACATAGAAAGAACTACTAGCTGTGGTTTTTGCTTTTGAAAAGTTTAGATCATGCCTGATCTTGTCAAAAGTGATTGTTTGTACAGACCACTCGGCTTTGAGGTATTTATTTGCAAAAACTAATGCAAAGCCTAGGCTAATTCGTTGGGTTTTATTATTGCAGAAATTTGATTTGAAGATTCAAGATAAAAAGGGAGCTAAAAATTTGGCAGCAGATTACCTTTCTCAATTGGAGAATCCAACCTTGGAGAGGTTTGAAGAAGGGGGACATTGATGATCATTTCCTCGATGAGCAGCTTTATGCCTTGGTAAGTGAGGTAAGTAGTTTAAACTTTGAAATGCCTTGGTTTGTAGATTTTGCTAATTACTTGGCTACTAAGGAACTCCCTATGGATCTAACTTATCAAGAAAAGAAGAAATTCTTTTTCGACTTAAAATATTACTTTTGGGAGGATCCTTTATTATTTAAGATATTTAAGGACCACACGATCCATCGTTGCATGGTATGGCCCAAAACATTGAATATTCTCTGTCATTGCCATGCCGGACCAGTTGGTGGTCATATGGGAGCCAATAGAACTGCTCAAAAGGTACTAGAAACAGGATTTTATTGCCCCACTTTATTTAGGGACAGCTATGACTTTGTGAAATGTTGTGATTGTTGCCAAAGATCTGGAAACATCTCATCTCGTGGTGAGATTCCCCAAAATGGAATTCTAGTGTGTGAAGTCTTTGATGTATGGGGCATTAACTTTATGGGACCATTTCCTAGTTTCTTTGGTAACAAATATATTCTCGTAGCTATATACTATGTCTCTAAATGGCCTGAAGCCCAAGCCTTAGCAATGAATGATGTTAGGGTACTGATGAATGTTTTTTAAAAAAATATTTTCTCAATTTGGTACACCAAAAGCAATCATAAGTGATACGAGTACTCACTTTTGTAATGCTCAGCTTGAGAAAGTTTTCAAAAAGTTGGGCATTACACATAGGTTTTTTACTGCTTACCACCCCTAAACTAGTGGCCAGGTTGAGAACACAAATAGAAAATAAAAAGAATTCTTGAAAAACCTGTAGAACGATCCCAGAAGGATTGGTTCGAGAAATTAGACAATACTCTATGGGCCTTTAGGACTGCATTCAAAACTCCTTTGGGTACTATGCCATTTAGGCTAGTATATGGAAAGGCTTGTCATTTACCTATAAAAATTGAACATAATGCTTATTGGGCCATAAAACAAATTAACCTTGATCTTGCTAGTGCAAGTGAAAGGAGAAAATTGCAGATCAATGAGCTAGATGAATGGAGATTGAAAGCTTATGATAATTCTAAGATGTATAAGGAGCAGACTAAGAGATGGCATGATGCTCGCATTAAGGAACGGAAAGAGTTTCAAGATGGAGATCAGGTATTATTGTACAATTTGAGGCTTTGACTTTTGCCGGGTAAGTTAAAATCATAATGGTCAAGCCCGTTTACAGGCAAAGAAGTTTTTCCCTATAGTATGATCGAAATTACTCTAGAAAAGGGGGATTTTAAGGTGAATGGGCAAAGGCTCAAACTGTAATTAGGGCGAGAATTTAAGGAGTTAAAGGAGGTTTTATACCTCTAAGACTAGGTGAAATTACCTTTGATCATCCAACTAATAAGATGTTAAAGAAGTGCTGGGTGGGAGACAACCCACCATTTTATTTATTTTTAATATTGGTTTCTTTAATTTTCATGTTTTTAGTTTGTTTCTTTGATTTTTATTTCTTCTATCATTGGTTGGTGGTGTGTTGTTTTAAGTTCACTTGAATATGCAGAGAAAAATTTTCTTTTGAAGGCCTTTGGACAGGCCCATGTCATTAGAGGTGTCATTCATTTTTAGAGATAATAGCTATAACATGCCCAATGACATGCCCATGTCACTAGACATGTCATTTAAATTGCACCACAGTAGCTGCAACATGCCCAGTGATACTCCCGTGTTACTAATCATGTGATTTTGGATAAAATTTGAGTCACAGTGGCAATGACATGCCTAATGACATGCCCATGTTGATGAATGTGTCATTTTGTTCCAATCACAGTAGCAACACCACGCCTAGTGACACGCCTATGTCACTGGATATGTCATTTTATCTCATATGCAATAGCATTGACACGCCCATTGACACATGCGTGTTTGTGGGCGTGTCAACTATTTTTAAAAACGTGTTGATTCCCATTTAAACCGACTTTTCACTCTTTTCTCTCCCTCTTTGTTGATTTTCTCTCAAATTTCCCTCAACCTCACACTCGAAATCACACACCCACTCATCTTAAAAGGGATTTAGATTCCCATTCCAATTTTTGGAGCAGATCTATTTGCTTTTTGTTCGATTCTATCACATCCTCCACTGCTATTCTAAGGTATGAACTCTCACTTTTGCAATATTTTTTTTATTTTCTTTGAAATTCCTTCGAGATTTTTTGCCATTTTTCAAGATTCTTAGGAATTATGAGATTTGTTCCCAGTTTTGAAGGATTTATTGTGATTTATTCGTCATATTTTTGGGAATTCTTTAGTTGGGTTTGTGTTGAGCATGTTTATGCACTATTCATTGATTATCTATACATCTATCTAGCAATTGCTTTTGTTATAATTTGTTAGGTTATAGAGACATATTGAATTGAAGTGCTGCATTTTGTATCCCATGGTCGCTAGATGCAATGATTTAATTTCTTTTATGGATTTCGTTGTTGTTGGTTTATTATTTTGTGTTGCCATAATTGGCATTATTTCTGTTGGGTTATATTTTGTGTTATTTTGTTATAATGTTAATATTTTAGTAACCCTAACCCATGTTTTTGATATTGATGTTGTTTCTGAGGATATTCTTGTTTTATGCAGATCATGGGCCCTCGTAAACAACCATCTTCCATGTTACACTCCAAAAGGGATAGAGGGGAGGGCAGCTCAAGCCAACCGGCTACATGTCCTACCTCTAAATTCATGGCCAGCTACAAGTGCCTTCAATTCTCATATTTTGAGGAATGAAAGCAGTTTGAACTATTAGGAAACAATGATTGGTCTACACGTCCTACCACACTTAATTCCTTGCTTGTCCCCAAGCAAGGCTAAAATCAAAACACACTTACCAGATGAATTTTGTTAAGTTCAAGAGTTATAAAGATGCATCAAGACTTCCTTATCCCTAAATCCGCAATCAATATCGAATCAAACAAAATCAACACCAATGCAATTAAGTGGCTTTCCATGCATAACCAATGTTGTCACTCCCTCACCAACTCTTACAAGTGTTTGATCATGGTGGTGTTTACACTCATAACAATCAATGAAAGATTATTGCCATAGGCTTGCTTATCAATCAAATCTCCACCACAAAATAACAATCAAGCATCAACCAAAAGGTCTTTATTGGGTTGTAATGGAGTTAAGGTAAAGGCATAATATTTAGGAAATGTGAGCTTGATCATTAAGTTCAAGAGCACTTTAAGAATGAAGTACCCGATCATATACATAACCGAACAATCCCAAAATACCTTCCTCTCATCTACCCCTTGACATTAAAGAGTTTTTCAAGAGAACTCACTTATTAAATCTTGTAATGATACATTCCAACCCTTTCAACAAGAACAACAATTATTCTTATTATTATATATTTTTTTTCTTTTTTTTTTCTTTTTTTTATTTTTTTTTATTATTTTGCTTTGCAATCTTAAACCTACTAAATTTAACCCCACACTTAATTCAACACAACACTCGGTCATAAACGCTCTTAAAATGCTCTTGACCTAATGAAAGGGTAAGAGTTAAACAACAAGGTTCAAGCTAATGGTGTTGTGAAAAAAGAAAGAAAAGGAAAAATAAAATAAGCTCAAAATTGGCTAACTAAGGTTAAAAATAGGGTTGGTCTTTGTAAGCCAAAGTGGGTTCACCTAATTGCCTTAATCATCTTGATGCCTAATTGAAATTTTTATGTAATCTTAAAATGCATGTCAAAGCAAGTTCTAGCAATTCATCAATCAAAGATGTTCACCCACAACAATAATGATAAGTTGATGGCTCAATTCCTCACTAGGTTAATGGCAATGCAAGGAAAAACCAACAAAATTGACAATAAGCACCAATTCTACTCAATTCTCAAATTCATGCTTCAAAAATTCAAAGGTCATCAATCAACAATTTATAACAATTGGACTCTCCAAAACTCATTTATTCAAAGAAAAACATTACTAAACTTAAAAAGTAAAAACACAAAATGCACTATCCCACACTTAAAGATTCACATTGTCCTCAATGTGAGCATGCATAAACTAAAAGAGAGTTTAGATGATACCTGATTTCCATCGTTCCCATATACGATGTGTAGGGCTCCTTCCACCCATAATGTAATTGGAGCCCATGTATGAGAGGATGAACAACATGCAACTTTGAAATGTGGCCAATGTATTGAAAAGCCTAGGTAGCATCCTTGGAAGAGCAATTGTCCAACAAGAACATGTGAGGGTTGTCTTAGATTGATCCTCTAATGCTATAGGGACGTGGTAAGAATCTTTTTCAGTTTGCAACATGATTATATATGGTTTTTGCTCGTTCTCACCACCCTGGGTGGGAGAGATTATAATTTGTTGCATACTGTAATCCCCAACCAAAACATCTTTCATAATTCTTGGGGTCTTTTTAAGTTCAACCAAGTTTGGTTGAATCACTTCTTCATCCTCTTTAGCAATTTGAAGCTCCCCCTCAACAATCTCATTATTTAATAGTAAATTGCTCTCCCCAATTTCTAAATTGGAAAAATTAGGTTCTACTTCTAAGGTCATTGCCACCTCAAGCTTATCTACACTATCTTCACCACAGGGCATGTCATAGAGTTTAGAAAGTTGCATACCTTGTTTCTCTTCATTCAGCCTATTTGGGAATGGGATTGGTGGCATACAAGGATTTGGAGGTTCATGCAATTTTGTTGAGGTTGATGCTTCCAAATTCTCCTCCTCCTTTGATTGAATTAACTCCTCTATGTATGGTTGTATTTCCTCACCATTTTCTTCTTGATTAATTGCTGCATCAAAGGAATCACAAAAACTATTATATATCACCTGTTCACTCCTCAAATTTGAGATTACCTTGACTTGCACCAGTTGGCTAGGAAATTCCTCTTCTTGGTGTGCTTGGAGTTGATGTGCTAGTTGCCCAACTTGAGCTTCCACCCTCTTCAATGATTCCTCCAAAGAATCAGACCTCTCATGGCTCCCTTCCTGATTTTGTGTGCTAATTTGAAGGTAAGCATTCAAATCATCTTCCACTGTGGATTTCTTGCATTGATCCTGATTTTGTGCACTAATTTGAATGAAGGCATTCAAACTATCTTCCAAAGTGGGTTCCTTAAGTCGATATTGATTTTGCACGCTAATTTGAATGAAGGCATTCAAACTATCCTCCAATGTGGGTTTCTTAAGGTGATCTTGATTTTATGCGCTAGTTTGAATGAAGGCATTCAAACTATCCTCCAATGTGGGTTTCTTAAGGTGATCTTGATTTGAATATAGTTCTTCAGAGTAAGGATTTCTTTGGTAAGGTTGAAAAAAAATTTGAGGTGGAATTTGCTGTTGATTTTCCCAAGAAAAATTTTGGTGGCTTCCCCAGCTTGAATTATAAGGTCTGGGATATGGGTCATTTCCACCCATTTGCTGGAAACTTTCATAGGCATATTCTTCCTCTTGCCTCTCTTGGTATTGTCCATAACCAAATGAACACATGTTTGCGCTATGTCCTTCAATGCCACATGCTGAACATACTTCACGAGCAGGCATAGGTGTTCTTCCTCTTGCATTTAGCATCTTAAGTTGGTTCGTTAATTCTGTTAATTGCCATGCCATGTCAGAATCATCGTTCCTATCATAAACTCCCCTGTGCCTTGAAAACTGCATCTTTACAAAAGGCACTTAGCAACTTATAGAAAACAAACAAATAATTAAATTGAACAAAAATCAAACAAAATAAACAAACAATTCAAAGAAAACAAACAATCAATTAAATTGTAAAGAAAAATCAAACTATCACTACTTAAACAGTCTTCCCCGGCAGCGGCGCCAAAAACTTGTTGTGCTCGAATTAAGTACTACTACAAGCGTCACTCGTAAGTATACGAGGTAGCTGTAGCAAAGGTGATCACCCCAAGGTCGTTTCCCCAAGAAGGTGTGGTTCGTAATATCTTGATTGACAATTTATTTAAATGCGAAAGTTTGTTGTTTGGAATTAAGAACAATTTAAACCTAAGATTAACGTGCGTAGGGTTGAAGTGTGAAGGTGATACAAGATCAAATCGATTCTTGGGAAGGTGCCTAGGGTTATAGGTCCATTCAATCAAAGCTCAATTCTCAATCATCCATTAACAAACCTTGTAAATTAATTTGTTCCTTAAGGTTAATTAGTCAATTACCAATTCATTAGTTCTCACATTCATGAAATAGTAATAACCAATTATTTTACATTTGCAAATTAATGAAACCCTATAACTTATATTTCTAATTCATTCATAGGGTAGTCAATTGTATAGTTCCGATATCAAATTTCACCTCTCGGTCCGTCATCCAATATTCAAAGATTAATAGGTAGCTAATCTATCAACCTAGCATTTAATACAATACAATCAACCAACAACAAGGTACATCAATGTAAATATCAAATCAAAGCATTTAATCAAATATACTACAAACCCTAGGCATGGGTACTTAGCTCAACATCATCAATTTAAAACATTCATTCAACTCAATATAAATCAAAAACAAATTGTTTATTGCAATATCAATTCTCTTAATACAACAAAAAGAATATTGGAATGAATTAAAAGAGAGAATAGAAAAACCCCTTGTGAAGATGCCAAGAGTAGGATTACTAGTCTTCCTCCTAGCTCCACTTTGATATTTGATGAAGAACTCAAGCCCTCTTCAATGGTTGATTCCCCTTTGCAATATGGAATGGAGCTTTCTCAAGTCACCAAACCTTGGAATGATGCTTCTTCAACCTTCAAGAGCTTGTTTAACCCAATTTATCCCAAAGAACCTTAAAGATCTTGTCAATGGAAGATGGAGAAGATGAAGAAGGAGGATGAAGATGAAGGGACAAGGAGAGTATCACTCTCTCCTCATCCCAAATCGTGTTTGCCCCCCTCCTTCTCTTTTCTTTTCTCTCTCTCCTCAAACCCTAGCCATCTCCTCCTCCCTCTTTTCTTTCGAGCAGAAGAATTTATAGAAATTAAGGGTGACACGGCCAAGCTTGATGGCCGTGTCCCTCACTGCCTTCTTCTTTCTTTCTTTCTTTTCTTTGTTCTTCAAGGAGTGACACGGCCAAGCCAAGAGTGGCTTGGCCGTGTCACATGAGTGTGTTTGCTTCTGCTTCTTTTTTGCTCTTTCTTTGCTTTGGTCTTTGTTTTGCTCCTTAAATGAGACACGGCCAATGGCTTAGCAGTGTCTCTTGGCCGTGTCAAGCTCTGTCATTTCTTTACTTTGAGGTGACACGGCCAAGCTTCATTTGGCTTGGCCATGTCATGCTTGGTTCATGCTCTTCTTGCACTGTTTTGATCTTCCAAGGGTGTTTTTGCACCTAAACCTAAAACAAACACTTTAAACAAACTTAAAACAAAAATCAATCAAAACATTAACTAAAAACACATAAAAATCATACTAAAAACAAGTACAAAAATTATCTAAACAGTATCAGCCTAAGGTGTCCAAAGCATTAAATTTTGAATCCTTTCCTTATCGGATGGTGCATAATCTTTTAGTTCACATTATTACGGCTTAACAAAGTGGTACGAGGGTGGTTAGCTTGATGGATTTATTCTTTTTGAATTACATGGTTCATAAAATCCAATGCAATGTAGCTCATGCTATCGCACATTTCTTCTATGAGCAGTCCAAGAAAGGAGTACCAGGTAATTTATATGGTGGCATATATGTCACAAGGTTAGCTCTCAATTTGGGTGTGTTGAATGGATGCCTCCCGATGACTGTGGATGGGTTCCCTAAACTTTAGGTATGAACATTTTGAAGTAGCTAGACTGAGAGAAGGTTGTGGAGCTACAGGCACCACCTATAGATTCTGAGCCAGTTCCTCCTGCTCCCACTTCTGACATACCTCCACCTCCACTGATAGACTTCCTTGGGCCATCTGCTACTGCTGGACCTTCTTCCTCAGCTGGCCCATCCTTTACCCTAGCCCCTACCTTTAGAGACTGGTGTCATTCGGTTAATGTTGAGTGGGATGATGATAAGAAACTACTGATTTTGAGAGGCAGATCTGCAGGATTGAAGGCAAATTGGGGAACCTCGAGTTGAATCAGAATAAGATATTGTCTCAGCACAACCATATTCAAGTTTTTATGGAGCAACAAGCCGCTTCCTTTCAAGCGCAATTAGATCATGATATTTTGCGGAGGCAATGGTTGGAGCAGTCCATGCTTGAGTTATGGAGGTCTCAGGGGTTTAGCCCTTTGCAACCTCCACCATATTAGCCTCTGATGCCACCCGCAAATGCTTCCAATGGCCATGCTAGTGTTGATACTAGTGCCAGCGGTGAGGATACCAATGCTAGTGATGATTCCACTGTTGAGCCCATGATTGACTAGCTCACTTTTTCCCATCTAGTGGATTCTTTTTCTTTACTTCATTACTTTCTTTTTATTTTTATTTCTTTTGGATGACTGTACTTTTAACCTATTCATATGTTTATTTCTTTTCTTTTTCTTTTCTTTTTTATTTTATTTCTTCATTTCTTTCTTTCTTTTTATTTTATATATATATCTTTGAATCTTCACAATTTTGCATGTTAGTATTTGTTCTGTAGCTAATTTGCCTCCGCAATGCTTTTGGGACCATATTCATATATGTCGCTTCATGGACATGACAGGGCAGTTCTCTCTCTCTTTTGTTTCTTTTCTTGTTTTACACACATTGGGGAGAATGTGCGTCTTAAGTGTGGGGGAGAGGTACATTTTTGAGATTGAGTATTGTTATTTATTTCATTCTTATCATTTGCTTCATTAGCCTCATTCAGCTTTTTTTAACCTGTTTTTGGGATCAAGTAAGCTAGATTGCCATAATAGCATGAATTGAAATGATTCCTCTTTATATTAAATTAATGCTTGATTTACTAAATGACAATATCTTGTTGTGGTTAACTTGGCTATCTTAATCAATTGCTTAAGACTGAATGTAATAGTAATAATTAGGTAGTTGATTGATAAGAATTGCACACGTCTCAAGTTTAAAACCTTAGTTACATGTTTTAGCATGTTAAAATTCCTTAGATACTTGAGTCAAACTTAGTATGAAATCTTTAGTATCTTAATTTCTTGACCACTTATCTTAAAAAATAAAAAAAAATTTATTTCAAGAGATTTGAAAATTTGTCCCTATTCCGCTTATTTTAACTCTTGAATTAAAACGAATGAGTTGGAATCATGAATATGCTAGTAGCCATTTGAATAGTGATTCTAGCTGAGTAACCGGGGGTCGGTATCACAAATATTTACATTCGCATCAAAAAGCTAGTACAGTTCAAACAAGTCGGACTCCTTTAAAAAATCAAACAAATGGTTCAAATAATGCAAGTTAAGCGCAAAGGGTAAATTCATAAAAAAAAAAAAAGTCAAAGAATAGAGGAAATTTACACTTTCTTACTTTGTTCATGACTTTTGAGTTCTTGGAATTTTATGCTCAATCTTTTAACTCGAAATTTTAAAATTTTAGATCTGTGAAATTTTTGTTTTGAAACATCTCGATTCAGCTGTGATGTTTGAGAATTAGTTTTTGGTTGAGAATGTTGGATTTTCTGATTCCAGTATTGTCAAACTTTTCTTTTCTTGTTGGATATAGAGGGATCCGTATAGTGATTTATTTTGCTTGAGGGCAAGCAAAAACTCAAGTGTGGGAGGAATTTGATAAGTGATAATTGATGATATTTTTGCCCCTATTTCTTAGTATAATTATTGTCAAATTGAGTTTACTTTATTTGTTCAAGTGCTTCATAGGGTTGATTTCAGGAATCTTTTACATTTTGAGGCAGTATGACATTTTGAGGCCGCATGGTCATTTAGGCTAGACTCACGAATGAAAGACAAGGAAAAAACTATTTTTGGCACATTTTTCAAGCGACATGGGCATGTCAATGACCATGCCATTTGCCTACATTACAGAAGCTTCAACAAGCCCAAAGACATGGGCGTGTCCATGGACATGTCATTTATCCTGAATTACAGTAGTTGTGACATGCACAAGGACATGGGCATGACACTTTTGTAGACCCGTAATTTTTTACCCAGTCCAATCCGATATTTTTAAACAGTCCAAAATAATTTTTGTGGTGTTTTTAATAATATTTATTAATTATAGTATTTATTTTTAATTAAAATAAAAAAAGAAGAAGAAAAGATAAAAAATAAATTAAAAATAAAAATCGACGACCGGCAACATCGACGATGAATTGGCTTGGGCCAATTTGATGCAGGAAAAACCTACGACGAATTGGCCACAAGCCAATTCACCGTAGGTTTTACCTGCGGTAAAATGGCCACGGGCCAATTCGTTGCAGAAATAACCTGCGGCGAATTGGCCATAAGCCAATTCGTCACAGTTTTTTCCTGCGACAAATTGGCCTGTGGCCCGCGCCCAGCCCGCGCACCCAACTAGCAGCGCCCCGCAGCAATTTTTGCCAGTGCAATTTTTGCCGAAACCCTATTCTACTTGGTTTTTAATTTTATTTCCTAAACGGTTTTTATTTCCTTAACCAAATAGTATTGGTTTTTTATTTTTCTTATAAATACCACATCAAAACACACAGATTTTTTTCGGCCAGAGAGAGGATCGAACTTTTGGGATTGAGACTTTTGGAATTTTATTCAAGAACTATCCGAATTCCTTTTGGCAGTTTATTGACAATCTCAAGCTTGAAGGATCAAGAGGCAGCAAACAACATACAACCCATGAAAGGCAGCCCACACTGTCTTTGTTATTGTTCAACCAGAAGTTAAAATTGTGGTGGAACCAACAACGGAGGTTTGAATCTCTATTTACTTGTTTATGTTTACAGTAGCCTCATCACTCAATTGGATTAATTTTTTAAATGTACAATAGATGATCAATTGTTCTACTTACCATCCAAACTCTATTTAAAACCCTAAAAATTATTTTCCAAGACCCTAATACCTTAATACCCGTAAATAATTTTTGAAATCTAAAAAATTACACTTTTCTAAAACCACAAAACAATAATCTATTTTCCCACATTCAAACCATAAACCCTAATTAAATTTAGGGACCACCGTATGGGCTCGTCGAAGGGGTCAATATTTATTTGTGAATTATAAGTCTTTGTGTTTAACTTTCTTTATTTTAAATCCTGATTTAGTTATTAAAATTCTAAAAACTTTAATTTATGATGTGAACCCTAAATTTATATATTTATTTCTTTATTTAATTTTAGATTTAATTATGTATTTTATCATATGTCTTGATGATTGATTTATTTAATTTTGATGTTTGGTTTATTTAATTAATCATGAATGAATATTTTTTCAATTATTATTTGTTCATTAAAATTGTAAGAGGTATGTTTCCATGATTGGGTACCTCATTAATTAATCTTTATGCAATTTAATTTATTTTCATATTTTGGAATTAATGTAAAGGACATGTTTCCACCTTTCGGTGGGTGTCCTATTTAGTTTTAGGCATAGACGATGTAAGGACATGTTTCCATCCTCGGATGGGTGTCCATTTATTTATTTTGTTTGGACATTGTTGTGATTTTAATAAAGTATTTATTTATTCTTATGATAGCATGTAGTATGGATAATATCGATATATTTAAGAATTTTATAATATTAAGACCTTCAAAGGAGGCCGGTTCCAATAAACCGGGCATTGTGGGGGTGCTGGGCCATTTCTCACCTTTCCCATATGTACCCAATGTTTCAAACCCATTAGGAGGTTAGGAATTCCTTAGGAATCAAGTCATCCATCCCTTTCTTTTTTCTGGCTCGTCCAGGTGGCTACTCCATTTTCTTCGGGCTTAGGCTCGTGTTCTCTAAGGCCCCGAGCCTAAACAGTGTCGAAGTAGCAAGAACCAATCCACCGGGAGTGGAGGCAAAAATCTTCGCTCATAGTGGCGACTCCACTAGGGATAAGAGAAGTTAATTCCGTTGGTCTTTATATTATTCTATTCTTTCTTATCATGATATTATCCATTGCATCATATTATATTGCATCGTGTGAGTGAGTTAGGATGCCCGTGATACTTGTGTTGTGTTATGTAAGGGATACTATACTTTCACTCAAGGTATGGAGATCGAGCATGGCATAACCACTCATAACCTTGTACCTTTTAGTATATACTTGCTATGGGAACCTAAGCCTTTTCAACCCAAAGACTAAAGCTCATGTAATTGGCCTAGTTACTTTCCTCAGGTTTTTACCCCAAATGCTCATTGTTTGACTATGATTAGTTTATCTTGGCTTAAATCATGGCTTATTTGGTTTGTTCTTTTTCTAATATGACCTAAGTACATTTGTAAGCTCAAAATAATTTTTTCTTTAAAGTCCAAAAGACCAAAGCTATTTTCAAAACTTTTCAAGATGGTCTTTGGACATAAAACTTTTCTAAAAATAAATCAAAAAATTCTTTTCTCATGACTCAAATACAAAGCCCAAAATCCATTTTTTCTAAAATCTTTTTACAATGGGCTTAGAAACAAAATTATTTTCACAACCTTTTGAAAGAGCTTATGAATATTTAGGTCAATTATGGAAATACCAAAAATCAATTGTGAGCCTAGTTTATCCTAAGAATTATTAACCATGAGCTTATTTTTGGCATGAATCATTAGTTACTTCTTCAAGTGAGAAATCTATTTATAATAAACCTCTTAATTTAGTTTTAATCCAATATAGCATAAAAGCTACTATAGTCAGTTGAATGGATTAAAACTTAATTAATGGGAATTATCATGAACTGATTTTTATTTTTGAAAATATAACTATTAGTTGAACCGTCCGAGGAAACATTTTGAAAATAAAATATCCCATGTTGGTATTTTTGTTAACCATATGCCTAGGAAAAGGGACTCGCCATCCGTGTGTGGAAGTTATAAGGTGGGAAGGAACGTCCTATTTATCCTTGTTTGTTTATTGTTTGTGCATACATTCATACATGTAATATCCCAAAGTATACCCTAAAAGTTTTGGAATATTTATTGTTGTATTTGGATTAAGTGTATATGTTAAGTGAGAAGAGAAAAGAAGAAAGAGAGAGAGTGTGTATATGTTGTATATATAGAAATATATACAACATATACAAGTCAAGGTGATGAAAGTCAAAAGAAGATATTTATTTATTTAAATTAGTGAAATTAATTAAAGGAAAATAAATGAGTGGAAGAGAATATATGAGAATATTTTAATGATTTATTGCTTGGTGGAGGTTTAAGTGGGGATTAGATATTTGACTTTGTCTCTTTTTCTTCTTCATTTTCTTCTTCTTTCTTTGGTTGGCCGGGCATCAAAGCTAAAGAGGGAAGGAGAGTTTTGTTTTCCTAAGATCAAAATTTAAGGAGAATTCAAGTGATCAAGTTGGAGATTTGAGAAATTTCATTAACTTTGGTAAGTTTCTTCTTGATTCTCTTGTTTTATTTTAAGTTTTTATTGAGTTTGATGATTGATTGTGGATAGTATGAATATGTTTGATTGTGGTGTGTTTGAGTGTGTTGGGTATATTTGATTATGATTTTGGGGTTGAATTGAAGAGATGGAGTTAGGTTTGGTGTTGAAAGAGTAAGAGTTGTGACTTGGTAATTGATGTCAATATTGAGTTTGATCAATTATTTTTGGTAGATTTTCAATGTGTTTGTGTTTAATGGAGTGGAAAGCATAGAATACATGAATTTGGTCCGAAACAGAAGCATTTTGGATGCCACGCCCGTGGCCCTTGGATGCCACGACCGTGGGGGTGTTAAGCAATTGGACAAATTCATTTTCTAACCCACGCCCATGGGTGTAATATCCCAATGTATGCCCTAAAAGTTTTGATATTATTGTTTTACTTGGATTGAATGTATATGAGTAATTTGAAAGAGAAGAGAAATTTAAAAGAAAGTGTATATGTTGTATATATGGGAATATATACAACATATATACAAGTCAAATGTAATGGTCAAAGGAAGAAGATATTTATTTTTTTACTTATGAAATTACTAAAAAGGATATTACGTGAAAGGAAGATTAATTATATAGAAGAGGGTATTTAGGTAATTTTCTTTTTAAATTGCTTGGTAGAGGTTTAAAGAGATGAAAAGTTTGACTTTGTTTCTTCATTTTCTTTTCTTTCTCTTTGGTGGCCGGACATGATCAAGACAAGAGAGCAAGAGGAAGGTTTTGAGTTCTAAGATCAAATTGAAAGAGTTTTCAAGTGATTAAGTGGAAATTCAAGAAGTTTCACTATTTTGGTAAGTTTTCTCTCTCTTATTTCTTTTGTTCTTCTTGAAGTTGTGTTTGAGGTTGATGAATTGTTGTTGATGGTATGATTAGGTTTGTTTGTGGTGTGTTTATAAGTGTTGAAATTGATTTTAAGATAAGAAGTTGAGTTGGTGTTGTTAATGGAAGTGTTTGAGTTGAGTTTGTTTTAGGGTTTTGAAGTGGTAAGTGATGTTTAACTTGGGTTGATCAATTATTTTCATAGATCTTCATGTTATTTGTGTTTATTGGAATTGTAAGCCTAGAATATGTGAATTTGGTCGAAGGCAGTAGCATTTTGGATGCCACGCCCATGGCCCTTAGATGCCATGGCCGTGGGGCTGTTGAACAATTTGGGCAGAATTGTTTTCTACCCCACGCCCGTGGGGGTTGGGGTGGCCACGGCCGTGGGCTCTAGTATGTGGTGTTGGGTTGTAATGTGTGTTATAAAGGTCTAAGATGAGGTTAATAAGTGATAAATTGTATTGGAATTCATGTATTGTATCACTTTTGGACTAGGTTTTGGAAGAAAGTGATTTGCCCTAATTTAAGAAGTGAAGAACTCTTGGAAGAGGAAGAGTATAGAGTTGTGTGAGTGTTCTTGAGGTAAGTACAAACTACATTATTGCATACATTCATATGATGTTGAAACTTAACACACATTTGATTGTAAATGTGTAAAGAATTCTAATGCATTGTTGATGCATACTAATAATGTATTGTTTGATATAATGTGTATGTTGTGGTGAACATGTAAAAGGTGTGTTAAGGTCATTTGTTGTATATACACTTGAATGATAAATGGATTAATGTGATTTGAGTTATAATGATTGAAATAAAATGAATAGAGTATGTTGCCTATATGATGATGAATGTAAGATATATGTTCAATATAATTGATTATGTATACTTGAATAATGAAGTGTTATGATTCAAATGAGATGTGAGCCATTGTGATTGGCTATGATGACTCAATTGAAATAAGTGGGGCATGTTTGCCTAAATGATGATGAGAATTGAGAATGAAATTGATAATAAATAATAAATGAATTGTGTGTCTAATATGTTATTCATTTTCAGAGTTTTGTTGTTGGTGGCATGCCTATAGTAACACTCTCTTGAAGTTAGGTTGGGCTTGATCCTTAAAGCCAAGTTGGGTTGAAGTTTAACATGTTTTACTCCCCTTGAAGCTTGGTTGGATCTAGTCCTTGAAGCCTAATTGAGATGTTACAACCCTTGAAGCTAGGTTGGGTTGGTTCTTGAAGCCAAGTTGGGTTGATACTTAGCATGCTTTGTTCCCCTTGAAGCTTGGTTGAACCTAAATCCTTGAAGCCTAGTTGGGATAATGATAAATGTGATAATTAAACCAAAACATTAACTCTGAAAGTTGAATGGCATATTAGTGTCTTTGGGCCCATGTTTGTCTTTGTTTTTAATGTGATTTTTGAATGGTGAAACCAATGAATAATGAGATTGATTATATTGCATAAATATCTTGTGGAGAATGAATGTTTGATATGACCTTAAGCAAAGTAAGATGTTGGAGTATAACAGTTCTTGTGAATGGTGTATGGAATTGATTGTGTGACATTAGCATTGCATAAAAACATAATATTATTGTAGTTTGTACCACTAAGTCGTTGGCTTAGCGCAATTATAATTTATCGCGCAGGTAACAGGGAAGAACCGGAGAGTTCCTCTAGGCCGAGTAGAGGCTAGATCTTGAGGTGTTGCTAGTGAAGCTTAAAGATCGAAGACATACTGCCAAACATGTATATGTTTTATGTTTTTGTAAAACTTGAGTTTTGATGTATTTGTAATTGTAAATATTTGTTATATATTTTCCGCTGTGTTTGAATAAATATTTTATCTATTGTTTCTAACTTTAAAATGTTTTAAAGTTATTCATATTTTTAAAAAGGGATTGTCTGTATGTTTTATAAACAGTGGCATACCTATATTTTGTATACGTATATTACGATCGTACTAGCATGCTGTGTACGTATACAAGGTATAGGGGTGTTACATTGGGGGTTTGTGAGACCACGACCGTGGGGTTTGTGAGACCACAACCGTGGGGTTGTGAGGCCACGACCGTGGACCCTAGTTAGTGGTTTTGGTTTGTAATTTATGATCTATGGCTATAGTATGAGACTAATAGGTGAATAATTGTATTGGAATTCATGTGTATTGTTCCTTTTTGCATTAGGTTGTGAAGAGGTTGAGTTTCCCTAACCTAAGTGTTGAGGATTCTTGGAAGAGGAAGTGTATAGATTGGTTTGAGTTGTTCTTGAGGTAAGTAAAAAACCTACATTGTTGCATACATTTACATGATTTTGAGACTTAGCACATTTGGTTGTAAATGTGTTAAGTAATCTATTATATTGTTGATACATTTGATTAATGCTATTAATCGCATAATGTGAAATATACGATGATCATTCAAAATGTTTATGCAATGTAATTGGTCATGATGAGATGTGAAGCCATTGTTGTTGGTTATGATAGTGCAAATGAAATAATTAGGGCATGGTTGCCTATTTGATTATGGAATATGAAATGAGAAACGAATTGAGAAAGAGATTGATAAAATGAAATAATTGTGTGCTTAATATGTTATTCAATTTTCAGAGTTCTGGGTTTGGCGGCATGCCTATGAATTGCTGGATAGGTGAAAAGACCGGGTCGTAAGCCGAGTCCAGCTGAAAAATGTGAAATGTGATGTTTTTGGGGTGAAAAGACTGGGTCGTAAGCCTCAAAAACAAATTCTTAAAACTAGATTGAGTTAAAAGACTGGGTCGTAAGCTCAAATCTAGTTGATTATCCATGGATAAATGTATTGATGATTGTGATTATGGACCAAAGCAGTAACTCTGAACTTTGAATAACATATTAGTGTCTTATGGGCCCATGCTTGTCTTTGTTTCAATGTGATTCATGAATGGTGAAATAATTGAATAAAATAATGGAAAGTAGTGTTATGGAAAATATTAATATACCATTAATGAATATTGTCTTTATTGTTGAAAGTATGACATTGACATTGCATTATAGCATATTGTTATTGTGGTTTGTAACACTAAGCCGTTGGCTTAGCGCAATTGTGGTTCATCGCGCAGGTGATAGGATAGAACCAGAGAGCTCAGTTAGACCAAGTTGAGTTTAGACTCTGAAGCGTTGATAAAGGGCTTAAAGATCAAAGACAAACTGCCGAACATGTATAAATTTTATGTTTTGTAAAACATTGATTTTGATATGTTTATTATTTGTAAATACCATTATATTTTCCGCTGCGTATCGCATAAATGTTTCATCAATTGTACTTTATAATATGATTTGAATGTTTTCAAGTTTTTTCATATTATTGTTAAAAGGAATGAGTGGTTTGTTTAGTAAACCGTAGCATTCCTATATTCAGTATACGTATATTACATATATGGTGGTATGTAGTGTACATATACAGGGTATAGGGGTGTTACAATTGTTTTGGTATCAGAGCCTAGGTTTGAGATTCTCAACCTAGGTAAATTGTAGGAAAAAGAATATTTTGATTTTAAAAGTTGGTTTTTAAATAAGATACATGTTTTGGTATTGGCAGTTTTTGATCTTTAATGAGGTATATTCTGATGTGCTTGCAGACATAGGTAGTGATGGCGTCTCATTCACGTCAGTCCATAGAAGGTAGTGCTGAGAGTGTAGCTCCTGAAGAGAGTAGGGATGGAGCTAGGGTTGAGAGAGCTAGTGAGGCACCTGCTCTTGTGCCAGAGAGATCAGCTGCTGATGAGGTTCCGCCGGTTTGGTTACGGTATGTGGTAGAATTGTTGAGGCAAGCTCCAGTACAGCCACCACTGCCACCACAGCCTCAAGTGCCAGTGAGACATTATGATAAATTGAGAAAGTATGGGGCTGAGGATTTCTTGGGCACTAAAGATCCTGCAGTAGCTGAGCAGTGGTTGGATAGAGTACAGAGGGTATTTATCCAGTTGCAAGCTACTCCTGAAGAGAAATTTGATTATGCTAGATCCTTATTGCAGAAGGATGCTTATGATTGGTGGAAGACAGTTCCTCATGCTATGAATGATCCACTGACTCTGCTTTATGGTGATTTTCTGTGGTAGTTTGAGCAGAAATATACCCCAAGGGAGTATAAGGATACTAAGAAGATGGAATTTCTGAATCTGAGACAGGATAACCGGACTGTGACAGAGTATGAGGTAGAGTTCATCCGGTTGAGTCACTATGCCGGAGGGATTATCTCTGATGAGATTGACCAGTGTAGAAGGTTTGAGGAGGGGTTGAGGCCCTCTATTATGTGTATTGTGGCTGGTTCTCGGTACCAGGATTTTTCTCAGTTGGTTGTAGCAGCTAGAAGTGTTGAGAGAGCACAGGGTATTGTAGCAGCTGCTACTGAGGAGGAGACCAGAGTTAGGAGACCTTAGTTTGAGGCAGGGTCTTCATTTATGAAGAGAGGCAGAGGAAGTTTTATTCCGAGGATCAGTAGGAGCCAGAGGCAGTCGGGCAGGTCAGTTTAGTATCAGAGGCAAAGACCGAGACCTACAGTTTCTGTAGCTAGTGCTCCGACTCCAGTGGTTCAGAGGTCTACTCCACCTACATGTGTCCATTGTGGTAGGGTACATGGGGGTGTTTGTTGGAAGATTAGTGGAGCACCTGAGCATTTCATTAGAGATTGTCCTGAGCTATAGGAGGATAGACAGACTGATACTACAGCTTCTCGACCTAGTTTTAGCAGAGGTGGTCGAGGGGGCAGAGGTTTCAGTAGAGGTGGTCGACCTAGGATCAGTCAGAGAGGAGGCTCTACATCCGGAGGCAGTAGGCCAGATGAGGCTGGGTCTTCTCAGAGAGTGTATGTGATGCAGAGGCAGCCAGATGCTTCAACAGTTATTGCGGGTACATTTTCTTTATTTGGCATTTCAGTTCTTGCTTTGATTGATCCAGGATCTACTCATTCATACATAAGTGCATCTATCTTGCCTGTGTCTGAATTGCATACTGAGTCCCTAGGATTTGATGTGTTGGTGACAAATCCTTTAGGACATAGTGTTGTGGTGAGTAAGGTGCACCAAGATAGTTCAGTTGTGGTGCAAGGTGAGGAATTTTTGGGGGATTTGATTGAAATGCCTTTTAAGGAGTATGATTTGAACTTAGGCATGGATTGGTTGTCTAAGTATGGAGCTGTGGTAGATTGTCAAAAGAAGTGTGTTACTTTGAGAACTGGTGATGGTAGAAGTGTGATGGTGTCTAGTGAGCAGAGACAACTTGCATGCTTGTTTGTATCAACTGTAGCAGCTAGAAAGTTGATTAGAAAAGGGTGTGATGCTTATCTTGCTCATGTTGTGGATAACAGAGTAGTGGGTTCTCAACTTGATAGTATACCCACAGTTGTGGAATTTTTCAGATGTGTTTCCTAAGGAGTTGCCAGGGTTACCCCCTGAGAGAGAGGTTGAGTTTGGTATCGATTTGTTGCCTGGTACTACTCCCATCTCTATTACTCCTTATCGAATGGCACCTGCTGAGTTGAGAGAGTTGAAGGTGCAGTTGCAGGAGTTTTTGGATAAAGGGTTTATTCGCCCTAGTGTTTCTCCGTGGGGAGCTCCTGTTTTGTTTGTGAAGAAGAAGGATGGTACTTTGAGGTTGTGCATTGACTATAGGCAATTGAACAAGGTGACTATTAAGAATAAGTATCCTTTGCCTCGGATAGATGATCTCTTTGATCAATTAAAGGGAGCAGCAGTTTTCTCCAAGATTGATTTGAGATCAGGGTACCATCAGTTGAGGGTTAGAGCTGAAGATGTTCCTAAGACAGCTTTCCGCACAAGGTATGGGCATTATGAGTTTTTAGTGATGCCTTTTGGATTGACAAATGCACCTGCAGCTTTCATGGGTTTGTGAGACCACGACCGTGGGGTTTGTGAGACCACGACCGTGGGGTTGTGAGGCCATGACCGTGGGCCCTAGTTAGTGGTTTTGGTTTGTAATTTGTGATCTATGGCTCTAATATGAGACTAATAGGTGAATAATTGTATTGGAATTCATGTGTATTGTTCCTTTTTGCATTAGGTTGTGAAGAGGTTGAGTTTCCCTAACCTAAGTGTTGAGGATTCTTGGAAGAGGAAGTGTATAGATTGGTTTGAGTTGTTCTTAAGGTAAGTACGAACCCTACATTGTTGCATACATTTAAATGATTTTGAGACTTAGCACATTTGGTTTAAAATGTGTTAAGTAATCTATTATATTGTTGATACATTTGATTAATGCTATTAATTGCATAATGTGAAATATACGATGATCATTCAAAATGTTTGTGCAATGTAATTGGTCATGATGAGATGTGAAGCCATTGTTGTTGGTTATGATAGTGCAAATGAAATAATTGGGGCATGGTTGCCTATTTGATTATGGAATATGAAATGAGAAATGAATTGAGAAATGAATTGAGAATGAGATTGATAAAGAGATAAATGAAATAATTGTGTGCTTAATATGTTATTCAATTTTCAGAGTTCTGGGTTTGGCAGCATGCCTATGAATTGTTGGATAGGTGAAAAGACCGGGTCGTAAGCCGAGTCCAGCTGAAAAATATGAAATATGATGTTTTTGGGGTGAAAAGACTGGGTCGTAAGCCTCAAAAACAAATTCTTAAAACTAGATTGAGTGAAAAGACTGGGTCGTAAGCTCAAATCTAGTTGATTATCCATGGATAAATGTATTGATGATTGTGATTATGGACCAAAGCAGTAACTCTGAACTTTGAATAACATATTAGTGTCTTATGGGCCCATGCTTGTCTTTGTTTCAATGTGATTCATGAATGGTGAAACAATTGAATAAAATAATGGAATGTGGTGTTATGGAAAATATTAATATACCATTAATGAATATTGTCTTTATTGTTGAAAGTATGACATTGACATTGCATTATAGCATATTGTTATTGTGGTTTGTACCACTAAGCCGTTGGCTTAGAGCGATTGTGGTTCATCACGTAGGTGACAGGATAGAACCAGAGAGCTCAGTTAGACCAAGTTGAGTTTAGACTCTGAAGCGTTGATAGAGAGCTTAAAGATCAAAGGCAAACTGCCGAACATGTATAAATTTTATGTTTTGTAAAACATTGATTTTGATATGTTTATGTATTTGTAAATACCTTTATATTTTCCGCTGCGTATCACATAAATGTTTCATCAATTGTACTTTATAATATGATTTGAATGTTTTCAAGTTTTTTCATATTATTGTTAAAAGGAATGAGTGGTTTGTTTAGTAAACCGTAGTATTCCTATATTCTGTATATGTATATTACATATATGGTGGTATGTAGTGTGCGTATACAGGGTATAGGGGTGTTACAATACATGCATCACATCACATATCATTAATCCTTTCTGGCTCACAGCCCTGGATTACGACAGTTCAAAAGCTTACGACAATCTGACCTATGCCGGAGATGAAGAATCTAGCAACGACTCAATCACTTTTTCACCAAAAGCAATGGAGCCCGAACAAATTCAAAGAATGGTGGATGATGCCCTCATTGCTAAAATGGAAGAACTAAAAGGGGCCCTAGCTGAGATCATGAAGAATCAAATGACTACAATGTTTGGGAACAATGCCAAAGCATCTGCAAGCACCAAGAAAGATAAGGGGAAGGCTAAAGTTGTTGAAGTGGCTTTTGATGATGATAAGGTGATCATTGATGATGATGACAATTGGGCTCAATACTTCCAAGATCCTCACGACAAGAAGAAAGAGTCAAAGGTTTTGAAAGATCAGCTGTGGAGAAAATTGAAACTTCAGATGTTGAAAAGATGATTGCTGATCTGGAAAAGAAGTTTGAAAAGAAGCTAAAAACTGAAGAAATGTCCAAAGTTGACAAATTATTTGAGCTAGATGAAGAAGTTTCATACAAGTTCAAGATGCCATCCTTTACAAAGTTTGATGGAACCAAAAATCCTCACCTCCATGTGAAGCAATATATCACTGCTATTCAGTCTGACTCGGCTACTAAGGCTCAAACTCTAAGGTACTTCATGCTCTCATTGGATCCTATTATCCAAAATTGGTTCAATACCTTAGATGATGGCACACAAAAGAGTTAGGATCTGCTATACAAGGCATTCATCCAATAATATGGATACAATATTTAATTAGAAGTTACTCTAATGGAGGTGGAGTCCATTAGACAAAAGCCAAATGAGAATTCAGTGAATTATATAAAGAGGTGGAGGAATAAGGTTGCATTGCTCAGGAAGAGGCCTGATGAATCTGATCAAATAAGGATGATTGTGAGAGGGGTGTTGCCTAGTCTTTGTGAAAGGATATCTCATACACTCATCTGGTATTTCAAAGATCTTCTCCAAGCTAATTTGCAAATAGAAGAGTGGGAAAGAGAGAAGAACCATTTTTCTGCAAAATGGAATTATCAGTCTGGCAATCAAAGTACACATAAAGAAGTCTATGTCAATACAAATGGTCAAGCAAATAAAAGACAGTTTTCAGATCTGGGGAAGCCTTTGTCTTGGGTCTTCAACAAGCTATAAAAGAAGGGACTATTACAGCCATTGGCCCCTCGACCTTTGCCGAATCCTTTACCCTCAAAATTTCATACTTAAGCTTTTTGTCAATTTCATCATACTCAAGGACATGAGACCGACAGATGTACCCAATTGAAGCATGAGATCTAAGATCTAATTGACAGTGGTAAGCTACCTGAACCGAACAAGCCCACTACCAAGAACAATCCTTTGCCTAAATTTGGAAGAGTACCTCCACCAACAACCTTCATGGTGAGAAGAGGATTGGAGGAAGATTTTGTCTTATCCTCTTTTCAAGACAGGAATATTTAAGATGTGGAATAAGGAGAAATTTTATTCAACAAACTTCCCTTAGCTTGGAGTGTTGCTCTATTTATTTTGCTTTCATTAATATTTAATTCGAACAATTATATTTTTCAAATTTAAAGTTGTTTAAATAAATTATTTTCATCAAATTTTTCATGGTCGTTGTTCATTTTGGTGCTCAACTAATGAGGAATCTAGCTTGATAATTCATGAATTAACATATTTATGCATCATGACTTGAATGACTGTAATATCCCAAACTATACCCTAAAATTTTTGGAATACTTATTGTTGTTTTTGGATTAAATGTTATAATTGTATATATGTTTAAGTGGGAAGATAAGAAAGGTTAGAGGAGTGTGTATATGTTGTATATATAGAGATATATACAACATATACAAGTCAACATTTAATTAAGGTCAAAAGGAGATTTATTAATTATTTTTAAAATGGAAATTAAAGTAAGTGGAAGATGATATTTATCAATATTATATTATTATAATTGCTTGGTGGAGATTAATTGGAGAATTGTGTGGTTTAAGAGTTGAGACTTGTTTGACTTTTCCATTATCTTCTTCTTTCTTTCTTCAAGAGCCGGCCACCATTATCAACCAAGGAAGAGAGGGTTTTGTGATTTCCTAACTCAAGATTTGAAGGTGTTTCAAATGATCAAGTTGGAATTCTAAGGGTTTTCATCACTTTTGGTAAGTTTTCCACTTGATTCCTTGGTTTTCTTTTAAGTTTGTGTTTTGAGTTTGGTGTTTGATTGTTGATGGTATGTGAATATTTGATTTTGGTGTAATTGAGAGTGTTTGGTCTTATTAGTGTTGATTTTGGGATTGGTTTGAAGGAAAGGTTATGTTTGGTGTTGGAAAGCAAGTGTTGTGTTTTGTGTATGTGATGAGTTGTGATGATGGTTGTGATTTGTGTTTGATGTATGTATTGAGTTGTTTCGGTGTTTTTGCAAGTTTATTATGGTTTATTGGTTTGTTTGGTTAAGTTTTTTTGGAGTGGAACATGGTGAAAGTAAGAGGTTTGTTGGATGTGGTGTTGTTGTTGTTGCCGGAACCAAGATTTTTGGCCTGACACGCCCATGAGCGCAGCCAAGTCTTTGGGCGTATCAATGGTTCTATTTTCTGGATGGGTGACACGACCAGTGACACGCCTATGTCACTGAGCGTGTCACAGCTTCTATGTTGTAGTAGCATTGGCGCGGCCAGTGATATGCCCATGTCATAGCTACTATGATGTTGGTAGATTAACACGTCCAGTGACACGCCTATATCACTGAGCGTGTCATAGCTACTGTGTTGAGGGAGGATTGACACGGCCAGTGACATTCCCATGTCACTGAGCGTATCAAAGTTTCTGTGTTGTGAGTTTAGGGCACGGTCAGGGACACGCCCATGTTGTTGAGCGTGTCATGTGTAGAGTTTGCCCTAGTTGGTTTTTATTTATATTATCTCATGTGTATCTCTAAGTGAGTGTGTATGATCACTTTTGGATTAGGTTTTGAAGAGATTGAGTTGCCCTAATTCAAGTGTTGAGAGTTATCTTAGAAGAGGAGTGGTTAGATTGGTGTGAGTTGCTCTTGAGGTAAGTACAAATTTTGAGTGATTGCATACATTGATATGACATTGGGACTTAACACATTTAGTTGAGAAATGTGTTAAGTTACTTGATATATAGTTGATGAATGAGTTATATGTTATGACATGCATAATGTGAATTTTTTTGATGTACCAATGCAGTTAAGTAATGTATTGTATATGAAAAGGAATGTGGAATAACATGATGAGATATATGAAGACATAATGAAACCAATCGATATTGAGATAAAATAGAAGAATGAGAAAAATGAGAAAAGATGATATACTAAGGCAATGAGCCTAGTTTAATTATGAGAAATGAAATGAAAAATGAATTGTGAAAGAGATTGATAATGAAATAAATGAATTAATTGTGTGCCTAGTATGTTATTCAATTTTCAGAGTTCTGGGTTTGGCGGCATGCCTATGAATCGCTGGGCAGGTGAAAAGACCGGGTCGTAAGTCGAGCCCAACTGAAAAATGTGAAATATGATGTTTTTGAGGTGAAAAGACCGGGTCGTAAGCTTCAAAAACTGTAACAGTCTAGCCGGGTTGAGGTCCAAGATACTGGGGCCCTAGGGTCTAGCCGGGTTGAGGTCCAAGAGACTGGGTTTGTTACATTATCCATGTATATATATATATATCGCCTACAGGCTTGATGAATGTGATTATGGACCAAAGCAGTAACTCTGAACTTTGAATAGCATATTAGTTTTTTTTGGGCCCATGCTTGTCTTTGCTTAAATGTGAATAATGAATCATGAAACTGTAACACCCCTATATCCGGTACATGCACACTATAAAGACCACAATGTAATATACATGCACTGAACATAGGGATGCTACGGTTTTCCTTAACATTCAAAACATTTTAAATGATACCATAATCTTTCTCATTATGCATTATAGAAAATAAGTCATTAACCTGTAATATAAAACAAAATAGATATAAATACATTTACTTAATATGCAGCGGAATTTATAAAATATTTACATATATGAATACTTCCAAATCCATATTTACAATTTTACATATATTTATATTAAAATCAATACTTTACAAAACATAAAGAAATTATACATGATTGGCAGCTCTTCTCTGATCTTTAAGTCCCAAAATAACTCTTCAATGTCTACTCTCACTCGGTCTCGAGGAACTCTCGAGTTCAACTCTGTTACCTGCGCGATCAACACTATTGCGCTAAGCCAACAGCTTAGTAGTACAAATTATGCTAACATTATGCTTAAATGCAATGCAATATCATACACATTAATAATAAAACAACATTATAGTTGTAAAGATAATACCACATCTTTATATTTCATAACTCATACTCATATAATCATATTACATTTCAAAGTCCTTTCAAGGATCTCATTATTCAATTATTTTAACATCAATAAACCACATTGAAATAAAGACAAGCATTGGGCCCAAAAGACACTAATAAGCAATTCAATTTTCAGAGTTAATGCTTTGGTTTAATCATCACATTTATCAATATCATAATCCCAACTAGGCTTCAAGGATTAGGTTCAACCAAGCTTCAAGGGGAACAAAGCATGCTAAGTATCAACCCAACTTGGCTTCAAGAACCAACCCAACCTAGCTTCAAGGGTTGTAACATCTCAATTAGGCTTCAAGGATCAAGTCCAACCTAACTTCAAGAGATTGTTACTAATATTAGGCATGCCACCAACAACAAACTCTGAAAATGGAATAACACATTAGCCACACAATTCATTTATCATTTAATTATCATTTCCATTCTCAATTCTCATCATCATCTAGGCAAACATGCCTTATTCCTTTCAATTGAACCATCATAGCCAATCACAATGGCTTCATATCACATTTGAGTTATCATAGCCAATCACAATGGCTTTATATTCCATCACATCTCAATCTATATTATAGCAATTCATCCTTCACCTTATACATGTATCATCATTGATATAAATATAACAAAGTACATTATTCATATAACACATTACCATTCACAAGATTCACAATGCATAAACATAACATTGTTCATATAGTATCATATGCATCATCATTATCATCAAATGTGTGTTAAAATCTCAACATTATATGAATGTATGTTCCACACATATTTGTTTAGGTCATTCTTTGTTTTAAAAGTGTTTATTTTGAGGTTTAGGTACAAAAAGACCTTTGAAGAATCAAAGCAATGTGAGAAAAGCCAAGAACCATCACAGTAGCTAACACCCTCAAGGGACACGGCCAAGCTTGTGGCCGTGTCTCTCAACACCAATTCAAGCCGAGGCAGACACGGGCAAGGGACACAGCCGTGTCTCTCCAAAATTTATCCAACACGGCCAAATTTCCTTAGACTTGGCCGTGTTTCCCAAAAATCTTTAGTTTGGCCGTGTCTCTTCCTTGGTTTGGCCGTGTCTCTCAAGAATAAAACCCTAAACATAGCCAAATTTCTTTTGATTGACTTAAAACACATTGTGCACAACCTAACCTCATTCAAATGGATATAATCAATGTCATTAGCACTTATTTTACATGTTCATCACAATATTCACATTAACAATACATCAACAACACATTTAATCACTTACCAAAACCACATAACTCACCATACATCAATAATATATCAACATCCACATACTCACCATCTTCAAACCAAAACCAACACCAATTTAATTTTTTTAACTTATAATCAATTTCAACAATTATAGACACATCTCAAACACACCTAATCATAGCATCAACAAATCACAACTCACCTCAAATACAACTTCAAAAATAACAAAGGAAAACAAGAGAGTACTTACCAAAGTTGATGAATTTCACAAATCTCCAACTTCAATCCTTTGATTTTTCCTTCAATTTGATTTTACAACTTAGAACACCTCTCTTACTCTCTCTTTCCTTTGGTATAGCCGGCCACCCAAAATGAGAAGAAAAGAAAATAATCACAAGTCAAACTTCTCTTCTTCTTTAAATCTCCACCATGCAATTCTAACAATGCAATTACCTAAATGCCCTTTTATTATTTGTTCTCACTTCCTTTAAAACTCTTGCCCTCTTTAGTAATTTCACACATCCCAAATTAAAATATCTTCTTCCCTTGACTCTCCATTTGACCAACATATATGTTATATATATTAGCATATATACAACATATACATTCCATTAACACAATCATTTCCTTTGCAAAAACATATATACATTTAATTCAATTTAAAACAACAACAATATTCAAAAATCCTAGGGCATACATTGGGATATTACAATTCTCCCCTCTAAAAAGAAATTTCATCCTCGAAATTACCTGATATCAAGTCTGAAACAACTGAGGATATTGATCTCGCATTGATTGCTCACTCTCCCAAGTTGCCTCTTCTCTCCCATGATTCTTCCATAAAACCTTCACTAAAGGCACTTTCTTATTTCTCAATTCTTTCACTTCACGTGCCAAAATAGCAACTGGTTCTTCTTCAAATGTCAGATCTGAACTCACTTCGATAGATTCAATTGGCAAAATATGAGATGGATCCGACCTATATCTCCTCAACATAGAAACATGGAATACATTATGGATCCTATCCAACTCAGGTGGCAAGGGAAGCCGATAAGCAACTGGCCCAACTCTTTCCAACACTTCATACGGTCCAATGAAACGAGGACTCAATTTCCCTTTCTGACCAAACCTCAAAATCTTCTTCCAAGGAGACACTTTCAAAAATACCTTATCTCCCACATTATACTCAATGTCTCTCCTCTTCAAATCTGAATAAGATTTCTGTCGATCTGAAGATGCTTTCAACCTATCTCGAATCATTTTTACTTTCTCTTTAGTTTCTTTAACCAGATCAGGACCAATTATCTTACTTTCTCCAAGCTCATTCCAACATAAAGGTGTCCTACACCGTCTACCATACAGTGCTTCGAATGGTGCCATACCAATGCTTGATTGATGACTGTTATTGTAAGCAAATTCCACAAGTGGTAAAAATCTATCCCAACCTCCAGAGAAATCAATGACACAGCTTCTCAACATGTCCTCGATAATCTGTATCACTCTCTGACTGCCCATCTGTCTGCGGATGGAAAGCAGTACTGAAGTGTAATTGAGAACCCAAAGCACCATGTAAACTCTTCCAAAATCTTGAAGTAAATCGGGGATCTCGATCAGACACTATAGAAATTGGGACACCATGCAACTTCACAATCTCATGGATATACAGCTCAGCTAACCTCTCCAAAGAGTAATCCATCCGAACCGGAAGAAAATGAGCTGTCTTAGTCAACCTGTCAACAATCACCCAAATAGCATCATGCTTTCTTTGTGTCAATGGTAGACCAGATACAAAATCCATGGTTACTCTATCCCATTTCCATTCAGGCACTGACAAAGGTTGAAGCAACCCGGTTGGAACTTGATGCTCAGCTTTTACCCTCTGACATGTGAGACATTTGGATATAAAATCTGCAATGTCTCTCTTCATACCGGACCACCAATAATACTGCTTTAAATCATGATACATCTTTGTATTGCCCGGATGCATAGCAAATAATGACTGATGTGCTTCTTCTAAAATGATCCTTCTCAAATTAGCATCATCAGGTACACACAATCTGTTTTTAAACCAAAGACTCCCATCACCTCTCACAATAAAATCTCGATTCTTTCCATTCTGGCAATCTGAAACAATCTTTTGAATCTTCTCATCGACCAATTGAGCCTCTTTAATCTGATCCAACAAAATTGGTTTCAATTACAACTGTGCCAACAATGCACCATCATCACAAGATACAAAACTAACATGCAATGCTCTCAACTCAACAAGCAACGAGAGCGAATAAACAGTCAAACCTGCTAAAGACTTCCGACTCAAGGCATCAGCAACAACATTTGCCTTACCAGGATGATAATCAATCAAACAGTCGTAGTCTTTAATCAACTCCAACCATCTCCTCTGTCGAAGATTAAGCTCTTTTTTAGACACCCAAATATTTCAAACTTTTATGGTCTGTATAGATAAAACACTTCTCCCCATACAGATAATGTAGCCAAATCTTCAATGCAAACACAATGGCTGCCAACTCTAAATCATGGGTCGGATAATTGAGTTCATGCGGTTTCAACTGTCGAGAAGCATAAGCTATCACTTTACCTTCTTGCATCAGAACACAACCCAAACCACTATGTGAAGCATCACTGTAAATCACATATGGTTTATCTTCCAAAGGTAAAGTAAGAACAGGCGCTTGAGTCAACATTTCTTTCAACTGCTCAAAGCTAGCCTGACACTGATCTGTCCATACAAATCTAACTCCCTTTCGAAGTAATCTAGTAAGTGGAGTAGCTATCAAAGAAAATCCTTTTACAAACCGTCGGTAATAGCCTGCCAAACCCAGAAAACTTCTAACTTCAGTCACAGACTTTGGTGGACTCCAATTCATAATAGCTTCAACTTTACTCGGATCAACTCTAATACCCTCTGCTGAAACTATGTGACCGAGAAAAGTTACTTGGTTCAGCCAAAACTCACACTTCGACAGTTTAGCAAACAAGTGCTTCTCTCTCAAAATTTACAACACAATTCGCAGATGCTTATCATGCTCCTCTTTATTACGCGAATACACCAAAATATCATCGATGAAAACCACCACAAACTGATCCAAATAGGGCCTAAATACCCTATTCATCAAATCCATAAAAACTGCAGGTGCATTCGTCAACCCAAAAGGCATAACTAGAAACTCATAATGCCCATACCTTGTATGAAAGGTTGTTTTAGGAACATCTTCAGCTCTGACCCTCAACTGATGGTACCCTGATCTCAAATCAATTTTAGAAAACACTGCTGCACCCTTCAATTGATCAAAGAGATCATCAATTCTAGGCAAAGGATATTTATTTTTAATAGTCACCTTGTTCAATTGCCTATAATCAATACACAATCTCATAGTACCATCCTTCTTCTTCACAAACAAAACGGGAGCTCCCAACGGTGAAACACTAGAGCGAAAAAACCCTTTATCCAGCAACTCCTGCAACTGCACCTTTAACTCTCTCAGTTCAGCAGGTGCCATTCTATAAGGAGTAATAGAAATAGGAGTGGTACCAGGCAATAATTCAATACCAAACTCCACCTCTCTCTCAGGAGGCAACCCTAGCAACTCCTCTGGAAACACATCTGGAAACTCTGCAACTGTGGGTATACTATCAATTTGAGAACTCACTACTCTAGTATCCACCACATAAGCAAGATAAGCATCACATCCTTTTCTAATCAATCTCCTAGCTGCAACAGTTGAAACAAACAAGGATGCTAACTGTCCCTGCTCATTAAATACTATCACCTCTTTTCCATCACCAGTTCTCAAAGTAACAATTTTCTTTTTACAATCTACCACAGCTCCATGTCTAGATAACCAGTCCATGCCTAGGATCACATCATATTCCTTAAAAGGCATTTCAATTAAATCTCCAAGGAACTCCTCACCTTGCACCATTACTGCACTATCTCGGTGCACCTTACTAACAATCACACTATGCCGTAAAGGATTTGTCACCAATATATCAAATCCTAGGGATTCAGCATGCATATCAGACACAGGAAAAACAGATGCACTAATATATGAATGAGTGGAACCCGGATCAATCAAAGCAAGTACTGAAATACCAAATAAAGAAAAAGTACCAGCTATGACTGCCGAAGCATCTGGTTGCCTCTGCATCACATAAATCCTGTGAGAAGATCCAGCCTCCTCTGGTCTACTCTCCCTGGATGTAGAACCTCCTCTAGAACTGAACCCAGATCTGCCTCCTCTGCTGAAACCTCTGCCTCCTCGACCTCCCCTCACACTAGGCCAAGAAACTACAGTATCTACTGACATCCGCTCCTGTCTCTCAGGACAATCTCTAATAAAATGATCAGGCGATCCACACCTGAAACATATTCCTGCCACACCAGTCCTCCAACAAGTACCACCATGCGGCCTACCACAATGAATACATATGGGTAGAGTGGATCTCTGAGTCACTGGGGTTGGAGCACTTGCCACTGAAACTGTAGGTCTAGATCTCTGTCTCTGAAACTGTACTGACCTACCAGCTGGCCTCTGACTCCTACTAACCCGAGGAATGAAGCTTCCTTTACCTCTCTTTGCAGATGAAGACCCTGCCTCAAACTGGGGCCTTCTAACCCTAATCTCTTCCTCTGAAATAGCTGCAATAACCTGAGCTCTCTCCACACTCTGAGCTGCTGCCACAAGCTGGGAAAAATCATGATATCTAGATCCAGCCACAAGACACAAGATAGAGGGCCTCAATCCCTCCTCAAATCTCCTGCATCTATCTATCTCATCAGATATAATACCCCCAGCATACTGGCTCAACCGGATAAACTCTAACTCATATTCCGTCACAGTCCGGTGATCTTGCTTCAAGCTTAGAAACTCCATTTTCTTCACATCCTTATACTCCCTCGGAGTATACTTCAATTCAAACTCTCTTAAAAAATCAGCATAGGACAAGGTAGGTGGATCATCCATAGCATGAGGCACTGTCTTCCACCAGTTATATGCATCCTTCTGCAACAAGGATCTTGCATAATCAAATTTTTCTTCTGGAGTGGCTTGTAACTGAATAAATATTCTCTGTACTTTATCTAGCCACTGTTCAGCTACAGCTGGATCAATAGTACCTAAGAAATCTTCTGCTCCATACTTTCGTAATTTATCATACTGTCTCACTGATACCAAAGGCTGTAGGGGTGGTGGGGGTGGTTGCACTGGTGCTGGCCTCAAAGCCTCTACCACATGCCTAAGCCAAACTGGTGGAACCTCCTCACCAGCTAGTCTCCCCGACACAGAAGCAGGTACCTCTCCAGCACTATCCACTCTAGCTCCCTCTCTAACCTCATCAGGAGCTATGCTCTCCGCACTGCCCTCTACTGACTGTCGCAAGTGAGAATCCATCACAACTGATGTCTGCAAACAAAGCAGAATACATCTTATTAAAGATCAGAGACTGCCAATCCCAAACATGTATGTTATTCAAAAACCAACTTTTTAAGTCAAAATATTCTTTTTCTTACATTTTACCTAGGTTGAGAATCTCAAAACTAGGCTCTGATACCAAAACAATTGTAACACCCCTATATCTGGTACATGCACACTACAAAGACCACAATGTAATATACATGCACTGAACATAGGGATGCTACAGTTTTCCTTAACATTCAAAACATTTTAAATGATACCATAATCTTTCTCATTATACATTATAGAAAATAAGTCATTAACCTGTAATATAAAACAAAATAGATATAAATACATTTACTTAATATGCAGCGGAATTTATAAAATATTTACATATATGAATACTTCTAAATCCATATTTACAATTTTACATATATTTATATTAAAATTAATACTTTACAAAACATAAAGAAATTATACATGATTGGCAGCTCTTCTCTGATCTTTAAGTCCCAAAATAACTCTTCAATGTCTACTCTCACTCGGTCTCGAGGAACTCTCGGGTTCAACTCTGTTACCTGCACGATCAACACTATCGCGCTAAGCCAACGGCTTAGTAGTACAAATTATGCTAACATTATGCTTAAATGCAATTCAATATCATACACATTAATAATAAAACAACATTATAGTTGTAAAGATAATACCACATCTTTATATTTCATAACTCATACTCATATAATCATATTACATTTCAAAGTCCTTTCAAGGATCTCATTATTCAATTATTTTAACATCAATAAACCGCATTGAAACAAAGACAAGCATTGGGCCCAAAAGACACTAATAAGCAATTCAATTTTCAGAGTTAATGCTTTGGTTTAATCATCACATTTATCAATATCATAATCCCAACTAGGCTTCAAGGATTAGGTTCAACCAAGCTTCAAAGGGAACAAAGCATGCTAAGTATCAACCCAACTTGGCTTCAAGAACCAACCCAACCTAGCTTCAAGGGTTGTAACATCTCAATTAGGCTTCAAGGATCAAGTCCAACCTAACTTCAAGAGATTGTTACTAATATTAGGCATGCCACCAACAACAAACTCTGAAAATGGAATAACACATTAGCCACACAATTCATTTATCATTTAATTATCATTTCCATTCTCAATTCTCATCATCATCTAGGCAAACATGCCTTATTCCTTTCAATTGAACCATCATAGCCAATCACAATGGCTTCATATCACATTTGAGTTATCATAGCCAATAACAATGGCTTTATATTCCATCACATCTCAATCTATATTATAGCAATTCATCCTTCACCTTATACATGTATCATCATTGATATAAATATAACAAAGTACATTATTCATATAACACATTACCATTCACAAGATTCACAATGCATAAACATAACATTGTTCATATAGTATCATATGCATCATCATTATCATCAAATGTGCGTTAAAATCTCAACATTATATGAATGTATGTTCCACACATATTTGTTTAGGTCATTCTTTGTTTTAAAAGTGTTTATTTTGAGGTTTAGGTACAAAAAGACCTTTGAAGAATCAAAGCAATGTGAGAAAAGCCAAGAACCATCACAGTAGCTAACACCCTCAAGGGACACGGCCAAGCTTGAGGCCGTGTCTCTCAACACCAATTCAAGCCGAGGCAGACACGGGCAAGGGACACAGCCGTGTCTCTCCAAAATTTATCCAACACGGCCAAATTTCCTTAGACTTGGCCGTGTTTCCCAAAAATCTTTAGTTTGGCCGTGTCTCTTCCTTGGTTTGGCCGTGTCTCTCAAGAATAAAACCCTAAACATAGCCAAATTTCTTTTGATTGACTTAAAACACATTGTGCACAACCTAACCTCATTCAAATGGATATAATCAATGTCATTAGCACTTATTTTACATGTTCATCACAATATTCACATTAACAATACATCAACAACACATTTAATCACTTACCAAAACCACATAACTCACCATACATCAACAATATATCAACATCCACATACTCACCATCTTCAAACCAAAACCAACACCAATTTAATTTTTTTAACTTATAATCAATTTCAACAATTATAGACACATCTCAAACACACCTAATCATAACATCAACAAATCACAACTCACCTCAAATACAACTTCAAAAATAACATAGGAAAACAAGAGAGTACTTACCAAAGTTGATGAATTTCACAAATCTCCAACTTCAATCCTTTGATTTTTCCTTCAATTTGATTTTAGAACTTAGAACACCTCTCTTACTCTCTTTTTCCTTTGGTATAGCCAGCCACCCAAAATGAGAAGAAAAGAAAATAATCACAAGTCAAACTTCTCTTCTTCTTTAAATCTCCACCATGCAATTCTAACAAAGCAATTACCTAAATGCCCTTTTATTATTTGTTCTCACTTCCTTTAAAACTCTTACCCTCTTTAGTAATTTCACACATCCCAAATTAAAATATCTTCTTCCCTTGACTCTCCATTTGACCAACATATATGTTATATATATTAGCATATATACAACATATACATTCCATTAACACAATCATTTCCTTTGCAAAAACATATATACATTTAATTCAATTTAAAACAACAACAATATTCAAAACTCCTAGGGCATACATTGGGATATTACAGAAACAATTGAATGATATAATGAAATGTAATGTTATGAAATATGATGTTCTTGTGAATTGTTTATAATATTTGAAAGTATGACATTTGCATTACATTAAAGCATATTGTTATCATGGTTTGTACCACTAAGCCGTTGGCTTAGCGCGATTGTGGTTCAACCCACAGGTAGCAGGGTAGAACCGTAGAGTTCAGCTAGACCGAGTTGAGTCTAGGCTTGTGAAGTGTTGATTGTGGACTTCAAGATCAGAGATGAACTGCCAGCATGTATAAACTTTATATTTTGTAAATATTGATATTTATGTATATATATGTATATACCACTACATTTTTCGCTGCTTAATAAATAAATATTTTATCTATTATGTTCTATAATATATCTGAAATGTTTTAAGTTTTCTCATATTGAAATTATGAAGAATGATTGGTTTGTTTAATATAAACCGTGACACTCATGTATCCAGTATATGTATATTACAGATATGGTTGTATGTAGTGTTCGTATATGGAATATAGGGGTGTTACAATTGTTTTGGTATCAGAGCCTAGGTTTGAGGTTCTCAACCTAGGTGAATTTTAAGAAAAAGAAAATTTTGATTTTAAAATATGGTTTTTAAATAAGATAAATGTATTGGCACTGGCAGTCTCTGATCTTTGATGAGGTATATTCCGCTGTGTTTGCAGATATACGTAGTGATGGTGTCTCAGTCACGTCAGTCCATAGAAGGTAGTGCTGAGAGTGTAGCTCTTGAAGAGGATAGAGATGGAGCTAGGGTTGAGAGAGTTAGAGAGGCACCTGCTCCTGTGCCAGAGGGACCAGCTGCTGATGAGATGCCGCCAGTTTGGTTATGGCATGTGGTAGATTTGTTTAGGCAGGCTCCGGTGCAGCAGCCGCCACCGCAACCACAGCCACAAGTACCGGTGAGGCATTATGATAAATTGAGAAAGTTTGGGGCTGAGGATTTCTTTGGTACTACAAATCCTGTAGTAGCTGAACAGTAGTTGGATAGAGTGCGGAGGGTATTTATTCAGTTGTAGGCTACTCCTGAAGAGAAGTTTGATTATGCTAGATCACTTCTGCAGAAAGATGCTTATGATTGGTGGAAGACAATTCCCCATGCCATGGATGATCCACCAACTTTGTCTTATGGTGATTTTCTGCGGGAGTTTGAGTAGAAATATACTCTGAGGGAGTATAAGGATGCTAAGAAGATGGAATTTTTGAGTCTGAGACAGGAGAACCGGACAGTGACAAAGTATGAGATAGAGTTCATCTGGTTGAGTCATTATGCCGGTGGAATTATTTCAGATGAGATTGTCCGGTGCAGGAGATTTGAGGAGGGATTGAGGCCCTCTATTATGTGTATTGTTGCTGGTTCTCGGTACCAAGATTTTTCTCAATTGGTTGCAGTAGCTAGAAGTGTTGAGAGAGCACAGGGTATTGCAGCAGCTGCTACTGAGGAGGAGACTAGAGTTAGGAGACCCCAGTTTGAGGCAGGGTCTTCATCTATGAAGAGAGGCAGAGGAAGTTTTATTCCGAGGATCAGTAGGAGCCAAAGGCAGTCTGGTAGGTCAGTTCAGTATCAGAGGCAGAGACCGAGACCTATAGTTTCTATAGCTAGTGCTTCAACTACAGTGGTTCAGAGGTCTACTCCACCTACATGTGTCCATTGTGGTAGGATGCATGGGGGTGTTTGTTGGAAGATTGGTGGATCAGTTGTGTGTTTCAGATGTGGATCGCCTGACCATTTCAACAGAGATTGTCCTGAGCTACAGGAGCATAGGCAGGCAGATTCTATAGTTTCTTGACCTAGTGTCAGCAGAGGCGGTCGAGGAGGTAGAGGTTCTAGTAGAGGTGGTCAACTTGGGATCAGTCAGAGAGGAGGTTCTATGTCTGAAGGCAGTAGGCCAGATGAGGTTGGATCATCTCAGCGAGTGTATGTGATGCAAAGGCAAATGGATGCTTCAGCAGTCATTGTGGGTACATTTTCTTTATTTGGCATTTCAGTTCTTACTTTGATTGATCCAAGATCTACTCATTCATACATAAGTGCATCTATCTTGCCTGTGACTGAATTGCATACTAAGTCACTAGGATTTGATGTCTTGGTGACAAATCCTTTAGGGCATAGTGTGGTTGTTAGCAAGGTGCACCGAGATAGTTCAATTGTGGTGCAAGATGAGGAGTTTCTTGGTGATTTGATTGAAATGCCTTTTAAGGAGTATGATCTGATTCTAGGCATGGATTGGTTGTCTAAGCATGGAGCTGTGGTAGACTATCAGAAGAAGTGTGTTACCCTGAGAACCGGTGATGGTAGAAGTGTTATGGTATCTAGTGAGCAGAGACAACTTACATCCATGTTTGTTTCAGCTGTTGCAGCTAGGAGGTTGATTCGAAAGGGATGTGAGGCTTATCTTGCTCATGTTGTAGATACCAGAGTAGTGGTTTCTCAACTTGATAGTATACAAACAGTTGCTGAATTCCCAGATGTGTTTCCCGAGGAGTTGCCAGGGATAGCCCTTGAGAGAGAGGTTGAGTTTAGTATCGATTTGTTGCTTGGTACCACTCCTATCTCTATTACTCCCTATCGAATGGCACCTATTGAGTTGAGAGAGTTGAAGGTGCAGTTACAGGAGTTATTGGATAAAGGGTTTGTTCGCCCTAGTGTGTCTCCATGGGGAGCGCCTGTTTTGTTTGTAAAGAAGAAGGATGGTATGTTGAGATTGTGTATTGATTATAGGCAGTTGAATAAAGTGACTATCAAGAATAAGTATCCTTTGCCTAGAATAGATGATCTCTTTGATCAGTTGAAGGGAGCAGCAATTTTCTCCAAGATTGATTTGAGATCAGGTTACCATCAATTGAGAATCAGAGAGGAAGATGTTCCTAAGACAGCTTTCCGCACAAGGTATGGGCATTATGAGTTCTTGGTGATGCCTTTTGGATTGACGAATGCACCTGCAGCTTTTATGGATTTGATGAATGGGGTGTTTAGACCCTATCTAGATCATTTTGTAGTAGTCTTTATTGATGATATTTTGGTGTATTCGCATAATAAGGAGGAGCATGACGAGCACTTGCGGATAGTATTACAGACCTTGAGAGAGAAGCAGTTGTATGCTAAGCTATCTAAGTGTGACTTTTGGCTTGATCAAGTGACTTTTCTGGGTCATGTGGTGTCAGCAGATGGTATAAGAGTTGATCCAAGTAAAGTTGAAGCCATTTTGAATTGGAGTCCACCGAAGTCTATGACTGAAGTTAGAAGTTTTCTGGGTTTGGCAGGCTATTATCAATGGTTATGAAAGGTTTTTCTTTGATAGCTACTCCACTCACCAGATTACTTCGGAAGGGAGTTAGATTCGTGTGGATAGATCAGTGTCAAGCTAGTTTGAGCAGTTGAAAGAGATGTTGACTCAAGCTCCTGTTCTTACCTTGCCTGTGGAAGATAAACCATATGTGATTTATAGTGATGCTTCACATAATAGTTTAGGTTGTGTTTTGATGCAAGAGGGTAGAGTCATAGCTTATGCTTCTCAGCAATTGAAACTGCATGAGTTTAATTACCCGACGCATGATTTGGAATTGGAAGCCATAGTGTTTGCTTTGAAGATTTGGCGACACTACTTGTTTCGGGAGAAGTGTTTCATTTATATGGATCATAAGAGTTTGAAATACTTAGGGGTTCAGAGAGAGCTGAATCTTCGGCAAAGATGGTGGTTGGAGTTGATCAAAGACTATGACTGTTTGATTGATTATCATCATGGTAAGGCAAATATTGTTGCTGATGCCTTGAGTTGGAAGTCTTTGGCAGGTTTGACTGCTTATTCGCTCTCGTTGCTTGTTGAGTTGAGAGTGCTACATGCTAGTTTTGAGCCTTGTAATGATGGAGCTTTGTTAGCTCAGTTGCAATTGAGACCGGTGTTGTTGGATCAGATTAAAGAGGCTCAATTGGCTGATGAGAAAATTCAAAAAGTTGTGTCGAAATGCCAAAAAGGAGAGAGCCGAGATTTTCTTGTGAGAGATGATGGTAGCCTTTGGTTCAAGGATAGATTGTGTGTTTCTGATGATGCAAAATTGACAAAGATTATTTTAGAGGAAGTACATCAATCGGTTTTTGCTATGCACCTTGGAAATACTAAAATGTATCATGATTTGAAGCAACATTATTGGTGGTCAAGTATAAAGAGGGATATAGCGGAGTTTGTATCCAAATATCTCACTTGTCAGAGAATGAAGACCGAGCACCAAGTTCCAACAGGGTTGCTCCAACCTTTATCAGTGCCTGAATGGAAATGGGAGCGAGTGACAATGGATTTTGTGACTGGTTTGCCGATGACTCAGAAGAAGCATGATGCCATTTGGGTAATTGTTGACCGGTTGACGAAGACAGCTCATTTCCTTCCAGTTCGGATGGATTATTCTCTTGAGAAGTTGGTTGAGCTATATATCAGTGAGATAGTGAGATTGCATGGAGTCCCAATTTTTTTAGTGTCTGATCGAGATCCCCGGTTTACTTCAAGGTTTTGAAAGAGTTTGCATGGTGCTTTGGGTTCTCGATTGCACTTTAGCACTGCTTTTCATGGGCAGTCAGATAGAGTGATACAGATTTTAGAGGACATGTTGAGAAGCTGTGTCATTGAATTCTCTGGAAGTTGGAACAGATTTTTTCCATTGATGGAATTTGTTTACAACAACAGTCATCATCCAGTATTGGAATGGCACCATATGAGGCATTGTATGGTAGAAGAAGCAGAACACCTCTATGTTGGAATGAAGTTAGAGAAGGCAAGTTGATTGGTCCCGATTTGATTAAGGAAACGGAAGAGAAAGTGAAGATAATTTAGGATCGGTTGAAAGTAGCTTCAGACCGACAGAAATCATATTCAGATTTGAAGAGGAGAGACATAGAGTTTAATGTTGGAGATAAAGTTTTTCTAAAAGTGTCTCCTTGGAAGAGAATTTTGAGATTTGGCCGCAAAGGGAAGCTGAGTCCTCATTTTATTGGACCTTATGAGATTTTAGAGAGAGTTGGACCAGTTGCTTATCAACTTGCTTTGCCTCCTGAACTGGATCGAATTCACAATGTCTTCCATGTTTCTATGCTGCGGAGGTACAGATCAGACCCATCCCATATCTTGTCAGCTGAATCTATTGAGGTGAGTCCAGAGCTGACTTTTGAAGAAGAACCAGTTGCTATTTTGGCACATGAAGTGAAAGAGTTGAGAAATAAGAAAGCGCCACTTGTGAAGGTTCTTTGGAAGAATCATGCTAGAGAAGAGGCAACTTGGGAGAGTGAGCAAGTGATGCGAGATCAGTATCCTCAATTGTTTCAGACTTGAGATTAGGTAATTTCAAGGATAAAATTTATTTTTAGAGAGGGAGAATTGTAATATCACAAACTATACCCTAAAATTTTTGGAATACTTATTGTTGTTTTTGGATTAAATGTTATAATTGTATATATGTTTAAGTGGGAAATAAGTAAGGTTAGATGAGTGTGTATATGTTGTATATATAGAGATATATACAACATATACAAGTCAACATTTAATTAAGGTCAAAAGGAGATTTATTAATTATTTTTAAAATGGAAATTAAAGTAAGTGGAAGATGATATTTATGAATATTATATTATTATAATTGCTTGGTGGAGATTAATTGGAGAATTGTGTGGTTTAAGAGTTGAGAGTTGTTTGACTTTTCCATTATCTTCTTCTTTCTTTCTTCAAGAGCTGGCCACCATTATCAACCAAGGAAGAGAGGGTTTTGCGATTTCCTAACTCAAGATTTGAAGGTGTTTCAAGAGATCAAGTTGGAATTCTAAGGCATCACTTTTGGTAAGTTTTCCACTTGATTCCTTGGTTTTCTTTTAAGTTTGTGTTTTGAGTTTGGTATTTGATTGTTGATGGTATGTGAATATTTGATTTTGGTGTAATTGAGAGTTTTTGGTCATATTGGTGTTGATTTTGGGATTGCTTTGAAGGAAAGGTTAAGTTTGGTGTTGGAAAGCAAGTGTTATGTTTTGTATATGTGATGAGTTATGATGGTGGTTATGATTTGTGTATGATGTATGTATTGAGTTGTTTTGGTATTTTTGCAAGTTTATTATGGTTTATTGGTTTGTTTGGTTAAGTTTGTTTGGAGTGGAACATGGTGAAAGTAAGAGGTTTGTTGGATGTGGTGTTGTTGTTGTTGTCGGAACCAAGATTTTTGGCTTGACAAGCCCATGAGCACGGCCAAGTCTTTGGGCGTGTCATTGGTTCTATTTTCTGGATGGGTGACATGACCAGTGACACGACTAGTGACACGCCCATGTCACTGAGTGTGTCACAGCTTCTGTGTTGTAGTAGCATTGACACGGCCAGGGACACGCCCATGTCACTGAGCGTGTCATAGCTACAGTGTTGAGGGAGGATTGACACGGCCAGTGACACGTCCATGTCACTGAGCATGTAAAAGTTTCTGTGTTGTGAGTTTAGGGCACGGTCAGGGACACGCCCGTGTTGTTGAGCGTGTCATGTGTAGAGTTTGCCCTAGTTAGTTTTTATCTATATTATCTCATGTGTATCTCTAAGTGAGTGTGTATGATCACTTTTGGATTAGGTTTTGAAGAGATTGAGTTGCCCTAATTCAAGTGTTGAGAGTTATCTTGGAAGAGGAGTGGTTAGATTGGTGTGAGTTGCTCTTGAGGTAAGTAAAAATTTTGAGTGATTGCATACATTTATATGACATTGGGACTTAACACATTTAGTTGAGAAATGTGTTAAGTTACTTGATATATAGTTAATGAATGAGTTATATGTTATGATATGCATAATGTGAATTTTGTTGATGTATCAATGCAATTGAGTAATGTATTGTATATGAAAGGGAATGTGGAATAACATGATGAGATATATGAAGACATAATGAAACCAATCGATATTGAGATAAAATAGAAGAATGAGAAAAATGAGAAAAGATGATATACTAAGGCAATGAGCCTAGTTTGATTATGAGAAATGAAATGAAAAATGAATTGTGAAAGAGATTGATAATGAAATAAATGAATTAATTGTGTACCTAGTATGTTATTCAATTTTCAGAGTTCTAGGTTTGGTGGCATGCCTATGAATCGCTGGGCAGGTGAAAAGACCGGGTCGTAAGTCGAGCCCAGCTGAAAAATGTGAAATATGATGTTTTTGAGGTGAAAAGACCGGGTCGTAAGCCTCAAAAACTGTAACAGTTTAGCCAGGTTGAGGACCAAGATACTGGGGCCTTAGGGTCTAGCCGGGTTGAGGTCCAAGAGACTAGGTCTGTTACATTATCCATGGATATATATATATCACCTACGAGCTTGATGAATGTGATTATGGACCAAAGCAGTAACTCTGAACTTTGAATAGCATATTATTTTCTTTTGGGCCCATGCTTGTCTTTGCTTAAATGTGAATCAGGAATGATGAAACAATTGAATGATATAATGAAATGTAATGTTATGAAATATGATGTTCTTGTGAATTGTTTATAATATTTGAAATTATGACATTTGCATTACATTAAAGCATATTGCTATCATGGTTTGTACCAATAAGCCGTTGGCATAGCGCGATTGTGGTTCATCGCGCAGGTAGCAGGGTAGAACCGGAGAGTTCAGCTAGACCGAGTTGAGTCTAGGCTTGTGAAGTGTTGATTGTGGACTTCAAGATTAGAGACGAACCGCTAGCATGTATAAACTTTATATTTTGTAAATATTGATATTTATGTATATATATGTATATACCGCTACATTTTTTGCTGCTTAATAAATAAATATTTTATCTATTATGTTCTATAATATATCTGAAATGTTTTAAGTTCTCTCATATTGAAATTATGAAGAATGATTGGTTTGTTTAATATAAACCGTGACACTCCTATATCCGGTATACGTATATTATAGATATGGTTGTATGTAGTGTGCGTATATGGGGTATAGGGGTGTTATGATGACTTTACTAGGTAAGGAAATTTTTCTATAACATTGAGTTGTGTATGCTTACTTAGAGAGGAATCTTGCATAATGACCTTTGTCTAGGTCGCAGTCAGTCTTAGAACATGCTTTGATAAACTTTCGAGGTGAAATTGAACTCTGCTTATTTAAGGGAGAGATGATCTCGGCATTGTTCGACGAGCCAACAACTAGTATCCACCCTATTAAATATCAATCCCTAATTATCCCTTTAAGCCTTCATAAAATTTTAGCTTTCTTTTTATTGACTTATAAACTCCGATGACCTACCCTGAGCTGTTGTGATACTTATGACAAATCTAATGATCACTAAGGTGAAGAGGTAAGAAGATCAAAGAATGGAATGCATAGCCAAAACCATAAGGATAGTTGATGTTCTCAAGACTATAAGGGTAGTTGAAGTTCACCTAATATCTCCAATCTATCAAGATAACATGAAAGTAACAAATGATTTATCCCTGTAAAAGAAGATTTATGGAACTTCACTCATACATTGTTAGAAACCCAAGTTGGTATAAACAAGACAACTCTTTTAGAGCTAGTACCAAAAAAACAAGAAAAAAAAGGAAAAGAAAAAAAGAAAGAAAAGAAAAAAAGAAAAATAAAAAAAATAAAACCCAAAATGATTTAGAAAGCCAGCTGAGTTCTCTTTTACCTAAAGCAGCAAAAGGCTTCAATTTAGTTTATAAGGATAGTTTGACTTGAATTGGTCCAACCCAACCAAAGATTCGATCAAAATCGGAGAAAAAGGAGAAAGACCATCTAGTTTTTGAAAGTCCTTTACTTGACAGTCCTACAGGGGAGAAGGACAAAATGATAAAATGCTCAAAGAAAAGGAGTAAGAAAAGGGAAAAGAAGAAAGAAAAGGAATGTGGGTATCAACCTTTTTATGAAGGAAAAGATAATCCCAATCAAGATCCAGATTCATGTCAAAAAGAAAGAAGAATGTTCAAAGCTCTATCTTATTCCTGCTTCCAACTGTCTAAACAAGAAATTTGTAGTGTGAGGGTTTGCCCATTGTGTCACAATGGCTCCAATTTACAATTGGCCTCCGTTAACCCATGTCCCTTATAGACCCCATTTCAAGCCTATTAAAGACCCATTGATCTCTTTTGGTAGATAGAGTCTATTAGTGGAGATAGTTTTGATAACCATGCATATGAGATAGATAATATTCAAACTCAAATGAGACATTTGACCAAGTAATGTGTATGTGCCTATCTGAAGTGCAATAATTCTTCCTTAAATAGAAGTGATTCCCGAGTTTAGTACGGTAACTAGGGTTGTCATGTTATAGATATGTTAATTCTAAAAATCGAGTCCTAAGGTACAATGACATTGATTTGACAAAGTCAACATTTGATTTTTTTTTTAAAAATTATTTTCTTGTTATAAAAACCTTTAAGTTAAGGGAAATATTTTGAACAGTCGAACCTCAAAGGACACACTGGGCAAAGTAAAGAATTATTTGCAAGGATGTGAAGAAGCTACCAATTGACGTGTTGAATCATAGTTTGAAATGGATGTATCTCTGACTCTGCCGCTTGGGGTCTCAACCACTCATATCCTCAACATCTTTAAGATAAAAGCCATAAAAGGGAAGCCTTCTGTAAGACCTAAGTGAGCATGTAAAAGGAGTCAATGAGAACACTTCAGCTGATCACCTCAGTCTATGAGTCGACGAAAGCACTATAAGTGTTATTCATGCATATCATGCATACATGAGCATATCGCATTGCATTTTCTTGTATTGTATTTCTTTGTCAAAGTGAACAGCAAACACCTTGTGAAGTAAAGAATCAAAAGAAGATATGAAATCAGGGGGCATGGAAAGCCCATTGCGTGAGGAAGCTCCAGTAATTTTTCAAAAGAAAGAAGAAATGCATGCTTGTTCAAAGAACTAGATAATCTACAAACATTAACCAAAGCAGCATAGAAAAAAATCATAGGTTTGAGCCTAAGCAGTGGACAAAATTTCTCCTTTCAATTTTTTGAGTTTATGCATGTATAAAACATTTTGAGACTCACTTTCAATATTTTTCCACACAGGGAGCAAGGAGAAGATATGAATTGGCCAGCTAAAAAGTAGCTGAATTTTTTTTCAAGGATGAATATTGAAAGTGCCAAAAGGATGAAGATCCAATTTCAAGGGTGAAGACCCGATTTTCAAGGATGAAGATCCAGTTTAAAGGGTGAAGACCCTACCAAGGATGAAGATCCAACTTAAAGAATGAAGATCCAATTTCAAGGGTGAAGACCCAATTTCCAAGGATGAAGATCCAGTTTAAAGGGTGAAGACCCAATTTCTAAGGATGAAGATCCAGTTTAAAGGGTGAAGACCCTGCCAAGGATGAAGATCCATCTTAAAGGATGAAGATCCAATTTCAAGGGTGAAGACCCAATTTCCAAGGATGAAGATCCAGTTTAAAGGGTGAAGACCCTGCCAAGGATGAAGATCCTGCTTAAAGGATGAAGATCCAATTTCAAGGGTGAAGACCCGATTTCCAAGGATGAAGATCCAGTTTAAAGGGGGAAGACCCTGCCAAGGATGAAGATCCAATTTTAAGGGCGAAGACCCAATTTCCAAGGATGAAGATCCAATGCCGAGGGTGAAGACCCAATTTCCAAGGATGAAGATCCAATGCCGAGGGTGAAGACCTGATTTCCAAGGATGAAGATCCAATTTCAAGGGTGAAGACCCTGCTAAGGATGAAGATCCAGTTTAAAGGGTGAAGACCCTGCCAAGGATGAAGATCTAGCTTAAAGGATGAAGATCCAATTTCAAGGGTGAAGATTTGATTTCCAAGGATGAAGATCCATTTTCAAGGGTGAAGACCCGATACCAAGGATGAAGATCCACTTTCAAGGGTGAAGACCTGATCTCCAAAGATGAAGATTCATTTTCAAGGGTGAAGACCCGATGCCAAGAATGAAGATCTAAGGTCCAAGGATGAAGATTCATTTTGAGGGTGAAGACCCAGAATCCATTAAAGAAAGGAACAACCAGAATTCTCAACTGATAAAAGGTCAGTCTCAGATTTAGAACCCAAATCCAAAAATCACCTCAGGTCCAGAACCCAAATTATTTTTTATTCTAGAACTCAAACCAACCATGGTTATAGAGTCCAGTATGGTCTAAACCCAATAAAAAATCACATTGCTTTTCGCTCTCTTTTGTTGTAGTATCAGATCGCTCAAGCAGGGGGCAAATTGTGGACCCTTAATTTTTGACCCAATCCAGTCCGATATTTTTAAACTGTCCAAAATAATTTTTGTGGTATTTTTAATAATATTTATTACTTATAGTATTTATTTTTAATTAAAATAAAAAAAGAAGAAGAAAAGATAAAAATAAAAATCGGTGACGAATTGGCTTGGGCCAATTCGCCGCAGGAAAAAACAGCAATGAATTGGCCACAAGCCAGTTCTTCGCAGTTTTTTCCTGTGGCCCGCAGCAATTTTCACCAGCGCAATTTTTTTCAAAACCCTATTCTACTTGGTTTTTAATTTTGTCCTAAATGATTTTTATTTCCTTAACCAATTAGTATTAGGTTTTTATTTTTCTTATAAATACCGCATCAAAACACACAGATTGGGATTTTTTTGCCAGAGAGAGGATCAAACTTTTGGGATTGAGACTTTTGGATCTTTATTCAAGAACTATATGAATTCCTTTTGGCTGTTGATTGACAATCTCAAGCTTGAAGGATCAAGAAGCAGCAAACAACATACAACCCATCAAAGGCAGCCCACACTGTCTTTGTTATTGATCAACCAGAAGTTAAAATTATGGTGGAACCAACAACGGAGGTTTGAATCTCTATTTACTTGTTTATGTTTACAGTAGCCTCATCACTCAATTGGATTAATTATTTAAATGTACAATAAATGATCAATTGTTCTACTTACCATCCAAACTCTATTTAAAATCCTAAAAATTATTTTCCAAGACCCTAATACCTTAATATAGTAAAACTAATTTTTGAAATCTAAAACCCTAATTATACTTTTCTAAAACCACAAAACAATAATCTGTTTTCTCAAAACCATAATCAATTCTATTTTTCTAAGATTTACAGTAGCTTATTTCTTCCAATTTCGAACCCCTATTTTCTAAATCTTAAACCCTAAAATATTAATTTTAAACACCAAAACCTACAACCCTAAAAGCTAGTTTTTCAAAATTTTCAGGGGCGCTGCCCCCTTGACCCCCGCCCTCTAACCGACTAGCGGGACTGCCGTATGGGCTCGTCGAAGGGGTCAATATTTATTTGTGAATTATAAGTCTTTGTGTTTAACTTCCTTTATTTTAAATCTTAATTTAGTTATTAAAATTCTAAAAACTTTAATTTAAGATGTGAACCCTAAATTTATATATTTATTGCTTTATTTAATTTTAGATTTGATTATGTAGTTTATCATATGTCTTGATGATTGATTTATTTAATTTTGATATTTGGTTTATTTAATTAATCATGGATGAATATTTTTTTAATTATTATTTGTTTATTAAAATTGTAAGAGGTATGTTTCCATGATTGGGTACCTCATTAATTAATCTTTATTCAATTTAATTTATTTTCATATTTTGGAATTAATGTAAAGGACATGTTTTCACCCTTCGTTGGGTGTCCTATTTAGTTTTAGACAGAGAAGATGTAAGGACATGTTTCCATCCTTGAATGGGTGTCCATTTATTTGTTTTGTTTGGACATTGTTGTGATTTTAATAAAGCATTTATTTATTCTTATAATCGCATGTAGTATGGATAATATCGTTATATTTAAGAATTTTATAATATTAAGACCTGCAAGGAGGCCAGTTCCAATGAACCGGGCATTGTGGGGGTGCTAGGTCATTTCTCACCTTCCCCACACGTACCCAACTTTTCCAACCCATTAGGAGGTTGGGGATTCCTTAGAAATCGAGTCATCCACCCCTTTCTTTTTTCGGGCTCGTCCGGGTGGCGACTCCATTTTTTTCGGGCTTAGGCCCGTGTTCTCTAAAGCCCAGAACCTAAATAGTGTCGAAGTCACAAGAACCATTCCACCAGGAGTGGGGGAAAAAATTTTCTCTCACAACTTCCCATGTCATTAACGTTGTAAACAGCATCGTTGACACGCCCAGCAACATGGTTGTGTCCCTAGGCGTGGCAAGCAAAATTTCTTGGCTATAAAATCCAAGCTAAAGTGCGAATTAGGGATCTAGTTTTTATCATTTAGAGCCAACTTCCTTAGAGAAAAAAGAGTCTTTGCAACTGAGACTGAAGGTGAAGATCCAATCTAAAAAAGATTTAAATCAAGAATTGAAGTGAAGAAAGACAAATCATTCATCATGGATTCTTTGAATTCTTTTACTTATTTCTTTTGTTCTGGTTTTCTGGTTATGAACATGAGCTAAATTATTTCTATCTAGATATTAATGAACCCTAGCTTTATTTTATGGATTGAATAGTTTTATTTAATTAAATCATTTGATTGAGTTGTCTTATTCTTATGATTCTTAATTGTCTATTTCCAATTGATAATAGCATGCTTATTGATTGGTTGTAATTTTCATATTATTGACTTGAGAAAGCTTGATATGAATAGAATTCTCATGAGGATTGAGGATTGATTGGAGTGCTAGAGATAGACTTATAAGATCCTTTGGTTTATAATTTCCTGTTCCTATTGCAAGATCTATTTAATTATGCTTGAGAAGAGATTCCTAGCATTCTACTTAGTGTTAGGGATTAACCCACTCGAGAGAGGTTTTAGTCTAATTTGGAGGAATGCCAATTCAGTTCTATTATTTGATTTAATTGAATTGATATTCATAAATATTTTTAATGTTATAGGGATTCAATATATGGATAGTATTTCTATCATCATATCTTTTCGCACAATACTCAATTTTTCTTTAACTTAATTTATTAAGTAATTCGTCTTTAATTTTAATCATCACAAAAACTATTGGGTTGCTAAACAACAGTTGAAATTTGCACTAGTAATTGACCTTATCCCTAGTGGAATGATATCTTACTCACTACTTTATTACTTGTACGGCCCGTGCACTTGCCATAGTATTGCAATAGCACAGATTCACCACCACAACCCATTTTGAAACATAATATATAGCCACTAAAATGTATTGATTATTAAACAATGGTGTAAATGGTCCAATAAAATCAATTGCCCAAACGTTAAACAATTCAACCTCTAGAATTATGTTAAGTGGCATATCTAGTGTTTTGGAAATATTACCTACCCGTTGACATCTATTATAAGACTGAAAAAAATGTTTAGCATCTTTATACATAGTTGGCCAAAAAAATCCAGATTGATAGATTTTAGCAATTGCCTTAGATGTGCTAGAATGACCTCCACATTTTTTTGAATGATAAAATTCTATAATACTTTTTATTTCTTCTTTCGGGAAACATCTACGAATCATTCTATCCCTATAATGTTTAAATAATAAATGCTCCTCCCACATGTAATGTTTAACATCAGCAAGAAATTTCTTCTGTTGAGCATAAGTTAATTCGGATAGAAGGACACCACCTGCCAAATAATTCACAAAATCAGCATATTAGGGGATATATGTTTTAACATATAAAGTTGTTCATTAGGGAAAGATTCATTAATAGGCAAAATGTCCTGCTCTAATTGCTTCTCTAATCTTGACGGATGATCTGCTACTAAATTTTCAGCTTCCTTTTTATCTTTGATTTCAAGATCAAATTCTTGAAAAAGCAAAATCCACCTAATCAACCTTGGTTTGGCTTCCTTCTTGCTCATAAGGTATTTGATCACTGCATGGTCAGTATAAACAATAACTTTATAGCCTAAAAGATAAGATTTGAATTTGTCAAGAGCAAAAACTATAGCAAGCATTTCTTTTTAGTTGTAGCATAATTGATTTGAGTATCATCAAGGGGGTTCGTCTTGCATAATAAATGACATGACTTTTTTATCTTTCTTTTGACACAACACAGCTCTAATAGCATAATCACTTGCATCACATATGAGCTCAAATGGTAAAGACCAATCCGATAGTGAAATAATAGGAGTTGTTATCAATGCTGCTTTTAACTTATTAAAGGCAATTAAACATTCATTACAAAAATTAAAAATAGTATCCTTATTCAGTTATTCACATAAGGGTTTAGCAATTTTTGAAAATTTTTTTATAAAACGCATGTAATACCCTACATGTCCTAGAAAACTATGAACTCCTTTAACATTGGCTGGTTGTGATAGTTGTTCTATAACTTCAATCTTTGCTCAATCTACTTCAATTCCTCTTTTGGAAACTTTGTGTCCAAGAATAATGCCTTCTTCTACCATGAAATGGCATTTTTTTCAGCTAAGAACAAGATTCGTCTCCTCACAACATTTAAGTACATGTTCCAAATGTTGTAAACAAGTATCAAATATAGTACCATAAACAGTAAAATTGTCCATAAAAATTTCAACAATAAATTCCACAATATCTGAAAATATGGCCATCATGCATCTTTGAAAGGTTGCTGGAGCATTGCATAATCCAAAAGGCATTCTTCGATAAGTGAAAGTACCATATGGATATGTGAATGTTGTCTTCTCTTGATCTTCAGGCACTATAGGAATTTAAAAATATCCTGAATATCTATCTAATAAATAAAAATAAGCAATGTCTATAAGTCTCTCAAGCATTTGATCAATGAATGGTAAAGGAAAAAGATCCTTGCGGGTTGCTTTGTTTAATTTTCTATAGTCTGTATAAATACACCATCCAGTGATTGTCCTTGAAGGGATTAATTCATTATTTTCATTTTTTACAACAGTCATTCCCCCCTTCTTTGGAATTCCATGTTCAGGACTTACCCAAGAACTATTAGAAATGGGAAAAATAATTCATGCATCTAAAAGTTTAGTCACTTCTGCTTTTACTACCACTTTTATATTTAGATTTAACCTTCTTTGTTAATCAATCACGGGTTTAGAATTTTCTTCTAATAATATTCTATACATAAAATCAAAGTGATAATTCCTTTAATATCATATATAGTCCAACATATTACTTTCTTATATTTTCTAATCAAATCCAAGGTTTGACTTAATTGAATTTCAGACAAATTAGTACTAACAATAATAGGAAAAATATTATTGGTTTCAAGATATGTATACCTGAGATGATTTGGAAGAGGTTTTAATTCTAATTCTGGTGCCTTTTCGATAGAAGGTGGCAGTAGAGTCTTACCTTTTCCAAGAGGTTCAAATTTTTGAAAGTACATGAGTGGAGTTTGTTGTAATGTTGAAGCATAAGCAACTACATATAACACCCTTACACCATATATACGTACAATACATATTTTCAGCATATGTAAAATATACATATATGATACAAAAATATCACAAACCGGTTTCATAAATTTTTTTTTCACATTTCAAATTTAGAATTTCAAATACAAAATATATAAAATTAAATAGTTTATAAATATTCTTTACTTGTTATGGTAACCCGAAATAACATTTTATATGAAAATCTCTAAAAAAATATTCGCCAGAGTTTTGTCTGTAATTTGGACGTTCCAAAAATTCAGCAAAACACAACCTACATAAAAACAAACACTCCTAATAAAATCAATTCACCAATACTTCTCAATTTCTCCTTATTTTCTCAAAATACTTATATATAGGTATATATATTAACAACACATATAAGATCCCATCCTAACTAACTTATTCAAAACATTATTTACAATTTACATTATATACTTCAAAAACATATCTTAACATATATAATATCAAATATATTGTAATATCAAATATCTACATGCTGGCAACTGGCTCTGATCTTGATGTACCCAAAATAACTCTTCAAGCTTAATAAATACAAACCTAGACCTGACCAGGTCTAGTAGAACTCCCCGGCTCTACCAAAATGTCCATGTCACCTGCGCGACAAATTACAATCATGCTAAGCCGAAGCCTAGTGGTACAAACTTTGATAATAATAAAAATATAAAGTAATGCCAATGCAAAATGCTTATGAACACCACATCATTTCATTTTCTCATACTCGTCAATTATTTCACAGTCCACAATTCACATATAAACAAACACAAACATGGGTCCAAAGATAACTAACATGCTATTCAAATTTTAGAGTTAATGTTTTGGTCTATAATGACACCATGTGTCTAGCCCGTAGGCAATATATCCATGGATAATCCAACTAGATTTGAGCTTATGACCTAGTCTTTTCAATCAATCTAGCTTCAAGGATTTGTTTTTGAGGCTTACGACTCGGTCTTTTCACCCCAAAAATATCATATTTATCAATTGGGCCTGGCTTATATCACGGTCTTTTCACTAGCCCAGCATTTAGCACGTAGGCAATCATAGGCATGCCGCCAAATATAGAACTCTGAAAATTGAATAACATACTAGACACACAATTTATTCATATTTCTCATAATTAATCTCTTTCTCATTTTCACATATTCAATCTAGGCACATTGCCTTATTTTCACATTTTTTCACTTTTCTCATTTTTCACATCTTTCTCATTTTTCTCAATTTTCTCACTTTTCTCATTTTTATCAATATTAATTCATTTCATTATACCACATATCTCATTTTTGCATTCACAACACATTACTTTGGGTATTTCCACATAATATACATATTACACATATTACACAATTTAACCATTATCAATGGCTTTTCACAATGCATTTAACACATATATGGTATTACAAATGTCATAGCACATTATACATACATAACCAATGTATCAAGTAGCTTAACTCATTTTTCAACCAAAATGTGTTAAGCCCAAATGTCATGCAAACATAACCAATATATATTCAAAGTTTGTACTTACCTCAAATAGCAACCAAAATAATCTTAAGACTCTCACCAACCTTCTGTTTTAAGTTTCCCTTCAATACTTTGATCGGCCAAACTACTTTCTCTCAATGCCTATATCAAATGTGATCATAAATAATCATTTAATATCACATTCTAAGGCATTCTCAACATCAAACCTTAATTTAACAACACTTCTACATAATTTCAAAAATTAAGTCTTTCCTTACTTTAACTTAGCAAATCCATATTAACCCATTAAATTATTGTTTTGAGTTTATTTATATCATTACAAACATAGTTTAACATGTTTAAACCAATTACATTAATTAACCACATTCTTATGTTCAAAACCCTAAAATAGTATAACCTTCACCACTGAAGGATCTCCATTCCAACTCAATCCAATTATCATTTCAATCTTATTTCCACCACATATATCATTAAATAACATGATTTAAGCATTAAAATCAAACAATTAATCAATCTTTGAAAATTTACTTTTCCAAAACCCTAAATCAATACTACCATCTTCAAACTCTATCCAAACTTAACTAAATCCATCATTTGATTCTAAAACCCTAAATCAATACTACCATCTTCAAACTCTATCATTTCAATCTTGTTTATGCATCAAAACAACACATTTGGAACCAATTTTCACAATTAAAACTCATGATTTCAAAAACTCAAATGTTCCATAACCCTAAATTCTCTCTCTTCACCAAACTCAACTTAAATTCAATCATTTCTTCAATCTAACCTTAAAATCATTAATAACCAATCAAAACAACTTCATTCATATCCAATTAAGTAATTAAATCATGCTACTATAAAATTCCAAAATTTACATAACACGCATTTCCATAGAATTTAAAATTTTGGTAAGAAAGCTTACCAATTGATGAAGAAACTTCTAAAACTCTACTTGAATCCTAAAAATCTCTTCAATTCTTAGTGCTTGGAAGAAGAAAAACTCCTCTTACTCTCCCATGGTGATTTCGGCCAAGAAGAAAAAGAAGAAGAAGAAAACTTTATTTTTATTTCTCTTTCCTTTCATCCTTTAATTATAACCGTGTATATATATATTATTTAATAATTTAATAATTATTTATTTATTTAATAAATTAAAATTTCAAAAATTTTTCTTCCATTCAAAAATTATTTATTTTTAAATTAATTTATTAATTTTAAATTTCTAAGATTTAATTACCAAAATACCATTTTACTTTGACTTTTCTTTTAAAGTGTTGACTTTTATATATTGTATATATTTTACATATATATCACATATATATTTCACTTTTTCATTTAAAATTCCTTTATTTTTCATTTAAAATTATTAGTTTAATTTATCCATTTAAATTTTAATTTATTTTATCAAATTTTCAAAAATTAAAACTTTTTAAAAATTTGGGATATTACACATATGTACAAGTAATGTATATCTTATATACACATCAAATATACCTAATATGTGTATTAAATATATTAAGTACGTAATGTATTAATCCAACATTTTTAATTAATATACCATATGTATATGTTATATATACACTAGATATATATATTGAGTATATACAAATTTTATATCTCTAATTACTTATTTAATTTCTCCAAAATCACGAATGTGATAATTTTCTTCCCCTTAAATAATTTCGTCCTTGAAATTATCCATTATGGTAATAAATCATCCAAATAAAATAAAATCATAAAATTTCATATTAAATTAATCATCTCATCAAATCATTATTTTATCAAATTACATAATTTCTATTCTCCCCCTTAGGTTCATTCTCAATTACATTTCTACCATTCCATAACTCGTCATTATACTATCTATTTACTCAAACAGTCACAATAAATTATCATATTATCAATTAAATTGTCATTAGACAAAACTAGTTCATCTCTTTAATATATGTACACCACACACCTATTGCACTCAAGATATTTGATCACTTCATTATCTTAAAAATATACTCTCATAACATTAAATTCAAATATTAATAACTTATATCTTAACACCATAATTTTACACACCTTCACTTTGATCTTACTCTTTATACAATTACCACATATTAATTTAATATCACCATTATACAACAACAAAATCATATCCATTTTCATCATTTCCAATTCAATTACCTAAAGTAACTCATTTTTACTTGCTTAGTCATTTCCCTTCATTTCATAACAAATTTCTATATTATCAACCACATTACACCTTAGTTAGTACTTTCATAAATAATATTACTCACATGCTTATTAAACATTAAACTATCAATATCTAAACAATCTTCATCGAAATTCCCTTACAACTCTAAATTTTCAACTTACTATTTTACTTAAACTTCATTCTATTAATCTCATTTTCAAGATCTAACTTTATAAACATTATTTTTATATTAATATAACATCAAAATACATCATTTTCACCATTATTAAAACCCGTTTCAAAAATTCAAATTTCATATAATGCAACCAACAACATGAACCTCACCAAATCTCATCCATTTAGATATCCTAATTTTACATACTCAATCCCTAAATCATGCATCATTTTTTTTCACTTCCATACTTTCTTAATTATACTTTCCTTTTTCTTACAATCTCTTATTTATACGCATATACTTTAGGCTCAAAATACTACACAATCATCAAGTTTAGTTGTTACAATAACAAGTTCACCGTCCAACACTGCTCGGGTCTATTCTCAATCTCAATTTCATCACATGACCTAACTTTACGCAGGTCAAGACCTAATCTCTCTTAGGTATATTAATACTTGCAATATCATTCTCGATATCACTAGACAAGTAATTGTATAAGGTAACAAACACTCGATAACATTTTTTTTAATTATCCATATACACATTCATAAGTCATATTCACAATGTGACTTACTTTCCACATTTTCTTATACATCACAATTGTATTCATATTGAAAAATCTCATCACACATATCATACAATTATACGCAATTCCTCTTTTACATACAACCTATACAAAGTTAACATTTATCACCTTTCAGAGAACATTATCATTTCTTATTCTTTTGACATTACTTAGGTTATTCATCAATTCAACATATATATACACTCTAACCGTAACATAATTAATATCTTTCTTATTTAATCGCCAATGTTTTAAATAAGTTTCTTATTATATATATTTTTGTTATGAACTCTTTGTTCTAAATTATTAAAATTCTACCCATCTGTATATAAATTTTCATAATTGTTCTTATTCATTTGTCTCATAAAATTAATTTATTACTCATGTACACAAAATTATATGACTTCCTTAGTTTCATGTCACTCTCACTTTCAATTTTTATATTCCTTAACAATTCTTTATAAAAGCTTGTAAACTTTTATCCATGTGTACTTGACACATATATGGACTTATATTTAAAGTTTTAGATTTTTCCAAGTTGATTTAATATATTTAAAAATTAAATCTTCCAAAATCAGAGAATCTGTCTCTTTAATAATTTCTCTGGCAGCACCCGGTTGTCCATTTTTTCAGGTATCATACCTTAATAAAAATTCATGAAATTTTAACCATATGTTATAGGAATATATATGATATTGGGTGTAAATTTTCATATTTTTCTAGGTTGGTTTGCCATAGTTTTTAAATATGTTTCTCAATTTCTACAGATTCTGAGTTTCTGGAACTCCTCCAATAATCTATGTTCTTCTACCTTTCTTAATTAGTATTTCATGTTTAAAAATTATGAAATTTTATACATTAGATTCTATCATATAGAAAAACTTTTTATTTAATTTTCAAACTCATCCAACATTCCTATATTTATTCAAAAATTTGATAATATTATTTTACAGCACATCTATAAAATTTTCTATAACTATCATGTTCATTTCTCAAACTTTTTATTTCATATTTTAAATCATTTCATAAATTATTTTTCTTAATTCCACTTATTCATCAATTGAATCAACTATGAATCTTAATTTTGAATAGAAGTTCCAAAAATTCTTAATCCATAAGATCCAGAATGATGTTTCTATTATTCCACTCTGATCTCTATAACCCAGACGTCATCTCAACTCATATCCGTTATGTCAAAAGGACATTGCTACATCAGGAATCGGATAAATTGCCAAGGCTAATGCATGCATCACAATTGAAAATTATTTTTTTAAAATTCCAAATTTCTCTCTCTAACAACCCACCTAGGTCAAGAACCTCAAACCTAGGCTCTGATATCAAAATAAATGTAACACTCTTATACCCTATATACGTATAATATATATTTTCAACATATGTAAAATATGCATATACGGTACAAAAATATCACAGACCGGTTTAATAAATTTTTTTTTACATTTCAAATTTAGAATTTCAAGTACTAAATATATAAAATTAAATAGTATCTAAATATTCTTTACTTGTTATAGTAACCCGAAATAACATTTTATATGAAAATCTCTGAGAAAAATGTCAGAGTTTTATCTGTAATTTGGACATTTTCAAAATTCAGCAAAACATAACATGCATAAAACAAACACTCCTAATAAAATCAATTCACCAATACTTCTCAATTTCTCCATATTTTCTCAAAATACTTATATATAGGTATATATATATATTAATAACACATATAAGATCCCATCCTAACTAAATTATTCAAAACATTCTTTACAATTTACATTATATACTTCAAAAACATATCTTAACATATATAATATCAAAATATACTGTAATATCAAATATCTACATGCTGGCAACTGGCTCTGATCTTGATGTACCCAAAAACAACTCTTCAAGCTCAATAAATACAAACCTAGACCTAACCATATCCAGTAGAACTATCTGGCTCTACCAAAATGTCCATGTCACCTGCGCAACGAATTACAATCGCGCTAAGCCAAAGCCTAGTGGTATAAACTTTGATAATAATAAAAATGTAAAGTAATGCCAATGCAAAATGCTTATGAACACCACATCATTCCATTTTCTCATACTCTTCAATTATTTTACTGTCCACAATTCACATATAAACAAACACAAACATGGGCCCAAAGATAACCAACATGCTAATCAAATTCCAGAGTTACTATTTTGGTCTATAATGACACCATGTGTCTAGCCCCATAGGTAATATATCCATGGATAATCCAACTAGATCTGAACTTACGACCCAGTCTTTTCACTAGCCCAGCGTTTAGCCCATAGGCAATCATAGGCATGCCACTAAACACAGAACTCTGAATATTGAATAACATACTAGACACACAATTTATTCGTATTTCTCATTATTAATCTCTTTCTCATTTTCACATATTCAATCTAGGCACATTGCCTTATTTTCACTTTTTTTCACTTTTCTCATTTTTCACATCTTTCTTATTTTTCTCACTTTTCTCACTTTTCTCATTTTTATCAATATCAATTCATTTCATTATACCACATATCTCATTTTTGCATTCACAACACATTACTTTGGGTATTTTCACATAATATACATATTACACAATTTAGCTATTATCAATGGCACTTCACAATGTATTTAACACATATATGACATTACCAATGTCATAGCACATTATACATACATAACCAATGTATCAAGTAGCTTAACACATTTTTCTACCAAAATGTGTTAAGTCCAAATGTCATGCAAACATAACCAATATATATTCAAAGTTTGTACTTATCTCAAATAGCAACCAAAATAATCTTAAAACTCTCACCAACCTTCTCTTCCAAGTTGCCCTTCAACACTTGGATCGGCCAAACTACTTTCTCTCAATACCTATATCAAATGTGATCATAAATAATCATTTAATATCATATTATAAGGTATTCTCAACATCAAACCTTAATTTAACAATGCTCCTACATAATTTAAAAAATTAAGTCTTTCCTTGCTTTAACTTAGCAAATCCATATTAACCCATTAAATTATTGTTTTGAGTTTATTTATATCATTACAAACATATCTTAACATGTTTAAACCAATTACATTAATTAACCACATTCTTATGTTCAAAACCCTAAAATGGCATAACCTTCACCATTGAAGGATCTCCATTCCAACTCAATCCAATTATCATTTCAATCTTATTTCCACCACTTGTATCATTAAATAGCATGATTTAAGCATTTAAATCAAACAATTAATCATTCTTTGAAAATTCACTTTTCCAAAACCCTAAATCAATACTACCATCTTCAAACTCTTTCCAAACTTAACTAAATCCATGATTTGATTCTAAAATCCTTGTTTATGCATCAAAACAACACATTTGGAACCAATTTGCACAATTAAAACTCATGATTTCAAAAACTCAAATGTTCCATAACCCTAAATTCTCTCTCTTTACCAAACTCAACTTAAATTCAATCATTTCTTCAATCTAACCTTAAAATCATTAATAACCAATCAAAACAACTTTATTCATATCCAATTAAGCAATTAAATTATGCTACTATAAAATTTCAAAATTTTACATAACACACTTTTCCATAGAATTCGAAAATTTGGTAAGAAAGCTTACCAATTAATGAAGAAACTTCTAAAACTCCACTTGAATCCTTAAAATCTCTTCAATTCTTAGTGCTTGGAAGAAGAAAAACTCCTCTTACTCTCCCATGGTGATTTCGGTCAAGAAGAAGAAGAAGAAGAAGACTTTATTTTTATTTCTCTTTCCTTTCATCCTTTAATTATAACCATGTATATATATTATTTAATATTTTAATATTTAATTATTTATTTAATAAATTAAAAGTTCAAAAATCCCTCTTTCATTTAGAAATTATTTATTTTAAAATTATTTTATTAATTTTGAATTTTTTATATTTAATTACCAAAATACCCTTTTACTTTGACTTTTCTTTTTAAAAGTGTTGACTTTTATATGTTGTATATATTTTACATTTATATCACATATATATTCTACTTTTTCATTTAAAATTCCTTCATTTTTTATTTAAAATCATTAATTTAATTTGTCCATTTAAATTATAATTTATTTTATCAAATTTTTAAAAATTAGAACTTTTCAAAAATTTAGGATATTACACAAATGTACAAGTAATGTGTATCTTATTTACACATCAAATGTACTAATATGTATATTAAATATATTAAGTATGTAATGTATTAATCCAATATATACAATTAATATACCATATGTATATGTTATATATACACTAGATATATAAATTGAGTATATACAACTTTTATATCTCCAATTACTTATTTAATTTCTTCAAAATCACGGATGTGACACTACTTCTGATGTAGAACTTTATACAAGATATGTTTCCAAATGATCATCACTTCTTTGTTTACATGTTTGCTGCACACATTCATCTATAACATCCATAAGAAAACAATCATTTAGAAATGATGGATGTTTTGCTTCTTTTGTCAGGTTAAATTCCATTTTCTCCTCTCCTACTTGAAAAGTAAGCTTTCCTCCTTGAACATCGATCATGGCTCCAGCTGTAGCCAAAAATTGCCTTCCTAAAATGAGTGGAATCTCAATGTCCTCGTCCATTTCCAAGATCAAAAAATCTACTAGAGTGTAAAGTTTATCTACTTTTACAAGAACATCTTCAACTATGCCAACAGGATATTTTATTAAACGATCAGCTAATTGAAGAGACTTTTTTGTTGGTTGTAACTGCATGAAGCCAAGTTTTCTGCAAATAGAACTTGGCATTAGACTAACACTAGCTTCTAAATTACATAATGCTTTATGAAAATCAACTTCACCAATGGTACAATGTTTAAAAACTCCCTGGATCTTTTAACTTTGATGGAAACTTATTCTGAATCATTGCACTACACTCTTCTGTTAAGGCAATTTTTGCGTTGTCCTTTAGTTTTCTTTTATTAGATAGTAATTCTTTAAGAAACTTCACATATGTTAGTATCTGCACAAGAGCTTCTGCAAAAGGAATATTAATTTCAAGTTGTTTAAAAACTTCTATAAATTTTTCATATTGCTTATCTAATTTTTGTTTCTTTAATCTTTGAGGAAAAGGAATTGGAGACACATAAGGTTTAACAATTTCTTTTGGTGCTTCCAATTCTTATCTTCTTTTTCTTTTTCCTCATCTAAGTCTAGGATTTTATTTGGTTGAGGCTCTATAAGTTATAACCCACTTCTCAAGGTCACAACTTTGCAATGTTCCTTTAGATTAATCTCCATTTGGCTAGGAAGGGCTCCTTGATTGCAAGTATTGAGTGAACCCGCAATTTGACCTACTTGAGTTTTAAGATTTCTATTTGTGTTAAGAGACGTTCAATTTTCTGCTCAAGTTTGTCATATTATTTTTCTATTTTATCAAATCTCTCCGATGTTTCTCCTATGAATTTTTCTAAAGTTGATTCATAACCTAGTTTTTTCTGAAGAAGCAGATCTTTGATTCTAGTTTTTCATGTATGGGGGTTGATAGAGTGCTTTTTTATTATTTTAATTTCCCCATGACAAATTTGGATGATTTCTCCATGTTGGGTTACAATTATTTTCTTGAAAGTTTTGACCCCTATTTTGATTTCCCAAAAATTGTACTTACTCCAAAATTCTACAATCTGTTGTCTCATGGTTTCCTCCACATACTTCGCATGCTGGAGATGATGATGACAAATTGACATGCTCCAACTTCTTAGCAATCGTATTCACTTTAGCTGAAAGTAAATAAAAATTATCAATTTCATATAAACCTGCAACTCTTTTATGCATACCTCGTTCTGAAGTACAATGATAGTTATTTGCTGCCATTCTTCAATCAAATCATTGACTTCTAAAGGAGCTTTGTTCATAATTACACCTCCTGCTACTGCATCAATTGTGCCTTTGCTATTTGGATCAAGACCGTTATAGAATGTTTGAATTAAAGGTCATTCTGGTACTCCATGGTGTGGACATTTTCTTTTCTAAATTTTTAAAATGTTCCCAAGCTTCATACAAACTTTCTCCATCAAGTTGAATAAAGCTATCATTTCTCAATTTAGCCATTTTTGCAGATGAAAAATATTTTGCAAGAAAAGCTGTGGCCAATTGATCCCATGTGATGAACGTGCTTGGTGGTTTTGAAGTAAGCCAATCATTTGCTTAATCTTTCATAGAAACTAGAAAAAGTCACAAATGAATAGCATCATCAGATACAACATTAATTTTAAAAGTATCACACATTTCCAAGAAATTAGATATATGAGCATAAGCATCTTCGTGTGGTAAGCCATGAAAAACTGATTGTTGAATTAAATTAATAAGTGTTGGCTTGAACAGGTGGTTTAGCTATGCTATATCTCGATTAATCAGAGGGCATAACATATTGCTTAAGTGTCATATTTTGTGGATCTCTGTGAGCGAAGATCTTTGCCCCCACTCCCACGTGGAATGGTTCTTGTGATTTCGACACTGTTAAACTCAGGGCTTTAAAGAACACGGGCCTAAACCCAGAGAAAATAGAGTTGCCACCCTAACGGGCCGGAGAAAGGGGTGGATGACTTGATTCCTAAGGAATCCCCAACCCCCTAGTGGGTTCGAAAAGTTGGGTTCGCATGGGGAAGGTGAGAAATGGCCCAGCACCCCCCACAGTGCCCGGTTCATTGGAACCGGTGTCCTTTTAAGGTCTTAATATTATAAATTTCTTAAATATAATGATATTATCCATATTATATGCAATCATAAGAATAAATAAATACTTTATTAAAATCACAACAATGTCCAAACAAAATAAATAAATGAACACCCATCCAAGGATGGAAACATATTTTTACATCATCCATGTCTTAAATTAAATAGGACACCCACTGAAAGGTGGAAACGTGTCCTTTACATTAATTTCAAAATATGAAAATAATTGAAATTACATAAATATTAATTAATGAGGTACCCAATCGTTGAAACATACCTCTTACAATTTTAGTAAATAAATAATAATAAAGAAAATATTTATCCATGATAAATTAAACAAATCAAACATTGAAATCAAATAAATCAATCATCAAAACATATAATAAACTACATAATCAAATCTAAAACTAAATAAAGCAATAAAGGTATAAGTTTAGGGTATACATCTTAAATTAAGGTTTTTAGAATTTTAATAACTAAATTAGGATTTAAAATAAAGGAAGTTAAACACAAAGATGTATAATACAGAAATAAATATTGACCCCTTCGATGAGCCCATACGGTGGTTTTGGTGTTGAAAATTAAGATCTTAGAGTTTCAAATTTAAAAAATAGGGTTTGGGGATTTTTGAAATCTGATCAAAGTTTTAAAGTTTATACGAATTAAAGTCACTGTGAATATTTTTAAAGAGCTTAAATGAAGCTGCTGTGGGTTTTTATGAAAAAATCTTAAGTGAGTTTGTGTAGCATATTGATTAAATAACCATGTGCAATAGAAAACAAATAAATATCCTGAACCAGTAAGTTTACTGGTTCTAGTTTATATGATGTAGAAAAATAATAACATAAATATGCACTCCATGTAAACTAATATATGAATTGGTTTTAAAAGAACTAGCCTATTGTAACTTTAATTAGATGAAGAAAGAACTTATTCAATATTTAAAATAATCAAGGTATATTGTATTTATTTAATTTAGAGTATGCTGTCGTTTGTTGGCTCCACCAAAATTGTTGAATGAGAATTCTGGGTGAGCTTTTCCAAGACAGTGAGTGCACTATCTTTGTAAAGTTTGTGTGTTGTTGATCTTCTTTTTTTATCCTTTTCTCTCATTCCTTGATCAAAAGTTCTCCCTGAATAAAATTGTCAAAGTCCAAAAAATCTAAAAGTCCTTGAATAATTCTTGAATAATTGTGTCATCCCTGTTTCTGTGTTTAATTCTCTCAAAAATCCTAATTCTCCGCCGAAAGCAAAAGTCCCCTCCTAATTGTTTAACAGTGCTATTTATAAGAAAATAAAAACCTAATACTGTTGGCTTAAGGAAATAATAGATTGTTAAGGAAAACAAATTAAAATTGAGCTAAATAAGGTTTTTGGCAAAATCGTCAGCGCGCATGGGCTGCTGGCCAATTGCTGCGATGCGCTGGGCTGCTGGCAAGCGAGCAACGGGCTGCTGGGTGAACAAGGCTGCTGGCACGTGAGCAATGGGTGAGCGAGCAACAAGGCTCTGGGGAATTCGCCACAGGCTTGGCCTACGGCGAATTGGCTTGCCACACAAGCAGCCACTGTCGTTGCCGCTGCCACGCGTCGTCCATCGATTGGTTTGATTTTTATTTTTTTATTTTTTTATTTTATTTTTATTATTAAAAATAAATATTTAAAATAATAAATATTATATTATTATTGAAATAAATAATAAAAATTATAAAAATTATTTTTGGACTTATTTTAAAATATTGGACTGGACTTGGTCAAAAATTAAGGGTCTACAATCTCCCATGATTAATTCTTTATCAGATGAATTGGTTGAATTTTTAATTTTAAGAGCTGATGTTGATGTCCCTTCCACTGTTTGTTATTCTTTTTGTTCTTTCCTCTTTTTCCTGAAAAGTCGTTCAATTTCTGGATTATATGGCTTAAGTTTTGTATTAGGATTTTTTCGCATACAAACTATAAATTTTCAATTAAAAGTAAATTAAAATAGAAAATAAAAATCCAAAGTAATAACAATTTAATATTATTAATATCAAAACAGTCGCCTTCCTCGGCAAAAACACCAAAAACTTATTAGTACTCGAGCTTAACCATTTGCAAGTACATAGGTCATATTAAGTAATAAAGTGATGAGTAGAGTATTGTTCCCATGAAGAGGGTTGTTCTAAGTACTAATAAACTAATTATTATTTAGAAGATAAAATTTGATTTATGATTAATTTGAACTTTTAAACAAAATAGATTACTTGAAATTAAATCTAATGATACAAAACTTAGGGTTAAGTCACCTTTATGAGTTTATTATGAATTTTTTAAATTATTGATTTTAATTCAGTTTTTCTTTTTATTAATGGTTGAATTCTCCTTAAATAAGCTCAAGTCTCTCTTAAGTACTAAGTTAATATTGATTTAATCCTTACGCCTACTCTTATGATCATAAGTAATTGAATCAATTTATTAAGTTTTATGAGTATCTTAAATCAACCTCTTAAGGGTTTAACCTTATCTTTAAGTGAAAAATTCCTTTTAAGATTGTTATCTCATGGACGAATATTGTGCTTTCACCCTCACTCCATCGCATAAAATCTCACTTCAATTAATTATTGGTCAAATAATCAAAGTATTAAGATCAAAAGATAACAAAATAATCAAAGATAAACTTAGTTAAATCAAATAAGCATTAAGTATTCCATAATAAACTCAATATAAAGGACTAACCCTAAAAAGAGTTTACTGACTCATATTTAAAGTAAAAACACAATATTTATTAATTGAAAACATAAAGAATAAGAAAGAGCAAACTCTAATTCTTGATTTGGAGAAGAACTTCCTTAGGACTCTTTGAATCTCTTCCTTGAAACCCTAATTCTTCCATCTCTCAAGATAGAGACTATAACTCAATTAATACAAATTTAAGAACAAAGAAATGATCTTTATTACACCCTTACTTGTATCTAAAACTCTCTCTTGTTTACAAAACTCACACTAACTTTAATTTAAGATTCAATCTAAAAACATTAAAAGCATAAATGAATCATTGGAGGAATGGTGTTTATATAGAGTACTTGGAGGCTTTATGATGATGGCAAGCTGTCAAATGCAAGCTGCAGCTATTTGGATGTTCAAAATTCAAGTTTTTCAGCTTAAAGTCATCGATTTCTGCCCCCATGGTCGTGGCATATGGATGCCACGGTCGTGGCCTGGGTTTGTTTGGACAGTTTCGAGCTATTTTTCAGCTCTAAATGGCGACTTTGTGGGCCACGGTTGTGGCTTTTGAATGCCATGGTCGTGGCATTTAAATGAAGGCTACAAAATCTGACTTTTCTTCTTGTTCTTGGCTCAGGCAGTAGGAAAAATGGATTCAACGGTCGTGGCCATGCAATGCCACTGTCGAGGCATCTATTTTGCTTATGGAACTTTTATTTTTCTTCAATTTTTGAAGAGACATACCTAAAATGAATCTCATGGTATGGCCTTTAGGGGCCACGACTCTGGCACTTGATTCTTCCTTCATTTTTGCTTTCTTTTCTTTGATTTTGCAACATTAATCATCAAAAACCCTGAATCTTGCCTTTCAAAACTTAAACACTATAATTCTAACTCAAACAAACAAAATCCATTAAATTTAATTGTAAAACAATTAAAAACATGATTATAATTACATAAAATATTGATCAAATTTTCACTCTATCATATATTTTATGTATATGTATATTTGTTATATATGTTACTTATATTTTACATATATCATTATGTATTTATTTATGCAATGTATATATTATATATATGTAATGTATATTTAATATACATAAATACCTATATGCACAAATAATGTGTATCCTATATACACATCAAATATAACTTATATGTGTATTAAATATCAAGTATGTAATATATATATATATTATGTATATACTAAATATATATTTGGTGTATATAATTTTTATACCTCCTGTAATATCCTCATTTATGCCCTAGAAGTTTTGAGTATGTTGTTGTTATTGTGGTTGTTGATATATATATTGGGAAGTGAATGTTTGTGCATATATGTGTTAAATTGTAAGAGAAAAGAAATGGGAAGAGAATGTATATGTATATGTGTTTTGGAGAAGAAATTTAGGGTTTAGAGACAAATGTATATGTTGTTTATATGATGATATAATTAACATATACATTGGTCAAATGAAGAGTCAAGGTGATGGTTAAGTGGAAGAAGATATTTTTGGTTGTTAATGAAATTACTATAAAGGGCTTATATGAGACAAAGAGTTAGTTATATGGTTAAGGGTGTTTTGGTAATTTTCCTTGTAAGATGCATGGTGGAGATTAAAAGAAGAAAAGGTGTTTGACTTGTGCATTTTCTTCTTTCTTTCTTGAAGTGGCCGGATTCTCCATAGACAAAGAGAGAAAGAGAGGTGATCTTGAGGTTTGAAGCATTTTGAAGAAAGAAACAAGGGTTTTGGTTAAAGATTTGTAGATTTCTTCATTTGAGGTAAGATCTTTTCTTTAATTTCTTCAATTCTTTTGAAGTGGTGTGAGAAAGGAATTAGGGTTTGTTGGTTTGATGATGAGAAGTTGAGTTGGTGAAGGTGTTGGAAGTGATTGTGTTGAGTAAGAGTTGTGTTTAGTGAAATTGTTTCTGTTTTACAATTAGTAAAGGCTGTGATTTGTATGATTTTTAATTAATTATAGAAAAATGTTCTTGAAGTGAATTTTTGATATGTTGTGCCTCTATGAGTGTAGAATGACTGAAAAATATGTTGATTCGATTTTGGAATGGTTATGAGTTTAGAAAGATTATTTTCATTAGACCTGTTCCAGCAGGTACCTTAACTGGGACAGCTATTTTTCGTGATTTTTAATAAAATGTAGAAAAATCATATCCAATCGAATTTTGGATATGTTGTTGCTTAGTGAGTCTAGTATTTGAGAAAAATAATTTGGAACCACGTTGATTGAATTTGATTTATGGAATTCACAAAGTTCAGAACTGCTGCCAGGATGCAGGGCAATTGGGGCAGTCTGGTTAGGTGAACTATTTGACCAAGATTTTGTGTTCAGTTTGATCTGAAATTTTAAAGGGATGATTTTAAGATACAAAACTAAATTCTGTAAAAATTTTAGAATTTTTAGTCAAGTAGATTATTTTATACAATTTTTCAAAATAAGGATAAAATGGAGTTTAAAACCAGAATGTACTATTTATGGTTAGGGTTTTAATTCTTTGTTCTTTTTGCATTGCTTTGGTTTTCCAAAGGTAGGTTGGTCCTTAAACCTAACCCTAAACACTTTAAACACACTTGAATCAATGAATGTTATAATCAATTGTTCTTTGCCCTAATTGCATTGTTGAGATTGAACAATGTTATGTTGTGCATTGTGAATGGTAATGTGTTTCATGAGTAATGTGGTATGAAATGTTGATATTTATGAATGATGCTATGTGAGATATAATGTGATCATGGATGAGATATATATATATATATACTTGAATAATGAGATGTTATATTGTGAAATGAAATGTGAAGCCATTGTTATTGGCTAAGATGATGTAATTGAAAGAAAGAAGGCATGTTTGCCTAAATGTGATGAGAATTGAGAATGGAAATGAATTGTTTGTTTAATATGTTATTCAGTTTCAGAGTTCTGGATTTGGGTGGCATGCCTAAGAAATGATGACAGGTAACAGTCTTGCCGGGTTGAGGACCTCCTCATAGGTGTTGAGTTGATGGTCCAAGAGACTGGGTCTGTTACACTATGAGATATATGATTTGTAACAGTCTTGCCGGGTTGAGGATCTCCTCATATGTGTTGAGTTGATGATCCAAGAGACTGGGTCTGTTACACTTGCCTACGGGCGTGATTATTGTGACTATGAACCAAAGCAGTAACTCTGAACTCTGAATATCGTATTAAATACTTGTTGGGCCCATAGGTGTCAGGGTTATATGAATGTCCTAAATAATGTTATGAGTTAATGAAATGAGATGTTGGTTATTGAGTATGATTGATTAATGTTGAATGTGGAAAGATGTTGAAATGTGGTATGCTCATATGACTATGATTTGTGAAATGCATAATTATGTGGTTAACTTTATATTTATGATATTGATCTTATCAATAACATATGTGGCATTGCATTACATTAAAGCATACCATTAGCATGTTTTATCTTACTAAGCCGTTGGCTTAGCGCGAATGTGATTCTTCGCGCAGGTGACAAGGAAGAACCAGAGAGTTCCTCTAGGCCGAGTCGAGCCTAGATTTTGAAGATTGAATAGTGGGCTTTAAGATCGAAGACTGACTGCCAAACATGTATAAATTTTATGTGTTGTAAAACTTGAGTTTTGATGTATATGAATTTGTAAATATTGTTACTTTCCGTTGCATAGTGAACAAAGATTTTATCTGCTGTATTTCATAATAAACCTTTACTTTATTTTGTACTAGAAGTGTAAATCCTTTTTGCAGGTTGTAGTTGAGGTTATAAGGGGGATTTATTGGAAGTGTACTGAGAATGATTTTGTTTGCATTGGTTTGTGTAAAAATGTTTTCAAAAATTAGAAAAAGAAACCAGTTTTGTCGACACTTGGGATTGAATTTTTAGGCAAAACTATGGCAAAATTTCTATAAAAATCGGAACAAAAATTTGACTAAGTAAAAGTGGTAGCAACATTAGGATAGGGTGGCGCCTCTACTCAGCTTACACACGTAGGTCGGGAAGGGGTGTTACAATTTTTGGTATCAGAGCCTAGGTTTGAGATTCTCAACCTAGATCAATTGTAAGAAAAAGAATATTTTGATTTTTAAAGTGGGTTTTTGAGTAAAATACATGTTTTGGTATGGCAGTCTTTGATCTTTAATGAGGAATATTCTGCTGTGTTTGCAGATATAGGTAGAGATGGCATCTCATTCACGACAATCTGTTGAGGGTAGTGCCGAGAGTATTGCTCCTGCTGAGGGAGCTAGGGTTGATAGTGTTGAGGAGGCACCTGCTTCGGTGTCGGGTAGACCAGCTGGGGAGGAGGTTCCGCCAGCCTGGTTTAGGCCTATGTTGGAAGCTATGAGACAAGCACCTGTGCAACCACAGCCACCGCCACCACCCCCTCAGCCTTCGGTACCAGTAAGGCACTATGATAAGCTAAGGAAATATGGAGCAGAGGATTTCTTTGGTACAGTTGATCCGGCTGTAGCAGAACAGTGGCTTGATAGAGTTCAGAGGGTATTTGTGCAGTTGCAAGCCACTTCAGAGGAGAAGTTTGACTATGCAAGATCTTTGCTACAGAAGGATGCCTACGACTGGTGGAAGACAGTGCCCCATTCTATGGATGATCCACCAACCTTGTCTTATGCGGATTTTCTGAGAGAATTTGAGTTGAAGTATACTCCTAGGGAGTATAAAGATGGGAAGAAAAGAGAGTTTCTAGATTTGAAGCAAGATCATCGGACCGTAACTGAGTATGAAGTTGAGTTTATTCGACTGAGTCAGTATGCTGGGGGTATCATTACTGATGAGATTGATAGATGTCGGCGATTTGAGGAGGGATTGAGGCCCTCGATCATGTGCTTAGTGGCTGGATCCAGATATCAGGATTTCTCACAGCTTGTGGCAGCAGCTCGAAGTGTAGAGCGAGCTCAAGTTATTGCAGCTGCTTCAGAGGAAGAGGTTAGGGTTAGAAGGCCCCAGTTCGAGGCAGGGTCTTCTTCTGCGAAGAGGGGTAGAGGAAGTTTTGTTCCTCGGAGTAGTAGGAGCCAGAGACCAGTGGGTAGGTCAGTGCAGTTCCAGAGGCAGAGATTTAGACCTGCAGCTTCAGTAGCGAGTGCTCCTACTCCTGGAGTTCAGAGATCCACCTTACCTGTGTGTAACCAGTGTGGTGGAAGACATGGGGGCGTTTGTTGGAGGCATAGTAGATCAGGGGTATGCTTCAGGTGTGGATCACCTGACCACTTTGTGAGAGACTGTCCTGAGAGGCAGGATCAGATGCCAGTTGATTCTGCTGCTTCTCGAGCTAGTGTGAGGGGAGGCAGAGGAGGCAGAGGTGCCAGCCGGGGAGGTAGACCAGGATTCAGTTCTAGAAGAGGTACTACATCCAGGGAGGGTAGACCAGAGGAGGTTGGATCTTCCCAGAGGATGTATGTTATGCAGAGACAGCCAGATACATCGGCAGTCATAGCTGGTACTTTTTCTTTATTTAATACTCCAGTACTTGCTTTGATTGATCCGGGTTCCACACATTCATATATTAGTGCATCTGTTTTGCCTGTATCTGATTTGCATGCTGAGTCCCTAGGATTTGATGTGTTGGTAACAAATCCATTAGGGCATAGTGTGGTTGTGAGTAAGGTGCATAGAGATAGTGCAGTAGTGGTGCAGGGTGAGGAGTTCCTTGGGGATTTGATTGAGATGCCATTTAAGGAATATGACGTGATCTTAGGTATGGATTGGCTATCTCGACATGAAGCTGTGGTGGATTGTAAAAAGAAAATTGTTTCTTTGAGAACGGGTGATGGTAGAGAGGTGATAGTATCTAATGAGCAGGAACAGCTAGCCTCCTTATTTGTTTCAGCTGTTGCAGCCAGGAGGTTGATTAGAAAGGGGTGTGAAGCCTATCTTGCTCATGTGGTGGATACTAGAGTGAAGGGTTCCCCTATTGATAGCATTGCCACAGTTGCTGAGTTCCCGGATGTGTTTCCAGAGGAGTTGCCAGGGTTGCCTCCTGAGAGAGAGGTGGAGTTCGGTATTGAATTGTTGCCTGGTACCACTCCTATCTCTATTACTCCTTATAGAATGGCACCAGCAGAATTGAGGGAGTTGAAAGTGCAATTACAGGAGTTGTTGGACAAAGGATTCATTCGCCCCAGTGTTTCTCCTTGGGGAGCTCCTGTGCTATTTGTGAAGAAGAAAGATGGTACTATGAGGTTGTGTATCGATTATAGGCAATTGAACAAGGTGACTATTAAAAATAAATATCCTTTGCCTAGAATCGATGATCTCTTTGATCAGTTGAAGGGAGCGTCAGTGTTCTCCAAAATTGATTTGAGATCTGGGTACCATCAGCTGAGGGTAAGAAGTGAAGATGTTCCTAAGACTGCTTTTCGGACCAGGTATGGGCATTATGAGTTTTTAGTTATGCCTTTTGGTCTAACGAATGCACCTGCAGCTTTTATGGATTTGATGAATAGGGTGTTTAGGCCCTATTTGGATCAGTTTGTAGTGGTCTTCATTGATGATATACTGGTGTATTCGCGGAATGAAGAGGAGCATGATATGCATCTGCGGATTGTGTTGCAGATTTTGAGAGAGAATCAGTTATTTGCCAAATTGTCGAAGTGTGAGTTCTGGTTGGATCAAGTTGCTTTTCTCGGACATATTGTTTCTGCAGAAGGCATCAGAGTTGATCCGAGCAAAGTTGAAGCCATTTTAAATTGGAGTCCACCCAAGTCTGTGACAGAGATTAGAAGTTTTCTGGGTTTGGCAGGCTATTACCGACGGTTTGTGAAAGGGTTTTCTTTGATAGCTACTCCACTCACCAGATTACTTCGAAAGGGAGTGAGATTTGTGTGGACAGATCAGTGTCAGGCTAGTTTTGAGCAGTTGAGAGAGTTGTTGACTCAAGCGCCTGTTCTTACTTTACCTGTTGAAGGCAAACCATATGTGATCTACAGTGATGCTTCACATAGAGGTTTGGGGTGTGTATTGATGCAGGAAGGGAAAGTTATAGCTTATGCATCTCGACAGTTGAAACCGCATGAGCTTAACTATCCGACCCATGATTTAGAATTGGCTGCCATTGTGTTTGCATTAAAGATTTGGCGCCACTATCTGTTTGGGGAGAAATGTTTCATCTACACTGATCACAAGAGTTTGAAGTATTTGGGTGTCCAGAAAGAACTCAATCTTCGTCAGAGGAGATGGTTAGAATTGATTAAAGACTACGACTGCTTGATTGACTATCATCCAGGTAAAGCAAATGTTGTTGCTGATGCCTTGAGTCGGAAGTCTTTAGCTGGTTTAACTGTTTACTCGCTCTCGTTGCTTGTTGAGTTGAGAGCATTGCATGCCAGTTTTGTACCTTGTGTTGATGGTGCATTATTGGCACAGTTGCAATTAAAGCCGATTTTGTTAGATCAGATCAAAGAAGCTCAGTTGGCCGATAAGAAGATTCAGAAGATTTTTTCAGATTGCAAGAATGGGAAGACTAGAGATTTTGTTGTGAAAGATGATGGGAGTCTCTGGTTTAAGAACCGATTGTGTGTACCCGATGATGCTGATTTGAAAAGAGTCATTTTAGAAGAAGCTCATCAGTCAATGTTTGCTATGCATCCGGGTAATACGAAGATGTATCATGATTTGAGACAGCATTATTGGTGGATTGGTTTGAAGAGAGACATTGCTGAGTTTGTATCGAAATGTCTCACTTGTCAGAAGGTTAAAGCAGAGCATCAAGTTCCAACCGGGTTGCTTCAACCATTGTCAGTGCCAGAATGGAAGTGGGAAAGAGTGACAATGGATTTTGTGTCTGGTTTGCCATTGACACAAAAGAAGCATGATGCTATATGGGTGATTGTGGATAGATTGACTAAGACAGCTCATTTCCTTCCGGTTCGAATGGATTACTCTTTGGAGAGATTGGCTGAGCTGTATATCCATGAGATTGTGAAACTACATGGTGTTCCAACTTCTTTAGTGTCTGATCGAGATCCCAGGTTTACTTCCAGATTTTGGAAGAGTTTGCATAGTGCTTTAGGTTCTCGACTGCACTTCAGCACTGCTTTTCATCCACAGACGGATGGACAGTCAGAGAGGGTGATACAGATTATTGAGGACATGTTGAGAAGCTGTGTCATCGATTTCTCTGGAAGTTGGGATAGGTTTTTACCTCTTGTGGAGTTTGCTTACAACAACAGTCACCAATCCAGCATTGGTATGGCACCGTTTGAAGCATTGTATGGCAGACGGTGTAGGACACCTCTTTGTTGGAATGAGCTTGGAGATAATAAGTTGGTTGGTCCTGATTTGATTCAAGAAACTGAAGATAAAGTAAAGTTGATTCGAGGCAGGTTAAAAGCAGCTTCAGACCGACAGAAGTCTTATGCAGATCTAAAAAGGAGAGATATAGAGTTTGATGTTGGAGATAAGGTATTTCTGAAAGTGTCTCCTTGGAAGAAAATTTTGAGGTTCGGTCGGAAAGGAAAATTGAGTCCTCGTTTCATTGGGCCGTATGAAGTGTTAGAAAGAGTTGGGCCAGTGGCGTATCGACTTGCTTTGCCACCTGAGTTGGATCGTATTCATAATGTATTCCATGTTTCTATGTTGAGGAGATATAGGTCGGATCCATCTCATGTGTTGCCATTTGAGTCTATTAAAGTGAGCCCAGATTTGACATTTGAAGAGGAACCAGTTGCTATCTTGGCACGAGAAGTGAAAGAGTTAAGGAACAAGAGAGTGCCATTGGTGAAGATTCTTTGGAAGAATCATGCAAAAGAAGAAGCGACTTGGGAAAGTGAGCATACCATGCGAGAGCAGTATCCGCAATTGTTTCAGCTTTGATATCAGGTAATTTCGAGGACGAAATTTTCTTTTTAGAGGGGGAGAATTGTAATATCCTCATTTATGCCCTAGAAGTTTTGAGTATGTTGTTGTTATTGTGGTTGTTGATATATATATTGGGAAGTGAATGTTTGTGCATATATGTGTTAAATTGTAAGAGAAAAGAAATGGGAAGAGAATGTATATGTATATGTGTTTTGGAGAAGAAATTTAGGGTTTAGAGACAAATGTATATGTTGTTTATATGATGATATAATTAACATATACATTGGTCAAATGAAGAGTCAAGGTGATGGTTAAGTGGAAGAAGATATTTTTGGTTGTTAATGAAATTACTATAAAGGGCTTATATGAGACAAAGAGTTAGTTATATGGTTAAGGGTGTTTTGGTAATTTTCCTTGTAAGATGCATGGTGGAGATTAAAAGAAGAAAAGGTGTTTGACTTGTGCATTTTCTTCTTTCTTTCTTGAAGTGGCCGGATTCTCCATAGACAAAGAGAGAAAGAGAGGTGATCTTGAGGTTTGAAGCATTTTGAAGAAAGAAACAAGGGTTTTGGTTAAAGATTTGTAGATTTCTTCATTTGAGGTAAGATCTTTTCTTTAATTTCTTCAATTCTTTTGAAGTGGTGTGAGAAAGGAATTAGGGTTTGTTGGTTTGATGATGAGAAGTTGAGTTGGTGAAGGTGTTGGAAGTGATTGTGTTGAGTAAGAGTTGTGTTTAGTGAAATTGTTTCTGTTTTACAATTAGTAAAGGCTGTGATTTGTATGATTTTTAATTAATTATAGAAAAATGTTCTTGAAGTGAATTTTTGATATGTTGTGCCTCTATGAGTGTAGAATGACTGAAAAATATGTTGATTCGATTTTGGAATGGTTATGAGTTTAGAAAGATTATTTTCATTAGACCTGTTCCAGCAGGTACCTTAACTGGGACAGCTATTTTTCGTGATTTTTAATAAAATGTAGAAAAATCATATCCAATCGAATTTTGGATATGTTGTTGCTTAGTGAGTCTAGTATTTGAGAAAAATAATTTGGAACCACGTTGATTGAATTTGATTTATGGAATTCACAAAGTTCAGAACTGCTGCCAGGATGCAGGGCAATTGGGGCAGTCTGGTTAGGTGAACTATTTGACCAAGATTTTGTGTTCAGTTTGATCTGAAATTTTAAAGGGATGATTTTAAGATACAAAACTAAATTCTGTAAAAATTTTAGAATTTTTAGTCAAGTAGATTATTTTATACAATTTTTCAAAATAAGGATAAAATGGAGTTTAAAACCAGAATGTACTATTTATGGTTAGGGTTTTAATTCTTTGTTCTTTTTGCATTGCTTTGGTTTTCCAAAGGTAGGTTGGTCCTTAAACCTAACCCTAAACACTTTAAACACACTTGAATCAATGAATGTTATAATCAATTGTTCTTTGCCCTAATTGCATTGTTGAGATTGAACAATGTTATGTTGTGCATTGTGAATGGTAATGTGTTTCATGAGTAATGTGGTATGAAATGTTGATATTTATGAATGATGCTATGTGAGATATAATGTGATCATGGATGAGATATATATATATATATACTTGAATAATGAGATGTTATATTGTGAAATGAAATGTGAAGCCATTGTTATTGGCTAAGATGATGTAATTGAAAGAAAGAAGGCATGTTTGCCTAAATGTGATGAGAATTGAGAATGGAAATGAATTGTTTGTTTAATATGTTATTCAGTTTCAGAGTTCTGGATTTGGGTGGCATGCCTAAGAAATGATGACAGGTAACAGTCTTGCCGGGTTGAGGACCTCCTCATAGGTGTTGAGTTGATGGTCCAAGAGACTGGGTCTGTTACACTATGAGATATATGATTTGTAACAGTCTTGCCGGGTTGAGGATCTCCTCATATGTGTTGAGTTGATGATCCAAGAGACTGGGTCTGTTACACTTGCCTACGGGCGTGATTATTGTGACTATGAACCAAAGCAGTAACTCTGAACTCTGAATATCGTATTAAATACTTGTTGGGCCCATAGGTGTCAGGGTTATATGAATGTCCTAAATAATGTTATGAGTTAATGAAATGAGATGTTGGTTATTGAGTATGATTGATTAATGTTGAATGTGGAAAGATGTTGAAATGTGGTATGCTCATATGACTATGATTTGTGAAATGCATAATTATGTGGTTAACTTTATATTTATGATATTGATCTTATCAATAACATATGTGGCATTGCATTACATTAAAGCATACCATTAGCATGTTTTATCTTACTAAGCCGTTGGCTTAGCGCGAATGTGATTCTTCGCGCAGGTGACAAGGAAGAACCAGAGAGTTCCTCTAGGCCGAGTCGAGCCTAGATTTTGAAGATTGAATAGTGGGCTTTAAGATCGAAGACTGACTGCCAAACATGTATAAATTTTATGTGTTGTAAAACTTGAGTTTTGATGTATATGAATTTGTAAATATTGTTACTTTCCGTTGCATAGTGAACAAAGATTTTATCTGCTGTATTTCATAATAAACCTTTACTTTATTTTGTACTAGAAGTGTAAATCCTTTTTGCAGGTTGTAGTTGAGGTTATAAGGGGGATTTATTGGAAGTGTACTGAGAATGATTTTGTTTGCATTGGTTTGTGTAAAAATGTTTTCAAAAATTAGAAAAAAAAACCAGTTTTGTCGACACTTGGGATTGAATTTTTAGGCAAAACTATGGCAAAATTTCTATAAAAATCGGAACAAAAATTTGACTAAGTAAAAGTGGTAGCAACATTAGGATAGGGTGGCGCCTCTACTCAGCTTACACACGTAGGTCGGGAAGGGGTGTTACACCTCCAAATATTTATTTAATTTCTTCAAAATCACGAATATAACAACTAATGAAGAAAGAAAATATCTATATAATAAAATAAGGATCATATGTTATCTTTGACGATGCTTCGGAAGACTTGAACCCCTGTTTGTATCACTAGTTGTCAATGACAATCACCATTATGGGAAAAAACTTTAGTTTCCATAGTCTAAAAGCCCTCAAAAAAATCAACAGAATGCTCACAAGGAGTAATTCTTCTTTTGAGAGAGAAAAAACCATGAGAAAAATTATTGTATTTTTCCTTGATTGAGATTATTGTTCAAAAATCTCTACAAATAAAGTCAACCGTTACATGTATCTTATTACAAGTTCAAATCCTTTTGAACTTCTTTTAAACTAATAAGATATTTAATAATTATCTTACTAACTAATTAAATATTCAATGAGTTATGAGTCTTTCCACTTGTCATGGACATACCCAACCCAATAAATATACTACGTTGGTTAATAAATTCAATTTTAAATTATATTATTCATAATTAGTTACAATTAATGGCATTTGAAATAATTCTGATATGCATGAGATTTTTGGAGGCAAACTTTCAGCAGAAAAATTAAAGTTTATTAAATGTGGTGTAAAACCGTTAATTGATTTTATTATTTTCAAGAATATTATCTCTTTGCTATCTTTGAAAATTTAAAATTTTTCTATTCTAATTATAATTTTAGAATAAAAATAAAAAATAACCGAAAATAAAGTCTGCCAGCTGCAACTTGATAATCCATACCGTGTGCTTACGATCCCTGGCTGGAACCAATTTAAACCTGCACCACATCAGCAACCCATTTTACTGTAACTATATGCCCTTTTTTGTTTTTTCCAAAATAGAATATTTCCTTGTGTAAAGAAGAAATCTTGAAATTTTGGAATTCATTTTCATATGCGAGAACTAATCGTTGCTTTTTAAGTATTAGAAGGGGAATTTTAATTAGCATATTTGAGATTCAATTTTGATTGTACATTATTATAAATAAATTTGGAAGAATTTTATGATATTCAATTGCAATTTTTTTATTTTTCATATTTGATCGTAATGAATATTAATTTCAATTTTATAAATTTTAAATCACATACAATTTAACAAAATTAAGTTAATTTCTATCAGAATTATTAAAAATTTCAATTCAAATTTTTTAAAACTTTACAACTCAGATAAAATTATTATATTATTATATTACTTTCCCTTCTCTCTTTCTCCTTATTCAGTTTTATTCAATTCTTTTATAACTTTTTGACTTCATCATTTGCTCTCTCTTTATTTCCCCCTTCTCATCTCCTCTTTTTTTTTTCCTCCCAGAAATCTCATATTAAAAAAACATAGAGTATATAAATAGATGGATATATATCAAGAATTGTAGAAACCAATTAGTTTTGCGTAATGAAACTCTGCATAATACAATTAATTAAAAATTTTCAGTTACTAATAATAATATTATTTTTTATTTATATCACATATATAAATAATTAACATACAAAACTATATATTAAAAATAATTTATATTCTTAACAATTATTAACGTTTCAACAATAATAAATCATAAAACTGTATCATTAATACCTTTAACATTAAGGCTCTTATAATACGTTGAAATAATAAACGAAAAGAGATAGAATTGAGTAAGATGATTAACCATTATCATTTTTAAGTTGTACTATTATTTTAAAAATATCAAAGCGTATATCTTGCAAAATGGGATTTTTTTCATTTAAAGTAGCAAATAATAATTTAGAAACTATAAACGAATATTAAATTAGATATTGGAAATAATTGGAAAAAAATTATGGAGGTAAACTTAGAGTTAATTATGCATGAGGACATCCAATTAAATCATGTTATAATTAAACTCTATTATTTGATTAATACAATTATAATTTTATATGAACAAAAAATTTCTTATTTAATCGGATCTATAGTTACTTTTATCTTAATATTAAAATAAAATAAAAAATTTTATTCACTTGAGTATTAAAAATGTATTAAAAAATTAAAATAAATATATCAAAATATTTAAAGTGATAAATTCTTTATATATCTCAATAGTTTAGCTTTAAATATTTTTTCAAAATAAAAAAATATATTAATTTATTTTTCCAATAAAAATCTTAAAAATCTCTATCTACAGATTATATAAGATTAATATTATTAAAAATCATACAAAAGATTTATAATATTTATAATTTCGTGATCTAAAAAATATAGTTGAAATTTCAATTAAATTTAATATAATATAAAAAATTTAGAGTATAGCATTTAAATTTATATTTTATTCTAAATAATTTAATCTAATATATTGATGCATTAATTATTTTGAAGATTAATTTTATTTTTTAACTCTCCACATATATTGACAGCATGAAAAAATAATTTCAGAGGGTCTATTTCATACTATAATTAGTCCATATATATATATATTTTTGAAAGGTATAGTCCATATATATATATTTAATTGTATTCAAAATATTAACATAATATAATTATTTGATTCGTCCGAAGCGTCGAATTAGAGTCTACCAAATATAATTGTTAAATATAGTATATTCCGCGACAAATTTTACATGAACCCAATGAACTTTTTTTAAACAAATAATGTTCAATAAATTGTAATGAAAGCATTGAATAATATTTTTTTTATAAAAATAACATATAATATAGTTTATAAATTACCTAAATATATATATGTGTGGTTAAATATATATATTTTGTATAATAATATATATTTTTAAATTTATTAAATTAAAATTAATTATATTTATATTAAATTGATCAATTAAAATATAATATATTTTTAATAAATAATAATTTTATTTATAATATATTAGTTAATGGATAATAATATCAAATTACTTATATTGGTCATTTATTTATTTTAAATATTATTTTATTAATATAATTTATAAAAATTAGAATATACGTAATAAATGAATTTATGTAGGTACTCAATAAAGTGTATATGGATGGGACATTTGTGTACTTGAAAATGAATGTGACGTGACTGCAGATGGTTGAGACTTCGGTGTCGTCGTGGAACACGCGAGCTGCCCCATGCCTCTACTTTTGATTTTATATATGCCGTAAAAAGTTATGTTTACATGGGAGGATGGGGGGACTCCCACCTAAGTTTCACATCAACTTTAAGCTAAATTTCACATTAACTTTAAGTACTGAAAATTATACTATATATATATTTTAAATTTTTTAAAATGTTATACAAATTTTATCATATTTTTAATATATTAAATAAATATTTTTTAAAAGAAATATATTTTGGTATATCAAAAAATTAGAGCACCATATAAACGCACGTTTGATACATAAGTGAATATTCCAGTATTTGTATTTCAAATTTAACTTGAAAAAATTAAGTGATTTACATTTTTATTTTGAAAATTACTTTAATATCACTTGAATAAAAAAGCTCATTAGTGATATTCTGCAATGATTTTAACGCCACTTTATTATTACCCTCAATTTTCTTTTCATCATTAAATTAGACTATAATATTCATATTATCAGATTTTTTATTTATTTTAAGGAAACTGATCCTTTTCATTTAAGATTGAAATTTTATTTATTTTTTATTTATAAATGTCATGTTTATTAATATTTTTTATTTTTAAAATAATTAATTAATATATAAAAACATTTATAATCAAATTCTCATATTTATATAATAAAAAAATTAATTAATTTTTTATTATATTTTTATTATTAATAATGTAATTAATGAAATAAGAGAGTAATAATTTTATATAATATTTATAAAATTTTATGATTTTTTAATAAATATAAATGAATCACAGATTATTATTTCAGTGAGATGGAGGGAGTACAAAACAAAATTACTCTTCCCTTTTACACAATTTGCTTCAATTCTCAGATGAGGCTGCAATAAATTCTAACTGTAATTGCAATAAATAAAAGTAAAGAAATACTGTGACCTTCTATAAAATACAACTGGCATTGTATTCTTAACAATGCAAAGGCCGATTTAATGGCCATCATTTATTAATAAATGAAGTTGGTCTGAATGTTAAAAATTACTAAAACAATTTATGTACTCGGCGTTCATGGAAAAGAAAAAGACGCTATTAGGCCTTGTTCAATGATTTAATTAATATGTTGATTACTTCGGTCATCCCATGAAGTTACATTACAGATCATTATTCCTTAATTCCGTTATAAAAAAAAATCACTAACGTTGTAAAAGTCTCCGAGCCCATTTTTCATCCATAATAGTCCATTTAGTAACAAAAAGGTTTTTTTTATTATCAGCATTTAGTAACAAAAAGTTAATGCGGCGTTATTAACTCATTAAATTAATTTGTTTGCCATATCAAATTGCTTTTTTTTCCCTTTTTTTTTTCTTTCCCTCACATGCGCTCTCTTTCCCTCTTTTTCTCTCATCTGTACTCTCCTCTACTCTCATAAGGCGATGTGATCGCAATTGGTGATCTTCTATGAGAGTAGTCATAAATATGCCTCTCACATTTTTTATGAAGATACATATTAATCTTTAAATTAATTTTGAGTTCAGTTAGACATAATTTTTTTAAAAAAAAGAAAATTACTATTTAGACCCTTTTACAAACGACAATATTAAGATGGTTACCAACTTGCTTATTTGATATTAAAATAATACAAAGTGATGTTAGTGGAGCCATATATATAAAATATTAAATTTAAAAAATATTATTAGCAGGGTTATGGCATGGATTACATCTCTCTTTTCTATTTAAAATTTTGAAAGATTAGAACATGCAATATTTTTTTTTAACCATAAGAATAAAGAAAAATGAAAGAGCAATTTCCTTTATCCATGGTAATCTTGGAACTAACAAACAAGAATTCACCCTCTTAGTAATAGAATTTTTTAATCTCCAATTGCAAGAATCCAAAAGGATAGTCCTCATAATCTTTACAGAGGAGTTTCTCATCCTCATAAGATTACTTCTGTAACATTCATAATTTTAATATATATAAAATTAATTTATATAGAGTGTTAATTAGTGTGTTAGAAGAGGGATATGCACAATACATACCTAACATATATACAATATATACATAAAATATATATTAGCTATATAATAAATACATAGCATAAATAGACCTCTAATTTTGGCCCTAAGCTAATCAGATCTCAATTAAAAAAAAGGCTAAGTTAAATTTGATTCGATTTTAAAAGCTTAAACCTAGTTTATAGTTTTAAAATAGATCGGTCCAGTTTTGAAAGGTCTAAATTATGTTGATTTTATTTTTAAAACCCTAACCTAGTCCGATTTATTTTTCAAAGATCAAATAAAATTTAATCCAATTTTAAAAGACTGAATTGAATCCGATCCAATCCTAAAATCTAACCAAGCCTGGTTTATTCTTAAAAAGTCCAAATGCCTTGGAACCATGGCAAATTGGAGCCCCAATTCACCATGGACCATTGTCCATGGAGAATTAGGTCCTAATTCTCCATGGACATTCCATGGTGAGTTAAAGCATCCTAACTCCCCATGGACCATGGTCTATGGTGAATTAGGGGGGGCTTCATTTCGCTATGGGTTTTTTTAGTCAGTTTTAATTCTAATTTTGGGATCGATCAGGTTTCCTAATTGAGATAGGACTCCAGATGACCGTCGGATTAACAGATTAGGGTTTTAATGAGAATCTTTGCCTATAAATAGAGGACTTAGCAACAGGGATCGGGGGAGGATTAGCAATTAACCAAGAGTGATTAAGTCTTTTGAGCAGCCACCATTATTAAAAAAAAAACCTAGCAGCCAAAAAGAGAATTGAGACACAACCAACATATAGCAATTGTCTCGAACAATTGTTTCACTCAATCAATATCAACATTGGCTCAGGCAGTGGATTAACAAGCTTGGGTTTTGTGTTCTATACTTCACTCGTTTAAAAAGCTACAATAATCAATTTTATTATTAATACATTTGATGTTTTGCAATCGTTTAAATTTCCTATAGCAATTAACTTATGGAAGTTTATGATTGCAACCTCTATTGTTTAAATCAATATAAGCTCTGGCAGTAACCTATCAGAATCAACATCTAGTGGTTATCAATTTAAGAACACAATCACAGAAACCGAACCTTAAGAATTAACCCTAATTTTGATGATGAGTTTACATAAACCCTAATAATATGATTTAATTTAACTTATTTTGATCCAAAAACCTAAATATTATTTTCAAAAGACAAAACCTAGTTTTCAAAACTATGAAACCCTAATTTTTATCTTAAAACCCTAGTTTAGGAAAAACCCTAATTTCTATAAATATAAAACCATACCTTATATAGAAATTCTAATTCCCCAACAAAATCATATCTTATAAACCGTTTACCTTTCGGGATCGCTGTCCCGATCCCTCTGCCTCTTTGACATCCGCCCGCTAATTGGCTAGCGGGACCGCCATATGCGATTACTCGTCAATGGGATCAATATTTATTTGTGGCTTGTAATTCTTCATGATTTACCTTAATTTTCTTTTATTAAACTCTAATTTATTATTATTTTTTGTAATGATTGGTTATTTTGTTTGATTACTTGCTTTACCATGAATGATTATTAATTATTAATTGATTGAATTTTTTTAATAGACTTGTAAAATGCATGTTTCTACTAGTGGATACCTTATTTATTTAATTTATTTATTTTCTATGATATAATTTATTTAAAGACTTCGAAAAAATTATAAGGGACATATTTTCACCTTTTGGTGGGTGTCCTATTTTATTTATTTTCTTTGTGGATAACTGGACATTTGTAAGGGCATATTTTCATCTTATATGGTTGCCCATCTTTGAATGATTCATTTTAATTAATAATATAATATTTTATTTTATTAATTACATGTAGTATGGATAATATCATAATATTTAGAAATTTAGTAATATTTAGACCTGAAAAGGAGGCCATTTATAATAAACTGGGAGTTATGGGGGTCTTGGGCCACTTCTCACCTTTCTCATGCATACCTAACTTTTCGAACCCTATAGGGGGTTAAAAAGTTTTTAGAAATTGAGCCATCCACCCCTTTTTTTTTCCTGTCCGTCCGGGTGGCGACTCCATTTTCTCTGAATTTAGACTCTTGTTCTTAAGGCTCTGAGCCTAACAGTGCCGAAGTCACAAAAATAATTTCACTGAGGGCAAATCCCCGCTCACAATATACCTAATGTATACACATTTTTTAAAAAGAAAAAGTTAGGTTAAAAGTTAAAAATATAAATAAATAAATAAATAAAAATTCAAAAGTAAGATGGATATTTACGGATGATAATTTAAGAAAAATAAAATATATAATATTTATATAATAATTAATATATATGGATAGAAAGGAAGATTAAAAATCAAAAGTCTTCATCTCCTTCTTCTTTCCCTTCCATAGCCAAATTCTTCATGCCAGTAAGGGGAGGAAACCTTTTCTTTAAATACTCAAAATTACGCCACGAACCTTAGTAAATCAAGTCGATTTTGAAGAAAAACCGAAGATTCAAGTAAGTTCTTTATCCTTTAAGCTTGATTTTCTTTAATTTCTAGATTATGTGATAATTTGGGTTAGATAGAGAGAGAGTTGATTTTAATTGTTAAAATAGATAGTTATTAAGCTGATATGATGGATATATGATGACTTAGTGATTAATTGGTTAAAGTGAGCTTGATTAGTGAAACTAGGGTTTATGAAGGTTTTAAAAATTTAGGGTTTTGGTGAGAAATGGGTAAGCTTAGTGTAACATCCCTATACCCAATATACGTATATACGCAATATGTAATATACGTATAGAAGATATATGAATGTCACAGTCCATTTTCAACAAACAAATCTTTTTACTTAAACATCAAAATATTATCAATCAAACTATGTAAACTTAAAACATTTATCTTATATTATAGAAAGTAATAAATGAAACATCCCTTGTTAAAGTACATTTACATATATCTTTATTACCCTAAAAGTTTATCCAAAATATTTGTTTAATAAGCAGCGGAATATACATATTTATACATCAAAATTAATATTTACAAAAATATAGAGTTTATACATGCTTGGCAGTTTGTCTCTGATCTTAAAGTCCAATAATCAACACTTCACAAGGAATCACAAGCCTAGACTCGACTTGGTCTAGCTGAACTCTCCGGCTCAACCGGATCTACCCTGTCACCTACGCAATAAATCACAATCGCGTTAAGCCAAAGGCTTAGTGGTACAAACCATGATAACAATGTGATTCAATGTAATGCCAATGTCAAACTTTCAAGAATTAGAAGCAATATACAAGGATATCATATTTCATAACATTAAATCTCATTACATTGTTCAATTGTTCCATTATTCATAATTCACATTAAACAAAGACAAGCATGGGCCCAAAAGAAACTAATATGCCATTCAAATTCCAGAGTTACTGTTTTAGTCTAATAATCACATTTATCAAGCCTGTAGGCAAATCATTATCACAATGAGGATTACCTCATATGTAACATCCCAACTAGGCTTCAAGGACTAGGCCCAACCAAGCTTCAAGGGGAGCTCAGCATCAACCGAACCTGACTTCAAGGACCAAGCCCAACCCAGCTTCAAGGGATTGTTACTTTTAGGCATGCCACCAACAATAAAACTCTGAAAATTGAATAACATACTAGGCACACAATTCTTTCATTATTTTATTATCAAATCCATTCTCATTTTCTCATTATCATCATCTAGGTACAATGCCTCAAATATTTCATTTATATCAATATAGCCATCACCAATGGCTTCACATATCATCATTAGGGTATACATAACAAATCACATTAATCATACATTTTGAATTCTCAACATATAGTTCACATAATGTAAATTATAACACCATTCTCATAAATCAATAATATAATAGGTAACCTAACACATTTTCCAACCAAATGTGTTAAGTTCCAAAATCATGTAATTGTATGCAGTCATGTTAGGTTTGTACTTACCTCTAAGAGCAACAAACACCAATCTATCAACCTCCTCTTCCAAGAATCCTTCAACACTTGGATTGGGGCAACTCAAATCTCTTCAAAACCCTAATCCAAAGGTGATTATACATACTCACTTAGTGATACACATAAGAAAATAAGGATAAGGACTAACTAGGGCAAACTCTACACATGACACGCTCAACAACACGGGCGTGTCCTTGATCGTACCCTAAACCCACAACACAGAAGCTTTGACACGCTCAGTGACATGGGGTGTCACTACACGTGTCAATTATCCTCCAACACAGTGGCTGTGACACGCTTAGTGACATGGGCATGTCACTGCTCGTGTCACCTACACTGAAAATAGAACCAATGACATGCCCAAAGACATGGCCGTGGTACTGGGCGTGTCAGGCCAAAAACCTAAAATCGACACCAAAACGCGACATCCAAAAAACATCTTTCTTTTACTCTTTTCCACTCCAAAAAAACTTAACCAAAACCATTAATATACCATAATAAACTTGCACAACATTAATACAACTCAATTATAAACATCAAACACAAACACAACCATATTCACAACTCAAGGTCACAACACCCACAACTCTTGTCTCTTTCACTAAACTTAACCCTTTCTCTTCAATCCAACCCCCAAAATCAAAATTAATAAGACCAGACACTTCAAACATACCAAATCAACCATAAACACATCTACAATAACCATTCACCAAACTCATAATGACAAACTCAAAAGAAAACAAAGAAACAAGTTGGAAACTTACCAAAAGTGAAGAAAATCCTTAACACTCCAACTTGATCTCTTGAAATTCTTTAATTGCTTGAGTTAGGAATCAACAAAATCTCTCTTTCCCTTTGGCAATGGTGATGGCCAGCTCTTGGAGAAGAAAGAAGAAGATGATGAAAGTTAAACCACTCACAAACCTCTTAAACCACATAAAAACTCTCTTTCAATATCAACCAAGTATTAATATACTATAATATAATAAATATCATCTTCCACCATCACATAATTTCTATTTTTAATTAAACAAAATATCATTTGACCACTCTACTTGTTGACTTGTATATGTTGTATATATCTCTATATATACAACATATACACACTCCTTTTATCTTCTCACTTTATCAAATATACACTTAATATCATTTAATTCCATTTCAACAATTAGCATTTCCAAAATTTTAGGGTATCATTTGGAATATTACACTTAGTATAATTAATGTTTAACTTGATTAACTTGCGTATAAATATGATTTAATTGGAAAAAAATTGAACTTGATATTGGTAATGTAGGGTTAGGCCAACTTGGCTCAAGAGATAAAGTTATGTTTTTGTTGGATATTGATTAAATTTAGATTAATTAGTGGTTGTTATGTATAAATTAAGTATAATAATGAGTTTAATTGAAGAATTGGTCCTTTGTTTGATTTAGGAAAGGATAAACATTTGAGGCAAAAGGAAAAGTTTAGGACTTTTTGAAATTAAGGCTTGGAAGGTTCTTTTGGGTGGAATTGGAAGCAAATTAAGGTTAGTACATACTTTGATAACTTATACTTTAAATATCCACATTTGGCATAATCATATTACTATTGTAAAACTTTGTTGTTGTGCTTAAAAGTGAAGTTATTCTTATAACCTATGTATTGGTTCATAAATGTGATGTGAGTGTTGCATTAAGCATTAAACCATTGTAATATGGTGATTGGTCATGTTTTGGATGGAACATTATTGATATGTGATGTAATGTGTAATGTGAAAATAGGTATGGAATGTGATAAAATGTGAAAACTGTGGAAAAATGATGAATTGTAATATTGTATAAAGTACATTAGAAATGTGGAAATAAGACATATTGTAATTATAATGATGAAAATTATGTTCAAAGTGGATGAGATTATAGAAAAGTGCATAAAAATTATGTGGGAAATATGGAAATTGATATTTCAAGATGAAATGTGCAAGTGATCATGGTATAAGTTGGTCACAAAAAAAAAATGATGATATGAAATGAAATTATGAAAATGTGATTAGAAGTTGTGTGTTTGTTTACCCTACACAATTACTTGTTCCAAAATTGATTTTGATACTGTCGAGTTGGCATGCCAATAATATATCATGATGTTATATTATACCTTTGGGTGTCGGGCACTTTTGTGCTGAGGAAACGGCCTTCGGGTGATGTTTGGCATTTTATCTCCTGTGTCTAAAGGAGATGGCCTTGGGGCGATTTTTGACAATTTGTCCCCGGTGTCAAAAGGAGATGGTCTTCGGTTGATATATATGATAAAAAAAATCCCTGGTGTCGGACCTTTGGGCCGTGATAGGCCAAATCAATCTTTCTGGAATCTGAATATTGTGTAGGATATTGTTAGGCCCAATGTGTTGATGTGCTGTGTTCATGTGTTTATATGATTTATGAGATGATAACTTATTTAATTGAGTGTTGCACTTTAAGATAAGATAATGTATTTTATGCAATAAAGGTGGTGCAATGTCCCAATGTGTATTGATTGTAATTTTTATATGATTATATGAATTATGAGATTATAAACTGATATTTAAGCATTGCACTTTCATTTAAAGATGCATGCGCTTTTTTATAAATAAAAGAATATTTATTTTTAAATATTTAAAAGTATCAAAGTATGTACAACTAAGCTTTTAGCTTAGTGAGGTTATATTTACTTGCGCAGGTAACAGAGTAGAGAAAAAAAGTCCTGATAGTCCAGAGCAGGTATAAGATTGGTGTTAGTGTTGAAGTTAAAGTCATTTGCCCTGAGACCTATCCAGTTGTGTTTGAAATTCCTAATAGTCCAGAGCAGGTATAAGATTGAGGTTAGTATTGAAGTTAATATCATCTGCCATGAGATTTGTCCAGTTGGGTTTAAAATTATTTTTGTCATTGACAATTTCATTTTTCATAAATATATATTTTTTAATGATAATGGAGAAAGGTTTTGAGAATGAAAATTGTGATGTATGGACACTCAAACTATGATGCTAGAGAAAGGTTGTGAGAATGGAATTGTGATGTTTGGATTGGGCATTATGAGTGGCAGCGATGGAAAGTGGTGGCTTGATAGCGATTGGAGGAAGAATAGGAATAATGATTTGCAATTTGAAACTTAGATCTAGGTTATTAACCATGTAAAATTTTGAGTTAATTATTTTTAAAATTTTATTCCTTAAAAATAAATAATTTTTTGTTATTAAAATAATTTGATTAATTTGAAATTTTATTTATTAAATATATATTAAATTTTCTTTTTAATTTATATTAAATGGAGTTGCACTAGAATTAATCATTGATCTTCTTCTTCACTGCTATTGTAATGGGTCTGATTCATATTATTTGTTATTTTTTTACTGTATTCATAGGTGCCTTAAAAATATTATTTTTTATTAATAAATGCTTACTACATTATTTGATTTTAGCTACCATTATATTTTATCTATTACTGAGGGGCATAAATACTTTATTTGTGAAAATTCTATATATAAATGAGCCGTAGTTTATAAATTCTATGCATAATTGAACCAAAATTTTGTTTAAAGGCCAATATGTACCTTTGCATATATTTAAAAGGTATATTTGAACCTTCTCCCATCCTCTATCACCCAAAACACAATAATCAACAAAACTTACAAAATTTAAGATTCGAGGCTTGTGATATGCAAGCACTTTCCCACTCATTACCAACTAGCATCGATAATAAGTCCTTCATTGTTGTTGTTCAAGTCAATCTCTTAGCTTGTAAAATCTGATGTCAATCATTGCATCTTTTATTCATAATCGAACCTTGGCTCTCACAATCTTAACTTAAATTCTCATATTCTAATGCAAATTGTGTCACAACCACAAGCTAGCATCATTTGAAACAATAGATCATGCCGTTGTTGGTGCGAGCTCTAGCCACCTCGCAATCAATTGGTGCATGCTTGTGCTAGAGTTAAATAGAGTAAATGATAATAAAAAAAAGGAAAAATTTTGATAGGGAGTGTTTTGTTTTTTCTTTTTATGTTCTATAATGACTTGATCAATTTTGATAGTTTTAATTTAGAAAATTAAAAAAGAAAGTCATAATCCCATATTTGTTTTCATGGGAGATTCTATTTATTGTTTGTTGCTTTTTTGCCCTTGTAGTTTTTGGACTTTGGTTAGATTCTCCATTTTAAGCAATCATTGCATTTGATGTATAGTTCTTTTTTTATTATTTTTTATACAATTCACATCGGCTATTTATTTACTAATTTGATTAATTTACTCATAATTGTGCTAGTTTTGGTATTGGTATTATTAGTTAGTGGTATATTATTGAAATAGAGGAAGTGGTTTATTCTATTTTGTTTCAATGTCAATGATTTGCATTTTGAATGTGGCATTATTTTTAACAAATTTTTAAGTATTATTATTGATTTAACAATTGAATTAGGGAAATAATATAATTTTTATATGAATAATTATTATTCCATTGACCGACAAAAAATTATTAAGTTATTAACCACAACATAAAAGGGAGCTTCCTATAATAATACTAGCCCTAATGTTTTGGGCGACAAAGTGTTATCCTTTACGATACCAAGAAGGAGGATGAATTAGTTCTTTTAGAAGATTGATGGAGAAATGAAAATTGGAAAGTTTTAGGGAAGAAGAAAATGGAATACATGGATTTATAGTGGTTTAGATAAGAATATCATACGTCCACTTCTCAACCTACTAGTTGAGTATTTCCCTATCTTTTAGATTTTTACAAGCTCAACAATAAATTGGTGTTTTAAAAGTTCACACCAAACTTTTACAAGGTTTGTATTTTGTTACAATCCTTACAAGAGTTTTTCCTAAGAATTACGCTCTAACCTAGTATTTAATAAACTCTTGGGAAAAACTATCTAATTTAGTATTTAATAAACTCACAATAAACTTACAACTATGTATTTTAATCCTTATTATTTTACCATCATATTAAAATTTAGTTTGTTACAGTTATGTGGCTTCAAGAATTGCTCAAATTGGACATCGAACGGGCCCAAATGAGCTTCTGGAAATTAACTATGCAAATTCAACCAAAATCAGGCCCTGGCATGACAACCTATGACTGCTTGTGTAACACCCTTATACCTTATATACGTATAATACATACACCTAATATATGTAAAATATGCATATAAAATGTAAGAATGTCACAACCCGATTTAATAAAGATTTTTTACATTTCCAATTTAAATCCCTTAACACATTAAAATGTATATTTAAATTGTAAATAAAATATTCTTTTTTAATTATAGATACCAAAATAAGCATTTTATATACAAATCTCTAGGAAAAATTCTCCAGAGTTTTGTTTGTAATTTGGATATCCAAAAAATTCAATAAAACATAACCTGCAAAACACACACTCCCAATAAATAATAAATCACACATTTCATCCCAACTTCTCAATTTCTCCATATTTTCTCAAAACATATATATATATATATCACAACACATATAAAAACCCCACATTATATAATTTATCCAAAATACTCTTTATAATTTGCAAAGTATACTTTAAAAACATAACATAATATACATAATTCCAAAATGTATTATACTATAAAATATATACATGATAACAAATGGCTCTGATCTTGATGTATCAAAATTAACTCAACAAGCAACCTTAAATCTAGACCTGACCGGGACTAGAAGAACTATTCGAACTAACCAGATCACCCATGTCATCTCCGTGATGAATTACAATCGTGCTAAGCTAAAAGCCTAGCGGTGCAAACTTTGATAATAACGAAACTTTAATATAATGCAAATGCATACTGCTTTTGTATGCGATGTCACAATGTGGCATACAATTCTATTTAAAATATAATCTTTAATCTTTTTATAATTCACAATAACACATACACAAATATGGGTCCAAACAAACTAATATATCATTCGAATTCCAGAATTATTATTTTGGTCCATATTGACACTCAGTGTCTAGCCCCGAAGGCAAATCATATAATAGTGACGCATAACGTCTGGCCCCGAAGGTAAATCAAATAACAGTGATGCCTATTGTCTAGCCCCGAAGGAAAATCATATATCAATGACCCATAGTATTTAGCCTCGAAGGAAAATAATGAGGATAACCTCATAGGCATGCCGACAAACACAGAACTCTGGAAATTGAATAATATAATAGGCACACAAATAATACATGTTTCCCATAATTAACTTTTCTTATCATATTGTCTCAATTTCTCATTTTTCTCATCACATTGTCTCATTTTCTCATTTTTCTCATTACATTGTCTCATTTTCTCATTTTTCTCATTCATATCAATGACAATTCATCATATCTCATTCTTTCATCACAAGGTATGTCATTTCACATAAAAATCATATTACCCAAACATTTTAGGGTCATTTTCACATAATGCATATAATTCACATTTCATTTATTTTAGCCATTAATAATATCTTTTCATAATGCATATAATGCATACATAATAATTCACATGTTATAATACAATGTTTATGAATGTTCAAGCTAACAGGTAGCTTAACACATTTTTCATCCAAAATGTGTTAGGCCAAAAGTAATGAAAACATATCCCATTTATCAAAAGCTTGTACATACCTCAATAAGAACTCAAATGCTTGGATTGGGTAACCATGGAGGTTCGGCCTCCTATGGAAGAAGAAGAAGAAGATGAAGAAGACAACTTTAGATTTTCTCTTTTTTTCTACTTTAAATATAACCATATATATTATTTTATTATATTTTTAATTAACTAATTAATTATTTAAAAAAAATCATAATTTACCTCTCCAACAAAAAATAATTTATTTAAATAATTTTATTTTTTAAAGTATATTTATAATTATACCACTTAACTTTTTTACTTTTGACTTTAAGAGTTGACGTTTGTATATGTTATGTATATTTAATATATATATCACATATACAATCCACTTTTTCACTTTAAACCCTTCAATTTTTCCATTTAAATTATTTATTTAATTAATTTAATTTAATTTTAATTTAATTTTTTTGAAACTTTTGGATGTTATAGTTTGTTGGGCCCTTACTGCCACATAGGTAGCAAAAACTACCATGATGGTAGTTTTGATGTCACAAAAGCCTTTTTTCATGCCACAATGCCCTAAACTTATTTTTTTTCAATTTTATCCTTTAAAACCTCTATGAATAAACCCTCAACTCTCACTTACACAACTCAACCATCAAAACCTAATTGCTAGTTGTTTCATCTTTTCTCCTTTAAAAAATTTAAAGGTTCAAACTTCCTTAGTATGAACTGCCTAAAGTTTTCTTCTTTAGCAAACTTGGGTGCTCGGCCCATTCTCGAAGGCTCATTTTCCTTAAACAACCTTAAGCCATTTCCTTTTTTAGCAACTAGGAAACCTAACAATCATGAAACTTTGATTTGGCCACAAGCTCAAGCCTCCATGATAAGTGCACAATTGATGATATTTTATTCCTATTTCTTAATATGATTATTATCCAATTGAGTTTAATTTGTTTGTTCAAAGTGTATTTTAGGGTTAATTCATGAATTCTCTGTATTTTGAGGCTTATGGTCATTTCAGAGGAATTACGGATGAAAGTAGAAGAAAAGAGCAAAATTCATCAATGGACACGCCCATGGACATGGGCGTGTCAATGGACGTGCCCTTGATGCTGCATATAGAAGCATTGACAAGCCCAGTGACATGGGCGTGTCACTAAGCATGCCTTTTACAATGTTTCACAGTAGCTGTGACACGCCTAGTGACATGGGCGTGTCACTGGACATGCCTTATGTTCAAAATCTCAGTGGCAATGACACGCCCAATGACATGGGCGTACCAATGGGCATGTCAGGCGAAATTATTTGCACTATAAAAGCTGCGCTGAATCACGAATTAAGGATCCAAATTTCATATCTTATAACCTAGAGCCAACTTCTAAAGCAAAGAGGAGAGTTTTGGAGCTGAGATTGAGGGTGAAAATATACTCTAAACAAGATCTAAATCAAGAATCAAGGATTGAAGTGAAGAAATACAAATTATTCGCCATGGATTGTTTGGTTTCTTTTATTCATTTTTCTTGTTCTATTTTTTTGGTTTTGAATATGAACTAATTCATTCTCTATCTAGATATTGATGAACCCTAGCTTATTTGTGTGGATTGAATAATTATATTTAGTTGAATCATTTGATTGAGTTGTTTTATTCTTATGGTACTTAATGATCTATTTCCAATTGATAATAGCATGATTATTGATTGGTTGCAATTTTCATATTATTGACTTGAGAAAGCTTGATATGAATTGAATACTCATAAGGGTTGAGGATTGATTGGAGTACTAGAGATAGACTTACAAGATCCTTTAGTTTATAGTTCCTTGTTCTTAATGCAAGATCTAATTAATTGCGTTTGAGAAGAGATTCCGGTGCTCTACTTAGTGATTAGGGATTAATTCACTCGAGAGAGGTTTTAGTCTAAGTTAGAGGAATGCCAACTCAACTATATTAAATGATTTAACTGAATTGATGTTCATAAATATCATTGAGGCTAGGGGGATTCAATATCTGGATAGTTTTATTACCATCAATCCTTTTTGCTCAACATTTAATTTCCCTTTACTTTCATTCATTAGATTAATTGTTTTTAATTACACCAAATCATAAACCTATTAATTTGCTAAACAACGGTTAAGATTTGCACTAGTACTTGACCTTGTCCTCAGTGGAACGATAACTCACTCACTACTTTATTACTTGGTCGACCCGTGCACTTGCGGTATTGCTATAGCGTAGCTTGCGCGCACCAAGTTTTTGGCGCCGCTGCCGGGGACAACGGTTTCAATATTAGTAATATAATTAAGACTATTGATTTAGTTTTATTTTTATTTGTTTTTAACATTGGTTCTTGCTTATTTTTAGGTATTTCCTCCCGTTTATGACCAGAGGTAACTCATCCCAACTGTTTGAATTAGATCTAGAGCTAGAAAGAACATTAATGAGAAAGCGAAAGGAAGAAGAGGAGGCAGTTTTGGAAGACACAGAAATAGAAATAAATCTAGAAATAGCAGAAGAAGAAGAAGAGTTTGAAGTGATGGAAGGAGCTGATCCAAGAACAATGCAGGAGTTTGCTAAGCCCAATCTCAATGGAGCTGAATCTAGTATCCGGAGGCCGACAGTTGCTGCAAACAACTTCGAAATAAAAGCAAATGTAATTCAAATGGTGCAGCAGACTTGTCAGTTCCATGCACATATTGAGAATTTCTGGAGATGTGTGACACATTCAAGATAAATAATATCTCAGAGGATGCAATTAGGCTGAGGTTATTCCCATTTTCCCTTAGAGATAGACCAAAGAAGTGGCTGAAATCTTTTCCTCCAGGAACCTTCACCACATGGGGTCAGTTGGCAGAGAAATTCCTAGAAAAATACTTTCCACCGTTCAAAACTGCTAAGTTGAGGAATGATATCTCATCCTTTTTGCAGCAAGATGGTGAGACCCTTTATGATGCCTGGGAAAGATTTAAAGATTTGTTGAGAAGGTGTGCGCTCGAATTAAGTACTACTACAAAGTGTCACTCGCAAGTATACGAGGTAGCTATAGCAAATGTGATCACCCCAAGGTCGTTTCCCCAAGAAGGTGTGGTTCGTAATAGCTTGATTGACAAGTATTTAATTGCGGAAGTTTGTTGTGTTGGAATGGTGCGAGAATAATTTAAACCTAAAATTAACGTGCGCAGGGTTGAAGTGTGAAGGTGTACAAGATCAAATTGATTCTTGGGAAGGTGCCTAGGGTCATAGGTCCATTCAATCAAAGCTCAATTCTCAATTATCCATTAACATAACCTTGTAAATTAATTTGCTCCTTAAGGTTAATTAGTCAATTACCAATCCATTAGTTCTCACATTCATGAATTAGCAATAACCAATTATTTCACATTATCAAATTAATGAAACCCTAGAACTTATATTTCTAATTCATTCATAGGGTGGTCGATTATATAGTTCCGATATCGGATTTCACCTCTCGGTCCGTCATCCAATATTCAAAGATTAATAGGTAGCTAATCTATCAACCTAGCATTTAATGCAATACAATCAACCAATCAACAAGGAACATCAATGTAAATATCAAATCAAAGCATTCAACCAAATATGCTACAAACCCTAGGCATGGGTATTTAGCTCAACATCATCAATTTAACACATTCATTCAACTCAATATAAAACAAGTACAAATTGTTCATTGCAATATCAATCTCTTAATACAACAACAACAATAGAAATGAATTAAAAGAGAGAATAGAAAAACCCCTTGTGAAGATGCCAAGAGTAGGATTACTAGTCTTCCTCCTAGCTCCACTTGATGTATGATGAAGAACTCAAGCCCTCTTCAATGGTTGATTCCCCTTTGCAATGTGGAATGGAGCTTTCTCAAGTCACCAACCCTTCAATTGATTGTGCCTTTGGAAGATGGAATGGAGCTTTCTCAAGTCACCAATCCCTTCAATGAAGCTTCTTCTTCAACCTTCAAGAGCTTGTTTAACCCAATTTATCCCAAAGAACCTCAAAGATCTTATCAATGGAAGATGGAGAAGGTGGAGAGGATAGAAATGGAGATGAAGATGAAGGGACAAGGGAGAGTGTCACTCTCTCCCTCTCCCAAACGTGTAGCAGAAATTGGCTCCAACCCCCAACAAGAAGTCCTCCAATTTCCCTCTTCTTCTCCTTTTAATTCATTCAAAATACACAACCCATGCCTTCCAACTCACACCATTTCACTTTGTTCTCCACTATTTCTTTGTTTAATATTTCTTTTGGCAAGCACAAGGCCTTGTTCCCCACTTTGTCCCCACTTCGTGCAAAAGAAATTAAATATATTCAGTGTGACACGGCCAAGCCATGAGTAGTTTGGCCGTGTCTCTTGTTCTTTTTTTTTCTTTTCATGAGGTGGCACGGCCAAGCTAGTGGCCGTTTCCCTTAATTTTCATAGGACACGGCCAAGCTAGCTGGCCATGTCCTTTGCTGCTTTCCTTACTTCTTTCTTTTCTTTCTTTCCTTTTGGTCTCAAGGGGTGTGTGAACCTCGGTTTTCCGCCCGAAAAGGATCAGGGTGAAAGTTCACTCGTTGTCGGGAGTCGCCACTCAGTTTATTTTGTTCGAAGGGAAAAACTAAGAAAACCCTTGTTTGACTCCAATAATTTGTCCAATGTAAATGTTTCTAGTCTGCGAACCCAAGGAGGATTCGGGGACTATGTCATGTATTCGACTAACTTTGTAATAATAAGAAAAAGAAATAAACACAAAAGGGATGAAGAAAACAGAATAGAGAGATTGTTATTAAAATGTGGACTTGCTATTTGGGGTGAATCCCAAATATGCCTACATACTCCCGTTTGAATGGAAGATCAAAGCCCATGTAGTTCGGAAAAGCCTATTTAAAGGCGATGAAATTTATGCTTCATGCATGTGTGTGTGTATGCTTCGTGCACTTGTCGGGCTTTTTGCCAAATTCGTGAGATTTAGCACTTAGTGCAAAAATTGTATAATTTCGGGTACTTAGTACCAAAAGAGTTCGATTTAGGCTTCATGCCAAAAGTCCAATTTAATGGTGTCGTTTAGGTACTTAGTACCAAAGAGATGCAATTTAGGCTCCGTGCCAAAAAGGTTGATTTTATTTAGTGCTTAAAGCCGAAAGGGTGATTGATTAGTCCATTAGGCCCTCAGACCTAAAAAGATTAGGTCTTTGACCGAGAAGAAATTAAGAAGAAGATTAGAATGCTTATGATATGCTCGAATTGACCAAAGATGAATTATGATATTACCTTGATTAGAATTTTTCCACTTCTAAGTTCCAGATCTTGTTTCCTTGCACTTTTGAGTATGATTCTTGCTTTCTACAACACAATATTAGAAATTTTTAAGCATAAAAATTTCGTCAGCATCTGGGCGTAGGAAGTCCAAAAGTTTTTTTTTTTTTTGAAAATCTGAAGCCTATTTATAGGCAAAATCGGGCTGGACGGCGGCTGAGCCGCCAGCGACGGAGGCCGGGCCGCTGTCCTAGCCCACCGCGACACGAGCTATTTCTGTTAAAACTGACTTTCTGGGAGCCACGGGCCTCCAAAAATTATTCCGGGACCATATCCGTGATCCTCACGTCGTCCCGGACATTTCAAGTACCATGAAGACATACTTTCGGTGGACTTTTACCGTAGACCCCCGGTCCCGCCTGGTCTGAGGAAATTGGCTTTCCGAGCCCCAAAATTCGAGTGTTCACAATTGCCCCCCACTGGGGTCCATAAAAATGATTTATGGAACTCAGTGGTCTTCTGAAGAGCGAATTTTGAGCGAGGTGCAAAAGACCCGCATTTTCATTTTTTTCTATAAATAGGCTCCTTTCATTCAATTTTCATTTGCTTTCATTCATTCTTCTTCTTTCACTTTCAAATTTTCTCTCGAAGATGGATTTTACCGGTTTTGAAGACCTCGAAATCCCACTCCCTCCCTGCAATCTTTTACTTGAGGAGGAGAAGCACAGTTCTCGGACCGGCGGCTATGAGGTGAGTACTTTCTGTTTGTTCATCTAGTATGCATGCTTAGGAATTTTATTCATTTCCAGTAAGGAACTTAGAAATAAATTTTAGGGATATTCCCTTTACATGTACTAGTAATGAATTAGGATCTGTGCCAGGCTTCATTATGTTCTGCCATCAGTAATTATTTCTAGTAAAGAACTTAGAAATAATCCTTTAGGAATCCACACCCGGCTGGGGAAAGAACTTAAATCTTTTCTGAATTTGTCCAACTTTTCTGATTGATTTTGATTTTTTGATTTTTTTTAGGACTCTACAATCAAGATATCTATAGCTGAGCGTCCAATGGTCACTATTCCGGCTTACGTTTTTGATGCCGGGCACCCAGTGGGGGATCTTATCAGACCTGCTTTCCTCCACCATTTGAGGGCTATAGATGTGGGCAGAGATATCCACCGGGATTTGATCTGTGCTTTAGCCGAGCGCTGGTGGCCTACCACTGACACTTTCCATTTTTCTTGGGGGGAGATGACAATGACGCCTACTGACTTTTCCATCATCTCTGGGATTCCCTTTGGCGTTGAGATGGTGGAGTCCTATGATGACTGGCGGCAGGACATTTCTTCAACCGACATGATTACTTTGATCGGGGTTGACTATCCTCGATATCAGGCGCCTCGCTGCATTCAGCGGAGGTGGCTTGTGGAGCAAGCGCCAGGTATCTACACTGGTTACGAGACAGGCGACCTTACTACTGACCAGGCGGCCAGGTTTACCTTGCTTCTCTTGTTTGCTAGCTCCTTCTTATCAAACAGGAAAGATGCAGTGAGTCTCAATGTGCTGAAGAGCCTACTTGACCTGACACGGCTTCATATGTACGATTGGGCTAGCATGATGCTGTGTAGGTTGTATGACGATATGTCTGACCTCTGCTATACCCGTATTGCTCCCTGTGGCTTGTATTACTTCTGGGAGGTAATGTAAAGAACATTTCCCCTCTCTTTATATATGTTGACATACACCAATTCTGATATATATATATATATATATATATATTTTCAGACTTGGGCTTATGAGTACTTTCCTGTCATCGCCCCTTTTCTTCGTGACATACCTGCCCCCGCCGATCCTCTTTCCCCCATTGCTTGGAGGTGGTATAGAGAGAGGGTAGAAGTACCAAAGAGGAAACTTCCCATCAGAGGGCTGAGATCATTCTTCGACAGCTGCCCAATGGACTCAGTAAATGCTTTATCGTCATCTTTTTTATTATATTAGAGAAAATGATTCACTAATATAACAAATTTTTACAGGTTGCATCTGAAGTGATGTCTCACCGACTGGCAGAGTGGATTGCTCAAGATTACAGCTTTCGGCGATCAGAGTTTCTGACTCGCCGTCGATTCATACTTCCCCATCCAGAGTTTCGACGGTATTATCTCGCTGAGAGGGTAATTTTCCAGATCGCCGGTTTCCGTGCAGTTCCCATGGATCCTCTTGATGATATGCTATCTTCGACACTTCTGCCTGTTACTGTGTCCCAGTATGAGGGCGACCCTTTCGAGTCGGCTTATGCCCCGGATGAGGATTATGACTTCTATTGCCTTCATCGACTGATGCCATGCATTGGGACACGATTTGATTCTGTACCACCTTATCGGTCTACGATCACCATTCTTTATAGACAAAATCGGGCTGAACGGCGGCTGGGCCGCCGGTCAAGGCGGCTGAGCTGCCAGCGACGGCGGCCGGGCCGCCGGCCTCGGTTTTCCGCCCGAAAAGGATCCGGGCGAAAGTTCACTCGTTGTCGGGAGTCGCCACTCAGTTTATTTTGTTCGAAGGGAAAAACTAAGAAAACCCTTATTTGACTCCAATAATTTGTCCAATGTAAAGGTTTCTAGTCTGCGAACCCAAGGAGGATTCGGGGACTATGTCATGTATTCGACTAACTTTGTAATAATAAGAAAAAGAAATAAACACAAAAGGGATGAAGAAAACAGAATAGAGAGATTGTTATTAAAATGTGGACTTGCTATTTGGGGTGAATCCCAAATATGCCTACATACTCCCGTTTGAATGGAAGATCAAAGCCCATGTAGTTCGGAAAAGCCTATTTAAAGGCGATGAAATTTATGCTTCATGCATGTGTGTGTGTATGCTTCATGCACTTGTCGGGCTTTTTGCCAAATTCGTGAGATTTAGCACTTAGTGCAAAAATTGTATAATTTCAGGTACTTAGTACCAAAAGAGTTCGATTTAGGCTTCATGCCAAAAGTCCAATTTAATGGTGTCATTTAGGTACTTAGTACCAAAGAGATGCAATTTAGGCTCCGTGCCAAAAAGGTTGATTTTATTTAGGGCTTAAAGCCGAAAGGGTGATTGATTAGTCCATTAGGCCCTCAGACCTAAAAAGATTAGGTCTTTGACCGAGAAGAAATTAAGAAGAAGATTAGAATGCTTATGATATGCTCGAATTGACCAAAGATGAATTATGATATTACCTTGATTAGAATTTTTCCACTTCTAAGTTCCAGATCTTGTTTCCTTGCACTTTTGAGTATGATTCTTGCTTTCTACAACACAATATTAGAAATTCTTAAGCATAAAAATTTCGTCAGCATCTGGGCGTAGGAAGTCCAAAAGTTTTTTTTTTTGAAAATCTGAAGCCTATTTATAGGTAAAATCGGGCTGGACGGCGGCCGGGCCGCCGGTCAAGGCGGCTGAGCCGCCAGCGACGGCGGCTGGATCGCCAGCCACGGCGGCCGGGCCGCCGTCCTAGCCCACCGCGACACGGGCTATTTCTGTTAAAACTGACTTTCTGGGAGCCACGGGCCTCCAAAAATTATTCCGGGACCATATCCGTGATCCTCACGTCGTCCCGGACATTTCAAGTACCATGAAGACATACTTTCGGTGGACTTTTACCATAGACCCCCGGTCCGGCCTGGTCTGAGGAAATTGGCTTTCCGAGCCCCAAAATTCGAGTGTTCACAGGGTGACACTGCCACAAGCTTGGCCGTGTCATGTGGGTGTGTTTACTTCTGTTTCTTTTCTTTCCTTCTTTGCTTGCTCCATTGTTCTTTGGCATGAAATGGGACACGGCCAGTGGCTTGGCCGTGTCATTGAGTATGTCCACCTCTGCTTGCTTCTTTTCCTTCTCTTCTTTGGCTCAAGATGGGACACGGCCAAGCTCTTGGCCGTGTCACTTGGGTGTGTCTCTTCCTGCTTCTTCATTTTTGCTCTTTCTTTGCTTTGGTCTTTGTTTTGCTCTTTGAATGAGACACGGGTAGTGGCTTGGCCTTGTCAAGCTCTACGATCACCATTCTTTGAGGGACACGGCCAAGCTTGATTTGGCTTGGCCATGTCTTGCTTGGTTCATGCTTTTCTTGCACTGTTTTGATCTTTCAAGGGTGTTTTTGCACCTAAACCTAAAAACAACACTTTAAACACACTTAAAACAAAAATCAATCAAAACATTAACTAAAAACACATAAAAATCATCCTGAAAACTAGTACAAATATGATATAAACATGTCCTCATCATGGACTTCCACTATTGCTTCAAATTCAAACATTTTACAATGGGTTGAATTATATAAGTAAGTAATCCATTAATGCAGCAGCTGGTGGTACCATAAACAACAAGACACCTGAACAAGAAAATGATTTAATTGAAGACATGGCTATCACCAATTATCAGTGGCAAGCCCCAAGGGAGCAAGGAAAGCTGAAAGTCATGGGTTCACACCAATTAGATCCTGTGGTGGCTTTGACAGCCCAATTAGAAGCATTGAATTAAAAATTTGATTCTTTGGCTTATTCTTCTGGAAAAGTAATGCAAGTGATGTCTTGTGAATGGTGTGGGGGTGGACATCAAAGTCAAGAGTGCCAAAATGGCAACATGTTTGCTAGGTAAGAGCAAGTAGATTATGTGGGAAATATGCCAAGGTAACAATAGAATAACCCCTACAGCAACGCATACAATCCGGGGTGGAGAAATCATCCAAATTTCTCATGGAATAATCAAAATAATCGAAGACCTCCCCCTGGATTCCAGCAGCCCCAACATCAACAAGCTGCCCCCCAAGAAAGAGTAATTTGAAGGACATGATGGAGAAATTTATAGCAGCTTTTGAAACTAGGCTCCAATCAACTGAAACCACCCTAAGAAATCAGCAAGCCTCCATTCATAATTTGGAGAATCAGGTGGGGCAAATTTCCATGTTGCTCAGTGAGAGACCACAAGGATGTCTACCTAGCAACACTGAGGTAAATCCTAAAGAGCAGCTCAAGGCAATTACACTAAGGAGTGGAAAAGAAATCAGAGGTAATGTGGATGAGAAAAGAGGAGAAGTGGCAGAGAAAAGGGCTAAAATACAAGAAAAAGAAAAAGAAGACAATCCTCCTGTCACTTCGGGAGAGAAAACTGCATTGGAAAGTGAGAAAGAGAAGCAGCCGCAAGAAAGCAGCTCCATATTAAAGGAATACCGACCTAGAGTACCCTATCCGGCAATGTTGAACAAGGACAAGATTGATGCTTAGTTCGGTAAGTTTCTTGAACTTTTTAAACAATTGCACATTAATATTCCATTTGCTGAAGCTTTGTCACAGATGCCTAAATATGCTAAATTTTTGAAAGACATCCTTTCTAACAAAAGGAAACTTGAAGAAGTGTCTTTAGTGCAGTTATCTGAAAAGAGTTCAACAATTTTGCAAAGGAGGTTACCTAAGAAGTTAAAAGATCCAGGTAGTTTTACCATTCCATGTTTAATAGGTAACCTTGAGGTCAAGAGTGCATTAGCTGATTTAGGGGCTAGCATAAGTGTTATGCCCTATAAAATTTTCAAGGAGTTAGGCATTGGTAAACCTAAACCAACACTTATGACCATCCAACTTGCTGATAAGTCAGTAGTCCACCCTCATGGCATTATAGAAGATGTGTTGGTAAAAGTCAGGGATTTCATTTTCCCCAATGATTTTGTTGTCATTGATATTGATGAGGATGCAGATGTTTCACTTATTCTTGGTAGCCCATTTTTAAATACAGCCCGTGCCCTTATCGATGTTCATGATGGCACATTAACTTTGATAGTGGGTGATGATAAAGTTATTTTTAGGATATATGATGCTATGAAACATTCACTTTCACTTGATGAGGCGGAATCATGCAATGATGTTATTGAGTCTGAGACCGTAAATTGTGTTACTAACATTATTTCCAAGGATCCCCTTGAGTTGTGTTTATTGCAGGAAAATGTTGAGGAT